>CM070037.1:83938876-83960544 GCA_036250615.1 Ptychadena robeensis
TAATCAGGGTCCCTCCCTGTGATTTCCTGGATTGTTCCACCCTTCCTCTATAAATGCAGATATAAAAGAGATGGCGGCCGCGCCCCCTATAGTGTCTCACAATCCAGATGGCTTTGCCTGCTGAAGACGTTCAGAGCGCCTGATCCTTTTAGGTAATTGCACATGTTGCTGTGGGGTTGGAACAGTACTTTGAATGGGAGCAGAGCTCTGACTAGGAGCAGGGCTATGCTGGTGGGGAAGCTCATTTGATCCAGAAGACCCTGGAGAGCCATAACAGGGGTAATCTGTATTCCATGCGCACCCTGTCAATATCAATGCCCAAAAACTTTAGACAAGTCGAGGGACCCTCTGTTTTCTCCGATGCGAGTGGAACGACGAAAAGACTGACCCAACCGTGTCCATCAGCTGTTGACAAAGCACGCCTGCCAGCTTGACAAACTACCGCCACCGCTGCATCAAATGAGGTGTAAGACACCGCAACCAACTTAACATCGATGCCATCGTTGACAGAGGTTCCATGCGGAAAGGACAAATGATGAATCATGCGAAATGTTCCAGGTTCTCGTTTTGGAACCAAACCCAAGGGAGACGCAAGCAAATCCGGGCTGGGTGGGGAAGAAAAGGGGCCACCCATCCTACCCAATTCAAAGGCCTGATGCTGGGCGGGGAAAGAGGGGGGGAGCGGTGGTCCCACCGGATGTCGCCCGGCCGCGGGGTCTGTGAGCAGGGCCCCACCGGGTGGTGGTTGCGGCCCTGGGAGGGGAAGGCATGGCGACATCCCAGTTGGCGGCTGGCTGGGGCTCCAGCTCACGCTGCGGCCTGTGTGTGGGGAGGGGCTTAAGCACGGTGAAGGCTGGAAGGCCGGGTAGATGCGGATGGTGGAGGGGTGGAGGATGGCGGTGGAGTGATGGGCGCGAGCTGGGATCGGACCCAGTCATCGCCCTTTTCTGCAGCCTGGGCCCGGAGCTCCTGGATCAAGAGATCCAGCCGCACCGCCATCGCTGGGAGGTGTGAGGAGAAAAGCAAAACAAGAAACCGTACTCACCCTTCCAGCGATGTTCTCAGGCTGACGATCCTGGCCCAAAGAGGAAGTACTTTATGTTTGGCCGGGTTAAATAACCTACTAAGACCCCTACCCCTAAACCAAACCCCGCCTATTTACCTCATCCTGACGTCCCTGGCCATTCCCCCTGGGTCAAGCTGCCCTCCGTCTAGCCTGCAACACGGCTCCAGGCATTTTAATCCACGTCTTGAAGTCTTAAGGAGAATTATAAAGGAGCTACAGCCACTTTTTCACAAAGACAGAAGACTTAGAGAAATTTTCCCAGAACCACCTCTACTTGCGTAAAGACAACCACCCAATCTAATTAATCGTAAGAAGTCCCCTAAACAGCCCAGAGCACAATGGAACATCTCCCTGTATGCAGAGCAGGTGTGAGACCTGTACTCATATACACAGCACTGACAGTGTACCAGTACCAGGATCACAGCTGGAATACAGAGTACAGGGAACATTTTCCTGCAGATCCTCCAATGTAGTGTACTTGATATTGTGCAAAAATGCTCTGCAGGACTCTATGTTTGGGAGACGGGCCAAACCCTGCGCCAGCGAATGAACCTGCACCATTAAGAACAGGAAAACAGATGCCCATTTCTGCAGCACAGGGCCCAGTATAAAAGACCTCCAAATTATTGTACTGAGGGGGAATTTAAAATCACCACAGGAGAGGCTGGAATGGGAATGTAAATTCATACAGAAATTCAGAACTCTGGAGTATGGCCTGAACAGGGACAACAACTTTATGTGTCATTATGACTTCAGCTGAATTTCTAACCACTGGCCCCTTTCTCTTATTTCCAAAACTGAAGAACACTTCACAACTAGAATGTCTGGACTCTTAATCTTTCAACTTTGATAATTAACTATGCACATTGGCATTTAGGTTTCTTAAACAGCTGATTTAGTAGTATTTCATTGCATCTTTAGTCAATTGACATTTTAATTGTTAAGGGAGGTGAATATTTTGCCTCTACACCTTATCTTTATGACCACCAATAACTCTTCCTAACTCTGATCACTATCTCCACTAACTAATCCTTCACTCTCACCTCCATCAGTGATGTGTGTCTAAAGAAAACATTTGTTTTTGTTTTTTACAATATTTATGTCCTTGTAACTTTTTGTGTATGAATGTAAGCTTCTAGAAGGGATCTGTGATATCCCAAAAGCTTGCTTCTCTAATGACTTCAGTTAGCCAATAAACGGTATCACTTGAACTCTAAACTCTCTATATTTATTGATGGTAACACAGTACAACACTCTACTATATTTTCTACTTAAAATGGCCATTTCATCATCCCTCCCACTATGAAAGGAAGCAGGTCCATTGGAAGAGCTGTTATCAGTGATTATGACATTCCAGAGATTGAAGGAGAATAATTCATATGGACATAACCATAATATTAGATCAGATGTTTATGATGCTATGCTCACATGACTCTTAGGACACAGCCCAAAACATAGTTTATGAAAGTCACTGTATTCTTGTGAAATAAACGGAAGTACTTTTCAAAGACTCATGAGCAGTCTACGTGTGGTCACTTACTCCATGCATGTTCCTGTGCTGTGCAAAAATTAGACAAAGATAAATAATTTTCGAAAAAAATTTTTTTTTTTGGGTGAAACATTCACCCTGGTCCCCAAAGAGGACTACTAATTTTGGCATTGCAGGCACCACAAAAAATCTTTTTTATCAGAGTTAAAAGGTCTTTTTTACAAAAAATAACCTTTTGGTCCTCCGACACGTTTCCTTAGAGGGGTATTATGATTATTGATTGGTATGAAGTTCAAGTGGTATGTTCGAATAACCTTGAGTGATGTAGGGGTGGCCTGGCAATCAGGTCCAAAAAACGTGGTCCCACCTTAGAAGCCAACCCTGGTCTCAATGGCCAGAGAGCTTGTATCCTGTCTGATGGGTATAAGCAGGCCTGTTGTGCCGGTTAGATGCACATACATCGGAACCTGAGGGAGAATCATTAAAATCTGGACCACATTGTTTTTCCAGAATTGCTTTTTCTGGGCGGCGTGCAGGAAGTCCTTGGCTAAGGCACATTTAACAAAGAAAACTACTGCAGCATACCCTACCCCTTAGTAAACATTGTATTGAGTTCAAATAATTTCTGAACTTTTAATGTGACCTATAAACTGTACCACTTAAATGAAAAACAAACTGAAATCTTTTTGGTAGAGGGAAGAAAAATAAAATAATGTGGTTGGATAAGAGTGCACACCCTTATACTTTGTTGAAGCACCTTTTGATTTTATTACAGCACTCAGTCTTTTCGGGTATTATGTCAGCATGGCACATTTTGACTTGGCAAGATTTGCCCACTCTTATTTACAGAAACACTCCAAATCTGTCAGATTGCGAGAGCATCTCCTGTGCACAGCCCTCTTCAGATCACCCAATTGGATTGGATCAATTGGATTCAGGTCTGGGCTCTGGCTGGGCCATTCCAAATCTTTAATCTTCTACTGGTGAAGCAATTCATTTGTTCATTTGTATGCATGCTTTGGGTCATTGTCATGCTGAAAGATGAAGTTCATCCTCAAGTTCAGCTTTTTGCATAAGCCTGAAGGTTTTGTGCCAATATTGATTGGCATTTCAAACTGTTCATAATTCCCTTTTAACAAAGGGCCCAGTTCCAGCTAAAGAAAAACTGTCCCAAAGGATGATGCTGCCACCATCCTGTTTTACTGGGGGTATGGTGTTCTTTTGGTGTAATGTGCAGTGTTGTATAGTATAGTGGCAAGAACTTTTGAACAGGCCATAAGTATTATGTATACGTATTTTATATTTTAATCAGAAATTAACTGTCTTGTTCAGGAGTTAAAAAAGGACAGATGAAGTCAAAACCCTTGAATGAGATCTCTGCAATGCATATTTGTTAAGAGAGGATACTCTTTTCTTAGAACAATAGGATAATAAAATGGTATTTGCAGGTTTTATAGAAATGTAAACACAGGTACAGGAAGGAGAGATCTGAGGGTCATTGTTTGTCATTCAAACAAATAGAGAGAATAGACATTGAATTAAATGTGGTTTATGGTGAGGTGTATTGTGGTGTAATAGTTAACCTATATAACCAGACCTTTTTCAAGTAACATCTCAATCCTTATTTTAGTTCCCAAATAGATTCAAGTTAAAAACATGAATGGGGTAAGATTTCAGATTGTGCGACTAGTATACATAAAAGTGTTTACTAAGGATCAATATGCCATTATTCTTTTAAAGCCCAATGTGGAGAGTTTGTTAATGAAAAAAGTAAAAATTCCCCAAATTTTTTTCTAAGAACTCTAGTGCCATCTATGGTAGAGCTACATTTTTAGACAGGTATTGCAAATGACTTAGGTAGTTACAATTTGTGACGTCACTAGTCATTGATTAATTTGTCCACATCTATTCCTAAATAGGATAAAAGTAAAAAGGGGAATGCATTTGATTCATCAAACCATTTCTTGAGCCTTCCATTCATTGAGCCATTGACCTCAGCCTACCTCTTGACTTATCGATCCATTTTTGAGGCTTTCTTGACTAAATCTGTTTTGGAATAAGGAGTGTTTGTAACTTGCAATATATATATTGATTTACCACTGCCTTTCTTTGTTGTCAACTTAACCAGATCACAAGCTCTTGTTAGCTTTATATTTATGTTAGTAATTTGGAATCTCCTTCCTTATAGATTCTAAATTATTAACATAAATACTATTGACTGTAAATCAGAAGCAGTATAAATATTCTGACAAGAGGAACTTCATCTTTCAGAATGACAATGATCCAAAGCATAAATCAGAATCAACAAAGGAATTGCTTCACCAGAACAAGATTAAAGTTTTGCAATTACTCAGCCAGAGCCCAGACCTGAATCCAATTGAAAATCTGTGGTGTGATCTGAAGAGGGCTGTGCACAGGAGATGCCCTCGCAATCTGACAGATTTGGAGTGTTTCTGCAAATAAAAGTGTCAAAATGTGCCATGCTGATTCATACTCAAACAGACTGCTGTACTAAAATCAAAAGGTGCTTCAAAGTATTAGTTTTACCCGCCTAGCGTTAGCGACAGCACCATCTCGTCCAGCGCTGCACAGTCACTATTGCACTGAACGAGATGGTGCCGTCCAGTGCAGATCGGGGCACCAGCAGCACATACTTACTACTGTTTGTATACGCTGTCCCGGTGTCCCCGATGTGACAAGCAGGTTGCTGGAGAGTGGAGAGCGGCTCACCCCCCCCCCCCCCCCAGTAATGTGTTGATGTCACATCAGGGGGGGGGGGGCGCGGGACATTCAAATGCAAATCGGGCTAACATTAAAGACTGCATCTGAAAAATCACCCCAGTGTCATTTTCAGGTGTGCTCTTTGAAGTTAACCCTTTCAGAGGGTGTCAAAGGGCATTGTATTGGATACAGTGATCTGAAATCAGGGATGCTTCAGTATCTGGCTGCAGCTCTGTATGCTGAGCCACCTGATAGTCTTCCTTTACACCTTACACAAAACTACCATGCAACCTTGTTCTTGTTGATTCCTGAAATCCTGGCCCCTTCCTATATGAACCATGTCTCTACAATTCCTCCTTTGCCAGATTATTGTACACCTGCTGAAATCACACTCTGCTGCTTTTGCTTATCTGTTCCTTCTTTGTTATTATTATCATCCGTGCATGGACCCTTGGCTACTGATTACTGGACTATGCTTCATCTTGCTCCCTTTGTTATCTGATAACTTTGGCTTTTTGACCTTCTGCTTACTCCCCTAGATAAGATTAGTCACCATATAGGGGAGATTACAGTGGACAAATACTTTCCTCAGGTCATCCCTACCCAAGTCATCCTCACCCTGATCCAGGGACATAAATGGTTACATACATGTTTACATGTGAAAGAGTAATTTTTATAAAGGAAGTACCCCCCAAGCAGCTATGGTAAAGGCTGGTGGCTGGTACAGGCAGTATGCTATTCAGGTATAGGGACAATGCCTAGGACCATTTATTTATGCAAGTTGTTTTGTAGCATTTAAAAAAATAGGTAGAATATTTACAAAAAATCATGCAGTCAAATTTTTTTTGTTCTAAGGTCTGTAGCAGGCCTTCATCAGGTAAATACAACCTTGTATAAAGAACAACATATGTTATATTACAAAGAATGTGGGGAGACTCCCTAAGCGTAGGGGAGTCTTAGGATTGCCTCTGATCCCAAGATTTGGGCATTTAGTGTGACCTGTATTGACGATAGCCGTACCACCAAGGAGAAAATCAACAGACCACTTTAAGAAAAAAGGTTCACAGTTTATTTAGCTATATCACGTTAAAATTGGTCAATTAAAGATACCCGTATACCCTATACCATAACCAAGTCTCATGCTTATGCCACAATGCTTCATTGATGTAATACCTCTATATACTATTTAGATGGCCAGCACACCAGTCTTGGCGGGTGAGACAGGCGCGCACTTTGGGATCTGCTGCTGCACCCATTAGTCCCCAGATAACCTTTTCTATGTATATCATACCTGCGTATGAGTGCCACTATACCCACACCCATATATATATATATATATATATAAACTAGTTACCTATATTCAATAATGTGAGTGTCACCATACCAAATATTTATATACATACTGTGGGGAGATGAACTCATGCTGGTAAGCAGTTAGGCAGGCGATATCACACATAAAGTCCGTTTAAGGGCTCCTGCCCATGTTTATTGCTCAGTGTAGTCCAAACAGACACTCTTCCCACACAGGGGCTTGCGTCAGCAACCAAAACAGCAAACAAAAGTATAGCCTCCCGGCTAGTAGCAAAAATAAAACGTATTTTTCTTTCCCATTCAGGCCAAAAACCCACAACAGACTGAACTCCAGCCTAACTCTCCACCCCCTAATCCTCAGCAACAGGTGTGCTCAAATAGGCTCCTGAGCCTTAGCAGATACCTGGGATTTCCCTGCCCCTACAATGCTTGCTGGTCTCATCTCAGGCGTACCTGCGATACCTGGGTCCTACATACCTGCCATCCAACACTTTACCCAGAAACACAGGTGACCTTTTCATCACCGTGTCACACACCTCCGCCCTCTGCTCAAGCCCGTGGGGGCAGAGCACAGTACGCTGCCAAGGAATGCACCCGAGACAGAGCATCTGCATTCCCCTGCCGCGTCCCCGCTCTGTGTTCCACAACAAACTTAAAGTCCTGCAAGGACAAAAACCATTGCGTGACCCTTGCATTCCTCCCCTTATTCTGGGCCATACATGTCAGCGGAGCATGGTCTGTCACAAGCCTGAACCTTCTACCCAACAGGTAGTATCGCAGGCTCTCTAGAGCCCACTTGATGGCCAGGCATTCGCGCTCCAGAATGGCATACCGGCTCTCTGCTGGAGTCAACTTCCTACTACTCTTCTAGCCCTAAGGCACACTTCTGAGGGTTGGCTGTAAGACCAGCCTTCCAGATGGAGTCCAGGACCGCCTGCACCTTGGGCAGATGGCTTTCCCAGTCCGGACTGAAGATGACAACGTCATCTTGATAAGCAGAGGCATAGCTGCGGTGGGGTCTCAATATGCAGTCCATCATCCGCTGGAATGTGGCCGGGGCCCCATGCAAACCGAAAGGTAACCGTTTGTATTGCCAGTGACCTTCTGGGGTGGAAAAAGCTGTCTTTTCCTTGGCCTCCTCGGTTAAGGGAACCTGCCAGTAGCCCTTAGTGAGATCCAGAGTGGTGATGTACCTAGCCGGCCCCAGTCTTTCTATCAGCTCGCCTATCCTGGGCATGGGGTAGGCATCAAACTTCAAAACCTCATTCAACTTCCTAAAGTCGTTACAAAACCGGATGCTCCCATCCGGTTTAGGGACAAGGACAATGGGGCTAGACTAATCACTATTGGACTCTTCGATAACCCCCAGCTTCAACATCTTTTTAACCTCTTCTGAGACTGCCTGACGTCGAGTCTCCGGGATGCGGTAGGGCTTCAGGTGACCCCAGGTTCAGTGACAATATCATGTTTAATGACATCTGTCAGACCGGGTTGGTCTGTAAAAATGTGGCGGTTTCTAAGAAGAAACTCCTTTACTTCCTGTTTTTGACTCATGGAAAGTGACGTAGCCACCTTTACCTCGGGCACCCCTGAATGCTCCTTCCCACTGGGTACAGGATAGGCAGTCAATGCCTCTCGATCTCTCCATGGCTTAATCAGGTTTATATGATAGATTTGCTCCTTTTTCCGTTTATCTGGTTGAGAGACCTTGTAGTTGACCTCTCCTACCTGTTCCACAATGTCATAGGGGCCCTGCCATTTCGCCAGAAACTTACTTTCCACCGTGGGTACTAGGACCAACACTGGGTCACCGGGGTGGAAAGTTCGGACTCGTGCAGACCTATTATATACCCTGCTTTGAGACTCTTGGGCTTTCCGCGTGTGTTCTCTCACTAGGGGCATAACTGCGGCTAAACGGTCCTGTATACCCGCAACATGCTCTATTACACTCCGGTGCGGTGTGGACTCCTTCTCCCATGTTTCTTTTGCCACATCCAGAAGTCCGCGTGGGTGGCGCCCATACAGTAGTTCAAAGGGTGAAAACCCAGTGGAAGACTGTGGAACTTCTCTAATGGCGAACATGAGATAAGGGAGAAGGCAGTCCCAATCCCTGCCATCTTGGTCAACCACCTTTTTCAACATTGCCTTAAGGGTTTTGTTGAATCTTTCCCCTAGGCCGTCGGTTTTGGGATGATAGACTGAGGTGCATAATTGTTTGATCTTGAAGAACCTGCACAGCTCTCGCATCACCTTGGACATTAATGGGGTCCCTTGATCTGTTAGTATTTCCCTTGGGATACCTGCGCGGGTGAAAATGCCGAACAGCTCGCGGGCTATGGTTTTTGATGAGGTATTTCTCAAGGGGACAGCCTCCGGATACCGTGTGGCATAGTCCATGACTACCAAAATGTGCTGGTGCCCCCTAGCGGACTTGACAACCGGTCCTATCAGGTCCATTGCAAGGCGTTCGAATGGCACCTCAATTACTGGCAAGGGGACCAGAGGGCTGCAGAAATGCGGCTTTGGTGCCGAGATCTGACAGGTGGGGCAGGACTCACAAAACCCTTTTATGTCACCATGCAACTCAGGCCAAAAGAACCTCTGTAGAACCCTTTCGTCTTTTCAAATGCTAAATGTCCCCAGGGGATGAGAATGGGCCAAATCCAAGACAGTTCTCCTAAATGCCTTGGGCACCACGAGCTGTTCCACAATCTCCCCTCTAATCTTGTACACTTGATACAACATATCATTACATACTGCAATATGTGGAAATACATTCTCTGCCCCAGGGCTCACTGGGGTCCCATCATGCACTTTAGCATTTTCCCATGCTTTAGTGAGCGTTGGATCCCTTAGCTGGGCAGTGCCAAATTTGTCACGAGAGACCTCCAGCTCTGGCATGCTAGAATCCTCTGTGGTCTCCGCTGGTGCTTCAAGATCGCCAGCTAGCACAGCTAAGGGGAACGGCTCACTAGCATCGGATCCAACTTCTGTAGTATCTAAACCATTAGACATTTTCTGCATTGCTCCTAAACCTGGCTTTCTGCCGTCCACATGAGCCCCAGGGGGAACATCATAGCTAGAAGAGGTGGTTTCCCCTTTTCGCCCGGTCACTGGGTCTTGAGATCGACCCTGGCATAGCTTTCGGAACAGGGGAAAGTCTCTACCCAGTATTACGCTATGTAACAGATGTGGTGACACTGCCACCTCGTGACATACAGTTCCTGCGGCAGTCACAAAGGTCACCAGGGCAGTGCGGTATTTCTTGCAGTCACCGTGCACACACACAACACCCACCTGGTGTGGAGTGAGGGTCAAATCTTTTACCAAGCGGGTATGCACGAGGGTGACCAGGCTCCCAGTGTCTAACAAAGCATGTACACTGATCTTACCAATCTGAACGAAACAGGCCGGCATCTCTGGGTCTGCGACCAGACCCGGACGAGCAAACATGGATTGTCTTTCCCCTGCCCCCCACTCCATGGGTTCGGGGCTGGCTGAACACTGGGAGGCGATATGTCCCCATTCGCCGCACCTCCAACACTGAAGTGGCCCTCTAGCCTGTCGAGGGCTCCCCACAAGGGGTCTTCTCCTTGGTAATTCTGTATCCATCCCCCTTACTGGATTCTCTGTGTTCGGCGGGCTGGGTTTTTCCGCTGGGGCGATTGTCCTGGTCGTGGTCACGACCGGTGACTTCCTTTGGGATGGCAACAGTTGAGGGCGAGCAGAGCTTGTGACGAGTTCTTCAGCCGCGATGTACCATTCTACCAACTCGACCAGCTGGTCAGCTGTCTTTGGGTCTGCCTGGCTCACCCACCATTTTAGCAGTGGTGGGAGAGCTTGAAGGTAACGGTCCATGGTAACCCTCTCCACTATCTGGGGCCCAGTAAGAAGCCCCGGCTGTAACCAGCGTTTCATCAGGTTAATTAGGTCGTACATCTGAGACTGGGGTGACCCTTTAACTTGGAAGCCCCAGTTATGGACTCCCTGTGCTCACATAGAAGTAGTGACTCCCAGTCTCTGCAGTATTTCAGATTTTAACTTATCATAGTCCCGGGCATCCTCAGTAGATAAATCAAAAAAAGCTTTCTGGGCATCCCCCACTAGGAGTGGGGCCATAACTACTGCCCACTGTTCCTTTGGCCAGGCTTGCTGCTCTGCAGTCCTCTCAAAGGTGCACAAAAAAGCCTCCACATCATCTTGTGCAGTCATTTTCTTCAGTAGATGTGTGCCTGGAATGGTCTGGGGTACTCCCACAAGTGGGTTTCCTGTGATCCTGGAGGAAAATTGTTGTACCACCTCTGTCAATACTTGCCGGTCTTTCTCAGCTGCCTGTGTCAGAACTTTGATCTGGTTTTCTGTGGTTTCTTTCATTTGTGTCAGCTGGATAGCCAGTAAGCGGTTTGCCTCTTGTTGGTTTGCATTAGCTTGCTGCTGCTGGGCCCAACTTTGCTGATGCGCCTTCTGCTGAGAGGCAAGAACCTGTTGCTGTTGGGCATTAGACTGTAACAAGGCCTTTAATATTTCCTCCATATTATGACCTCTGGTGTACTGCCCCTTTAAATGCAGCCGACAACCCAACCCAAAATAAAGTCCGCACTGTGCACACAAACGACTTGTTTATTGCTCAGTGTAGTCCAAACAGACACTCTTCCCACACAGGGGCTTGCGTCAGCAACCAAAACAGCAAACAAAAGTATAGCCTCCCGGCTAGTAGCAAAAATAAAACGTGTTTTTCTTTCCCATTCAGGCCAAAAACCCACAACAGACTGAACTCCAGCCTAACTCTCCACCCCCTAATCCTCAGCAACAGGTGTGCTCAAATAGGCTCCTGAGCCTTAGCAGATACCTGGGATTTCCCTGCCCCTACAATGCTTGCTGGTCTCATCTCAGGCGTACTTGAGATACCTGGGTCCTACATACCTGCCATCCAACACTTTACCCAGAAACACAGGTGACCTTTTCATCACCGTGTCACAATACTCATTACCTGCTGTTTAATACAGCTTTTAACCCCATGTGAAGGTACTACTCTATGGACAGACCTTTAGGAACTGTATCAGGGTCTGACGCCATCTTGGGACAGACTCCTAGGGACTGCACCCGGGTCTGGCGCCATCTCTGGAATACACGGTACGTTAAGCGTTTTACTGAGTACTGTGTAATAGGAGGATTTTCCTCTAATTGTACGTATTATTGATGTATGCGTACCACTATTTGACAGACCCATGTATGCTATGAACTTTATAATACAATGTAACCATTGCCTGTGTATGTACCAGTGACTATGCAGCATGACCTCTGGATTCATGACTTCTCCTTTCGCTCAGGTTGAACCCTTTGGGGTCTTCTTGTCCATACATACAGCGTCCATCTTGGATCCCTTCCTCCCCTCCTGAAGAGGCCAAAGGCCGAAACGCGTCGAGGGGTGAACCCTACTTCTGGACATACGCAAGAGCTAAGACTTCTTTGCCTTGTTATTTTTTGTTGACTTTGGACACCTTTTTATCATGTGTTAAAGATGGACGTACAATATAACTAGGATGATCCTGAACCTTTTTAATGTTATCATCCTCTTGAACATCCCCCCTGACCTATGAAGAGAATTGTTGGACTCTATTGGTCTACAGGCTAATAATCTTTGATTGACCAATTTTAACGTGATATAGCTAAATAAACTGTGAACATTTTTTCTTAAAGTGGTCTGTTAATTTTCTCCTTGGTGGTACGGCTATCGTCAATACAGGTCACACTAAATCCCCAAATCTTGGGATAAGAGGCAATCCCAAGACTCCCCTACGCTTAGGGAGTCTCCCCACATTCTTTCTACTGGAATTCGTTTGAACTTCCTGGGGACAGTGACCACTATTGTGTTACCCGAACCTCCATTCCCTTATATTATATGTTATATTACACTGTGACATAACATGACAAAAGTTGTAAGAGACTGGTATCCGGTCAGTCAGGAACTTAACACTAAATATATTTACATATAATATAATAATAATATAAGTTACATGTCCTATTTATTAATGCAAAACTGCATTAAAGTGTGTTTTTATGTGTGTCTCCAGGAGTTTCATTTTATTTTCTATGGAGTGGTTGCTCTTTCCCATGCTGTACATTTTATGGCTGTCCTCAGATATTGCAAGTGTTTAGCACTTATTACTTCATTTTAAGTTCTGGCGGGCAGCTCAGCTATGAATCAAATTGGTTAATTAATGAACATTGCCATCAATCACTGAGTAGTCACCTGTGTGCAAGAGTGTGCATGTGTCTTCCAGACAATTACTCTACTCGTCAAGAGCACGTCTGAGCTCATTCATTCACACAATGCCGTGCTTCTTCTTTCTATATGCTCCATTCAGCTGAGACCACCAATTTCCAGCAACGTGCCTTGTGAACAACAGCTTTTTGACCTCAACGAAGGTAATGGCTGATAAGCACTTCTTGGAGTGTTTATTAAAATTGTTGAAAAAAAGCAAGGAGTGTCACATCAGCAAGGTGAGCAAGGCAAAGAGAGAAGCGATCGATTTCCATCATATGCGCAATTCTTCCTCCTGCTCCTCATCTGCGGATATGCTAATTGACTCTTAATAGTCTTTGTCTGGGGAGCAAAGACAAAGTGACACTAATGATCGGCTAATAGGAGGCGAAGAGATAAGTGCACCAAGAAGGGGAAGCAGCAATGATCTGTGTTCCGAAAACAACAAAAAAAAACAAACAAAAAAAAAGAATAATGAGAAATTCTCATCTCTACTTTCTATTGTTTTTAGGTTTCTTTCTGTGCCCCTTCTAGGAATATGTACCTGATGAACATTTGGAAGAACTAAAATATAGAACCCTCGGATGCGATCAGAGCAGCCACCAACATCGGATCAGTTAAGCGAGCACAATGGGGCACCACTCAGTGATGGACAAACGCAGTTTCTTCAGTGCGTTCCAGATATCGGATGTGACATCACTGATAGGCAGGGGAATTTGAATCTGTCCATGAACAGGCGGACGTCGGACTATTTTAAGGAAACACAAAAATAAAGCATCCTAGATCTAAATGAATTAAATATTCTTATTAAATACTTTACATAGTTGAATGTGCTGACATCAGAATCCCAGAAAAATCATCAATGGAAATCATATCTTTCAACCCATGGAGGTCTAGATTTGGAATCTAAAAAAACACTACTGGCTGATCCAACTTTGATGTAATGTCCTTAAAACAAGTCAAAATGAGGCTCAGTAGTATGTGTGGCCTCCACATGCCTGTATGACCTACCTACAACGTACACCACACAATCTCTGACCCACTGCTAGAGAATGTTGCATGAAGCAGAACTTCCTCCATGGCTTCTCCAGACACTGTCATGTGTACCAAGCACAGAAGAATGTAGAGTGCAAGGGTCAGTAGCATGTAATGTACAGAATGCAAGGGACAGGAGTAGGTATTGCACAGTGCAGTGCCATTTCCAAACTTTTAGGGAGCCTATGTAAGTTCTCCCCCCAGGGGGGGGGGGGGGATTGAGTGTTCAATTGGAGAAGTTGCCTACCAAGGGTGGTTTGCTACTTGAGGAGCTGCTGACCGGGTTGGGGGGTGAAGAAGGAAGGAGCACGCATGTACACGCCGCACCTCCTTCCTCGTCTTCTTCTCCTCCACAGCCACTAGACCACCCCATCAGTTGATCCCCCTCAAAGACCCCCCTTAAAGCTAGAATACATTAGATAGCTGTACAAAAACTTCACTTTATAATTTATACACAATAGTATTACACTATATAACATTTTTAGATTTCTGGGGGTTGAAAGTCAGAGTAGACATAACATTTTTTATTTGGTGTACGTTTGAAGAGAAGTAGTCTTATACAGCGAGAATATCCCAAACTCTATTTTTTAACTGGAAAAGTTGGGGGTCGTCTTATACGCCCAGTCGACTTATACGCCGGAAAATACGGTAATACTAGACAATCACAAAGACATAACAATAAAAACAGACAAAATAACCACATATCTTTAAGAGGGTAAAAATACAGAATTTTTTTTTTAAAAAGATCCTATCAGCTTATGGAGCAAGCACATGCCTATAGACATGTGTCCACTGCAGATTACCTGTGCAGGGAAAAAAAGGCGTGCACATTTTCCGGGTGGATTCCCCGCTGCTTGCAGGCAGTTGCCCACAGCTTATGGTGTGCTCCCTATTGATGCAGCAGGGGAAGGATGCAGAGACACCTCCATTGATCTTCACTGATGCTACTTTTAAGTTGGGGCAGTCCGCAGTTGCTTTATTTGAATGGGAAGTGTTCTCTCTGTGTCTTTTTTGAAAAAGCAGCAGTGGACACAAGCCCTTAAATAAAATAAAAAAAGTGCATACATACATGTCCTCCAGGCATAGAGGGACATTTTTTCCCCATGATTTACAGTGTCTTCATGAGAGGCCACCATGCTGCATCCATGATGGCCTGGGCTCATAGGAAGTGGTGATGAATCAAAGAGCAATAAGTATGCATGATGTAGTGCAGAAAATATGCTGAACATTACAGCTGCGTCTTTCTATAAAAAAGAATAACAAAAAAATGAATATACATTTCTAACAACTATACAAAGATAATGTTTTCCTTAATGTTGATCATTGTCTCTTTTTATTTTTGTAACACTTATTAGCAGCCATGATGTTTAAACCTCAGAGATTTGCAGCTTTTTGGACTTGCAAAAATGCTTTCCTAACTACTGAGCATCACATTCAGCAACTAACCCAATGGGACAGCTTCTGGCGACAGTAGGGAGATACTGTGAGTCACTTTGTATGAACCCAGTCAGGTAAAAACAACAGACAAAACGGTGTTTCAGTGGTTTTGTTACCATAAAGATATCCTGTCACTCTGCCCTTGTGAGAGAAGACTTCATCTTACATAAATCAGCCTGTATACCAGCAAGACTATCTTCCTAATCGGTGCAGCTGACTAAAATTTTACTCATTCTGCATTTTAACCTTTACTTAGATATTAAAATATCATGCTGAACTGTGTATATTGTTTCTTTATTATAGCCTAGAGCAGCGGTTACCAAACTGGGGTGCGTGCACCCCCAGGGGTGCGCAGTCTGACCACCAGGGGTGCACGAGAGAATGTTTGTAATGGCGGAAAAAAATATGTATTTTATTATTTTTATGTGTTTATGTGTAATATGGGTATTAACTTGGCATGTCATATTTTGAGAGAAAAGAAATTCACTAAGAGAAAAAAAAATCACTACAAATTGTAATTTACAACCTATGCATTACTCATCTCGCAGTTTCACGTCTGTGTCACAATAGCCCCGCCCTTTCACATTAGGCGCTAAGTGATAGTACATTCGTAACTTAAATTTCCGCTTACTAAATTCATAAAAATCGACACCTGGTTAAAAACTGGCACTTTAAAGAAGTAAAGTGACAGTAGGGAGGAATCATCTACATCAGCTTTTTCTATGTAGATGTGCAGTGGCCTTGAATATATGGACTCGGAGGATAACGAACGAGGTGAAGAGGCGCAGGCGGGAACAGAGAACTCCAGCAGAGATGTACTGATGAAGAGAATTAGGCCTACGCTAGAAAGTGAAAAAAAAGTCAAGTAAAAACGCAAATATAAAGACTGTTACATTGGATTCGGGTTTAAATGGACTGGAGATGCAGAAAATCCAAATCCGCAATGTGTAGTCTGCAATGAGGTTTTAGCTAATAGCAGTCCTAAGCCCTCATAAGCTGCACTAAGTTCTCATGTCAAAGGCCTCATAACTGAACATCTCAACCAGCTTAGCCAAAATCTAAAAACTAACTTCCCCCTATGGACCAGTCTAAGATATGGATTCTGAATCCTTTTGATGTCACTCCTCCAATCCCACATCTCTCATTTCAAGAGCAAGAACAATTACTGGAGTTATCATCTGATGGGAGACACAACATACTTTTTAAAAATAAGTCACTCATGGATTTCTGGGCTTCAGCAGTGGTGGAGTATCCAGGATTGTCAAAGCAGGCACTGAAAGTGTTGATGCCCTTTGCAACCACATACTTATGTGAGGCAGGCTTTTCTGCACTGACATTGTTGAAAACCAAACATCGACCAAAACTAGTGTAGGAGTATGAGGGGAGGGGGGATCATACGGTAGCCATGACTCACCACATCCGTTAGTTGAACTGGTTTAAAACATCACCTTGTTAGACAAATATGGATATGCATTGTACGGGGCTGTGAGTTGATGAACCCAAGCACTTTCTGATCTAATGTAATTATAAACTTGCAATAACCATTCATGCAAAGTATGGTCACGTATACTTTAATGACTTCTAGATAAACCTCCAAAAGGATCCCTGAGGAAGTCCAAGTAGGACGAAACGCGTCAGACCCATTTGGAGTGCGACTTTTTAAAGGGCCAGAATCCCCTTTGTCCGGACCATTTGCATGGTGGAATGACCTGTGACTATATGATTTTAAAAGTGTAAAGAGCTCAAGCTTCTCATTGTTGAACCCTATGAATTGTAAATTTTATGGTGAATTATGTTTTGCAACCACCATTTTCTGATTCTACATACTATGCTGTCACAATAAAGGAATTTCGTTAACCTCTCGACTGGAACTACCTTTCTACCAAATACTCACCTTAAAAGTCCACAAGAGGGCTGGCCACCCCTTGGGTTTAGTTCCAACCCTCCCCAATCAAAATTAAATCGACCAAAACTAGATGCTGAGAATGATTTGAGAGTAAAACTGTCATCCATTGAACCACATTTTGATGATCTGTGTGCAAAAATGCAGGCCCATCCATCTCGCTAAAAAGGAAGAAGCAATGTTTTTGAAAACTTAAATTAAAAACTGAAATGTTGATATTTTCTAATATACAGAAAATATGTGTATTTGGTTATTGTAGTTGGAAAATGTGGAGTTTAATCGAAGGGATGCTTGAATGGTGTCAAATATTAGAAAGGGGTGCACACAGCAAAAAGTTTGGGAACCACTGGCCTAGAGTATCAACATCTTTTTTAATCAAAATGTTTTTACATTACCATTCATTGTATGAAAACGGCGAATGTCTGCATACAATGTGCATGCATTTGCAAGATAACTTTTACATTTCTGCATCTTATTGACCATCTCAAGTGTGCTCATTTAGTTGGATTGTGTGCATGTGCATACAGTAAAAGTGTTTTGCCTCTTCATTAGTGATGGCCAAACATTGGCTCTAGGTGTTAAACCATTCACGAACATTTCCACAAATACCCGCGGTTTGCATATTCGCGGCAAACAGCATTTACTTAAATAACAGTTCTCAACCCTTGAGAGGGGGATCCAAGGGTTCTCTTGTGGTGAACCGACCGAGTGGTGAACAGTTCTATTTTTCGTGTGACTGACTAGGGTATGTTAATATCAGTGGCAGTCAGTGAATTAATACCCTATGAGCACAAAGTACAGGGCGCCTGGCTCAGGGGCAGGGTCATGATACCTACATTTAGGGCTTTTTTCTCTTGTTCTTTTGTTCAGTTATGATACACTGTCCATTGAAATTAATAGATGGGGAATTGAGCCTCACATTAAGGTGCATTGCAGAATAAGGTGGGGGGGGGGGGGGGGGTTCAGCCAGCCAAGTTGTTGCCTTGGGGGTGGGGGTTGGGGTTCTAAGTGCCCAGTATATTTTATATCACATAATGTACCAGTGGAGTGCTCACTGTATGTCACATATCACACAATGTACAGAATAACATCTGCAGCCAGGCACTCGGCGTACGGAAGCCTGACTGGGGGGAGTTTCTGTGAAATCCAGGCGTCTTGGATGCGACTTGAAGTGGGGGGGAGTCGGTGTGACAACAAAAGGCATCACCGGATTAACACACCCTTTTTTCTGAAGAAGACACCACTGGTCAGTCAGATGCCAGGCACATGAATCCGGTGATGACGCGCACCTGGCCCAGTAAAGGCAGCAGGCAGAACTGTAAGGGTTGATTGGACCTGCCAGCACTCTCCCAGCCTCCATCATCCCTAGACTGGGACGAGCCCCACCGCAGCCCCCGTCACTCCTGAGCCCGGCAGGCCAGCACCCTCCCCTCCGCCCTCCCTGCTTGCACAGCCCCACCAGAGCACGCCTCACACCCTTCTCCAGTCCCGCCGGCAGCACTTCTGACCCCTCGCCCTCAGCACCACACCCCCCCCCCCCCCTATGGGGTCCCCCAGCGGCTCAGCACCCTCTAGGGACGCAGGCATCACATTGCGAGGTAGGAATCAGCCAGTTCCCTTGTCTAATGCTGCAAAGAGTGTGGCTTATGTTTTTTTGGGCTCCCTTAGGGGCTCATGTCAAGTCCATTCAAGGAGAGAGTGTGGAAAAAGGGATATGTGGATAGATTTATCTTGCTGCCGATCAAACGTTTCCCATTGACAAATGGAAAAGGGAAGGACACAGAAAAGGAGGAAGACAGCAGGTACCTTCTTATCCCACAGACCTTCCTCATTGGTGCAGGCACCTTTTTGGTGTTGGTAATAGCTAGTTGCGGAGCGGCATCCGGAGCAGTGTTCAGTTTTCTTACTTGGATGCGAAGCCATGGGGTGGGAGTATTAGGGATATATACTTTGGACCTGGGTGATGCAGGCGCCAAAAACTCCCGTGACTACTGGGCTGTGGATGGCTCCTCATTTGCGTCCAGTTCGGGGGGCGGGGTGGCGGGTAGACGTGCAGCCCCCGATGCTAACTGTTAACAAAAAAAAAAGGGATCTGCTGGCAGTAAATGGGGGTGGGATGTAAATTCAAACACGAATGCTCAGTGTGTAGCACTCGAACAACCCTGCCACCACGTGTTTTAAGGACCTGGTGGGCCCGGTGATGTGGGTAAAGGGGAGGACGTCAGTGCACGTGGAAGAGATGGCGCAGTGCTTAAATACATTTCCCGTACGGTGGCAGGCAGATTTTCTTTTTCATGGTTATAGTTCGGGTTTTCGTATCCCCGGTTTCTGGCCCTCAATTGTCCTGTTCTAATCCGGTTGATCAGCACCCTGATGTTCTTCAGGAAAAATTGGACAAAGAGGTTTCCCTGGGTAGAATGGCTGGCCCTTACGGGTTCGCTCCGTGTCCTGATCTAGTAGTGTCCCCACTGGGTTTGGTTCCCAAGAAGGAATTGGGTAAGTTTTGAATGATCCATCACCTGTCTTACCCTAAAGACTTCTCCATTAACAATGGCATTCCGGTGGAACTGGCTTCGGTAACATATGCAAGTTTTGATTCTGCTTTGCAGGTTGTGTGGGAAAGGAGTGATGATGGCCAAGGTCGCATTTTGGCTCCTTCCGGTCCACCCTGACAGTCAGCACTTGTTGGATTGTCGTTTTGAGGGGCAGTGGTTTGTTGTTTTGAGGGGCAGTGGTTTGTTTTACCATGGGCTGTTCAATTTCTTGCTCCTTTTTCGAATTGTTAAGCTGCGTTTTGGAATGGGCAGTTTGACAACAGGCAGGGATTTCTTAGTTGGTGTATTACTTGGATGACTTTCTGTGCCTTGGGCCAGCCGCATCGATATTGTGCCCAGCTCCTGCAGATACTGATATCCTTGTTTTACACCTTCATATTGCCTTTGGCCCCTGATAAGGTGGAGGGCCCCTCTACCTGTATCAATTTTTTTGGGAATTGACATTGATTCGCCGGCAATGGTGTGTAGGCTTCCCCAGGACAAGGTCGACACTGTATACAGGTGGAGTCGTCATTCTCGGTGCCTGTTTCTGATGAGGCGAGACATTTGTACCTTTTTTCATCTGGTAGTTTGTTGTTTATCAGCATCTATTTTTCTAAGACGGACAAGCAGGCAGGTGGTGCAATTATTTGGGAAAATAGGTCAGTCAGTCAAAATTAATAAATAGTTAGACCATGTTCATGAAGAAATTCCCAGTTGGTGTTCATGGACCGAGTCTTTAGGTAATGTTTCATCAGTCGTCCAAATGCCAACGCCTATTTCAAGGGCTTCTTCAGGGCAATATATGTAGATGGTTTGTAGTTCCACAAAAAATATACAATATATAAACATTCAAAGTAAACAATAATCACAAAAATACAACAAAACCGTTCTGGTCCATTTTATTCACATTAGCCAACTGTCCTAGTAGTCTTACAAAGTAGTCTATTCCTGCATTCTGGTCATTATTGTATACATATACTGACAGGTATGGTCTGGTTTAAGGGTTCATCTCCGGAGTGGTACGTGTTGGGGAATGCGTCCAGCATGCAGGTGGTCATGCCGGCGCAGTGCAGGCATCGGCAGGGGGGATAGAGGAGAGGAGTGGGGAGGGCGATAAGCTTTTTCGGTCTAACCTGGGTTGTTTGTGGTTAACTTTCAGATCACCAGTCTTGTGTAGTATGGATACTTGGCCATTCCTATATTTATTGGACAGAGCAGAGAGTGGAGGTTCGGCCAACTGGGAAGCGGTAAGGCAAGTAAGGACAAAATTCCTGACCAAATTCACTATCGGGAGGACCTAGATGACAATGAATTAGTGGTGGATACTACCGCCCTGTTATCAGAGTGGAAGACAGAGATAAAGTCAATCCCCAAACTTTCACAACCACAAAAAAAACAAAGAAAGCCATGTTCTTCGTGAGCTATAGGCCATTTACCTTGACACCAAAACCCTTGCAAATAAGCCCCCGAACCCCACCAAGTGGCACAGCTGCACCTGTCCTGTAAAAACTGCATCAGCCATCCAGAGTAGTGCATCCAATAACCTTTCACACTCACTGGACTAAACCCACATGAAGAAAAAATCATCAAGGTAAGGCATGATGGACTCACAAGATATTAAACACCCCATAGGGAGGCACCTGTCCATCTACCATTGACCCTGAAACTTGCAACCAAGCAATAACTGAATCTTTTTGTGCCCTGGCAGCAACTGAAAGGCTTACTATGAACACTTTTGCCAACATGGAAACCCCTTTCCACACCCCTTATTACATCCAACGGTGATTGAGGCACTGAGGGAAGGAGTAAAATAGACTTAGCGCCACAGCCACTAATTCACTTGTGTTATTATTATCATTATTATTATCATTTATTTATATAGCGCCAACATATTACGCAGCGCT
>CM070037.1:83975043-83990047 GCA_036250615.1 Ptychadena robeensis
GTTTAGGGTAATTTAAGGGTAAGGGTAGATGGTAGATAGATTTGTAGATATTAGATTAGATATTAGGATATTTATGATATTTTTTACTCTATGGGCAAATGATTGAGTGTGTTTAATTGATGAGTATAAGTATTGAGGTTGAGGATATCGGCGCTATAAATGGGAGTAGTGAGTTGTGGTGATTAATAGTGCCTTTTCAATGATGAGAAGCTTGGATCTTTTATATTAGAGCATGGATAGGAAAATACTGAGAAAAAAAAAAAAAAAAAAGGACTCCAGGCACATGCACCGCCCTAAACCTAATGTTATGCACTAAGCAGCGCAAGATTAATTGACGCACCAGGTTCACCACCGGCGGAGAAGAGGCCGACATGGTATTGATTGCCGAGACCACTGCCATGTTGTCCGAATGAAAGACCACATGGTGTTTCGACAAACTGGCTCCTTATAAACACACCGCCACCACCACTGGAAAAAATTGCAGAAAAGCCAGATTCTTCGTCAATCCCATGTCGTGCCACTCCTCAGGCCACTGGCCCTGACACCATTCCCCAGCAAAAAACGCTCCGAAGCCGATTGAGCCCGCAGCGTCAGTGAACAGCTGCAGCTCGGCCGACGACAAAGGGGGGGGCAACCACACGACTTCCCATTAAAGACGTCCAGGAATGCCAGCCACACCGGGAGGTCTTCCTTAGCCTCCTTAGTGATCCAAATGAAGTGATGCGGCCTAGTCCTCCCGCAAGTCAAAAAGGCCAACCGCGGCAGAAAATCCTACCCATCGGAAGGATGCGGCAGGCAAAATTCAACTTGCCCAGCAACGACTGGATGTCACGGAGCGTGGCCTTCTGGGCACCGAGAACCAAACGCAACACCCGCCGCAAATCGGCAAGCTTGTCCTCCGGAAGGCGGCACTCCATGACCTCCGAGTCTATGTCGATGCCCAAGAACGTAATCACAACAGCCAGGCCCTTCCATCTTGTCTGCCGCCATCGGGACCCCGAACTCTCTAAACACGTCCTGCAACACCCCCATTACCCGGGCGCACTTATCCGACCCCTTGTAATGGGCGACCCCCCGCAACCCGGACACCTTCCAGACCACTCACTTGAGAAACGTGCTCGAAATAAGCGCAGGAAAGGGAATGAGCCGCGACCGTCGCCGCCACTCATCCACCCGTAGTCCACCCGCCATAGCCGACTGCGACTCAGCCTCTGTATAGCCAGGGACTTGCGTGGAAACCGCTGCCAGGAACATCTGTGGGGGCAAGAGCAAAGAGGCCACACCCTGCGTCCTGGTGTAAGCCGGGTTAGGTCCCGCCACCGCCGGGGGCACCCTCTGGAACACCCGAGCCCCCACACCACACCCCCCTGGTCCCACACCGACACCCGCCTGCTGGCCATAATCCGCCCAAGAAGTAGGAAATGAGGGAGAAGGCGTCAACGGCGCGGGGAAGCCTCAACCCGCCTGGAGAGGCCTGCGACACCCCACCAGCCACCGCTGCCGCCGGGGCTTCCCTGGCAGAGCGCACAGCAGAAGGAGAAGGGGAGCCCGGACCCGCGGACGCCCCGGAGCCCCGCCTCCTACGTGCTGGCAGGGTTGAAGGGCTCAGGCGCTCAGGAGGCCGGCGCCTGAGACGGACGGGGCGAGGTGGATCTGCGCCCGCACCCAGGCGTCACCGCCCGCCGCCGCCCTGATCTCATCGATCAGGGCCTCGAGTGGGGTTGCAGAAACCTGCTCCATACCTCAGCGTCCAGTGCTTCTGATTCTCTCTAACGGAAGAGGCCTCACTTCCGGGCGCTCTCCCTTATATAGACCCGCAAACCCCGCCTCCAATCTCCACCCCTTCCTGTTTAGCCCTACCTGTCCGTCACTATCCCAGCCCACCCTGTCAAGGCTGCTCCCGCCTACCCGGCTGTGTCAATCGTCTCTGCAGCCCCATGAAGCTGAACTGTACAGGCATGCACAGAAACATGAGAAATTTTTCCCATTCTACTGTGCATGCCCATATCATTTTCCTGCAGGTTAAGCCAGGATAGTAACATGGCTGGGGATGAGCATTTTCTTAACATTTTCTTAGGCCTAACTAAGAGCTGTACTTAAATGTGGGAATTTTAACGCATTGCAGACTAGGCCATAATGATGCATACTGTATAGACAATTGAATCCCCTTATGAACCAATAAACATTTTGGCATGTTGCTTTGAGTCAGATGGTGAAAGTCTTGCAATGACTGGGACACACACTGTGACACTGTGAGACTGCTTGTGTAACAGCGGTGAGTCAGCAGCAGGTCAGAGTTCATCCTGGAGAAAGAAGCATTTCCTTCTGTAGATGTTTTATACCAGCATTGTCTATTCTGACTTAATATGAATAAATCTTGCTTTGTCTCTGGTGTGTCAGCCTCTGTCTATTTTATGTCTGCTTGATGGGCAAACAACAAAAAAATTCTGCAGGAAAAATGTCTTGAGAAAAATAAAAGGCAGAATACTGTCAACATCTACTGCTAAGAAGGGAAGCAGGAATATATATTGACTTGCTAATATTAAAGGAAGATTGTGCTAAACTGTTAAGAAGGAGGATACACCATATTACTCAAAAAATGTAAACGTGCTTAAACAAATGTAATGTACTTTATGTCCCTCGCCGGCAAACACCCCATTATGCAGACAAGCTGTCAAAAAAAGAGAAAAAAACCTGTAATGAGATAATACAGAAATTTCATGTTGCTCCTTTCTTCTCTTCAATAGCACAGTGTCAAAAAGTACAAGTCAGTCACATCATAACTTTCCCATTACAGGCCTACTGAGCTATGATTTTTATCATTTTGGAGTGTTTCTTCCCCATTGCAACAGTTCAGATAAGTAAAAATCTAATTCTAATGAGGCCTAAGTCAACCTCAAGTAGTGGCATCCTTTGCCAGATATTTCTGCCACACACCAAGGGGACTTTAAATGATCACAAAATATTCACCGTAGTGAAAGAAACAAGGCAAGAGGATGGAAGGGGAACCCAGTGCCCTTGTCGGGGATAGGTTTTACATGATATACCTTTCAGTGTACTCCCTCCACCCTGTATGCTTGAATATATATGGGTTGGGAGACCCTGGTACCGAAGCAGAGGATTTACTGGCAAGAAGCACCACAGTGATATTGACTGAGTTATAAGGTACTTGACTTCATATATTTAGATCCTATCATGGTGACTGGTCACTGGTGGTTTGCTTATTGAGTTCTTGAAGGGTTTATTGGAAGTAGTAATAGGTGGAGTCCCCACGATTAACATATACTTATATATTTCTCTTTTCTATCTATTTTATTATTATTATTTATTTATTTATTGGTTATATATATGTATGTGTATATACTGTATGTGTGTGTATATATATATATATATATATATATATTTATTTTTTCATTTTTGTTTTGTTTTGCTTTGCCGCTCACACACACACACACACTCACACTTCCTACAAACTCACTAGGTCACACATATGTGTTCTATTTGGTTTGGTATGATTTTATTACACAGGTTCTAGAGGTGCCTCTACACATTCTCTCTTATTTATTCTTTCTTATAGTATTTCCCTTTGTCCCTCTTCTTCCCCCCACAGGCAAGTTATAGAAATGCTCACTATAAATGGGGATACATAGTAGTGAACTAAACATATACAGTAGACATACTCACACTTAGGCTTTGATTTATAATGCACATTAGTTATAGGTTTAATAACTTGGTCCCTTCTTTTGTGATATTTCTCTCCCCACATGTAATAGGTAGGCACTCACTAATAATGGGGAAACATAGTAGTTAAAAATAAAAATATGTACACATTATAGCAATTATTGGATATACCATTAGTATTAGTTGGAGATCTAAAGCTTAAAGGGCCAAAATCGCCCCCAAATCGATCTAAGCCATTATGGACATGTCCGTTATTGTTAGATTGGTTGAATACTTTGGATGGGGACAAGTCGATCGGCCACAAAATCGAGTCACAACCTAAACGTGTATGGGGGGCTTTACACGGTATATGGTTGTATAAAACTATATAGCATGGTATCATCTCTCCCCATATAAACTGGCAGCTTTCCCTGTAAAATATTCCACAAAGCTGTTGGGTACACTGGCGTTTATAGTGTGTGGCTGGCACATATTAAACCACCCATTGTAACCTTGAAAGGTCAGACAGAGCATTATGAAACTGCACATATTTGGCAAGCGATAAACACCTTAATCTCACCGCAAACTCATGGAGCTGCAAACTTGGGCCACATGCAGACTTTTCAATTGTGTTATCTCCACAGTAGGCAGGTTCACTTTCTTGCATGGTTGCCTGAAGACTTTTGTGCAGTTTCATGTTTTAGAATTGTCACCTAGCTGTAGTCTTGTTTTTTTTCGCACTGTCTATATTATGAGCATCTCTGGCAGAGCCTGCCGCAGACAAAACAGCTCTAATCATCAGCTTCAAATTTACAGTAAAAAGCAGGGCAACATGTAACAAACTAATTAACTTGTCCTTTATTTACTAAGCCTTTGAGTTAATTACTAGGTTGGGGAGAACCTGTATATCTACATAACACACTCCTGAATTGTATCATTTGCATGTAATTTGCGGTGTAATCAGTTCTATGCAGGCAGTATTACATTAGGAAACATTAGTGGACTCTGCCTGACAAACTAGCTGACAGCTGAAACTTAAGCAGTCTCAATTTGAATGAGCAGCAGAGAAGGAGCGTGAGAAAGATTGGTAAAAGGTTTGGTTGGGGGTGGCAGTTATACAGCAACAAGTTATACAGATAATTTGCAAAGAAAGTTAATTTTGTTCAAATATTCCTGTATTTCAGCAATTCAACTTATAGAGGGGACTAATATTTGAAATAGACTGATTACATTGTAAAGCAAAATATTTCAAGCCTTTGTTACAATTTTCATGATGATGGCTTGCAGCTTAGAAAAACTTTAAAATCTCATTTGGAAACCAAATATCCAGAGTCTGGAGGAAGAATAGAGAGGCACATAATCCAAGATGTCCAGGGTGAACTTTCTACAGTCTGTGTTGATTTGGGAAGCCATGACATCTGCTGCGTTGGTACATTGTGCTTGATTAAAGCTGTCCACACACAGGAAGATTCTCGTGCAATCAACCGGCGATCAATTACAGAGTGGTAGGCACATGGGCACATCAATAACTGTACGATGGGGACCCAGTTTCCCGGTCCCCCGGGTCTCTCCACAGCTTCTCCACACAGACAGCTTCTCCAGCTGTGTAAAGCACCCAGCCAGCACACCCCCTCTTCTTCTGGCAGAGTTGGGTCCGAGCTGGCCATGCCCCCTTCACACACACACAGAGAAGCTAGCTGAACACACAGCTTGTGTGTGCAGCTCAGCTGCTCTGTGTGTGTGGCTAGCTGTCAGCCTGTCCATTACATTGAAGTTTGTAGTTCTCCAGCGAGAGACTTTTTAGGGGGATAACTTTACTAAGAGAAGTATATACAATACAATCACCATCACCCAAGGCAGAGATGGGGTCCAAAGTTAGGGACTAAGTTACAAATGTTTCCTACCAGCTGCTAGAGGTTAAAGATAGGGCAGTGGCTCAATCCCACCCACAGAAAGAGAGTCCTTGCATAAAGATTACACTTACAGGTGGAGATGTCTTTCTGGAGTGGGAACACTCTTCTGGAGGCTGTTAGACTTTGTAGTTCTCCAGCGAGAGACAGGAGGAGAACTTATTCAGTGGAGAACACCAAGAAGAGCTGTGGCTGAAAAGCCCTCCAAACAATTAGTAAAGATATATTTATAACCTCTGCCTGAGGTGTGTCGAATACAGGGCACCCAGAGTGTGTGTAGCCCCATGCTGAAGGTTGCCACAAGGCAGGCCATTAAGGTTTCCTAGAGAAAGAAAGGAAACATTGTTTAATCGGTGCCAAGGCGGGAGGCTTGGCATTTTCAGGACATTAATTTTGTTTGGATTAACCCCTGCGAGGGTAACTTTGCATTGGACTGTGTTTGTGTGCAAATAAACACGGGCAGGAGCCCTAAAAGGTTAACAATCGTGTGGATTAATGCTGTTAAGAGAACCCATTTGAGTGTGATCCCCCACGCTATATATATACACTTTATGTAAATTTTCACTACACTACAGAATATATGGGGCATTGCCTACATAAAGACATAAAAATGAGAGACATGAGGGAACAATGCAGAAGAGCTGAAGGCCGCTATTTAAGCATCCTGGTCTTTTATAACACCTCATCAGTACCAGAGGCTGATAGAATCCATGGCACAAAGTATTTAGGCAGTAATTGATGCAAAAGTGGCCCAAACCAAGTACCGATTACATATTCATGATTATATGTGGCTTTGCATGTAATCAGTCTATTTCATATATTTGTGTCTTCTTTTTTTTTTTTTTACTTAACCTCCCTAGCGCACTGCTGAGGTACAGATTTCTGTACCAAAAGCGCACCATAGACTGTAATGGAATTTTTTTTTTTGTAAAAAAAAAATGTACATAAAAAAAAAAGTTATTTAAAGTATAATTAGAATTTTGTTTGTTGTATATAATAAAAATTCTATTTAAATGTAAATATGTGTTGTGTTTTTTACTTTAAATTGTACTGGGTACAGTTATCACTGTACCCAGTACAATTCCCCTTTAAATTTGGTGTGTGAAGTCACCAGATCCTCACACCGGGAGGGAGAGGTCCAAACAAGGTTATTTTGAAATCGCGCTGGATACAGCTAAGGAGAAAAGCTGTATCCAGAATGATTTGAAATTCCCGCCCTGCGGTATGAATCAAAAAACCGCCACCTCCAGGTGTGAGGATGGCGGGGGAATTTGCAATCAAAACCGCATGGCGGTTTCCGGCACTATTGGGGGCGATCGGACCCCCTCCTTGGGGGAGTGGGTGGGGGAGCATCTGAGCATCTACAGCAGCCGAGTTACTGCTGCAGGAACATCGCTGCTCTAGATAGCTCAGGCAGATCGATCCCCACAAGGAGGGGTGCATATCGCACCCCCCTTGTGGGGATGCAGGGATGGGGGGGATACGATTAAAACGACTAAAGCAGCCGATGTTCCTGCAGGAAACATCGGCTGCTGTAGATAGACCCTCCGTGGGGATGACAGGGGATGCGATCGCTGAGCTATCAGAGCAGACGATTTACTGCAGCAGGAACACCGGCGGCAGTAGAGTGATAGCTCAGATCGTCATCCCCTGCACTGAATCGGGCACTTTCGGCATCCCTGCACGGAAGTGACTTTTCAATGTGGGGAGTGCCGTGGCTAGCTCAGCAGATTTGATGGGGTGGGGATGCCGATCTGAGCTATCGATGAGCTAGAGCATAAGGGCACGAACGAAAAAAGGCAAAGTCCCATTGAAAGCACTTCCGTGCAGGGGAGGCGAGTGGCGGTTCAGTGCAGGGGATGCCAAAAGTGCCGGATTCCCGGTGTGACACATTACGTACGGACACGGGGGAGGGATCTGCGTCCACAAGGAAGCAGGAGAGGAGCGGAGCAGCTGCGGACGCTGGACAGGTGAGTGAGCGCGCAGGGCTCCAAGCAGCGCTGGAGAGTCCAGCTGTCCAGTGGCCGTTTAGCAAGTCAGCACTGGACGAGCTGGACCGTCTCAACCGCTAGGGAGGTTAAAAACAATTTGGTAGTTTTTTTAAGTGAATACAGGACGACATTTTGGACGATATTCAAAATTGTCACAGATGGGAGAGAAACAAGAAAGAAAAGACAGATAAGATAGATAACATGAAATCAATGTAGAGGAAGCTGACAAAGAGAGAGAGGTCAATATACAGTTGTGTCCACCGTCCTTGCTGGGTTTAGGATGGTGATGGAGAACGACCACAAGGGGAGGAGTCTAATCCGTTGAACCTGGTCTTCAACCAGAGCCCCCCTAATGGGAGTTGGGCCGATGTCCCAGGAGGGGGCACCGTGGTCTTTCCGCGGCAGGTAGACAGGTCTCCCCCAGTGGTCGAGCCCGCGTAGACGGTGGTGATACGGGTGAATCTGCCCCAATCTGGAAGTGCAAAAGCACTAGAGTTGTCAGTCCAAAATACGAAGTCAAGAGGGTTGGAGAGGTCAGAATCGTCAAGACAGCGAGGGGTCAGGCGCGCAGCAATCGGGAGAGTAAACATACAACACGCACAAGTCAGGAGTCCGGAAGTCGGGTAAACGGGTAGGAAAGCCAAAGGTCGGTACACGGGAATTCGATAGTAGATGGGGTAGGATATGCATAAAGCTCAGGTTTTACTCTCTAAACTTGCAATCTAACAGCACCATGTGGTGCTGCTCTGAGGCTTTATAGACCCATACTGATTAATCCCCCTCCATCTGCAGGAAGTGCCTGCAGAGGGGAGGGGTATGTCCCTTTAAGGACCATGCACTCTCGTGCGCGCGCCCGCTGGCAGTCCGGTCCACGCGCCATCGCAGAACCGCTACCCGGCGGGCGCCATTGCTCTGCACGCAGGCTGTGCAGGCTCAGACACGGGGTACCCCATGGCAGGGGTACCCCCAACCTCCTAAGGTATTGTACGTCCTGGGGGAGAAACTGTGATGCCCGGGGACCCCACCAGCCATACTGGGGACCCCGAGGGCGCCGCAGCCCCCCCAGGTGACACGGAGGGGTGACAAGTTGTAAGAAAAAGAATGAATTGGTCATTAAATATGCTCTGGTCTTCATCTGCTTCAAATAGTATTACACAAACATTATATGTTTTCATGTTTTTATTGAACATAACATGAAAAACATTCAAAGTGCAGGGGGGAAAAAGAATATAAACGTTTGGACTTAATAACTGGTTGACCCTCCTTTGGCAGCAGTAACCTCAACCAAACGTTTCCTTTAGTTACAGATCAGACCTGCACAATTATCTGGATGTGGACCACTTCTTTTCACAAAACTGTTTCAGTGTAGTAATATTCTTGGGATGTCTGGTATGAATCGCTCTCTTAAGGTCATGCTACAGCATTTTAATCAGGTTGAGGTCAGGACTCTGACTGGGCCATTCCAGGAGGTGTATTTTGTTCTGTTGAAGCCATTCTTTTGATGAATGACTTGTATGCTTTGGGTCATTGTCCTGTTACAGCACCCATCCCCTGTGGAGCTTCAGTTGATGGACAGTCAACATAGTGTTGTGTGTTTTTTCCAAACAACAACATTTTGGTTTAATCTGTCCACATAATATTTTGCCAGGAGTGCTGTGGAACATCCAGGTGCTCTTTTTAAACTTCAAATGTGCTGCAATATTTTTTTGGGACAGCAATGGCTTCCTCCATGGTGTCCTCCCATGTACTCTATTCTTGTTTAATATTTTCCTTATTGTAGATGTGTCAACAAAAATGTTAGCATGTGCCAGAGATTCTAGGAATCTTCTTTTCCTCATTAAGCATTCTGCACTGTGCTCTTGCAGTCATCTTTACAGGACGACCATGCCCAGGAGAGTAGCAACAGTGCTAAACTTTCTCCATTTGTAGACAAATCTGTCTTACTGTGGACACATGAACATCAATGCTTTTGGAGATACTTTTGTTACCCTTTCCAGCTTCATGCAAGTCAACAATTCTTGTTCATAGGTGTTCTGAGAACTCTTTTCTGCGAGGCCTGGTTCACATCAGACAATGCTTCTTGAAACCAGTAAACCCAAAACTGGTACTGGTATGAAAGAAGAGCTTTCAGCAACACATCCAATATCAGCACACTAATAAGACTCACTCCTGTCTCCAATTAGCTCTTAGAGAAGTCATTAGGCTAGGGGTTCACATACTTTTCCCATCCTGCACTGTGAATGTTTACATATTATGTTCAATAAAAACATGAAAGCATATCATGTTTTGTAGTATTATTTTAAGCAGACTATGTTTTGCGATTGGTGTGACTTGATGAAGAACCCATTTTATGACCAATTCATGCAAAGCTCCACATAATCCCAAACGGTTCACATAAATTTTTTTGCAACTGTATAAGAAATTATAAATAGAAAAAAAAGTAGAAAGGGAATGAAAGATGGGTGCTGGGAAAGAAAACAATGGACAAAGGAATGAGACTGAACTGGAGATAAAAAAAAGAGAAAGAAAGTACCTTCAACATACAAGGTTGAAGGTATGAGAACTGCTCACCTCTTGCTTTTTTATCTCTTCCAACATGTGGATTTGGCCTATATGTCTATGAGGTCAAAATAACTCCGGAGAAAATTCATCATAAAAATACATTGTGACAAGAGATTAAGAGCAATAAATAACAGAAAAAAACACAGAGAAAAACATCTTCCCTACAAGAAAACATACCTTAAAAGGAGATCACAGAATGTCAGAGCAAGCCCGAAACGATCTCCGACAATAGGCAAACAGTCTGAGGACGATTGTAGAAGACATGGACGAAAAATATCTTAATGTCCTGTATCAACACATGCATGGGGATGGAGACCACATCATTTCCATCCACATGAACAACAAGTATGTCCGGGGGTCCCAAAAGCTGTACTTAGTCAGCAAACCGGGAAACAAGTTGTGGCCAGTGAAGCCCATGCATGCCCAGCCAGTGAATCTCGAACCACGCGTCTGGAAAACTGAAGAGCTTCCTGAACCTCCACTCTCTGCTCTTCCCAATTTATATAGGAATAGCCAAGTATCCAAACGACACAAGGCCAGTGATCTGAAGTTACCAACACAACCCGAATTGTGTAGCAGACACAAGCCTGCTACCTAAAAACCCCATGGACCTACTCGACCCCAAGCCAAAAACCACCTTCCCAACAGTACCGTCATACCAAGTGAGGGGAAACATATTGTTTAAAACAGTGTGTCTCCCACCTATCAATGCCCTTCATAATGTCTGACTCCAACCCTGACCTGGCCTCTTCCGCCAAAAAAGGAAAACATCCCATAATCTACTCAGAAACAAATATAGGACCGAGTGAGAATCTGATCACTATATATTGGGGTGGCTAGCCCCTGAGACTTTCACGGCACATTTGGATGATTGAGGTCAAGTGTCTAATTACCCGGTCATATGTATACACAGGTGAGACCTTGTCGTTTCCCTCCTGGGGGGATACACCCGGAATCCCCCTTGGACAGTGTAGAGTAAAGGAGGTGGAGTCCAATTGCAGGATCCCCAGTGTGGGGGGCCCCATACGCTGCCGGGACTAGACAACGGGATCCACGCTATTTGATCAAGACAACCTACCCTCTGACCAGTATACGATAGGAATTGGGGTAATGGGACCCCCTCTGTAAGACCAGGCCACTCTCTAACCCACAGGTACGCGAATTGGCGGGTGGCTGCTACTTATGTTTCTTATTGTTTTTGTTGATATGAAGGTTTTGTACTGATAATATATGTAAACAATATGGTGATTATGCAAAGTCATAATTAAATAGGCATATTTGTAATAGAACACGGATGACCATAGCGGGCCATCTGTTTGTGTATTGGGATGACACATTCACTGGACCTAATATATTGTATATATATATATACCCTAAATGGGACGATGTATTAATAGTATTTATGTATTCCAGGACACAAGAGATACATATTTTAAAACATAAGCTTCTAGAGGAACTACCTCACCTTTGACCCACCCCTGATGAAGCCCATAAGAGGGCGAAACGCGTTGGCTATAACTTACCTCGGACTTGACCATGAAGCGCTATTTGATTTTACCAGTATCAACGTTTGTTCGATTTTTATGTATATTATATGTGTCTCCTTGCTCAATAAATTGCTGTCTATTTTTTCACATTTGTTTCCAATTTATGTGCCGTGAAAGTCTCAGGGGCTAGCCACCCCAATATATAGTGATCAGAATCTCACTCGGTCCTATATTTGTTTTTGAGTTTGTATATTTAGAGATGTTGGCACCCACCTTATCTCCCCACTGGCTCCACTATATTTATTATCCCATAATCTACAATACCCACCCCAACTGCCACTAACGCCTTGTGATAAAAAAACAAAAATTGATAACAAGACAAAACGGACATGTCCCTCAACAATGGCCCCTGAGAAACCAGATGCAGCAACATGTAAGCATTAAAACAGCGACCAGGCACAGTTCAACCCCAATCCTAAATAATTGTATGACAAACCCCTTACCCAACTGATCCGTTTTTAAAAAAAATATTTTATTCAAATTTTAACAATTTTACATTGAAAAGATATAGAACAGGTGAGTTACAAGAGTAGTAGTAATGTAGCGTTTTCAATAAACAAAACAAACAACAAACTAACAATAAATTTGTCTCAGTACCATAAACAATGTACAATTTAGTGTACCATGTCAATCGAATAAGGAGGAGTGAGCACAGGTCATGGTTTTACATCCTGTTTTATCTTACTTTCAGTATCCCCAGATAGTTTTGAAGGTCACTCTTGAGAACTCTCATTAGTTCTTGAGAGGGTAGGGTGTTTTGTAGAAATTTCCTCCATCTATGGAAGAATTTTGTAAAATATGCATCACCTAGGGTGTCTGCTGACAGTTTTTTTTATTGCTGAAGAGTTGTTTGAGAGAGGGACACAAAAACTGTATGGAGTGAGGTTGTGGGGACAAACACTGGTGCATTATGCATCTGCCGGCAGTCAACAGGCAAATCTGTGCCCACTTTTGCTTATCCTTGTAGAGGTAAGCAAACAATAGCAGTAAAGGTTCCGTTGCCAATGTCTCCCCACTAATCTGGTGGATATATATGGCGTTACGTCCTGCCAAAATTTTGAAATTGCTGGGCAGGACCATAGGCAGTGTTCTATGGGAGCTTTGGGCACACCACATTTAGGACAAAAGCCTGATGCAGTGATATGAGTCTTAGTAGCTGATATAATAGGATAGAATCTCATGTACACATGATGTAGTATTTGGTACTTGGTTTCCCTCCACGTTTCAGATATAATTAGTTTAACCACAGTTAGGTAACCTTGCAGGATCTTATCAGGTAGGTCAAGGTCTGGGAAGGTTTTGGACCAAGGGGTGTTGAGTTGGGTACAGATAGAACATTTGACCTTAGTAAACAAAAAAGTGGTACATATTAGATATGTTGACTACTCGTTTAGACAATATCCGTAAAGGCTTGTTGTGGAGTGGTGCCAAGAGAATGCCAGAAACTGGTGATTTGCCAGTAATATAAATAGTGACTAGGGGGAGTAGCATATTGTCTGCATAGTTCTGGAAAGGTTAAAAGACAGTGAGTAGATTTATCGAAGAGGTCGTCCAGTTTGGTGATACCCTTGTCTGCCCATTGTTTGTACATTGTCCGAGTCCTGCAATCTGTAGTAAATGGATAACCTTCCAGTGGTAGGTGGATGGACACATGGTGCGGGATGTGGAGGAGTTTGCTTAACTCCCGCCAGGCCACCACCATGTCTCTAATTAGTGCATTGTGTTTGAGAGGTAAGGGGAGGCGTGAGGGAGGGCAATGTAGGAGGGGCACCAGAGCCCTCGGAGTTGACACGGCAGATTCCAATTGCCAGTTATAGTACGTAGACGACTGTTGTATCCAGTCAGAGGCATGGCGCATCAGACCGGGCAAAATTGTATAAACATATATCTGGTAGAGCTGTGCCCCCCAGTGATTTGGAAAGTGTCAGCTTGTTATATGCTATGCCGGCTTTGCCTCGCTCCACAGGAACTTAATTAAGGCCTGTTGGAGCAGACGTACATCACTGTGTTGTAGTAGAAGAGAAATGGTTTGAAGAAAAGTTTAGTGAAACAGGAAATTTTAAGAAGGTGCGCTCTGCCAAATAATGATATTGGGAGGGAAGCCCACATATCCAATTCTCTGATCATAGTTTGTATAATGTTGAGGATGAGTACAACGATGATGGAAGCTTCCCAATTTGAATCCCAAGGTATGTGATTTGTGAGGTGGCTAAAGGAAAGGGAGTCGAAATCAACCAACATCCATGTCTCTTGGCAGTGAGGGGCAAGATCTCACTTTTAGAGTAGTAAATCTTTAGGCCAGAAAATAGTCCATAGTCCTGTAAGGTCTGGTGTCATTGGTCGGGTAGAAGTATATAGAAGTATGTCGCCTGCAAACATTGCAAGGCGTAATACCTCCTTACCAATGGATAGGCCCCTGAAGAAGGAGTGGATAAGAGATGCTTCAACAGTTCTTAGGCCAGATTACCGCCGACCTACCCTTGACAAAGCTGGCTTTCACCAGGTAAGTCAAGGCAGGGAGGATTTATGCCAGGCGGTCGGCCATGAGTTTGGATAGAATCTTAGCATCAACATTAAGAAGCGAGATCGGGGGGTATGAACCCGGATCTAGAGGGTCTTTATTTTTTCTAGGTAGAACTTTAATGTGTGCCTCAAATGCGGTAGAGAAATAGAGCCCCCCTCCCCAGATTGACATATACAGTTGGCAAAAAGGGTCCCCTATTTAGTACCGGAGAAATTTGAATAGTTCTCCAGGCAATCCATCTGGGCCAGGCAACTTCACTCTGGTACTGTCCAGCAGAGTAAAGCAAGCCATACACGTGTCGGATTCCATGGCCAATTGATCACTCACCCGATCGATCCCGGTGATTCTGCCGGGAATCGCATGTGTGATCAATCGGCCAATTAAGAGTATCCATCGCTGCATACCACCTTGTCCAACGGATTCCGGGATGATTCCGTGTCCGATTGTCCACCTCACAAATGTTAACTCCCCCTGATCTGGGCAGAATCAATCTGATGGAACCAACATGTTGGTTCTCTGTCGGATCCGATTCTGGGCCCCTGAACGATCGGACCTGACCGATTGGACAAGGTGGGCTGCATGCGATTCCGGCACGATCGTTTGGCGTGCACGCGCCCGGACACGTGTATGGGGGCCTTAATGGGGACAATGAGTGCTTCCAGTTGCACCTCAGTGGGGGTTGGAAGGATGACCCGTGAAAGGAAGTTGTTGCTAGTGATGGCCCGAACTGTTCGCCGGAGAACTGTTCGTGGCGAACATCGGGTGTTCGCGTTCGCCGCGCGTTCGCGAACATACGGCGAGTTCGACCCG
>CM070037.1:83996837-84026006 GCA_036250615.1 Ptychadena robeensis
ACTATGTTTTCTATCAGGGAGGACCCGGCACTACATAGTTGTTGGTAGATCTAATGGAGAATGTATGGATTGATCATAAGGTGTATGGGGGGGCTTCAAGCTGGCCATACATCTTTAGATTTTTCTGTCAGATATCCTTTAGATCTACCAACAACCATGTAATATGAAGGACTTTCCAAACCATCAAGTCTACCTGTGTTCAATCGCAGAGGACCCGGCACTACATAGTTGTTGGTAGATCTAAAGAATATCTGGCAGAGAGATCTAAAGGTGTATGGCCGCTTAAGACTTCTTACACACAAATGAATACTGCTATTAACCCCCCACACCCAGCCGTACACATTTATTAAAGATCAGCTTAAACCCCCCCATACACGTCTAGATTTTCTGTTCAATCAACTGAAAAAGATCAATGTTTTGGGGTTAGGGAAATTGATGATTGATTGTATGTTTGCCAACTGTAGTAACAGATATTTGATCAACTTTTTGGGATTGACTGAAAGTGTCATCAATTTCAATACAACCAATTACAATTTACCAGCACGTCCAATCATTGTTCAATCAATTTTTTACCCAATTTTTATAGTTTCAGGTCGATCCATGTGGGCTGCCATAGATTTCCAATCAATCAACAAAAAAATTGATTGAATTGAATGAAAAATCTGGACGTGTATGGGGGGCTTAGATTGTGGATGAAAATGTAAAAAATATGAAGCAAAGCTCGTCTCTACAAAACCACCGTACCTGGACAACATTTCAGAAGGAGAGTTCTCCGCCAGTTTCACCAGGACGCAGAGAACCTGCTCTCGGACAACGTCTCTCTTCGCTGTTCCAGAAGAAAACGACAAGAGATATGTCAGATGGTTGAATAAAGTGTGCGCGCTCTGCTCGTCACTGTCCAGCGCTCCGTGCTTTGAAGTACTAGGTTGTGGTCCCGCCTCTGGGTTGGAAGGCACTTGTGTCCGTTTCTCCTTGTTGGTCAGAAGCAAAGTCTCCACTACTTCCAGACTGTAAAACACCAGATAGTAAAGGATTCCAAGAGAGGCCAGGGCAGGTTCACAAAGACAGAATATCGCATCCTCGACGGAGGACAGCGTGCTGCGGTCTGTGCTGGAGGACGACAAAGACGGGTCAGACGAGTTCACTGCGCACTTCTCAAGTGGCTTCAAAGCCTGGCAGTAAGCAGCGACGTGGAACTCCACCAGAGGGAGGATGAGCGCCGCTCCCGGAAGACGCGACATTTTAGGGAGTTGCTGTAATCCTCTCTGGGATTGTAGGACCTTCCTCCGATCTTCGAAGCCCTCGTCCAATGAAATGGAGTTAAGTCCAGTGATGGCCAATTTCTGGGCATCTTTCAAAGCAAGACACTGGGCGGAAGACAGCGAGCTGGAGAGGGATTTTCCTGAGGTGCTGAGAACAAAGTGATACATGGTAAAGCAACACTTACACAATAACACATTGCAGAATGCTGGTACACAATAGCGCCCAGATGTCAATGTACCCTATAAAAATACAACACAGTCTGTCGGCTCTAAACTGCTCCATACATTAAACTGTAAAAGCGACAAGTTGGTCAGTACTAGTTTTTTTTTTTTAAAAGATCTGTTTATCTTTTTTGTAAACTGCAAAACTGGAAAGAGCCCCCAAAACAATAAAGAAACAAACAACCTCCCCACCCCCCGTCCCATCGTTTCTTGTCGTTGCAATTAAAAACAACAGAAAAACACACCAAAACGTCCTCACGGTGGCAGAGAAAATATAAAAGAAAAGTCAGTCCAAAAGAACCATAACCGCCTCCGTTGCAAAACATACAAGCGCATATTTACACTGCTGACACTGGTGAGACTGGTAGCGTACTAGTAGAGTCCACCCATGGGGGGGGGGGTCTTTTCCAAGTTATAAGAATCATTTTTATTGGCATAAAAAAAGGACAATACGTAAAAACTGCTTGTGAGCAGAGGAGAGGGGGAGGTCTGCGAATAAGCCGAGGAGGCAAATTTGGGGATTAGATATGTTTGGAACTGCAAAGTTATCTTGTAGATAGGTCAGAACATGAGACCAATAACCCCTGATACACTGACATTCCCAGAAGCAATGTAGGAAAGTACCCTCCAGACGGGTTTAGTGACGCCCAAGCCCTCTCCATCAGAGAACCATACTGCAGGGTATTAAGGATCGCCTTGTGCTCAGGAGGATCCGGCCTTCCCTTATTACCTAAAGTGGCTCACCAATTCCATAGATCAAGGAAATCGTTCCTACCGTCTTGTCCCAGGTCCAGCCAACCCGGGGAGGGGAGTTGGCTTTCCACAACCTGGATGTCCAGGGACATGGTCTTATCCTATATTAAGATTACCACGCCCTTTAGGAAGTCTGATTTCCCTTTTTGTCCTGCCCTCTGGGCCTCGCCAAGGGAAGGCGGCCACCAAATCCACTCTCTCCAGATGGACCGGTCCTGCCATTACTTTGACGCTCGCTAGAGTGGGGAAGAATGGTCCTCTGTCACAGCTCATTCCACCAGAGCATCAGCATGCAGGGAAGAACGGCCACCCCGGACAAATCGCAAGGCGGCGGGGACATGGTCTGCCTTTGACACATTCATGCAACATCACCGACGGATTCCTCTCGGTGGCCGATCAGTAGTTTGGGCGCAAGGTGGTGATTCAAGCAGTTGTCCCCCCCTAAGAGGTGCGTGCGCGCTTATCCTCTCATAAGTGCCGTCCTGGACAAGAACGATTAGGGAAAACCGGATGTAGGATTACCGGTAAACCTCTTTTTCCAGGTCTGTCCGGACGGCAGCCTACCTCCCTATGTTTATATTCTGAGTGTGAACTTATCTTGAGTATTTGTCAGCTCCCCTACGGGTTACTCGGATACACGATGAACAGGAACGAGGGAGGGGAGATTTAAAGTCTTGGGTGTGTGTTTCCTCCCTCAGTGGGGGGACTTCTCTCCATAAGTGCCGTCATGGACAAGATTTGGAAAAGATGTTACCGTTAAGTCTAATCGGTGTTTTTTGATTATAAAACAAACTATTTTCTATTTTTCTGTTAGGGAAGGGAATACATCTTCACATCGAAGGTTTGGGTTCTTTCAGCAGTGATTGTGCGAGACGCTATCTGTGGACTTTCTTCTGATCCAACCTACTGAAACATTAAATAACGTATAGATTTCCTGTTACGTACCATAGAAAAAGGGAATAGTTGCACATTTGTTATACATTACAGCAAAAAAAACACAAAATTTCCTCTAATTTTAGTTTAAAGCCGACCCCAGAAATATATCAAAAACAACACAAGAATCTCCCCTGAAAAATACAGGGGCGGGGGGACTTTAAAGGCTTTAAACGGTTTGGAGAGATTAGAATAGGTAAGGAAGGTTAAAATTTTTAAATTTAATCAATCCTGTCCCTGTCGCCCCACAGTCGGGGCCAGAGAACGGACATGTCCGATAATCTCTGGCCGATGGAAAAGCCGATGACATTAGCTTCAATGAAAGACCGGCGTCTTCATGAGCTAATGGCCGGCACACAAAGGGGGCCGGCCGACTGAAGAGCCCCATAATGCACCAGATGCAAATGTGATAACGTCATCACGTTTGCATTCCGGTGCATATATGAGCATGTCCTGTGAGCACCGATCTGTGGGTTATGGCAAGGCATACGTCGGGCCGTTTCATAACTTTCGTCCAGATATGGACTCACTCGGGGGTGGTAACACAAACATAGGGTGTCCTAAAAATCAAGTGTCCGTGGAAAGGGAAAGTTAGGCGAATGGCAGCATCCGGGGTGGGTCAAGAGAACGGGGAGCCCTCAGGTCAAGGACCTGCGTATGACTTAGGGGCAACCAAGTTTGCAAGGTGATGTCAAGGTAACTAAGTAGATGTGTATCTCCATAAACGTAGGGTTGGCGTGGTAGGTACTGGAATGGATGCATGAGGGCTCCCTCAGTAGGTTCCTCCCTGGTCCTCCTGCCCCTTCACTTGTGGCCCCCAAACCTGTTAATGTATATGGCATAGAACTCCACCGGTTCACCGATTCATTCCCAAAGGTTCTCGCTTAGAAACTTCTTTAGAGCACTAAGAGGAGAAAGGGACGTTGCTAAACCTCCAGATGAGCCCCTCTTATTGGCATTACGTGAAGCCAATAGGGGATCCAGAAAGTGCCTAAGTGCCTATGCTTCACTAGACTACTCTTTATCGATGAGGCACATAACCTTTGTGATGTATATGGGAATTCCATATATCACCAGGTGTAGTGTCACACGAGACATCCAGGCTGTCTAATCCAACGTGGCGTCCTACCTTTAGGTGCGGCCCTTAAGTATGTCGAGGGCCGCACGGGTGGCCCTCCATATAACCGCAGTTTGCCCACCACTGATCCATTGCCTCCAAGAGAATGAATGGATGCGATTTTTGATCCGCCTCAAGCGCGATCGCAAATGATTAATCGCCTTAAGTGGAACCTAGCCTTTAGAGCCAACCCATCAACCACTTTCCCCACTATTCCATTATCGGCCCAGAGTGACACTGCAACTGCGGTGGTGGGTGCGGCACAAGAAGGTAGACATCAATGTGACTTCATAAGGTCCCCACCCCCCCCCCCCCCCCCCAACCACCCCCCTGGCTGTGGAGTACGGTTTGCTATGCCAAAAGCGGGAGCCAAGAAAAAATGAACCCCCCCCCCCCCCCCCCCCCCCCTGGCAGGTCCGAGATCTAGATTTCGGTTCGAAGAGTTACATGGGGTAAGAAACTAGCATAGTACATGCGGAATATGAAAATGGAATGAAATCTCTTAGAAGAAAAAAAAAAAAAAAGGGGCGGTCCACAAGATGGAGCTGCCGCCTGTTACATTTCACGCGAGGGGGTTTCCCCAAGGTTTGGGAATATGATATGAGGCCAGGAATGGAAAAACACCACAATCAGATACGACCTTGAATTTCAAGAAAATCTTCAAGTTATTAAAATGTAAACAGGACGATATCACAACCGTCACCCCCCACCCAGATGGAGCCACAGGCCCCCTCTGACGCGTTCAACATTGAAATTCCTCAAAAGCCAAGGGCGGAAGTACGTATCTCATGGATGTTTCCATTAATGGATTATACATGGAAGGGAAGGACGACTCATACAGCTCCTGACCCTGAGCGCCGCATACATTATATCGGTGGATCTGACAAGCTGCCATATATGAGCAGAGGAATTTTTGGAGGTCACTCCAAGCTGAAAACATCACTACCGTCCCCTCCCAATCAGAAGACAGAGACTGCATACATGTGATACAGTCTGTGCCTTTATGAGGGTATGCCGACAGGCTGTGCAGTTGGTGCTTCTCTCCCTGTGTGTGCACGTGCGGCATGCGAAACAGACAGATGATGGTTTGTACCAAACTACGCGTGCCACAGAGCGGGCTCTGCACCGCCATATGTTTCACCATCATGGGGACTAAAGAGCGTAGCAGTCTGCCATGCCAAACGTCGCAACAGCGGGCAAGAATGGCAACAGACAGGGCAGCGGGTCCACGGGTCCACCTAGTATGGCGGGCCTGGGCAGAGAGGGGGAGGACCCCCTGTACTGGACAACGGCTGTCTGTGCAGATAGGAATAAGCACAGAACCTTGCACAGACAGCGGGTTCTCACAGGGGCAAGTTCTCCAACAGAGGTAACTGAATATACAACTAGAACTATTAGGTACACCACGCTGGGCCCGCACATCACCACGGTTTAGTTAGTATAGGGTGTGATGTCATGAAGGCCTTGAGGGAAGCAACACGGACAGTGACATAGAACAATGAAGGGGTTCCCACCTGGGAAGTTTGGGTGGTCATTAGGGGTTTTGCTTGCCAGACCCTGAAAGTTCGGTGTACCCCTTAAGGGTGTCAGAGATCTGGGGGTTCAAAAGTGACAAGAAGATACGAGGAACAGCACTACCTGACAGAGGGGGGGAGCACTATCTGGAAGATGAACAAGGTGGCAGCTAGAGCTGAAATGTCAGTTTGGATATGGGGGTTCAAAGTGGAAGACATTTTAGAGGGGCCACACTATCTGGCGATGAAGGTGTGGCTAGGGGGGTGACAGGTCAGGTTTGGATTTCTGGGGGTTCACAGTGAGAAGACATTTTAGAGGGGCGCCACTATCTGGACATGAAAGGTGCAGCTAGGAGGACATGTCAGGTTTGGATATGGGGGTTCACAGTGGAAGCCATTTTAGAGGGGGGGCGCACTATCTGGACGCTGAAAGGTGTGGCTAGGCGGTGACATGTCAGGTCTGGCTTGGGGGTTCAAAGATGAGAAGACCTTTTAGAGGGGAGCACTATCTGGCCGATGAAGGTGTGGCTAGGATTGGACATGTCGTGGGATCTGGGGGTCACAGTGAGAAGACATTTTAGAGGGGCGCACTTATGCGGACGATTGGAAGGTGCCATGCAGCTAGGAGTGACATGTCCAGGTTTGGAATCTCTGGGGGGTTTCCACAAGTGAGAAAAGACATTGTTAGAGGGGATCACTATTGGACGATGAGGTGTTGTGTGGCTAGGGGGTGACATTCAGGTTTGGATATGGGGGTTTCAAAGAGAGAAAGACATTTGACTAGACGGGGAAGCACTATCTGGACGATGAACTGATGAAAGGTGCAGTAGGAGTGACATGTCAGGTTTTGGAATCTGGGGTCACAGTGAGAAGACCTTTTAGAGGGGAGCACTATATGGACGAGGACGGTGTGACTAGGCGTGAACGTGAAATGTCAGGTTTGGATTGGGGGTTCACCGATGAGAAGGGAGAAGACATAATTTTAGCGGGGAGCCACTATCTGGCAGCTGAAGGTTGGGCTAGGGGACATGTCAGGATTTGGGATCTGGGGGTTAACAGTGAGAAGACATTTTAGGAGGGGAGCATTATCTGGAAGATGAAGGTTGTTTGTGTGGCTGGGGACATGTCAGGTTTGGATCTGGGGGGGGGGGTCACAGTGAGAAAGGAAATTTTAGAGGGGAGCCTATTCTGGACGATTGAAAGGTGTGACTAGGAGTGTGAATGTCAGGTTTGGATCTGGGGGTTCACAGTGAGAAGACATTTTAGAGGGGAGCACTATCTGGAAAAGATGAAGGGTGGTGGGGTGCATGGCAGGATTGGATCTGGGGTTCAACAGTGAGAAGACATTTTAGAGGGGAGACATCTGGGACCATCAGGTGTGACTAGGTGACATGTCAGGTTTGGATTGGGGGGGTCACAGTGATGAAGACATTTCGAGGGGAGCATTATCTGGACGATGAAGGTGTGTACTAGGGGTGAGGTGACATTCAGGTTTGGCATCTGGGGGTTTACACAGGGAGAAGAGCATTTTAGAGGGGGAAGCACTATTGGACATGAAGGTGTGCTAGGGGACAATGTAAGGTTTGGACTGTCTGTAATGAGTACGAGTCGGGGGACATGGGGGTACCAGTGCTGAGGGGGGGGGGGGGGGGGTAGATTCATCTTTGCCCCATCTGTGGTAACTTGTAATTGGTTGTTGCCGGGCCATGCGGACAGAAGGGTTGGTGACGGTTGATATAGCGATATCCTCTGCAATGAACACTTACCTGGGCGATTGAACTCAAGTATTAGCTAACATTCCTTCCACCCAGACCAGTCACTGAATTCTAATGTAAAATCTCACTCAGAACACGGCGACCGGCAGTGTTGACGATCGGGCGCCTTTCTCGAACTGGCCGCAAGAGCAGCCATGGTCCGTCGCTGCAGTCTCTCTCACTCTGATGGTACACGCGCGCATTTATGCACACAGCGTGCGCGGGAGCCGTGAGCGTCACGCCGCATCCAGGAAAGGAAGAAGGGCCAGTGCACGCGCTCGCAGTCATTGGGCTGCTGGGTGTGTCGGTGCTGGTGTGTGCTGCGAGTGCGGAGAAGCCGCACAAAACATGGTGCGGAGGAGGAGAGGAGAGGAGAAGGGTGACGGGGGCCCGGCAAGGTTGTGAGGCACGGGAAGAGGAGGGGGAGGAGGTGGGTGAACGGGGGGCCGGCTCGGTGTGTGGTCACGTAATGTAGTTAAAGGACAGCCCGCTGTGCTCTCCGCAGGGAGAAGGAGAAGAAGACAGATACAGTTGCTCAGGCGCTGTCACAGTGGCGTGCACGCGCCCGGTGGGAGAGTGCTGGGTTTAGGTGGGTTGCGGGGGAGTGCTCGTACCCGGTATGCGCGCACTCATCACTTTCTGAGGTGTTTGAACAGCCATGACCAAGTGTGTGAAGGTGTGAGGAGAACCGGAATAGAACGGTCGGTCGGCGACAGCAGCGGAGAACCGAGGGGATAGACTTGATGCAATATGCTTGTCTTCCAAACCTGTCCATCACTAATGGCCTCCTTAGAGAGCGTTCTACAAATTCCGGGATTTGGGGGGGGGGGGTCACAAGGAAGTACCCAACAAATGTCTGTCAGCTGACAGAACTGCGCCACACTATAACTTTGTGGCGGAAAATAGTCTGCAAATCATTAAATTTAATAAAACGCAAAGATATTCCCAATATTTCAGGCGTTTTCATATTCTCTAAATTGTGGTAATTGTCAGTCATTCCAGTTCAGAGCGTTAATCTCAATCTCGCTGAATACACAACAAACAACACAAATCCAGAAAAATTGGATAGGAGAAGGGGGGGGGTGGCCCGTGAGGGGGGCTTTCTTTTTTGGGGGGTGCTAGAGAAGGGCAACAACCCAAATCAGGTTTCAATTAGCTTTGTTTCAAATTATTTAACAATGACTATAGCCAAAGTCCAGATGAGTATCACCTCTAACTGCCTGCAATAAATATGAGCACATCACGCTTCTTACAACAGAGGTATTGTACACGGCCCAATCATAGCACAAATACCAAAACTTAGGTGAAGCCCGAGTATTGGGCACTTTTTTTAGGACAGCAGTGGGCGGAGCCATGCAAATTCTACTTTTCGCCCCCATAAGCAAGATGCAAATCCATGAAACCGCGGGTGTAAGAGCAGATATGGGCCGTATGGTACAGAGCCATTTATCAAACTTGCAAATCCCTACTGCCACTTTACCATCTTCAGCCACAGATGTCTCAGGAACACGTCAATATAGTGACTTCGCATCACCGCTTCTTCTCACACATAGGGGGGGGCGGGGGGCGCTTGTGTGCTGAGATCTCTCCACCTCTGCGGGCTGGAAGATCGGATTGCAGCTTACAACCACAAGGTACAGGAATACTCTTCCGGGAATGTGCTCACATAAGTGTGTCTGTTCTCCTATATGAAGAGGGTCGAAATGTTATGTTACACCGAGCCAGCGCTGTCTGCCCCCAAAACGGTCCATGGACCGCCCCCCATAAGTCTGCGGAGCTGTCTCCACCCCCATCTGTCAGCTGAAGTTATTCCCCCATGGTCCATGGATGGAGCTTACCCCCCCCCCCATGGGTCCATGGAGCATGCCCCCCCCCCAGCGCCCCCATCGGTCCATGGAGCTGTCCCCCCCCACCCCCCTATCTGCCATGGAGCGTTCCCCATCCCCCTATATGTCATGGAGCCCTTTCCCATCCCCCTAGTATGCTCCATGGAGCTGTCCCCACCGCCTATCTGCCAATGGAGCTGTCCCCCACCACCACCATATCTGTCCATAGAGCTTCCCCATCCCCTATCTGCCCATGGAGCTTCCCCATCCCTATCTGTCCATGGAGCTGTCCCCACCCCCTATCTGTCCATGGAGCTGTCCCCACCCCCTATTCTGCCATGGAGCGGTCCCCCCCCCCCCCCCCCCCCCACCCCACCCCCAACCCCCGATCTGTCCATAGAGCTGTCCCCATCCCCCTATCTGCCCATGGCGCTTTCCCCATCCCCTATCTGGTCCATGGAGCTGTACCCACCCCCTATCTGTCAATGGGCTGTCCCCACCCCCTATCTGTCCATGGAGCTGTCCCCACCCACTATATTGTCATGGAGCATGTCCCCACCCCCTATCTGTCCATGAAAGCTGTCCCCACCCCCTATCTGTCCATGAAGCTGTCCCAACCCCCCTATCTGTCATCTGTCCATGCTTCCCCCATCTAACTGGGTAGGGGTAAAGGAATGTCAGTACTATATGGCCCATTCTCCTGGGCCGTGCCGCGGATATGCGCTTCTCCCCCCCTCTTCGGAAAGGACTGAGGTCAGGGGGCCCGCCACCAATCAGAATCCGGGTAAAGGGTTTTCTGTTTCTATACGCCTGACACCCTAAGGAATCACACCGTCATATTACAGGTCAAACTAATGGGCCCCCTATTTATTGACCACCCCACTGCCCCATGCAACATGTCCGGAGGAAGCGACTTGGCCAGGTCGCGAAACGCGTCGTTAATGCGTTATATGCCTTTATTGATGTTTTTTGATTTCACTAGATTACTGCAAATGTTTGCATTAAAATCACTATGCTCTGAACTTTGCCAAGTTGGCAATAAGTCAGAGCTAACGGTGCACTCATAGTCTTTTTAGGAAATCGATTGTTGGGATTTGGCAGACTTCCTGTGTTTAGGTATTTAACCTTCATATTAGGGCCTCTTCGTTCTCTTCCCACCCCCATCTTCAATGGAGCATTGTCCCCCCCCCCTACCTGTCCATGGAAGCTGTGCCCAACCCCCTACTGTTACATGAGCTGTCCCCCACCCCCTACCTGTCCTGGAGATGTACCCACCCCCTAACAGGTCCATGGAGCTGTCCGCCCCCCTACCTGTCCATGGAGCTGTCCCCCCCCCCTACCGTCCATGGAGCATGTCCCCACCCTACCTGTCCATGGAGATGTCCCCACCCCCTACCTGTCATGGAGCTGTGCCCACCCCTTACGGTCCATGGAGCTGTCCCAACCACCTACCTGTCCATGGAGCTGTCCCCACCCCCCCTCCTGTCCATGGAGCTGTCCCCACCCCCCTACCTGTCCATGAGCTGTGCCCACCCCAGTACTGTCCATGGAGCTGTCCCCACCCCCCCTACCTGTCCATGAGTGTCCCACCCAGCATACTGTCCATGGAGCTGTTCAACCCCCCTACCTGTCCATGGAGCATGTTTCCACCCCCTATCTATCCATGGTGCTGTCCCCACCCCCCTACCTGTCCCCCCTGGACGCGTCCCCACACCTACTGTCCATGGAGCTGTCCCCACCCCTATTTGTCCATGGAAGCTTTCCCACCCCTTATCTGTCCAGGAGCTGTTACCACCCCCTACTGTTCCATGGAGCATTTTACCAACCCCTATATCTACCATGGAGCGTTCCCACTCCCTCCTGTCCATGGAGCTGTCAGCCACCCCCTATCTGTCACTGGAGCTGTCCCCACCCCCTATCTTCCATGGAAGATGTTCCACCACCTACATGTTCCAGGGAGCATGTCCCCCCATATATGTCCATGGAGCGGTCCCTCCCTACCTGTCATGGAGGCATGTTAACACCCCCTATCGTCACTGGAGCTGTCCCACCCAATTGTCCATGAGCTGTCCCACCCCCTGCCTGTCCATGGAGCATGTACACCCCCTATCTGTCCAGTGGAGGGTCCCACTCCCTATCGTCAATGAGCTGTTCCCACTCCTACCTGTCCATGGAGCATGGTCCCCACCCCTCCGATCTGTAATGGAGCTGTCCCCACCACCTATCTGTCCTGGGAGCTGTACCTACCCCCCATCTGTTTCTCCCTTAATTGCTGTCCCCCCTATGCCTGTGATGGGAAGTTGGTTGATGAAGGTTTCTGTGATGTATCTCTGGTGCCGGTTTTGTCCTGTCCTGCCTGGTGTATATCCTGGTCCCAAGGATCCGTCCCTTTTTCTTCTTCTTTACAGAGGACCCGGCCTGCAGCGATGTCAGTGAACACCCTGTTTGTACCAAAAAGCGAGACATTTCCACGCTTAGGTCGGACGTCTGTTATGTAACTAGTAGTCAGCGTTCCAGCCAGCGTTCCCTTCATGCAATGAAGACAGAGCTCCGCATTCTAAACGCCATCGGCGGCCTCGAAAAACCCCAGGTCATGGAGACGGTTGTTCGGTGACCATGAAGACTCACAGCCGACGATTTGGAGGGAATCGATATTTTGGCCTCGGAGGGTACACACAGGAGAGCAGTTCAGTGATCCCCCATCTAACCGCCATCGGGGTCCGCGCACCACGGAATCAACAGGCAACGTTCCCACAGCCGCGTAAACCCGCGCCTCACCGGCCAGAGAGGGTCTAAAATATGTTGAACGTTAGGAAAAATTCTTAAATCAAAGCCCCCCCCCCCCCATACACGCTTGCATATCCAACCGTTTATTTGCAGATCCGCCGAGTGTGCCACGATGGTAGTCAGCCGAAAAAATGGGGTTGCGATCTTAAGATTAAAGGGACGAAATCAGCTGCCAAATCGATCTAAGCCATTACGGGACATTCCAAGTACAGTGATGTCTCCTCAGCTCCGTGGGTCGATGGGGCTGAGGACACACAGCCTGTCGGCAGCTGCTGGCTTCTCTCCCTCAGAAGCTGTGTGAGGGGGGCAGAGGGGGGGCGCTAGTAGCTCCTCCCTCTCCCTTCTGCTAGCGCCAGCACACTGACAGTGTCAGTGACCTCGCAGCCTGTTCTCACGGCCGGGCTTCCCTAGATGCTGTCTCTGGTGCCCAAGCTGTTGGGCACTGACGGCGGCCCGAGCAGCTAGGGGGTAACCCCTGACGGACAGGCTGGCACACAAAGGTGCCAGGCCATTGTGACCCATTTTTCGGGCCAGTTGACACGCAGGATGAAATAATCACGACACAAGCTATTGGCCACAACATCAGGTCACAATCTATCCGTGTATGGGGCTTAAGTCATCATGTCAATTATATATAACCTTGCGTCAGTCACCAGTTTCGTGTGGTGAAGATTCTGTCCTGTGTTTTAATTAGATTTCTGTGATACATATAACGGCTTCGGGCAGGAGGGGGCAGTCTCCACTCGCCAAGATTTGAAGCAGCAGGTGAGTTCAATAGATAATACGTCATTTTGATACCCCAATGGCCCAAACCGCGGCCACCTCAGTCCTCCACCTTCGTCCCCTGAAACGTAAAATGTTCATGTATAGTCGTATGGATCCCCTGTTCCGCCCGATCCCCCGCTAACAGGCACTCACGTCTGCTGATTTCCACCACCAACGCTACAGCAGAAAAGGAGGAGAGGCGATAAACGATGTGAGGGCATACACAAGCCAATCCGAGCAAGTCCCTCGTTCTCCTCCTATTCTACGTAGTGTTTGGCGGCGAGCTCAGCAGACTGGGAGTGCCTATGCTTTATGCTTCCACTATTCCACCAATGAACATAACCTTTGATGATATCTATGACACAACGTGCATTACAATGCTGCAGTTGTTCCCTAATGATTGAAGTATTCATTAAAAACAAGTTTTGTATTTAAATTTGAAAGAACATAAGTTCTCTTGCTCCCCCGCGTTCATTATACAATGCTTCTACAAGTCAGTTAGGTAGAAAAGGTTATGTGCGCCCTTTAGTGATGCCGGGGGCCGCACATGTAGCCCTCCATGTCAATCTTTGGCCACCACTCATATATACGTTGGGTGTCGGTTGCCTTATTGTGATCTATAATAATGTCCATATGAAAGCTGATGTTATAAGACGTTTAAAATCTATTACCGATTTTCGGACATAAGACGCAACCGGACCATAAGACGCAGACAGTTTTTAGAGCCGGAAATCACGGAAAAAAAATATTTAATTTGTTTAATGAATGTGGAAAAAAAAATCTCATGCAGTACCCCTATTCCGCCACACCCCCCAAAATGGTGTCACTAGAGAGCAGACTTCAGCGTCTCTTACTACACAGAGCTCAGGGACGGGAAGGGAGGGGGAGGAAGGGGGGATCTGCACTCCGGTCTGCCTGTCACTTCTGCTGTGGGCACACACTCTGCTGGGATATATTTGCGAGGTCTGCAAAATAAGCCAATACAGTTCAGCTCCCACAGGTATCAGATAGCAGTCACAACAGATGACATAGGCCCATCAGCTGTGGATCTCTTGCACACAGCAGGTGGGATGATTGAGAAGCAGAGATGATCTCCTCTCCTCTGACACAGCTGATCATATGCCGGGGGAGGGGCGAGAGCGGTCAGGGAGCAAAGTTTGCGATCCACGGCGGCGGATCGCACCATGGAGTCCGAAAATACGGTTAGGTAAATGGTTTTTTGTGTGGTTTTTCATTTTCAGCTCCACAAGTCATCAGAGAGTTACTGGTGAAGAATGGGGAAATTAAGGTTTTGCGAGATTCTCCTGCTTCAGACGGAGTACAGCCTGGAGCAGCAGAGGGTCGCTCACCACAACAGGAGAAGGAGAAGGCTCAGCGCAGATCGCGAAGGAAAAGGAACTCTCCGAGAAAGTAAGGGGACAAGTATTGTTAGCAGCCACCCGCGATTGTTGCCAAAGTATGGTTGGAACACTGAAAATCTTACCAATTTTTCGGACCATAAAGATGCACCCCAGGGTTAGGGCCTAGGTGCCCAACTGGGGCCCGGGGCGGCAGCCATGTGGACCTGTTTGCTGCCGTTCGGCAGCCCCCCGGGTCCCCACTGCAGCACCCCAAAACCTAACTGTTAATGCATAGGGATGACCTCACCATGCTCACCTGTGAAGTGGTCACACGTGACCCAGCTTTCCTAAATACCTTTGGCTCCGACATCAGAGTAAACATTGTCAATGTGTCGGGCGAAACCAGGTCTACATTATGAGCGCTGACACCCAGGGGCGGAGAGGAGTGGGGGGGGGTTGCTGCACCCAGGGCAGAAAGTGGGGGTGTGTCGGGTTTGAATGTGTGTCAGGATCTGGTCACCGCTGCTGATAATGTCGACAGGGGTGGAGGGTTCTGCATCGATTGTTATGTGCGTCCTTAGTGATGACGAGCCGAACTTGTGGCCCTCAATATCAACCGGTGTGCCCACCAATGTTCTAATGTATGTTTAGCTAAAAGTTGTTGGTAAGATCTAAAGATATATCTGACAGAGATCTAAAGGTTTATGGCAGCTTAGGAAGAGGAGGTGAGGCGAGGGACTTGCTCCCACTATTTCACCAACAAACGTGGGATGATTTGTTATGATTTATTTGCGGAGTGCTCCCTCACCTCAGAATAGGGGCAACGGCGCGATGATATCTATGAAGCACATAACTTTGATGCTTATATCATTATTATACAATGGTTGTTTATACAGGTCGTGAGATGGAAAATATATGTGCGCCTTTAGTGATGCGAGGGCCGCACTTGGCCTCCATATCAAATCGTCGCCCACCAGGTTTAGGGCAATGAAAAAACCAGAGAAAAATATTTTCACAATCAATTGGTTAAAGCACTGATGAAGTCAGTGAATGCAATATTCAATTCAGAAGTAGGGGTCACTAGCAGCAGTACACTAGCGAACGTGTCATCTCCACACTGATCGCAAAGAAGGGTGGGGGGGGGGGGCGGGCTGTCTCCTACTTGCTTGCCGATCAAGATGTTACTGCTGTAACTGTTGTCCTGGGGCTGCACCGTGATTGCAGTTCCAACGGAAGTAGAGAAGGATGGCAGTTCATCTCTCTCTCTCTCTCTCTCTCTCTCTCTCTCTCTCTCTCATGCCTTGCAGTTCAGGGCTCTGAGCTATGCTGGCATAGGCAATTACACAGTACAGATGGGAGAGACGGACACGGGCCGCCCCATCTCAATCTGACGCTCCCCGGCTAATTCGTGCCGGGGAGGGTGGCGGGAAGCAAGGTGCGCCCACCGGTGGCCACGGGGGGTCGCGCATTGGATATAAGACGCAGACACTTTTTGCCCCAATGTGGGGCTGAAAAAAAGTGGTTCTTATGGTCGAGAAAATCCGGTAAATATAATATATATATTTATTTTTAATTTTTTTTAACTACTTACTGTTGCAGAAGAATTTAACAGGAAATGAAAATAAACAAAAAATACAGTGGACACCTATTCAAGGTGACGGGTTGTCTTTAGGTCGTTGCAGGCTCGAAGATCTTTTCCGCGCGGGGTTTTTCGGCGTCAGACGATGGATGAGGGGGCAGGGGGTGGGCATCGCCATTAGAACCTCCAGTTAAGGAGGGGGCATCGCTGTTCGGCCCCATATCGCCCACACCGAATTGTTGCAAAACGGGCGTAACGCCAGGGAGGTTAAACTGTTGAAAACGTTGTGACGCTAGAAACTTTATGAGTATGTATTCACCTCCCGGGCGATTTGATTTAACCTTTTTTTTTTTTTTTGCAAAACGGCGCCTACCATACAGAAGCTTTCCAGCCCCCCTTTCCAAATCGTCTCCAGTGTAATGTGGGCCAGGACAAGCAAGGCACCACAAATCCCTTCTGGAGGGGATGAGATGTAGATAACGGACGAGTACCCTGTTTTCATATAATAAGCCACCGACCCGATGTTGCCCAAAACTTTAAAAAAGTCAACCCCCCACCCCACCGCCATACGGACCCACCAATACCTGCCGAATCTCCCATCTGGGTGGTACAATGGGTTAACTGTGTGCCCCGTGTGACTCCGTCAGGGATGGCTGCAGTGCGGAAGGACAAGCCAGCTGGATCCCTGCCGTACGGAGTCGTACCCGGACATACAGGTTAGAAACCAGAAAATGTGAGGACAGGGGCAATAAATGGCACAGAGTGATCAGAATGGGGACATGATTGGCACAGAGTGATCAGAACGGGGACAATGATTGCATGAGAGGGATCAGAAGGGACAATTTTTGGCACAGAGGGATCAATCGATAGGGGACAATGTTGGCACAGCGGGATCAGAAGGGACAATGATTGCAAAGGAGTGATCAGAAGGGGACAAATGATTGGCACAGAGGGATCCGAAGGGGACAATGATGGCACAAGAGTGATCGAAGGGGGACACGATTGGCACAGAGTGATCAGAAGAGGACAATGATTGGAACAGATAGTGATCAGAAGGGGACAATGATTGGCACAGAGTATAGACGGGGACATGATTGGCACAGAGGTGATCAGAATAAGAAATCCCCTGAAAATAAGGACCTAGGGCAATTTGGCTTCAAAAATATAAGAACGGGTCTTGATCGGGAAACGGTTTTATGCCAATCCCGGAGCAGAACAAGAACAGTCTGACTGGACGGGCATAAAGCCCAAGAAGAAAGTAATAACGGTAATAATCACAATACCAGACAAAAAACAACATTTCTTTCTTTTATTTTGTAGGGTCAGCTTTTCAGTCAGAATTGCGTTTTTGAAAGACGCGGAGATGAATGAACTGAAATCCAAACGGCAGAGCTGTGAACGGCGGACAGGGACTTCTATTGTACAAGGTCAGGTAGGTGGTTACAAGTCTTCATTCATTGGTACCCCCTCCCAGGTTGTGGCTCAGGGTTGATTTTTATTTGTAGCCTGAGCAACACTCATGGTGACATCACCTTCTTCTAGTAGAGCCGGCGCTGTGCTGCAGGTTGGAGTCCTGAGACTCCATTGGTCCAGTGAGTACGACAGGACAGAGCCGGGACAAGATGGGAGCCATCGGGAATGGCAGGGGGGGTAAAAAACTTTGGATTTAAGTTCCTTGTTTGAGTGTTCAGGCATGTTAACGGAAGAGAGTCTTCCACGTCAGCGATTTGGGTTCAAACATATAAGCTATATATAGCAAGAGAACCGACTTCAAGACACCCAGGTAATCCTTCAATATGCTGTTCTACCTTCTGTAACAGAATTCTACTACCGGTATATGCCGGCGTATAAGAGAATTTTCAGTACCGTAAAATCTCCAAAGTCGGGTGGTGGCTTACGCCGGTGCCGCAGGCAGGGGGGTGCGGGGCCCATCATCTGGGAGCCGGAACTAGACTGTGCTGCCTGAAGCTGTCAGCGCTGTCTGAGATGCATTGTCGCAGAGAGAGGGAGAACGAGGAGAGCAGTTACCATGGCTACAGGAGGATGCTAGCTCCACAGGAGAACACACGCTGTAGCTCGTGGTACTTTGAACATCATAGCGGAAAACCATTATAGTATAATGATGAAATTTCAGGGTCAGTATAATGCTCACTACTACTACTTTACCCCCCGAGTTTCTCCACTATAGCATAAATACTTATAAGTTACATTTCAAGCAAATTCAGCCACAGGCCAATGCTTTTTTCAGGGCCAGTGATATACTCCTACATGCAACATTTAATTGCCACATTGAACACATATATCTTTAAATCCCGGCATGGGTCAACCTTGAAATTTTGTGGTTTACTAGTTAAACCCTAAGGACTATATCCATGCAAATTTCCGGGTCCCTGAGACTAATGCCTTCCTACTAATAGCCCCTATCAGTATGGCTTTCCCATGAGCATAAAGCCTACCTGCTGCATACATGCTTTCACTTCTCCTATCCTTATAATACAAAAAAAAATCAGACGTCTAAGGGTGTTGGAGATCTGGGGGTGAAAGCTAGATGAAATGGGAAAGAGTAGGAACCTACATTTTTTCAATTTGCGTGTGCGTTGGAAGAAGAGGGGGGGTGGTAGTATTATACGCGAGTATATGAACAAAACTTTCTATATTTTAACTTAAAAGTTGGGGGGTAGTCTTATACGCCCAGTCATCTTCTTTACGCCGGCATTACGGTATATACAGTTACAGTAGGTGCGGGTATGAGTGATGGGAAAAGTGAGTGACAAGGCTCATGCAGGCAGGTCGTTGATGTGATTTAATTAGATCCTTATCTAGACAGGGGTGTTTCCTCAACAATGCCACTGCAGGAGGCCTTGTCTGTTCGACTTTTCCATCACTCTACCCCACCTACTGTTACTGATAGAAGGTAGAATTCTGTTCCATAAGGGAGTAGAAACGCATATTGAAGGAGACCTGGGTTTGTGTCTTGAGTCTGTTTCTTGCGGATATTAATATATTATATGTTTGAACCCAATAGCTGACGGAAGACATCTCTTCCTGAATGGCAAAACTCAGAATTTGATATATTTTATAAAGGGCTCTTTCCTTGACCGACTTTGACCAGGATAATCAGAAAGGGTTTGTGGGGGGGGGGGGGGTCTTGTAAGGATCACTAAGCTGGCAAACACGCTCGATGAAGAAGATTAGAGGACACATTTGGTGCGGTGCAGTCACGGCTCCCGATGTTCCTCTAATCTGTGTCTTCATTGAGCCATCCACGAATCAAAGGAACCCACTCAAAGGAATCGACCAAACAGGGATCCAACATGTTGGAAACTTGGTCGAAAATCCATACATTGAATAGGGGACAAGCATGTTACCAATGTAATGGGCGGGCTGGACAGCGTCCCGCACACACAGGCTGGTGATCAGCTACGGCTTGTGTCTGTGTGTAAAGGGGGCGGGGCCAGCACGGAGGAGGGGGGGGGGGGGTGGCAGGAGGGCAGCCTTCTCCAGCTGGGGAAGGGGAGAACGGGGGAGGGAACTAGGAAACCGGGGCCCCATCATACGGTACTATTGATGTTGTACCCATGTGAGTGCACATTGATTACCATACGATTTGACCCGAGATCAATCACAGCGTGGTGATGTCACACGCTTATAATTGAGGGCCACTGGTTGATTGCACAGGAATCTACCCGTGTATGGGTAGCTTAAGAGATTAGGGAATGATCCTGCAAATTCTTCCTTCTACTTGGATTGTGTGCGAATCAGCTGTCCGTCCGTCATTTGATTAGATGGTGACTCGCAAGTCCCAATTCAATGTAATGTTTTTAGACCAGGTTTTTGCAACCTGTTGGAAACCTGATTTGTCGATACCTTCCGAGCAGGATCCATTGATACTGCTCAAGGAACCGTGGATGGAATTTTATTGTATGGATATGTTTATCTATAGAGGATATATAGTGAGGGATAATTTTAGCGGTTTAGATTTTCGAGCGGGCAAAGGTGCCGGTACTCGGATGGGTCCCCAGGCAGGCGAAGGAGGCACAGCAAACAGGTTCGCAGGTGAAAACACACGGTTGGATTATTGGTGAAGTATATATACAATATGTACATCCAAGAAGGCAGAAAGTCCAGAATAACAGCCAGGTCCATTAAACAGACACATTAGCGTTCTTGCCACACAGGTGCAAACGCTTCCCCAGTCACACACAGGATGGTTCAGGGTGGAGCCATATGAGCTGGCAGGTGAGGGGGGTTTTATAGAGCCAAACCAAATCAAATAGTAAACAGGACACAGCTGGTTTACCCTGCACCAGGGCCCCGCAACTCCAGCGACCTATGACTGGTCAGATGACAAAGTATCGGCATATTGCCGGTATCTGCGGACCCCACAACCTCATACTGATACATCCAGAGGATCTGACAGGCTTCAGGTCACACAATATATATTGTATCTCCTAATTTTAACCTTGACTTTCCGTCATTTTATTTTTTGATTCAAGACTCCGCAAACTTGAAATTTGTGGGTCTTGTGTTACAGCCCCAAGAAAGCCCTGCCAGGCATCGACAAGGTGAGGGGGGGCCCCTCAGCCAGGAAAAAAACAGCTTTCCCACAAAGGAATCCTTCAGAGGGAACCGCCGGGTGCAAGACGTTCCCCCCGGCGCCCCAGCAGCCGAGTTCTGCACTCAGGACAGTGAGAAATATGCCTATTCAAGTATAAACCTTCCTCATTCACAGGATGACGCGGGCAGCGGTGGAGGGATTCCGGAAGATTGTGACCTTTCTGGTTTCTATGTTTGTTCATGGAATTGAAATCCTAATCATCATGCTCAGCCCTTTCACCTGGGAAAGTAAAAATTTTGATCAGTTTTACTAACCTTCTGAGCGTTCTCCCCGATTAACATTGCATCATTAAAACTCAGCCCGAGTTAGCCGGAGGAAGGAACGCCCGAGGTCTCGCAGTTTCTACCGGGTCGGGAGGGCAAAAATAGGCACTGTATGCCGATGCTTCCGGGTCCGCCCCCGATCGCGTCACCGGTGACGCGAAGGGGGCGGGTAGGCGGGGCGCCATAGACCTCCCGTCAAATGGAGGGGCGTCGCCCTTTCTTCAGGCAGGAGTACGGCATCTCCAGCGACGCCGGACGTTTTGTTGAATCACATAAACATTGTGGCTCGCTGCGATGCCCGTGGCACGGTTATAAAAATAAACCGTGCACGTGGCAAACGCTAGAGGGTTAACCTCCCTAGCGCCACTGCCCGTATCGAGCCGTTTTAAAACACAGTACACGCATGTCATTTTCCGGCCTCGCGCCCCTCCTCTTCACACAGCCGGTGTCATAATGAACCAGCTGCGTTGAGAGGAAAGCCGCCGCGCTCCTCCATTAACATGGAGGTCAATGACGCCTCCCTACACCCCCCCCGCGTCAACGTAAGTGATCGGGGCGGGGTGCTTGCATAAACCCCGGACATGCTGCAGTGATGGAAGACCATCGCTTGAGATTCCAGGGAGGCCATCAGGTGTACCCGGATCGGCTTCCCCTGCGGTTGAGAGGACCGCCTCAACCGCTAGGAGGTTTTAAAGCGGTTTTTAAACTCTAAAACAAAAAAATAAAACAAATACATGCGATAAGCCACCACTCACTTACCTGTCAGCAGTTCAGATCCTGGAAAAAGGCTACAGAAGACACAAAACATTTACTTACCTTCTTTATGCTTTCACTGATGGTGGAGCATGTGATGAGGGCAAGAGAAGGCCACTTCTGACGTTATTCGACGGGCAGCGGCAGCAATGAAAACAAACACGCCCCACCTTTCTCCTACACAGACAGACTTCCTCTGAGCTCCGTGTGGGGGAGAAGCTGGAGCCATCTAGCTGTGTGAGAGAGGCTTCGACTCTCCCCTATTCAATAAGTCTCACAGACGTGATGTCACAATCTATGAGACTCAGACACAGAGGCTTATGGGAGAGGAATTCCCAGTAACCCCTGCAGTCGTTTGTCTTGCCTAGGGAGAGGTAAAAGTGGGAGGGGCTGTCTATAAAAAAGACACCCCCCTGCTTTCAGAAAGACTCCCCCCCCCCACCCCCCCCCCCCCCCCCGCCCCCCCCCCCCCCTGCTGTCAGGAAACGACTCCCCTCTTGCTGTCAGAAAGAAAAGACTCTCCTCCTGCTGTAAGAGTCTGGGATTTCGCAGTATCAGGTGAGCTGCATCCGATACTGCAGAGTGAACAGGTGGTGGGTCGCTTAATGTCAATGAATTGTATCTGGTCACAATGTGTGGAGCTGGCAAAAGCCTCAACACCATAGGAGGGACATATAAGCTTAATTGCATACTGTTAGAGGTAAGGGACATGAAAGTGTTAGGCATGTTTCACCTAGGTGATCAAACACGGGGCCGACACGATGGTATCGTGTGCGGCAATCACGGCTGATCGCCTATATTTAGTTGAATGAGCTGGCCCCACTTTCACAAAGGCCGCGATTCGTTTGACCGTGGGCGGCTGGTTGCGGCCTAGACCTGGGTGGGCGTGGTTAAAAATTGCTTGTTACTTCAAACCCATTCACTGTCTAGGGCGCGATATGGAGAGAATTCCCAGTAAACCCCTGCAGCTATGTACTGCTAGGTGCGAAGGAGGTCGTGTAAACACAGTGGGAGGCGGTGTCTCTAAAAAAAGGACACACCCCATGCTTGTCAGAAAGACTCCCATCGCTGTCAGAAATAGTTGTGGGGTTTTTTTTTTTAGTCAGATCTCTGCATTGCTGAGCTGCATTCCGCACTACGGAAGGGGTGACCTAACAGGTGGTAGGTCCGCTTCTCCGCCTTTAATTGGTGATTTTTTTGGTATATGGTCACAAGTGTGGCTGCAAAAGCCTTCAAACTACCATGGAGGGGCCATATTGTTTGGGAAGTGAGCTTGTTGCCAAACTACAAACAAAGGGCCGACTATTCTGACCGTGGGCGGCTGGTGCGGCATAGAACCTGGATTGCGCGGTGGTTATAAAAATTGCCTTGTAACTTCATTCTATTCATGTGTATGGCAGGGGTGGGCAAACTAAGGCCCCAGGGCCTGATCGGCCCGTTTGATTGCCTTTTAGGCCCTTTGTCACACTGTTGACAGATGCTCCCCTCTGCTGTCTCTGCAATTAGTGCCCACATAATGCATAGAGGTGTTCCTCAAACCTGCCTTGGGGACGACGCAGTAGTATGTGCTGATGAAACTGCTGGGCGCATCCTTAATGGAGACAACAGGAATCACAATCACCCTCCATCCATTAGTGATGACGCCGATGCAGGAATTGCAAAACTTGGTTGGAGCGGCCATTACAGGCTCTGTGTCCGCCCCCGTTTATCAACTTCAAGAGGCCAAGTGGCCCATGAGTCAAAAGTTGCACACCCCTGGGGTCTATGGCACGATCAGACTGCGAGGGGCAAGATGTCCTGCACCACCCCTGACTGCCGGGCTAGTAGCAACGTTTTGGGAAAATAGCCTAAAAGTTGTGAATCTAAACAATAAACATATAAAAAATACACATTTTAATTGCTTTTTCTAGATCTCGAAGTTTCAATTACAAACAGCCTAAGCAAGCAAAGGTATTGTCTAGGTCCTGCGCAATCGGAGGTGAACACCCAAGGTGGGGAAAATCACAGAAATAGTTTCCTGACTTGTAGTGAATGAATGTGAATACAGTTTTGGATTTCGATTGTATGGATTTAGAAAGGCCCAGAACTCGCAGGGAAAGACGTTTCCTAAGGGCCAGCCACAGTACCAGAGCACAGTAAGGGTATGTTTCCACTGCATTTTGTAAAATCATTCGGGACCACTGCGTAAGCGGCAGTGCTTGCCGGGGAATCCCAACAGATCACATTACACATTACCTGGCTATGTTAACCCTGCATAGGCGGATCGGCCTCAGCGCTGTGAGAACGAGCATCTACCGGCCAGCGTTAAGAGTGAATGTGATCCGTCTGGATCCATACCAAGCACTGCGCTTAACATAGGGGGTCCCGACGATCACAAAACGCTGTCTGTGGAGACCATAGCCTAAGGTTAAAAATACACAGACAACCCCCCACCTCCCCCCCCCTCTGTCTGGCGTTTCCCGCAGCAGCCAGGCCTACCACCCGGATAGGGGACCCCATCGAATCAAATCGAATTATGGCCAATATCTATACGTGTGGGTTACTTGCTAAACCTCTGAGCGTTTGCCACGTGGCGAGGGTTTTTTTCAAACCGTGCAACAGGCAATAGCGGCGATTTATAGTGCTCCGCCGGATTTCCTGTTCAGCTGAGGGTCATTAACAAAGATTATGCGATGATGAAATGCGGGGGGACGGGACCTCCAGTTTGAGGAGGTCTATGGCGCCGCCTACCCCGCCCCCTTAGCGTCACCGTGACGCTATCGGGGGTGGACCCGGCAGGCTCGGAATACATGCCGGTTGCTCCCGACGACGTCAGAAGACGGCGAGACTCGGGCGCTCCTCGGCTAACTGGGCTGAGTTGGATAATGCATTGGAGACACTCAGCCCGAGTTAATTCGGGCCAACGTCAGCAGGTTAAAGCAGGGTTAAGACAAACTCGATATTCAAGCAGTCCGATTGTACCCTGCACAAGGCACTATAAAGCATCACGATGATGTCAGATCTCGGCTGTGCTGGGCAGAGACGGCTCTTGCTTCTCCAGCTCAATGGTCTCTAGGCAAAGCACGGCCATATTTCCGGTCAGTCCACTTAGGCTGTTTTTCGAGAGGGATGGATTGGTCCCACTCAAACAGCGGACAAGATTATATGGCCAGATAGAGATGGCGCTCGAATAGTACAGTGGCCATCGATTTGTCCCATATCTTAGCGGCTGTACCCTTATTAAGGGTATTCATAAGGAGTACAACCATGAAGGTTAGAGACCGACCGATATTTAAATTCTCCAAGATGATCGGATCTAAGATCCATTGTGCACATACAACTCTGTGTATGGCCAGCTTTATGGAAGTCTACTCGTTGATCAGAATATGGACATTTGAAAAATCCTTCCCTAAAAAAACAAAAATCAAGTTTACTTATAATCGCATTATGATCATTCATGTTTACTGCACGTTCTTGCAGGACGTGAGGTGGCTTTATGTGTCAGCATTAGGCTTTGTTTCCATTGATCCGGTCCTGTGCGATTGCCAGCTGCGCATCTTGAACGCATGCCTAAAGTTGTCGCGCGTTGTTTGACGACGCGGATTTTTTTTTTGTATTCAGATTGTGGATTGCGGTTGGGGCGAGCATGGTTCAAAACGCTGCAGCTAGCGTTCAGAAACGCGTCCTCCTCCTGCACCCGAACTTGCAACAGCAACAGTGGAAACTAATTGAAGTTTCCCAATGGATGCGGTTGTGTGAGGGGGTGCGCCTGAACAGAACGGGAACGCTCCAATTGGAAACAAGCCCTAACATGTTCTAGATTCTAAAACTGAACAAGGGATCCTGAAAAAATAGAAATTGGCTTGAAAATTTTGGTGCAAAAAAAAAAAGTTGCCGACCATTGCAATAGAGTTTGTTCTGGACCAAATAAGATTCTACCGCAGTGCTTTGGCCAGCCTGGGCTTGGGGAGTGAAATGCATGGAATCTTGTAAGGCTTGTTCCACTTGATGCGGTTTGCCGCGGTTTTGTCCGCGTGGCTGCCGCCCCGCGACCGCATCCATAGGGATAGCATCAGCCAGGCTCCATTGGGTGCGGCACTTGCCTTGAGTGTGGATTGCGGGCGGATGTGGAGCGGTTCCAAAAACGTAGCTTCAGCGTTCTCGTGCGGAAACGCAAACCGACCGATCCTTAACATGGGGGCTGCCAGAGCCTTAGCCGAACGCACGGACGTCCGCGTGCATCAGCATGAAAAAGCTGGTGTTGCCGGGCTGCAGCCGCGGCCAATCGCACCAGTGAGAATCAAGCCCCTGAAACGTTTCTTTTACTGTAACTATTGTGTTTGTGCTTTTTGTTGGGAGGAAGAAATGGTATAGGTTTCCTGTGTTTGCAAAGGAATCTTAAGTGTGAGAAATCTCCCTTCCCAGGCTTGTCACTATGTCACGGTGTGGTTTGTTTTGTGGTTGGTTTTGCAGCCACCTATCCCGGCCATTCAGCAACTAATTAATCACAATCCTATGAGATTCGTTTTTTGCCATAAACTTTGGTTTGAATCCTTATTGTTTATTGGTAAGGGTCCATTTACTGAATAGGTTAAGGCAACAGTCGCAGCCTGGAGCTCGATTGGTTTGTGCCATCTTCTCAGTGGGAAACTTGGCTGTCTGCAAGGATCGCCTCGGCGTAGATGCCAAGCAAGCAAGTGAGTATACTTATTAAATTCGGACATGCTATGGGCTTAAAGCGGTTTTGACACTCAAAATAAAAAAAAACCACATACATTAAAACTAGGACACAATACTCACCCTGTCAGCAGTTCAGATGTGGGAGGAAAACTGCTACACCAAAAAAAAACCCACACTATACCATCCCACTTGCTTGCAGTTCTCATGCTGGCATTTTGGCTCCTGAAGACTTCGCCCAACTGACCCCCCCCCTCACTCCCCCCCTCCACTCCTACTCCTGTCCTCTAGAGCGGTACTGCAGAGACTCGAAGGGGGGGGGGGTGTGAAGAGGGGGATCAGCTTGTGACTATTCCTGCCTGGGAGAGATCTCCACACACCACTTCGGCTGGCCTAGGCTGCAGTGGGAGGGAGCACTCGTAACAAGCTTCCCCTCCAGCGGTCAGAAAAAGATTTGTGTTCTACAATCAAGGATGTTCAGAAATATCGGATGCTGACGACGGCAGCTGATGAGGACCTCCACGCATTTAACTTCATCTGAGCGTTCCACCCCCCCCCCCCCCCCCCCCCCGAACCCAGCTTGGGGGAAGTTTGCTTTGCCTGTACACTACCCCGAGCTATGTCAGGAACTCGGCCATCCCCAAAGCGTGCCCCACAGAGAATCTGAGTGTCGGCGCGCACTCACCGATCTATCTTTGTCATCAGTTATTCCAAAAGAGTCCGATGGCGGCACCATGGACTATAGGCAGTGAGGAGAACCTTTAAGAGTCCGAACGCCCAAATTGTAACAACAAAAACCCCATTATTTATCTCAAAGTTGCTGACCTGGCAATCTAACCTGAATTACACACACAAATCCTGGGGTTCAGTTTCATTCATTGGGGATCAGGCAGGTACAAGCTTCCTGTAATTCCCCTGTATGCTGCTACTAATGGACTACAGACCACAGCATGAATGCAGTATTCTGTTGTTAGTGTCCCCTGGGCATTTTGATGACAGAGCATAAAAGGCAAAACCCACACTTGACTGTCTGATGAAACTACAAGCATTACATTCTGCTGTTGCTAAAGAACTACAATACCAGCATGCCCTGCTACCGTTCTAGCTGTTGCAGAACTACAACTTCTAACTTGTGAGAACTCGTCTGCCTTTCTCTTATCATTATGTCTTCTACTCCTTCACATACACACACTCTCGCTAAACATTACACACATACACTTTTTCTCCAGTCTCGTACTGGTTGTCCCTCCCCAGGCTTCTAATGGGCTGGCAGTCTAGTGGAGGGTTAGGGTGCAATCAGAAGAGAGGGGACGATTACTGACAGCATATTGAGAGCAAGGGGCATTCAGCGTTTCCTCCATTCGCCATGTGTTGGCTGGACAGGTCAGGGTGGAGGGAGGTCCTGGTGCCCTCTGAAAACGTGCCATCTGGTTTCACCATCCACTGCTCTAGGTTTATCGAGGGCAGTCTGGATTTTTGCAAAACAATACCAGGTGTGGGGAGTGGGGGAGAGCGTCGGAATTAAAAGAAAAGTGTGCCATTGAGCAAAACGCCACAGCACTTTATATAAAAAACTGCTGGACTTTTATTAACTATACATTGGTTCCACCACCCAAATACAAAAATGCTTCTGTTAACATCCTTGCGGGGGGGTCAGGGAGAGTTTGTTAACAAAGCAAGGATTAGGCCTGCTCTCTGCAAGCCAACAGTGAATCTGCATCGCTGCGGGCACCCATGGTTGTCTTCGGGGTCATGGTGATGGGGGGGGGGTTGCTTGTGTGGCGCATAGACCTCCATTAGGGCACCCATATACCTCCATTAGGATATGTTCCCACTTAGCGTGGATTTGACCAGGATGGTTTTCACTGGTGATTTACAAAAATAAATCGCTCTCCATAGAGAATGAATGGCCACGCGGATTTGCGATTCGCCGCACGCGCGAGATTGCAAAACAGTCTCCCTTCTGGTCTATTGTCAGTGATTTGAAAATCCGTTACAACTATTACTGGCCGTTACATCCGGAAGCCTCATGGTGCAGTCGTCGGCTCACCTACCCGGCTACTTTTTACCGAGGTATTCCTCATCAGCGCCCAATACTTCCCTATTCGTTACCACACTTTCACTGTTCCGGCCGAGAAGGTCAACCGCCATGCCTTGTGTGGAAGTGCGGATGGCAGGTTTTCTCTTAATTGCCCCCTGTGCGTCAAACTCGCATATACAAGAATTATACAATCACAGTCAGCCTGATTTGGACTGGCCGGGGAGTGAACTTTGGCCAACTTTCTAGATGCATTTTAATATTAACAATTTAGGATGATTCCATACTCACACTCCTTTTTCAATACAAAACTAGACATGCTGTTCATGCCCTCTGGGGGGGGGGGGGGTCTCGGCTAACTTGCTGTGTGCGGGGGGAGGATGGTCTGGATGGTTTCACGATATACTCACTGATATCTCCTCATCCATAATATACTAAGGCTAAAGAATGGTCCCTTGCCTCCCTGCAAGACGGAGATGGGAGGAATTGAGGAATCTTATATTTCTTCCTAACCTTGGAGCGTTTCCCAGTGCCACGGGTTTTTAATAACGTGCCAGGGCAACGTGGCGGAGCCACAATATGCTCCGCCGTGTTCTGCTCAGCTGGAGGTTCATTAACATAAGCCACGGAGTCCCGGGAGACGGGGATTATGCTGATGAAAAGCGACGCCTCCAGTTTGACGGAGGTTTATGGCGCCGCCTACCCCAGACCACTTCTGCGTCACTGGTGACGGATCGGGGGCAGACTCGGAAGCATCGGCATACATTGCCGGGGTCCCGACCGCCATAGAGGACGGCAGAGACTCGGGCGCGGCCTGGCCCAGTTAATGGGGATGAGTTTCATGATGAATGCCTCGGGCAGAAAGCTCAGAAGGTTAATCTTTCCAGGGAGAGGGTGTTGATCCAAGTCAAATTCTTTAAGCAGATTCTATTAGTACGCAGTCAACTTCCACACATGCCTAAATGATTATCCTCCTACCTGCTGCATGT
>CM070037.1:84060036-84083404 GCA_036250615.1 Ptychadena robeensis
AGCTAATTTTATCCTGATGAGCCAGTGACCCACACAGAGGCTGTAAACAGGGATGTTCCTCTGGCAACTCTGTGAAGATGTTCCTTGGGCTGTGGGTTGGGGTTTGGGAAGTGACACAGATCTGAGATCTCAGACCTTTATCCACAACAAACCTGGGGTTATTTATGTAATAGTGAGCCCTCCCTTTGTATCCTTCTGTCATTGTGCCAAGCTAGTCAAAGTGATCCCTTCTCTTGTCCCCCAAGTTATTATCATCCCTCTCTAGTAACCAGAGTCATAGCGATCCCTCTCTGGCCACCCTAGTCATAGTGATCCCTCTTTTTCCACCTGTGTCATAGTGATCCAACTATTGCTATCCAAATCATAGTGATCCCTCTCTCTTGCCCCCCTAGTCAAAGTGATCCCTCTCTTGCCACCTGTGTCATAGTGATCCCGCTCTTACCACCCAAGCCATAGTGTATCTTCTCTAGCGACCCAAGTCATCCCTCTCTAGCTACTTGTGTCATAGTCATCCCGCTCTAGACACATTTGTTATGGCGATCCCTTTTTTAGCATCTGTGTCATAGTGATCCCTGCCTTGCCACCTGTGTCATAGTGATTCCTCCCTTGTCATGTGTGTCACAGTGATCCCTCTCTTACCACCCAAATTATTGTGATTCCTTTCTAGCTACCAGAGTCATTCTGATCCCTCTCTAGCGACCCTATTCATAGTTATTAATGATCCTTCTGAATCCACCCTCTTCATAGTTACGCCTCCCTTGTCACCTTTGTCATAGTGATACCTTTCCAGCTATAGTCATAGTGTCATAGTGATTTCTCTCTTGCCACTTGTGTCAAAGTAATCCCTCTCTAGGCACCTGTGTTATGGTGACCCCTTTCTTAGCATCTGTGTCATAGTGATCCCTCCCTTGCCACCTGTGTCATAGTGATCCCTCTCTAGCCACCTGTGTCATAGTGATCCCTCCCTTGTCATCTGTGTCATAGTGATCCCTCTCTAGCTACCCAATACATAGTGATCCCTACCTTGCCATCCTAGTCATAGGCTACCTGTGTTATAGCCCTCTCTGGGCACCTGTGTCATAGTGATCCCTCTCTAGGCATCTGTGTCATAGAGATCCCTCTCTAAGCATATGTGTCATAGTGTCGTGCTAACATAACCCTGACAATAGTGAACCCTATCTAGCCACATGTGCCATAGTAATCCCTCTTTTGTCACCTGTATCAAAGTAATCCATCTTTACCACCTGTGTCATAGTGATCCTTCTCTTGCCACCTGTGTCATAGTGATCCTTCTCTTGCCACCTGTCATACTGATCCCTCTCTTGCCACTTGTGTCATAGTTATCCCTCTCTAGACACCTGTGTTATGGTGATCCCTTACTTAGCATCTGTCTCATAGTGATCCCTACCTTGTCATCTATGTCAAGGTAATCCTTCTCTAGCCACCTGTGTCACATTGATCCTTCTCTAGCTACCCAAGTCATAGCGACCCCTCCCTTGCCACCCTAGTCATAGGCTACTGTGTTATAGTTATCCCTCTCTGGGCACCTGTGTCATAGTGATCCATCTCTAGGCCTCTGTGTCATAGTGATCCCTCTCTAGGCATCTGTGTCATAGAGATTTCTCTCTAGACATCTGTGTCATAGTGATCCTTCTCTTGCCACCTGTGTCATACTGATCCCTCTCCTGCCCCTTGTGTCATAGTAATCCCTCTCTAGGCACCAGTGTTAGGGTGATCCCTTTCTTAGCATCTGTGTCATAGTGATCCCTCCCTTGTTATCTGTGTCATAGTAATCACTATCTTGCCCCCTAGTCATAATGATCCCTCTCTAGCCACCTGTGTCATAGTGATCCCTCTCTAGCTACCCAAGTCATAGTGATCCCTTCCTTGCCACCCTAGTCATAGGCTACTTGTGTTATAGTGATCCCTCTCTGGGCACTGGGCACCTGTGTCATAGTTATCCCTCTATAGGCCTCTGTGTCATAGTGATCCCTCTCTATAGGCATCTGTGTCTTAGTGATCCCTCTTTGGGCACCTGTGTCATAGTGATTCCTCTCTAGGCATCTGTGTCATAGAGATCCCTCTCTGGGCACCTGTGCAATCGTGATCCTTCTCTTGTCACCTGTATTATAGTAATCCATCTGTAACCACCTGTGTCATACTGATCCCTCTCTTGCCACCTGTGTCACAGTGATCACCCTCTAGGCACCTGTGTCATAGTGATCCTTCTTTTGCCACCTGTGTCAGAGTTATCCCTCTCTTAGCATCTGTGTCATAGTGATTTCAAATTATGACATTATTGATAGCTGTGCATCAAGGAAGGAAAATAAAGTCCTGATTAAGATGACAATTATCATCATCAGTGCATGTTGTACGAAGTGCAATCTTGTTATTTGGGGAATGTTCTGCCTGTTATACTCATATAATAAAATCATTGTTATATGTATGTCTTTGACTTCTGTGTGTGCTTGTTATATATATATATATATATATATATATATATATATATATATATATATAGTTAAATCCAACAACAGTTCATTCCTTAATATGTTTTGTGGGTTGGGGAGATGGGGAGGGGGTGCCAGAGGGGAAGCTTGTCCAAGGCACCAAACAGGCTGCCCCTCATTAATAAGACAACTTATCGATGTGCAAAACTTAACTCAAATATTTCAACTTGACTTTTAAACTTATATAAAAAAGTGCTAAAGCAATACTTTTTTGTAATATTCCTCCAACCCTTCTCTATATCTTCAGCAATTTGGGGGTGATACCATGTTCAAGGCCTTTGTGATTGACTCGCAAAGTCAGATGTGGAAAAATCTAATTCCATCTCTAGAAACACCCACAATATGGCGCATGTTTTCATTTCACCAGCTGAGTCCAGTAAATGTTATCACTCCAAGTTTCCGAGACTCCAGAGTACCATCTAGGAGGGTAACTGTCGGGAACAGAAAGATAGAAAAAAAAAGAACGGTCAGTCAGCCAGGAGTGACGGGTCCCACTGAGCCAAACTGAAGGGGCTAAAGAGCCACTCTTTGCCCAGCCTTAAGGACCCCATACACATTTAAATTTCTCTACAATTAATGTCAGATTCGATTATAACTTATGATCGGCGTTGGTTCGATCGAACAAAGTACCTCCCACATAGAGAAACCAATATTTGATAGATGTTGATTTAATCGATCAAAAGAATAATTGAAGTAAGTCGATCGTAAACACACCAAAATGTCTGCCAATAGATGTATAAGTATGCTTATTATTTAAAATCGAACCAAAATTGGTCTGGCACAACAAAATAACATTTAAACGATAAATTTCCAACTAAATTTTTCGATCAAACTTTTGTCCAATTTGATCGAACTAGGACGATCGAACCATGTGGACAGGCATAAATATTTGATCGATCAACTTTAAAATTGATTGGTTTAGGTCGATCAAACGGGAAAATCGAAATATGTATGGGGGGCCTTAGAGGAATAAGGACATGAATACTACTTACCAATGGATTGTGATGATTTTTTTGCATTTGGGATAGTCATATATTTTTTGAGGTGGCATACTGGAATGTTTTAATGGACGTATAGATGGAGACATACTGTATCTCCAATGATGGCACATCATACAAACACCAGAGACTCACCGGCATGCTGATATAGTGACCAAAACTTGCTAAATCCACAGTTCTGATAAATCTTCATTTGCATAACAAACACCTATGACAGCACTGGACAATTGTTATCGCCTCTTGCCAAGCAACACACAGCCTTAAGCAATATCAGCCGCACTGCTTGAAATTATCAAGCTGCTTATGACCAGAACCACCATTTGATCCCTTTTTCCTTTCTCAAAATCCCCAGTTCTTGATGTTCTTTTTATCCATTCAGCCTCTGTTTGCCGATCAGAATATTTGTAGTGCATGTAAAACACATTATCCCTACAGTGAAGAATGAATGTGTAAAGAGCCTTGGATTCTAGACATGCTCATTAATTACAGAATATGTGAAGTCTAAATTAGCCCTATTATATGGAATTGCCTAATTAGGTTTCTGGTAAAAAAGAACTATTTTAATAGACAAGAGGTGATGTTTGGCCTGACACTAACGCTAAGGTTCCACTGCTGTGGACAGAAAGCACATGCAGCAAAGTTTTTTAGTCCATTGATGTCAATAAACTCAAAAACGCTCAAAGTTCGATTGCATTGCGGTTCAGAAAACGTGGTGGACACCTTTTTTTCTACAGCTGTGCTGCAAACCGCCTAGATGGAGCCTCAGCCATCTCAAAACTCTAAACGATGGACCTCATTTATCACAAAAATAGGAAAATGTGTATCTAGAATGTAATTTTCTCAGACATTTTAAAAGCAAATTATTGGTTGGCAGGGACCTTCACAGTATCCTCCTTTACATAAATAATTATCAACAATTCACATTTCTTTCAATGCAGTACAGTATCTAAAAACATAAGGCTGTACCTACTTTGTATTAGGGTCCCCGTACACTTTTAGATTTCTCTGTCAGATCCCCTTTAGTTTTACTAAAGCAATGTAATATGAGGGAATTTCCAAACAATCAAGTCGACCTGTGTTCAATCTCAGAGGACCATATACTACATAGTTGTTGGTAGATCTAAAGGATATCTGACAGAGAGATCTAAAGGTGTATGGCCAGCTTAAGACTCTTAAACAGCAATGCTTTTAAGGCAGCTCATGACTAGAATGCCCTTTTTTAGATTACAGCAATAGGAGCAGTGCAAACTAGGGATGCAATTCAGGACACCTTTTTGAAGGGATACGTTCAGATATCATTTGTTATGATAAAAGGGTTTATTAAAAGTTGATACCCAACATATTTTAGGGGCTTTACCCTAATTATCATTCTTCAGGGCTGACTGGATGCCATTCGGTACACATTTTAATCGATCACATTATTTGGTGGTAAAAATGATCCAAATGAAATACGATCAAATTTATTGTATTTTAAGTTGAAAGAAAAATCTTACTGTGTACGCCCAGCTTTATAGTATAAAGCAGATAAAATCATGCATTGTGGTTGATGTCTTTTTTAAACATCATAATGAATGCACATCCACAGCAGGCTTTCCATTTTATTTCATCTCATGGGTAGCTTTATGTTTGTTTTGATCCAAATATGAAGAATATTTTAAAAGGGTTCAAGACTTATTATCTGTGCAAGTACCTAGATTTGACTTGGTATCAATTTTTAGCAGTCTGTGTAAGAGAGCTCAAAGTAGAAGAGGAAGAAACGGTACAGGGAGCCAATAACCTCTGTTGCAGTCCTCATATTTTAATGCATGATTTTGTTAGGGTTTAGTTTTTTTTTTATTTCCCTCTGCTCTCCATACCCTACGCCATCTTTATATCTTCACGCCTTTTTATCTTCCCCTCTCTCTGGATCTCCCTATTTTATCTATCTCTTTCTTCACCACTCTCATTGTTTTCCCTCTCACCTCGCTTTTCTCATCTTGCTATCTCCCCCCTCTCTTTCTTTCTCTCTTTCTTCCATCATGTGTCAGCCTCTATTGCTGTGTTTCCTTCTCTCTCCTCTTTTCCTATTTCCTAGCACTATCTCCAGTCAGTAAACCTTAGACCATTAATCACTTCACACTGAGTTTCAAGCAATAAGGAGCCCTCCCTGTGGTCTGAAGACTGGAGAAAATACTGTTAATTTTCCCCCCGCCTACTGCTGCTGATCCATTACAGCTTTTCACTTATTGATAAATCGCATTGCTTCCACAGGATTCATTTCCCAGGCTGGCTGAATTTCACACTTTGCGCAGTGCTTGCTGTCTCCACAGAGGGGGATGTACCATAGACAACTGTTGCTCAGATACAGTGCATTTGTTAACCCTTTAAGCCCAGCAACTGGTAAAAGAAAAATGGCATATAATTGTAAAGGTTTAATAAAATACAATGCTCAAAAAATAAAGGGAGCAATTTTGCAGAGCTCTGGCAGTGCTCTTCCAGTTCCTCCTTGCACAAAGGTGGAGGTAGCAGTCCTGATGCTGGGTTGTTGCCCTATAATGGCCTCCTCCACTTCTCCTGATGTACTGGCCTGTCTCCTGGTAACACCTCCATGCTCTGGACACTAAGCTGACAGATAGTGTTGAGCTTGAATATTCGAATGCCGAATATTTTTCGCGAATATCGGCAATTCGAGAATTCGCCAATATCTTGAATATCTCGGCGGATATTCGCAATTTCGAATATTCGCATTATGGCCATGTATTGCGAAAATAATATTTGCATTGCGAAAATAAACATAGCATGTGACCATTCATTTTAAAGATTAAAGAAAGAATATTATTTTCGCAATCCATGGTATTACCGCGAATATTCGAATTTACGAATATAGAATCAAATATTAGTAGAATTTTTCACGAAATATCACAAATTCGAATATTGCCTATGCTGCTCATCACTACTGACAGACACAGCAAACCTTCTTCCCACAGCTCGCATTGATGTGCCATCCTGGATGAGCTGCACTACCTGAGCAACTTGTGTTACTACTAAAGTGAAAGCACCGCCAGCATTCAAAAGTGACCAAAACACCAGCCAGAAAGCATAGGAACTGAGAAGTGTCCCTTTAAGTGACCGACCAGCAGACACCACATTAGGCGTCCGCTGGTCGGTTTTCGGGCTGCCGTCCCATAGGACCTCTATGGGGTCCTTAATTAGACACCCTGTAATCGCCTGCACTGATTTGCAGACGATCACAGAGAGTTGTTTCTCCCACGGCTGCGGGAGCGCGCTGTTGGTTCTCGAGCTGAAAGCAGCTCGAGAACCGACAGTCTAAACTTAGCATTAGTGGACAGTTTGATTTCATAGAAGTGTGATTTAAGGTGCCCTTACACACTTCGATTTTTTATACAATTTCTGAACGATCGACCGGTCGATTGTAATGATCGTTCACATATCATAAGAGTAAGCGACCGCAATGTTGAAAAATCTTACTAAAAAACGTAGGCAATGATCGGACATGTAAGTAATTTTTGCCCGATCTTTTGGAAATAGAAGCACGTTTGTGGACTCCTTAACTTGGAGTTACTTTGTGTTGTTTAAGTGTTCCCTTTATTTTTATTTGCAGTGTACTTTAATGTCTTTTGGGGCCCACATCGCTTGTATGATCCCTAACTGCAAAATATGTTATTTTTCTTTTATATTTACATATATTTTTTTAGCTTGGCTAGACCTTAATACCAACAATGGGCCAACTAAATAACATAATAATATAATAATTATAAATAAATAATAATTTTTTAGGTATAAATTAACCACATTTAGCTTGAGGCAAAATGCAGAGCAATACCCTGTACCCTTTGAGATCAACTGCATAGTGCTTACCAAATCTGTGCTTAGTTCTTGGATTTATGTAAATTAACCTCCCTAGCGCACTGCTGAGGTCCAGATTTCTGTACCAAAAGTGCACCATAGACTTTAATGGTAAATTTTTCTTTATGTTGTAGGCCTGTAACTTCCCAAAATCTGTCCGTACAAGGGTCTAATAGACATCCTGAATATAATAATGTTTGAAACAAGCAATTATGTAAAATAAAAAAATAAAAATTTTAATAAAATTAATGAGAAAACACAAAAATTAGGGCACAAAGCTATGCTGCTATGTACTAAACATCGCCCAAATAAAAAATCTCTGGTGCCCCAGATGTTACCATTTGCAGTTAACCCTCTCTAACCTGGTGTGATGAAATCACACCAGGGAAGAGAGGGTTACTGTAAATGGGCACATCTGGGGCACATCTGGGGCACCAGTGACATGCTTTCATGCAATTTACTTTTCAAATCTCCCGCTGCCCCCCCAATGTGACATCATCACGTCACTCAGAGGGGGGGGGGGAGGAAGAGACGAAGATGCAGCCTGCCTGTGACATCGGGGACACCGGGGCAGCGCAAAACCGTAAGTATGCGCTGCCTGAGCCCCGATGTGTACTGGACGGCAGCATCTCGTCCAGTGCTATAGTAGCAGTAGCAGCGCTGGACGAGATGCTGCCGTCTTGACCGCTAGGGCGGTTAAAGGAGAGAGATGAGGAACAATTATTACAATTTGTGGCAATACATATTTCCCTCTACAACTCTAATCATCAATACATTGCATTTCCAAGGCAAAAGCTGTTGGCAGTTAATTGCATTTCAGTTAATGGCTTACAATTTTCATAATTCCACTGCTGTTGAAGATGAGCTCAGGCAATGCCCTAGGGACTGTTGGTTGCCCCTGTATAAATGGCTCAAGTGATTTCAGATATTATAAATAATTATAAGCTGCACATACCCCTCACTGGCTGACAGCTTATTAAGTGATAATAATTAAACAATAGACCCTGAGCAAGAATGGCTCCACATTGAAAACGATATGGTAACATTTACAAACATGTCTATATGTCAGTGCAGGGGTGATCAGCACCACCTGTTTGAGTGAGGGTGGCCCCGTTCAATGTCCGAACAATCTATCACCGCAAATACACACAATGATTGATTATTTAGGAATCAATTGAAAAATCGATGTATTGGGACCTTTAGTACACCTTAATAGATGGGGATGCACTCTGTCGCAAATTTACAGACTCGGCTGTGACATAAAGTGCATATTTTTCTTCTGGTCTGTTTTATTTCAAAGATATTTTTTAACACTATATACATTTTTTAAAGGCATGCATTTTTTTAAAGGCATGCGTTTCTGCATATATACAAAATGCATGCGTTTTTCATATACATTTGCATTTTTGAACAAATCAATAAAAAATGCATAAAGCAGGATATTTTAAAAAACGCAACACATGCAATGTGAATGGTAACATTGGTTGTCTATGTAAAAATGTGTGCAGTAAAAAAAAATGTGTGCGGTAAAAAAGCGTGCATGTTTTTAAAATGCAATGCATATAGTGTGAAAGGGCCCTGAGAGTTAAAATGTTAATGTTGATACCTGTGGTCACAAACACTTGACGTCCCCTGCTGCAGTGTCTCAAATTGGGATGTGCAAGAAATTTTTATTCAGATTATAACCTTAGCTTGGACATAGATACTTATTGCATCTCAATAATTACTGTTACATGTCTGTAATATATTTTCGCTAAATGTTATTGACGAAAAGTTTTGAACACCCAAGTCAACTATGTTTGTTTATATAAGCAGCTACATTAACCTATTAGGGAGGTGTAGATCACTATTAAATAGGGCCATTAGATCCTGGTTGGCTTTACATTTTAAATGATCTCTTTCCCTTCAATACAGAAATATAAACATTACCATGATCTTCTACCACCCAGAAGAAGCTTTTATGCTTACAGGTTTGTAACACTGGGTGAATTAATAATGACACAGTTCATTCTGTGTAATGGAGGGTTTAAGATATGACAACCAAGGGCAAGATAGGAATGTAATAGGTTCCACACATGCCCTGCTGACACTCCATCTCGCCTTCCACAGAAAAGTTACTAGATCTAATTAATGGTGCTCTGAGCTGAAGTTCTGCTCTTCATGCTGAATGGCAGAGGGTTATAAATACAAAATTTAATGAGGAACTGCAAAAACCATGCAATCTTAGTCTCTTTTTCCCCTGTATATCCTGAAATGTCACAAGATAGTTAATGGTTTAATTTTATGTTACAGTAATTTATCAGGGAGAAGATAGTGAAACTGAATGTTTTTATGTGTTTTGGTTTGTAAGTTCATACATAATCTATTAAAAAATGTATCATTGAAGAATATGCAGCTAAAAACACCCAGAAATGTAATAATAAATGTAGAAACATAATTTTCATCATGGACTTGCATATGTGATGCTGAATGTCATTATGCCATATTATCAAAACAAATAAAAACATTTTAGATTAATCTTTCATGAACTGAGGTAGGTGGTTCCTAATACAAGATTTCTGACTGATCTTAATGAATGCACAAGTTTTGTTTTAACAAATAGCTTAAAAATGTAGATACTGCCAATGACCTGCTTCATGAATAGCAAGGAATGTTCCTATTATGCACAACCCTGGGTGACTGCACTCAATCCACCTGCTTGCAAAAATAGGTCCTACACCAACTTCTGGCATGGATTTGGGGCCATTAGTGTACACAGTGTAATGACAGTGTCACCTTTTATTATCATTATTATTATCATTTATTTATATAGTTCCAACACATTATTACACAGCACTGTTCAATACATTAGAGTGGAGATACAACACAGGATAGTACACACAGGTACAGGTTATGACACAGGAGGAGAAGAGTTAAGTGCTTACCATATAATAGGTTGGACAAGAGAGTATACAAAAGGTAGGAAGGGAGGAATAGGGAGGGAGGAATAGGACAGGTATGGTTGTTATGTTAGGAATGAGAAGATGGATATGCCAGACTGAAGAGGTGGTTTTTTAGGGCTTTTTTAAAAGTGCTAACGGTAGTAGCAAGTCTAATAGGGCGAGGGAGAGAGTTCCAGAGAGTAGGAGCAGCCCCATAGAAGTCTTAAAGCTGTGCATTTGATAAAATTATGAGTGGGAATGTCATAAGTAGGTCACTGGAGGAGCAGAGGAGGTGGTTAGCGGTGTATTTGTGTACCAGATTGAAGATGTAAGTGGGATAGGAGGTGTTGAGCGATTTAAAAGCAAGGTACAGTACTTTGAATTTGATTCTCTGGGCAATTGGAAGCCAGTGAAGAATTTTGCAGAGAGGAACGGCAGATGAGGACCGGTTAAAGGAGTTAATAAATCTAGCAGCAGAATTCATCATGGACTGAAGATGTGAAGGTCTAGTTAGAGGGAGACCAGAGAGGATGATGTTGCAGTAGTCCAGATGAGAAATGATAAGAGTGTGTACCAGGACTTTAGTGGTCTCTGGGGATAGGAAGGGGCGTATCTTGGAGATGTTGTGGAGATGGAGTAAAGGAGAGCGCAGAGTCGAAGGTGACACCAAGGCAGCGAGCTTGTTAAATAGGGGAGATGACGGTGTTATTTACTGTAAGTGAGATGTTGGGGGGGCATTGAAGGTGATGGGGGAAATATGATGAGTTCCGTTTGGTTCAGGTTTAGTTTCAGGAATCTGTCTGTCATACATGAAGAGATGGCCAACAGGCACTGAAATATTTTCCAGGACAGAGGGAGTAAAGGCCGGTAGGTAAATTTGGGTATCGTCAGCATATAGATGGTATTTCAGACCAAAGGATGTGATGAGTTTGCCAAGGGAGGAGGTGTAAAGGGAGAAAGGACCAGGCCAATGACTAAGCCTAATCAAGAGAAGGTGAGTGAGGGAGGGAGTTGTAGTACACTATAGGTACAGCTAGGAGAGAGAAAGAGACCAACACCACCACCTGATCTGTTGTCAGGTCTGGGGGTGTGAGTAAAGTGCAGGCCTCCATAGGATAGAGCAGCAGCAGAAGTGGATTCAGATGGGGAGAGCCAGGTTTCAGTGAGAGCCAGGAGGTTAAGAGATTTAGAAAGAGATGGTGAATGGAAGACAGTTTGTTAACAACAGATCTGATGTTCCAAAGTCCACATGAGAGAGGTAGTGAGCTTTTATGGGAAGGGTGGATATGTATCATGTTAGTAGAGGGTTGTTTCCTGGAGAGAGCAGAGAAGGGGGTAGAGGGGCAGCGAGGAAGCCCAGCATTGGGGGAGATGTCCCCAGAAAGAAGAAGCAGAAAAAACAAGTGGAGAAGTAGAGAAATTGACAGTTGAGAAATTGAGGTGTGCATCAGTCCTTGGCTATGGCAGGTTGAAGGGGTCAGTCCATGGTGTTCCTTTGTGTCGATTCCAGTAGCAGCAGTAACTTTCTATGTAAGGTTGTGTAAAGCAGCAGAGGACATGGCCGCCATGAAAAAAGAAGGCACCTCTTGGGTGTTAATGAACAGGAGGCTGTGTGCACTTATTTCTGAGGTGGGGTCCAGGGAAGCTGAAGAGTAACAGGAACCAAATCACAGGGGGGAGTCAGCCCCTGCAGATTTGGCAGGCTTTGTCTTTATGCTACTCCTCTGGACAGCAGCATATTGGCACTGCACATGTGACTGACTTAAAATGCGAGGGCAGGAAAAGGGCTTGTCTGTATGTATGCTTCCCTCTAACTCATGATCCTTTTCCGTTTGGAAAAAAGCCTATATTTAGTCCTCTGCGGTTCTATTAACAGTTCACACAAACTTGTCTGCTTTAATAGCAACAAGAATGAAGACAATATGTATAATCTTGCTGTGTTTCTAAGCCAAAGGACAGGGTACAATTCTTTAGGGAAGATGTTACAAACAGGAGCTAGTGCTGGCTACTTAAGCAGAGAACACACGGCTCAATATTGCATTCGATGTTCACTGCAGCAGCGTGATGATGTCATCATGCTGCTGTCAGATATCGAAAGAGCTGGAGACACAGGACTGCTGATTCTCCAGCTCAGCTCATGTTTTGCATGGTGACCCCACGGTCTCCATGTAAAGCAACGGACATCAACTGTGGGTTATGGTCATGTCCGATATCCCTGTTTTCAAGCGAGATTGATTGGTCCCACTCAAAAACATGGATGGTCGCATATGATATGGGCAAGATAGTTTGCAGTTAGTGCGCAAAAAAACTGGGGAGGGGAGGGCAAGTGGTCCTGGCCTCAGGGACTGCTATCAGGGGAGTTTCCTCACACCGAGCCCATAATTGAATGACTCACTTATCCAGTGGTCTTTTGTTCCCTTGCAGGTGGCAAAGACCTTTAGTCCATACCATCAATCATATTTCTAGCACTCTGACCTCCAGTGGTGCCCATTCAGTGCCCGAACAACAGAAAAGTGCTAAAGCACTAAAGCAAGACTCGTCATTAGGTGTCTTCCAGTCGTTTTTTGGGCAGCAGTCCAAAAGCACACGTGTGAAGGCCCTCTAAATCCTTTTTGCACAGGCAAAATAATAAAGGTAAAGACCGCCTTGGTGAGAATTTCTAGTTTTACATTATATTTTAAGAGGTATACCAGGTAGTGTTGTTAGTTTGTATGAACAGCTTCAAATGTTCAAAACAGTTGTGAGAATTTTGTTACAATTTTTTTTTTCGAAGTGACATTTTCTTATTACTTTTTAACACACAATTAAAATGGTCATTGGAAAAGGTCACAGTTAATGAAATAATACATCATAATCACTGGCATTTTTTTAAAAATTGCTTTTAATATGGTGTTAATTAGAATTCCTGACTGTGGAACATTGGCAATGAATAGAATCAGCTGCATGGTATACTTTCCAAGCTCAAGTAGGTCAGACACCTTAGCAGCAATTCATTTAACTAATAAAAAAATCAGCCAAAATCTAAAGCCACCTTTAAGCCCCCCATACACCTTGAGATTCCTCCATACAACTTCCATGAGACCTACCAACAACTATGTAGTATAGTGACCTCCCTGATAGAATACATAGTGATTGGAAGGTGTAGAAAGGTCCTCCTATTACATGGTTTTGGTAGAAAAAAAGTTGGTTGTACAGAAATTGCATGGTAATTGTATGTGGTGTATGGGGGGCTTTAGACACAGCGATTCCTGTCTATTATGCTGGCAACTCATTACAGCACGGTGGCATCACCACCTAAGGTAGCCATACATGTTTGGATTCTCCCTCGATTCTTGAGGGACAGACTATAGCAGTGAACACACGGCTCGATATTGAAACCGTCTGATGTTCCTTGCAGCAGCGTGATGACATCATCATGCTGCTGTCAGATATTGGAGGAGCTGGAGAGACAGCTCTGCTGTGTACCCAACTTTAGGGTCCCCATACACCTTTAGATTTCTCTGTCAGATTTCCTTTAGATCTATTGTTTTACCAAAACCATGTAATATGAGGGAATTTCTAAACAATTCTACCGGTGTTCAATCACAAAGGACCTTATACTACATAGTTGTTGGTAGATCTAAAGGATATCTGACAGAGAGATCTAAAGGTGTATGGCCAGCTTTAGCTTAACACAGGGATTCTCATCAGATTGTAGTCATATACTCTGGTCCCCATTTAAAGTATAAGGATTTGTCAAAAAAATATCGCCAGACGGGGCTTTTCGGGTTCATCCGTCAAGGTGGGCCCCTCTGTGGTTGCGGAGGATCGACCACCAAACGTACAGCATGATTGAGAGAGAAACACATTTGTAAATATTTAGGTGTTGTTGGAGTAAATATTCAGGTAAAGGGAAGCAATCATCAGGTCCAGAATAATGTTACATGCAGCATGTTCATTCTTGGTTTTACCTTGGCTCAGAGGTCTTTGGCAAACATCAGTATGTTATATGTAATAAAGCAATCACATTTTTCTTATGGTGACCTTTATCACTATTCATTCTTGGCCTTATGTTGACTTTTACTGCAAGGTAAATATAACTTAAAAGGTAACGTTGTGTATTCCGCTTGTCATTGCTATTTGAAATTTAAAGAAACCTAAAATTAGAATGTTATATTGTGAGAACAAACTACTGACAACATTTACAATTAAGCTAACCATGTTAAAAGCATACCTATATACCTATACAATATAACATTTATTGAAACTAACCTGTATCTTGTAGTCTTCATCTTCCTCTCATTTGCCCTTCTGCCATTAGCGATGGCCTTACATTCGTCCATAAACACTTCCACCAATACATGGGGCTCACATTTTCATGGCAAACCGCATGACAGGTGAAATTCACAAACTTTTAATGGTTTGTCTTTCATTTTTATTGGCAGAAATTATATATATATATATATATATATATATATATATATATATATATATATATAGATATATACTCTTTTGTTTTGGATTGTTTGCTAATAAATCTAAGCCCTAAAGAGACACATGTTTGTTGGATGTACCTCTTTCAAAAACAGCCCTTTGAGGCTTTAGCATAGGGTCTTGTGTGTGCTGGAGAAAAAGAGTGGTCACAAAGTGTTGTGTCCCCCCCTAGAGCATATCAGGTGGGTCACAAATGATCTTGGATGAGTAAGGCAAGTCTGGAAGGACAGGAAGGATGGCACCACCCCGTCCCACCAGGCCCCATGCCATTCCTCAAGAAGGGAGAGACCCATCTTCAAGGTAATGGGGTCTTTTCCCCACGACAATGCCTAGGACTTAGGGGGTCCTCTTGTTAAATTCTACTCCATACCCTATGGAATGAGTCCCAAGGACCACTTACCCATTCACAGTGTTTGAACGTAAAGTCACACTTTTTGTACATATATCTTGAAATATGTACAGCTGATTTAAGGTTAGGGTCAGTGGATATGTATTTGTATGCCACTGACTAATATATTAGAATTTGATTGATTCAGATTAACCTCTGTAGCGGTCATGATGAGCCCAAGCCATGGCTATGCTCTTTCCAGCTGTAGCACTTCCGGGGTGATGCGGAAGGGGGCGGGGTGGGCGCTGCCATAGACCTCCATGTTAATAGAGGGGCTTTGGCTTTTCAGCCCTCACAGCTGGAGTCATTAATGACGCCAGCTGTGTGGACAAGGGGGGGGGGGGGGGGATTGCAGGAAGTTTACCTTGTACACTGCCCCGATTGCCCTTACCCACCCGTACCCGCCCGTTAAAAAACAGAGCTGTACGGGCGGTGCGCTAGGGAGGTTAAATAGTTTTGACTTTAAATTCATTGTGACAGCCATGTAAACAGCCTCATTAAATAATAGGGAAGTTGCTTTTTACAAAGAAAAATCTTGATAATAGCCAACCACAGAATCTTCCAGAGAGGTACTGGACTGCATAAGCAATTTATCAAGCGGGAATATCAATGCATTCCTACTTGCTCTAATGCATTATGAAAACTCACCACATCCTTGCAGATCTTTGCCCCCAGTCAGCTCCGCGTCTATTGCCCTATTAAGTTATTCATTGTTAAGAGTCTATTTTCTGATCTGTTTACCGTAAAGATCAAGAACTTTGTTAGAACAAGTTCTTCACATCCTCTTTGTGCACTAAAGCTGTCACAAACCTGGAATGATATATATGTGTGCCATCTGTGCACTTGTACAACAATTGATACTGTTAAAGTTTGATTAAAGCCAACCAACAACATTAAAGCCCCCCATATACGGGCAGACTCCCGGCCAACCTGCGTGCTCGCTCCCACCGAGCACATCAAGGTTGGTCTGCCGCAACTATGTGGGAGCCCACATTGAATTATGTTGAAAAAAAGCCGGCAGGTCGGATCGCCCCCCATACACCTGCAGATTCCTCCATACAACTTTCATGAGACCTACCAACAACTATGTAGTATAGTGACCTCCCTGATAGAATACATAGTGATTGGAAGGTGTAGAAAGGTCCTCCTATTACATGGTTTTGGTAGAAGAAAAGTTGGTTGTACAGAAGTTGCATGCTAATTGTATGTGGTGTATGGGGGGCTTAACACCAAATTATCACCAGGGTGGGAAGCTAAACTTATTCAACTAAACCTTCCAATTGTTTCTCTTGTGGAGTGTTCTAAGATGGTGTACAGATGGATACAGATGTAAAGTAGAATGTGAAAAACAATGCAAGAAACAAATGCTTGGTTTTATGTTATGGGTAGCTAGGTTTGAATATAATTGATAACAATTGGTTGTCTAGAAAAGTAGCATGAGGAGGTATCAGGGTTTGCTTTTTGATTTCTAAAAATCCATGTTTTCCATGTTCCCAATTTTCAACAGTTTCCCATTTAAAGAATGGTTTGTTAGTAACCCAGTCACATTGATACGTTTGTCTTAGGCCCCCTATACACCTTAAGATCGATACATACAATTTTCATTAGATCTACCAACAAGTAAAGTAAAGTGGCCTCCCTGATAGAATACAAGTGATTGGAAGGTTTAGAAAGGTCCTCATATTACATGGTTTTGGTAGAACAAAAGTTGATTTTACAGAAATTGTATGGAAAGATTGTAAGGTGTATGGGGGCCTTTATCCTGATATTTTACTATTCACTGCATTCTGTCCATACTTTCATGTTCATGCTTTCTGTCATTCCATCCTGTTCAGCAAAAGAGCAAGCATGTAAAAATGAAATTTAGGAAATTATTAAAGTAATTATTAAAGGTATGTGCATGCAGAATAAAAGTTATAGTTTTCCTTTAGATCCCATATGTCATTAATTTTCATCACTGCAGTACCGGATACAGGTTTTTTTTTTGTGTTTCTGCTCAGCTGTTCATTATGCAGCAGGTAGTCTGTGGCAGTGTGTGTAAAAAGCACTCTTAAAAATTGTTATTAAACACCCAAACATCCATTCCCCATGGTAAAGTCACTGACGTCAAGACATCCATTAACTGACATTTGCACTTTCCTCATCTCCCCATAGTGGCTTATAATGTTCTTATAAACTACTGTAGAGTGTGCATTTCCCGCTATATAATTTACAGCAATTCATTAAATAACATTATCATTAATTATTTATTCAGCATTGTTATGAACTGTACATATTATGACCTAACTTAAAAAAGCACTCCAAAAGAAAAAGTGTAGTTACAAAAAAGGTTTGGCAGTAGGAGCTTTGGAGGAAGGGTTTATGACTAGTGGATGAGAAAGAGCAAATAAAATGTCTGTAATAAAGATACAGACACGACCCTGAACCTTTGTTTTGAAAGTGAGGGTCTCAATCAATAATGAGTGATGATTACCTTAGTATTTACTGCTGCTCCAAAAACACTAAATAAATATACTAACAGGTTTGCTTTGAATCCTGCCTCCTGCAATCCTATGGGGCTAGCCACCCCTTGACTTATCTAGCTAGTGCTGGATTTGGTGTTTGCTTTTGTCCACTTTAGCTAAATGCTGCAGAAAGTAACATTACATGATGGCATGGCACTGCTCTCTGCATCACTCTTTTATAATGTCAGGGTGGATAATAATGTCCCTGACAAACCTTGGCTGTAGGTTTAATGGCATTGCTTGCAATATGCTACATAAATGGTAATATCTTGTGGAAAGGAATTATTGTTAGTAAGAGCTTCAAATTAAAGGTGTAACTTTACTCTATTAACTATTATTTTTTGAGAAAGTGAGTCTTCAGCTTGAAATTTTAAATTAAAAGCATCTCTCATCATCTCATATTAGGTCAGAAGGGAAATGCCTATGGCCCAAATTTGGTATTGGTGTACTCTTTTCTAGCATCCAGCAGTAAATGAAGCTTAAAATCAAGTCAAACAAAACATATATTTCTTTTTTAAGTGGAAAAAGACTAGAAACCCTCTATGGTGTTTACTAATGTCTAGTGATGAGTAAGCATGCTCGGTCGAACAGCTGTTCAGCTTGAGCATCGCTCTGGTCAGCATGTGGTGGTACTCGTCCGAACACTGCATGTTTTGAGTGCCATATTTGGGTCTCCACCACGCGATTTTCGTGGGTCAGAGACCTCTAATGAATGGGCAGCTTACTGCTGCCCTCACTGTAATGCCAGCAGCCATGTTAGCTGATGGCATTACAGTCATTGGATGGGAGGAACACATATATAGCACCTGACCCCTCCCACTCGGCTCACATGCGGTTAGGGAGAGGCGTCACATTGGCAGGGAAAGTAAGTTCTGCTCTTTACTGCTCTTACTTTTACAGACCCAAAAGTCCTTTTAGGGACTGAAGAATTTAGACACTTTTGTGCTATTTTGGGGATATTCACTGTCCTGTAACAGGGATTGATCCATCAGCGAGAGTCATTTGCTCACTAAAAGTGCCACTGCACTTTTGGGGACATCCACTGTTGTGCTTTTTGGGGACATACACTGAGCTGTAACAGGGATTCATCCTTCGGTCATTTGGTCACTAAAAGCTCCACTGCACTTTTGGGAACATATACACTGTTATGCTCATTTGGGGACAAACACTGTTCTGTAACAGGGATTGATTCTTTAGTGACAGTCATTTGGCCACCAAAAGCGCTACTGCACTTTTGGGGACATATACCGTATATACTCGTGTATACTAGAGTCAGCCGAGGGTCCACTCACCTCAGCTGAATTTCCATGCTGAATGCTTCAGGCAGGGAGAGTTTCCCTCTTCAGAGGCATCTTCTGTGAGCTCCGTGTTTCCGACAGACAGCTGATCCATGTAAACAAACTCCACACTGCCACCTGGTGGCCGATTACTAGTTCAACTACAACACTCCATAGCCTATGATTAAAAACGAAAATAGGTTTCCATTCCATGTATTCGTCCCAATAATAATAATAATAGCCCCCTAGCTATGGGTCCACCAACGTACTTCGATTGGCAAACGATCTACCAAAATAAAAAAAATTTTGGGATAAATCTCCAATCCGATTTTTAGTCGATTCCAATTTTGTTTGGCCAGTGGTTCAGGGTGGGCAGAACTCGATTGATTATGGAAAAATCAACCCGTGTATGGGAGCCTTTAGCCATCCATAGTAATTTCAAAGAAAAATAGCAGTGCTGCAAAACAAATAATTGCATTTCTTTCAATTGACTGTAAGAAATAATTTTATCTTTCTGCTGCATTTTCACATTTATAAAAAAAAAAAATGAAAAGGATGAGCAAGAAGGGACAGGGAAGCGTTCAAGGTGCTGATGGTGCACGCAAAGGACAAGGCCCTGGGCGTAAGGAAACTTTGCTTGCTGCCAGTGCAGCAGAAAAAAAATCAAAAACGACTGTACCCAGCTCCATCTCCAAGCTAGCTGGCTGGCGCAGGACAACACTGCCCAAGTCTGGGCAGTGCGAAGAGTTGGTTGGTTGAACTGCAGAAGAGTATGGTTCCAGTCGTTTGAGCACCACCCTCTCTTCCAGAATGTCCTGTGTGTAGCCAAGAGCCTGGTCAAGCAAATCCTCCCTCCGATAATCCTTCCTCCTGCCATGTGAAGGCATGCCAAACCAGTGATCCCCGACTTGGATATTCCGAGTCGGGGATCACTGGTTTGGCCCAGAATGTTAGAGGAGGGACCGGAGATATTGTGTCCTGATTCCCAACGTCTTGAGCCTTCACAGTCCCAAGAAGATGACAGTGGGGATCAGAAATCATTCATTCACAAAGTGGACCATTATAAGACATTATAAGACAGAAGTTGCCGAACACTCAGGTTAAGATTATGTCAAGTCAGGAGGATGATCAGATTGAGGAAGTGGAGGTGGTGGTCGATGAGGTCAGTGACCCAACCTGGGAAGGTGACAGGCCAAGTGATGATAGTAGTTCAGCGGAGGAGGGATCGGCAGCATTGCAACAGACAGGAAGAGGCAGTGGTGTGGCAAAAGGGAGAAGTCGGGCCACTCCAAGCAGTCCTGCAACCATGACAGCAAGCACTACCCTGCAGAAATCTGCCTTGCCAAGGGCTAGAAGTTCCGTGGTATGGTGTTTTTAAGGAATGTGCGGACAACAAAAGAGTGGTAGTTTGCAACCTGTGAACGCTTGGGTCCAGATGCCCCCCCCCTGCACCAGCAGCATCTATTTCTACTTCACTGTCCCAGTGAAGCGTCCAAATGACGATTACAGAGGCATTTGAGCGCAAACACAAATGACCAGAAACCAACCCTCAGGCCATAGCCCTTATTGAGCAATTTTCTAAGTTGATGGCCCTTGAAATGTTGCCATTTAGACTTGTGGAGACTGAAACCTTCCATGGCTTCATGTCGATGGCCGCCTCTAGGTACGCAGTACTCAGCCGACACTTTTTCACAGTGTGCCGTTCCACAACTCGACTTGGAGCATGAAGAGGAGGAGCTGCTTCAGACTGTTGCCTCTGGTACAGAGGGTAGTAGTACCCATGTAAGTTTAATTTCCTCAGTTCAGTGTGGTTAGGAGGAGGAGATGGAGAGTCATTCAGATGTTGAGTTTGACATCTTTCCTGTTGGTACACATGGCTGAGCTAATGTTAGGCTGCCTTTCCCATGACCCTTGGAGGAGGAGATGGAGAGTCATTCAGATGTTGAGTTTGACATCTTTCCTGTTGGTACACATGGCTGAGCTAATGTTAGGCTGCCTTTCCCATGACCCTTGCGTTGTATGCATTTTCGCTAATACGGATTACTGGGTGTTCACACTGCTCGACCCCTGCTACGAACAGAACATCTCTCTCATTCCTGTGGTGAAGAGGACGACTAAAATGGTGCACTACCAGAAGGTACTTGGGGAGAGGTTGCTCCAAAGTTTTCCATCTGACAACGCGGCAGGCACAGCGCGTACTTCCTTGGGCATCCAACGAAGGTAGACAAGGGGAACGCATTGCAGTTCTAACAAGGACAGGGCAACATTGCCCTAAGCATGGGACAGTTTCATGACACCCTGCCAGCAACTTCACGTGGACACATGGCATGAACTTGTGCTCTATGACTTGGAGGTGCTGCCTGCCTTGCCGACCGCGTTTTATCTGAGCATGTATTCAGTGCTGCTGGTGGCATTTTAATGGATAAGCATATCCACTTATCCACTGGCAATGCTGACAGGTTGAGATAAACATGAACAAGGCTTGGATTGCTCCAGATTTCTCCACTCCACCACAGGAGAGCTGAGCTAATAAGTGCAATATTTCTTTTTAATGAATTTCAAAATGCTCCACACAAGGTATGTGTTTTACTCTTATTTTCGCCTCATCCTCCTTCTATTTTGTAAATATTTCACGGGACAACATTTTTGGGTCATAGGGTCAGCTCAAATGCAGGCACGCAACATAAATTTGTGGGTACACACAAAAAAGCGTGCAATGTTTGCGAACTTCAGCTCACTGGCAGACCATGCCATCCAATTTTTTACAGCGGCAGCTCACCGGCAGACCATGCCATTCAATCTTTGAGAGCGTCAGCTCTTCAACAGACCATGCCATCCACTCTTTGAAAGTGGCAGCTCACCTGCAGACCATGCCAATTAATGTTTGAGAGTGTCGGCTCACCTGCATGCACTGGCATGTAATGTTTTAGAGTGTCAGCTCAACCTCTGGCATTGGCATGTAATGTTTTACAGCTTCAGCTTAACCTCTGCCATGTAATGTTTTACAGCTTCAGCTCGACCTCTGGCATTGGCATGTAATGTTTTAATGCCTCAGCTCAGCCACTGGCATTGGCATGTAATGTCTTAGAGCGTCAGCTCAACCTTTGGCATTTGCATGTAAGGTTTTACAGTGCCAGCTGAACCTCTGGCATTGGCATGTAATGTTTTACAGCGTCAGATCAACCTCTGCCATTGCCATGTAATGTTTTACAGCGTCAGCTCTACCTCAGGCATTTGCATGTAATGTTTTACAGCCTCAGCTCAGCCTCTGGCATTGGCATGTAATGTTTTAGAGCGTCAGCTCAACCTTTGGCATTTGCATGTAAGGTTTTACAGCGTCAGCTGAACCTCTGGCATTGGCATGTAATGTTTTACAGCGTCAGATCAACCTCTGCCATTGGCATGTAATGTTTTACAGCATCAGCTCAACTTTTGGCATTGGCGTATAATGTTTTAGAGTGTCAACTCAACTTCAGCCACTATGGTATAATATTTTAGACCATGATGTTTCCATAATTGGGCATGTTTTTGTCAGTGTGTAAAAGTGGCATACAACTGGGAGAAAATGGTTCCAAACACCGATGTGTGAGTCCAAGATGCATGTATACATGGTCCCCATGCAGTTCCCAGTGACTTTCTATCACTTTCTTAACTTTTTCCATGGACTAGACACCCTCCCCTCATCCGAGCAGGGGGTGCCTGGTTGCCTCCCATTGACTTCCATTATGTTTAAGTGCTCTGTAGAACACACGAATATCGCGATGCGCTCGGCCTGAACACCCAAACAACCGAATTGTTTGGTGCTCGCTCATCACTACTGATATCCCATCCACCCATCTGGTTTGCCACATTTTAACAGACATGAAGTTTAAAAAATTCCACAGAATGATATTTATTGTGTATTAATATATTTGATGCATGTTATTCAAAAGTATCCTCTCTGTTATCCAAAAAGCTTTGAGTATGCTTGATGCCACCATCTTGGACGTGGTATCAGAAACCCCTAAAAGACTAGAACTGCCACCCTTTAGAATTTAAAAAGTAATTAGACACCCACAGAAAAAGGGAACATTCTTAGGTGAAAAAAGAGCATAAACTATGCTTGGCATTTAAGTAAAAAAGTTTTGGAACAGGATAAACTGCGTCCAATTTGGCACCCGAGGGAGTCTGATCACTAGGATCAAGACGACCTCCTAGGGACTTTCGCGGCACTACAGTCAAAACATAAGTATATTATATCAATGTATTTTTATTTCAAAGTATTCACAAAAATAAGTTTAACAGTCACTAAACAAACACAGAGTAATGGCCCACACTTGGGTCTATACGTTACAGTTGATGTCACTCGACGCGTTTCGCAGCTTCTCGCTGCTTCTTCAGGAGTTGACTGTACTGTATTAAATTCTTACTGTGAGTGAGGAAAGAGGCATTGGACTTTAGTACATGGCAAT
>CM070037.1:84088249-84099855 GCA_036250615.1 Ptychadena robeensis
AATGGATGGAGAACACAAAATGACAATCGCTTTGGGGGCTCCATGACAAGATCTCACCTCGTGGAGTGTCAATGGTTTGAGGAAAGGTGTGAAAAAGAATCTAGAACTACACGGGAGCGAGTTAGTTAATGACCTCAAATTAGCGGTAGCAGGGACCACGTCACCAAGAAAAACCATTGGAAACACATTACACCGCAAGGATTAAAATCCTGCAGGGCTTGCAAGGTCCCCCCTGATCAAGAAGGAACATGTGCAGGCCCCGTATGAAGTTTGCCAAATGACACCGATGATTCAGAGAGTGACTGGGGAGAAGGTGACCTGTGGTCTGATGGACCAATAATAGAGCCCTCCTTGGCATTACTCACTCGCGTGTTTGCGAGGAAGAAAAAGAAAACTGCGACCTAGACCCCCAAAACACCGTCACAAAGTAAAGCCATGGTCTGGGGTGCTGGAAACATTTTGCTTTGGTGGTGTGTTTAGGTGTTTTTCTGCTAAGGGCCACAGACGACAACTTAATCGCATTAACGCGGAAATGGACGAGAGCCATGTATCGGCATGAAATCCTGAGCGTCAACCTCCTTCCATCTGCCAGCGAAACTAAAAATGGCCGTCGTGGATGTTTGTTCCAGCACGCCAATGACCCAAAAACATACAGCCAAAGGCAACAAAGGAGGAGTTGGCCTCACGAAGAAGACCCACATTAAGGTCATGGAGTGGCCCTCGGTCCAGTCTCCGGACTCCGGACCTTAATCCAATAGAAAACCTATGGAGGTACGAAGCTCAAGCTCAGAAGTTGCACAGAGACAGCCCTCGAAACCTAGGGATTTAGAGGAATCTGCAAAGGGAATGGACCAACATTCCTCCTAAAATGTGCCTGCAAACTTGGGCTCATCAAGTACAAGGAAAAGTTGACCTATGTGACTTGCAAACAAGGGTTTTTCACCAAAGTATTAAGTCTTTTTGTTAGAGGGTTCAAAACTTTATTTAACTCAATGAAATGCAACATCGAGTTGCTATCTTTTATTTTAAAGTTATTTTTTCGATTTTCCTTTTGATGTGCCTATCTGCCACTGTTACAAGTAAACCACCATTGAAATGATAATGTTCGGAGAATTTCATTTCTTTGTCATTGGACAAACTTACAAAATCAGTGAGGGGTCAAATAATTATTTCCTCCACTGTAGTTACCTCAAAAAAATCCCTCTGCCCCCCTTATTATTCAAGGGGATCCGAACAGGTGCGCTGTTCTTTCTCTTAACTGTGTAGTTGTACACAATTGTAGTGTAATTTCTTTTGTTGGGCAGTTTAGCTTGGTAATGAATGTAAAAAAATAAGAAACTGATGCAGACAACACAAAAGACAACACATGTTAAAGGAAATCAGATATTTCGAGAGGATCAATGTTATTGTCTTTGAATACTATTTATATTACAATGATGTCAGTCCTAAAAGAGAAGCTAATATCTGGAATGTATTATTACCTTGGCATAAAATATATTATATCTGGAAAGTAGTAAAGGTCTTTCTGTATGATAAAGCGTATGGGCATTTACACTGGCGCTTTGCCACTTGGCATTCAGGGTAAGCACAGTCCCGGAACACCCAGGTGGCCCCAACCACCGGTAGTATTCAAGTACCATGAGGAGTTTACGTACATTATACACCACTTCCCATCCCTGTAGTGATAGATGATAGAGAGGTAAAATATTTTGCAGAATTCATTGGACAAGCTGTTGGGCCCAGACACCTTACAGTTGGCCGAGTGCTTAATTACCCCAAGAACCTCTGCCTCCTGGATAGGACTGTTGAGATACTTCAGATTATCCGATTACATCTGGGGGATGCCCCTCAACAGGGAGGCACTGTCCCTTTTCTCATCTCCCATCTGAGCATATACCTGTAAATAATACCCGTCAAACATCTGCGCTATTTCAATGACACTTCCCATGGTGTAGCCACATGGTGGCCTAATTAGCCAATAGGGGGCCAGACTTGTTCCCAAATAAAAAAAAAACGTACATCATGTTGTTGCATCCAAACCTTAGAGATTAGTTTGGCAGCAAGCCAATTGTCACGACTCTGGTCAGTCACACTGCATGTCAGATAAGGGTATATTTTCACATCCGTCGCAACCCTCTACGCTAAGCACAGTGCTTGGCGGGAAGTCCCGACAGAGCACGTACACTTTAGCTGCTCAGCGCATGCTGTGTTCTCACTGCGCTGAGCCATTCCGCCGATGCAGGGCTTAACGTAAGTGATTAGTGTAAATGTAAATGGAATGTAAAGCACCAGATTGGGGACACTCTATGAGAGTTATGATCCGATATTACCAGTGTGGTAATGGTGACTGATTGGATTTTGTAAATAAGGGTGTGACCGACCATATCATGTCTAACCTGGATAAGGAGCCATGTGCTGCAGAGCAGTGGGTAAAGTCTTTGTCAAAAGGGTGAAGAAACCTCCATGAGTTCACCAGATGACAGGAATTGGCAAACGTTTGTAGAGCAAGGTCCTTGGGTGACTGTGGGATACCCATAGGTATTTGTGCAACAAGATGACCCACCCAAAACCTCTTGTAGCAAGTGCAATTCCACTATGTAATTTCTTGAGGTGACATAACACTTTGGTGCGTTGCTGGGGGTCTCATGGCACTTTAAACGTGTGAGTGTAACAATAATGGCTTACTGAACTCACAGAAGGGGGGCTGGTGTCCCAATTGAGCTCCACCCTGTCTCCTCTAGGTAGTGGGGGATCGCTAGGGTTAGGTGCAACATCTCGCAGCTGCAAAAAATCAGCAACAAAAACTGAAATAAATTTAAAAAAACGAAAAATTGTAGAGAAGAAAAACAGACCTCCCCCACAAAACAACATAACAGTTCTACTCCTTTACCTTTGTCCACTTGTAAAAAAAACTTTAAATCGCGTATGACAATACAGGATTGGTCACTCTTCACCCCTGTTCCCCTGGTGGCATGGATCCAGAGGGCAGGCCAGCAGGGTGGGATGGTAAAATGGAGAGCCACGCTGTGAGGTATCCAGTTTGTGAATGTATTGAAGCACTTCTTTGGGGCTAGTACACAAAATAGACTTGCCATCTTGGGGGGTTATATGAAGCAAGGTTGGATATTGTAAGGTAAAGTGTATTCTGCGCACTAGCGCACTAGCGCACTAGCTCTCCACACACCTTGGCATACGCGCGTCTCTTAGTAACTTCGGCAGAAAATCTGAGAAAAAATTGAAGTTTGCGGCCATCAGCTACCATGTTTCTTTGTGATCTTAATGCTCTCATTATGGATACCTTATATTAAAATCGAGGTATCGAAAAATTATTGGCCGCAGTGTGAGGTTCTGCGGCATAGGACCTAGGTGATAGGGCCTGCTTAACATATAAAGTGTTGGTCAGCCTAAGGGAGGAGGGCAGGCTGTCAGAATCCAGACAGGCATTGTGCTTTGTAAGTTTCTGGCAGACCCACCACTCTCAAATTATTGTGGAAGGACAAGTTTTCAAGGTCATCAAACTTGGCCAGCGTTAGCCTAATGCTGGCCATACACATACCGATAAACGGCCGGATTTTTATCTGACCGACGGGCGTGCGCGCTCTCGCCGTCGGTCAGGTTAAAATCCGGCCGTTTATCGGCATGTCCCCACATGGGGCGACAGATGCCTGTCGCCCCACTTCTCGGCCGGCCAGAGATCCGACATGTCGGAAAATCTGAGCCGATGGGAGCCGATTGCCATAAGCAGCAATGAAGACGGCGTCTCCATCGCTGCTTATGGCCGGCACACAAAGGGTGCCTGGCCGATTGTGGGGCCCCAGAATGCAATGGGAGGCTAACGTGATGACGTCATCACGTTAGCCTCCCGGAGCGACATCGGGGGTAGTCTGCCTGCACACATCGGCGTGTGTATGGCAGGCATAAGTTTACACTGGCGGTTTTTTACCGCTAGGTAAACGACCGTTTAGCGTGACCGACCGGCGTATGCCACATTAGGCGGATGCCACATTAGGCGTCCGCCGGTCGGTTTTCTGGCTGCTGTGCCATAGGACCTCTATGGGGTTCTTAACCCTCTGGGCGGTTTCAGCTTTTCGCACTTTACTGGCAATCGGTTTTACTGGCAATCGCGGTTTTACTGGCAATCGCGGCGGAGTACACTGTACTCCGCCGTGCTTGCCGGCTCTCCGCCCAGCCCTCTACACACTTTCGACGTCAAATAGACGCTTGCGGCTTGTGGAGAGGAGAGTGGCGCCCCCTCCATTAACATGGCGGTCTATGGCGCCGCCCTCCCTTGGCTGGGCTGATGCCACCATCTTGGCTGGGCTGATGCCACGCCATTGTGATCTGGAGCACCCTGCTTGAGCAGTTTTGGACATATACTTATACATTTTCGTGTTCCCGCTGTGCACAGCGGAATAGTAGAGGAGGCTAAGGGGGGAAAACTGGCTGTGTTATGGAGCTGCTCTGATCCACCTCTGCTTACATCGGGCACTGGAACCAGAAGCTTCATTTGTTTTACCATTTTTTTATGAGATTTAATTAAACAACTGAGGTTAGATGATCCTGATCAGGTAAACTGACTTTCCATAGAACCATTTTTTTCTATATACACAAATATTGATGCAGACTCCCATCATTCTTGTCCTGTATCATTTCATTGACAATCTGCCTTGTTCCCTGTCCTCCATCTAGGATAGCTTGTAATTACATGCAGTTATAACTCAAAATTATTGGCATTGGGTTCAGATGTTCAGGGGAAATCATGGCAGATACAGCACACTTCCTGTAAATCATTGGCTACAGACTTCAGCATGGATTTAGTCTTCTGCTAGTGTCCCATGGCATTAAAACAGGGAACACACGACTCGATATTGGAGCCGTCCGATGTTCCCTGCAGCCGCCAAATAGATGGCCGTGAGCGCGCACGGTGGCTCTAAGGGGCCATCGATCTAGCCCATATCTACATGTGTGTACCCAGCTTTAGACACCAAAGCCTCCGTGGGTTTGGATCCTGACACACACATTAGATACACTTTCTCACATTATATAATCACAACTTTATTCTACTTACTTTGTGTGAATGCAGTTCCCTACAAGGTTCTTTCTCCTTCCTCTGATTTTTAATTGGCTGACAGCGCTAGGGGAAGGCGAGGGCATTGTGCACAATCAGAAGAGAGAAGAAGAGAACTGACAGGACAGAGAGCCAATAGGCCACCATTTTCTCCTCTCTCAGCCTCTGTGCTGGCTGACAGCTCACGTGCCAAAAGAGAGGCTCCAAGTGCCACCTCTGGTATAGAGGAAACATACAATTTTGTTTGGATTTACAGTAATGAATATAAACCACCCTAAACCACAATTCCTTTGGAGATATATTGAGTGACTTTGAATTTTACATTAGCCATTTTTTGTTTCATTTGTAATGTGATTAGCTTGTCAGTGCTTACTGGCTAATTAATGGACTTTGTTAATAAACAAATTAATATCCCAAGAAACTTTCAATATATTTTTTTGTAGTTCCACATCTGTTTTAAAGCCACCTTAGTGTTGAGCTCGAATATTCGAAAATCGCCAATTCAAGAATTCGCCAATATCTTGAATATGTCGGATATTCACGATTTCGAATATTCGCAGTATGGCCATGTATTGAGAAAATCATATTCGCGATGCGAAAATAAACATAGAATGCGACCATTCATTTAGAAGATTTTCGCGATGCGAATATTATTTTCGCAATACTTGGTCATACCGTGAATATTCGAACTTCCGAATATAGAATCAAATATGAGTAGAATTATTCGCGAAATATTGCGAATATGAACTACTTAACACTATCATCACTAGTTAACACTTAAAAATACAACTAAATCCATCATACTCCATAACTTACTTTACCACATTTTGTGCATATGGCGATATTTGCTCAAATATATATTTTTTTTATATGACAATTTTTGCAAAGCAAAAACTCAACATGTTTCTCATTCTAGAAGAAAATCAAGACTTTTTTTTAAAAAAATCTCAAAGTTCTGCAGCTAGAGTAGTTATAACTTTAAATGAACATGAAAACCTTTAGTCTCTATCACTGCCTCCTGACTGAGGGCCTATAACAGGGTTGGGCAAACTTTTTGACTCGTGGACCATATTGGCTTCTTAAATTTGATAAAGGAGCCTGTAATGGAAAACCTCTCATATGCATGCCAATTCCATGCATCGCTGGCATCACTTATGATGGCAATGATGTGTAATAGGCGACGTGTGACAGGGACAATATTTATCTTTTTTAATTTCCTGCACTTATAAAGAGATGCTCATTCATTGCAATAAGCAGATATAATTCCAAGAAACTGTTTGTTGTCACCATGAGGATACGCCCACCATGAGGATACGTGTCATGATCAAGTCACTACAAAGTACACTGCCTGCAATTCCCGCCCACCCCTGCCTCTGTTCACACAGCCGGCATCATAAATGATGCCGGCTGTGTGGGCTGGAAAGCGGACGTCACTCCATTAACATGGAGGTCTATGGCGCCAACCACCCCTGCCCCCTTCTGTGTTACCGTGACACGATCAGTGACGCCGCACAACCCCGGAAATGCTGCCGCTGGAAAGAGCATTGCCGTAGCTTTCCGGAGATTTGGCTTTAGTAGGAGCACAGCCCATCCAGCGGATGGAGAAGCTGGGCTCGTCATGAACACTAGGGAGGTAAACGCTAATGTGCACATTGTGGGTACACAAAAAAAACACAGCGTTACCGCAATTTGCTGCATTTATCATCCCATACAAGTGTATGAAAAGTGATGAGCAGCATAGGCAATATTCTATTTGTGACATTTCGCAAATTCATCTGCAAATACTTTAAGTAAATTCCTATATTCAAGATCTTCGGTCAATATTATGTAATGTGAATATCGGCACTTGTACATGCAAATATTGGGAACACAATGAGTTGTCACAGTGACATCTAGTGGCAGAATGTGAAATTGCAGTGTAATCACCACATGTGACAATTCATAAAAGGTTTCTTTGTGAAAACTTGTACATCTGAATATTGCAAACGCAATGCATGGTACTCTTCCCAGAAAGTGTGATCACCATGTGATCCGTCATGTGGGAGATTCCTGGTCAATCTCGCCAGGTGGGCGCACACGATTTTCGTCCAAGTGATTGCCGGGCAATTGGCGGGAACATGTATGGCTACCTTTAGACTGTATTGAGATCCACTTACACACTGCAGCTGATAAAGCAATAAACAAGGCCTGGATTGCTCCTGATTGCTCCACTTCCTCATCCAGAGTGTATATATTTCCCTAAATCAGCTCAAGTGCAGGCCCGCAACCTTAATTTGTTGATGTGGACTGAACAGCGTGCACTCACATATAATGTTTTGAAGTGTCAGCTCACCCGCAGACACTGCCTTTGAATTTTTAGAGCGTCAACTCAACTGCATGCACTGCCGAATAATGTTTTAGAGCACCAGCTCAATAGCATGCACTGTCATGTTCTGTTTTAGTGCCTCGGCTCCACTGCAGGCACAGTAGGGAAAATTATTTAGATAGAATACCTGCCAGGCTAACACTCGCTTTAGGATTTAAATACATCTGGCGTAACATATATACAAAGGGGCCCCTAAAACCCATATGGTGTAGCAATGTGAAAAGCCAATGAAGATTGACGTTGTCAAATACCTTTTTGGCATCCAATGACAATAGTATGACATCCTCTTCTGGGCAGGTTTTGGCACATTCCAGTGCAGCAAGTAGACTGCAGACCGACCCTGTACATTAGCAGAGGCAACATTTTGGCTAGTCAATCCACTATGATTTTGGCCAGTATTTTGGCCAGGTATGTATGATGACTTCCTGCTTTCTTTGGTTAGGTTTGCCAGCAAACTACCTGCCTTGTTGCCTAACCTTTGGAATTTCAACTTTACATGTGACTCCTTTATCAGTTCTTATCTCTATGTCCAGAGGTCAAAACTTTGTTTGCAGGCGTACCACTCATCTCGATTAGTCGTTGAGGGATGTCGGGTCAATTCTGTCCCAGGTCGACACTGGCCATAAAGCCCTCATGGTTGCGCTTCTTGATTTTTGCTGCATAGGCAATAATCTTACCTCTAAGGAATGGTCTACCGGCCTCCCAGTAGGGTGCCAAGAGGTTTGGATGATAGCAGGGAATTCCTTGTCTGAGAGTAAATGCGAAGGGCACCGCCAAATTGGTGGAGAATTTTGTTTGCGACATTCCATGAGTTCCAGCAAGACAGAGGGGTGATCAGAAATGACCAGGTGGGGAATTTTAGAGTTAGCATGGTAACAGGGAAGATGTATTCTAAACATGCAAGGGAGTGGTGGACCATCGAGAATGGTGCTGTACCCGCCAAACATCTGTCAGACTCAACGCCTCGGCAATTGCCAACAACTAGTTGAGGAAGGCGGTGGAGTGTGTGCGGGTTTCCCTTTGTGGGGAATTTGAGGCATAAACACTATATATGGTCACCAGTCCCTGAGAAGTCTGTATCACCACTTTTACTCCCTTTCTGCCTGGTAGCGATTCCTGAAACAATGTATATTGTAAGGTAGAGAGGAGTAGGATTAGCACACCAGCCTTTCGTCTGAGTGCTGCAGAACCTATAACCTCCTGGAGGAGGGCTACATCTGCTTTGAGGCCTTGTAAATGATATAACACCTGTTAGCATTTTTGGGGAGTGCGCTAACCCTCAACGTTCCAGGATACAATGCGCATAAATGAAAGCATGAAAGGTGGAATTGCTAGGCTGTACACCATTACAGAAAATTTGTTGTGAGGCTGGGAACATGAAGTGAGTGATATTATTCAGTTTAGGCTATTGAGAAGCGAGTGCCACTTATTACCAATATACCAAGTCCAGAATTTTTTAAATATTTTCAACCAAATGTTTTCTAGGTCATCAACCTTGGCTTTCATATCAGCAAGATGGGCTTTAACTTCTGAATCCTGTGAGGACTGGTGCTGGGTAGAGTCCTCTATCAGGGAGACCCGGGATTTCAGCTCATCAATCCGCTTATTCTGTTTTGCCAATTCCTGTCTCAGTGTCTTCTTGATACCTCTAGCCACAATTGCATCTACAGCTTGCTGGATTGTAGGTTTGAGCAATTTAGCAACTGCCAGGGCGATCCATGAGTGTTCCCCGTCTGGTGTATCGTCCTCTGGGGGAGAAAGTTACTCCACCGTGTGCAGCGGCGCCATCTTTGATTTTTTGTTACAAGGTGTACTGGGGCTATTGCGACCCGCTGAGCGGGACCTGGTGCGCGGCAAGGCCAAATACTGGTCTATCCGTGTACCAATGGTGTCCGGGTGGTGGGATGTGGAGGGTAGTAGCCGGCTTTGTAAGTAAATACCCGCCAGGCACGGGAGCTCTCTGCTGATGTGGCTCCTACATGTAGCGCCGGAACTGGAATAATTTTTTAGAGCTCAACAGCAGGCACTGTTTACAACGTCTGCTCGACTGCAGGCACTGCTGTATAATGTTTTGGAGTGCCGCAGAAGAACACCCAAAGGGCCGCATGCTTGGGTTTTAGAGTGTCAGCTCAACTTCAGGCACTGCCATATGATGTTTTAGAGAGTCAGCTCAACTTCAGGCACTGCCTTATAATGTTTTAGAGCATCGCCTCACCTGCATGCACTCGCATGTAATATTTTAGAGCGTCAGCTCAACCTCAGGCACTGCCATATGATGTTTTAAAGCATCAGCTCCACAGCATGCACTGACATGTAATGTTTTAGAGCGTCAGCTCAACTTCAGGCACTGCCGTATAATGTTTTAGAGTGTCAGCTCACCTGCAGGCACTGAGATATAATGTTTTAGAGTGTCCTTTTTCCTGTCAAATTTTTTTTGTTTTTGGGGGGGGGGGGGGGGGGGGGGGGGGGGGGGGGGGGGGGGGGTGTTTGGGCATGTGGCATACAACTTGAACAAACTGGTTCCCAGCAGCAACTTGGGAGTCCAAGATGCATCCATACATCGTCCCCATGGTTTTCCCAGTCGATTTTGTGGTGTTTATGTCACTTTCTTAAGTTTGCGTGGCAGCTAGTGCTGGCCGAATATCAACCACGTTTGTTCGCGAACAGGCAGATCAGACTTGTTAACAAAAGGTAGGCAGCTGACATTTATCCAGCGGGAGAGTGAAATGGTCTGGTGAACTTAGGAATTCAGAAAAACGTTTGCCTAACCATACTCCTTCCACATGGTGAAGATTACCTGCAACTGAATGAGAGCCTTAAATAATTACTGGCAGCTCTTCATGAATCTCCCTAGATTACAACTATACAATACAATACTGGTATGCATTGAGGCTCTGTGATGTAGCAGACATGCTGCAATTAACAGCTGATTAAGCAGAATAATTGTATCATTAATGAGATATTAGGCACAACGTGTTCCATTTCCTATGGACCCCTATAATAATACTGTCAAACCTAAACTACCAGAAAATTGGAGAAGTGCGGGGTGCCGTCATGTCTCCCACCAGTGATAGACCCACTCCTGGCATGTTATGTTATGTTATATGCTTCCTTAAAGGTTAAATGGCTGACTAAAAGCTTTTGCAGCTGTGCACTACATCATGCTACTAAGGATAACATATACCTGTCCCACAGAGGTCTTGTTATCAACTAGAACAATTGAAAGTAAGAGCATAGACAATTAGCATGTATGGGACGAAAAGGGATGAGGATATATCTTACACACACATATATTTCTCCATTGGTCAAATCATGTAAATGACAATATATCTTTTTCTCAAAAATGGATTGAGATTTCAATGAACCAACATCAAACCAATTGAAAATGAAAGAGATTAAGAAAAAAGCCAAATGCAAACGAAAAATATACATAAAGTATGTCCAACTCATAAATCCTCCACCCATTCGAGGATTCCCAATATTCCAAGGTCACCATTACAATCAACTTGAAGATGAAGAGAAAACGTCTATCAAAAGGGTAGATATACAGTATAAATAACTTTAATATCATATGCCCTGTTTCTGAAATATCGAATGCAGTATGTACGTTATGTTTTAATGCATAACATATTTTTATTTGTTTGCTCTTGCCTTTTTTTTTTTCTATGAGCTATTACATTTGACTTTTTCGTCCAGGGCTAAATGCCAAGCATAGTATAGATTTGCAACCATATTGTTAAGGTATGTGCCTCATCCCATAAGATACATAAGTAAAAAAGTTTTGGAACAGGATAACCTGCGTCCAATTTGGCACCCGAGGGAGTCTGATCACTAGGATCAAGACGACCTCCTAGGGACTTTCGCGGCACTACAGTCAAAACATAAGTATATTATATCAATGTATTTTTATTTCAAAGTATTCACAAAAATAAGTTTAACAGTCACTAAACAAACACAGAGTAATGGCCCACACTTGAGTCTATACGTTACAGTTGATGTCACTCGACGCGTTTCACAGCTTCTCGCTGCTTCTTCAGGAGTTGACACTGTATTAAATTCTTACTGTGAGTGAGGAAAGAGGCATTGGACTTTAGTACATGGCAATGATGTAACCATATATATGGAGAGCGTATATCAAGTATTCGTTACTACTAAAAATACCTAAGGCCTGAA
>CM070037.1:84106240-84141172 GCA_036250615.1 Ptychadena robeensis
CCCTAGAGCACCACACTGCCCCCTCCTGAACCCCCACAGCCCTCCCACACACAAGGTTCCCCATTAAGCAGAATGATGTGAGTACTGTCGTCCAAATAGGGACAATATCTACAGTTTCTGTTAGGGCATTTGTATGTTCCTGTTTTTTTACATGGATCGCGTTTGTCTGCCTCTATAATGACTCGAGACCAGACGGTCTTTCAACATTCCTGTCCTTATGAAGACAAGTTCAGGTGTGTCCCTTACATAATTTTTTACAATCGTATCATCTTTGAATAAGTCCCAATGATCCTTAAAGATCTGCCTGATCTGGGCGTGCTATGGTGAGTAATTCAAAACCGATTTTACTGTACCAGATGTGTAATGAGGTGTGCCATTGTGTAAAAGGTGAGATCTGTCCCTAAGCTTGGTCCTATTAAAGGCTTTCCTTAAGCATGTTTTGCTGTAGCCTCTAGCCAACAGTCTTTGTTTCTTCAAAAACAGCTGTATTAGTAGTATTTGATGGCGCCTTTAGTCAATTGACGTTTAATTGTTAAGGGAGGTGAATATTACGCCTGGACTTCTCTATTAACTCCAATAACTTTTTAATTCACTCTTACCCTCAATTAGTCACGTGTGTCTAGAAAAAAACAGCTGTTTTTGTTATAATAGTTATGTCCTTGTAACTATTATGTGAGCTTCTAAAACCAGAATTGTATTAGCCTGAAGAAGGGATCTGTGACATCCCGAAAGCTTGCTTCTCTAATGACTTCAGTTAGCCAATAAATGGTATCACTTGAACCCCAAACTTGCTGTATTTATCAATTGCTAACACGGTGCAACATTCTACTATTTCTAAATACACAAAATTGAATTGGTTGTAAGAAATTCAAAGCATCTTTAACAGTGTGGCTTACTTATTTACAGTGGGTACGGACAGTATTCAGACCCCCTTAAATGTTTTACTCTTTGCTATATTTGCTTATTAATGTACATACTCATTAATGTACACACAGCACCCCATATGGACAGAAAATGCACAGAATTGTAAAAAAGTATGCAGAGTTGTTGTGAAGCCACTCCTTTGTTATTTTAGCTGTGTGCTTAGGGTCATTGTCTTGTTGGAAGGTAAACCTTCGGCCCAGTCTGGGGTCCTGAGCATTCTGGAGAAGGTTTTTGTCCAGGATATCCCTGTTCTTGACTGCGTTCACCTTTCTCTTTTTCCCTGCAGCTAAAAAAACTCCCCCACAGCATGATGCTGCCACCAGCATGCTTCACTGTTGGGACTATATTAGACAGGTGATGAGCAGTGTTTGGTTTTCTCCACACATACCGCTTAGAATTGAGGCACAAAAGTTCTATCTTGGTCTCCATATGTCCTTCATGTGTTTGTTAGCAAACTTAATGCGGGCCCTCGTGTTTCTTGGACTGAGGAGAGGCTTACTTCGGGCCACTCTGCCATAAAGCCATGACTGGTGGAGTGCTGTAGTGATGGTTGACTTTCTACAACTCCCGACTGCATCTCTGGAGCTCAGCCACAGTGATCTTTGGGTTCTTCTTTACCTCCCTCACCAAGGCTCTTCTGCCCCGATAGCTCAGTTTGGTCGGACGGCCAGCTCTAGGAAGGGTTCTGGTTGTCCCAAATGTCTTCCATTTAAGGATTATGGAGGCCACTGTGCTCTTAGGAATTTTAAGCGCTGCAGAAATTATTTTGTAACCTTGGCCAGATCTGTGCCTTTTTACCAATTCTGTGGCAGTTCCTTTGACTTCATGATTCTCATTTTCTCTGACATGCACTTTGTGCTGTAAGGTCTTATATAGACAGGTGTGTGGCTTTCCTAATCGGGCCCAAACAGTATAATCAATCACCGCTGGACTCAAATAAAGTTGTAGAACCATCTCAAAGATGATCTGAAGACATGGACCGCACCTGAGTTAAATATATGAGTGCCACAGCAAAGGACCAATACTTACTGAATACTAATGTGATATTTCGGTTTTTCTTTTTTAATAAATCAGCAAAAATTTCTACAATTCAGTGTTTTTCTGTCAATATGGGGTGCTGGGTGTACATTAATGAGGAAAACAAATAGAACTTAAATGATTTTTGCAAATGCCTGCAATATAACAAAGAGTGAAACATTTAAGGGGGTCTGAATACTTTTCGTACCCACTGTAGGCGTTACCATTAAGGATCATGGAGAATTTGTACAGGGAGGGCAGTAGGTATTTAATCCCCCACTGATTTTGTGTTTTCTGACAAAGGAATTACCATGATATGATATGATAATACTGGAGGTTTATTGTAGCGAGACAGATTAACAACAAAAATTCCCCTCACAAATCCAGTGCACAAAAGTCCCCTTGATCCCCTTGATCAACCAGCAAATTTCAGGCTCAGAAGTCTTCACTATATACTGGTAACAAGCTTAGGTGGAACCCATGGAAGGAGCAGGAGTGTAATTTTGCTCTCCTTGTTTTAATACCTTTATAAAAAGCACCTGTCCATAGAACTAGCTACTATGGCCAAGACCAAAGAGCTGTTTAAGAATGTCAGGGACAAGACTGTAGTCCTACACAAGTCAGGACTGGGCTACAAGACCATACCGCAGCAGTTTGGTGAGGTAGCAACAGTTGGTGCAATATTTTGCAAATGGAAGAAACAAAAGAACTACACATGATGAACTCAAGGTCTCCCCTGCTCAAGACAGTACATGTACAGGCCCATCTGCAGTCTGCCAATGAATGTCTGAAAAATCCAAGTGAGTTCTTGGTGAAAGTGTTGTGGTCAGATGAGACAAAATCATGGTCTTTGGCACAAGATCAACACAATGTGTTTGAAGGAATGCTGCCAAAAATGTTAAGAACTCCATCCCCACCATCAATCATAGAGGTGGACACATTATGCCTAAGGGCTTGTCACCAGTTATAATGGTGCGCGCCCACGATCTAAAATGCAGCTCATCACCTCTGATCGCAGCCATAGATATAAATGGACATGTTTAGAAAAACTTCATTAATAATCCCGTTCATTCTCTATGGGTGCGATCACGTGCAATCGGGCGGGGTTGGGCAAGAGTTCCTGTCCCACCCAACACTTCCTGCCTGCTTTCCACATAATAGCTATTGCCCACAATGCAGTAGGAGATGGCCTAAGAGCTTTGGCTCTCATGTTCCTCATGACATGACGATTTGCGACATGCTTGGCGATTTCCTAATGTGTCTTCAATGGACTATGAGCCTGCTTTTAATGCTAAGTTTTTGCCCATTATTTAATTCCATATGTATTACTACTGCTTGTGAATCCACAATTTGTATTTTCTTATATATTTCCCCCTTTTGTTATTCTCTTCTTTCCTTCTTGATTCATTTTACAATGTTTGTGTATTCTTTGAAAATGTAATGACAACTTTTGTAAAAGAAAATGGGTTGTGAATAGGTATTTCAGCATGACAATGACCAAAATTACAGAGGCAAGGCAACAAAAGAGCGGCTCAAGAAGAATGCCCTGAAAGGTCCTGGAGTAGCCTAGCCAGATAGGCTGGTATATCTGTAAAGGGAGCTGAAAGCTGAGTTGCCAAGCATCAGCCTCACAACCTTACTGATTTGAAAAGAAAGTGAAAAGAAATGTCTGACCTCTATAATTGTGAACAAGGTTTTTTAGCACCTCATCTTTTGTGGAAGGATCAAATACTTTTTCCCTTACTTTTTAATGAACATCAGTCTCTGACTTTTGTGCACTGGGTTTATGAGGGGGTCTTTAATCTGTCTCTCACAGCTACAATAAGCCTCCCATATTAATAATAGGCTGCTCATATCCTTATCAAAGGACAAAGGCTCGGCGGAAGCTCTGTTCTCATGGCGCTGAGCCAATCCGCAGATGAATGGGTTAATGTAGTGCAGTACGTTAACCCCTGCATCAGGGGATGTCTGAACAAAGCACCCGCTGGCCAGCTAAAGTGTATGTAATCCATCGGGACCCTTGCCAAGCACTGCACTTAACATAGGGGTCCTGGCGGATCACAGAATGCTATGGAGACATAGCCTTACATTCTATGAACCTACCTAAATAAAGCACTGATTCCTCAGGTTTCCCTTTAAATGCAGAAAATCACTATTAATTTTTCTCGTCTTGTCACTGCTCCTTTACTCATCTAAGATCTAGCACCCACAACATTGATTGTGTCACACAAGCATGTTGACTGAATAAGTAACAATAAAATCCACAGAAATTTCTATGACTAAAGCCTGCCATACACCCACAGACGGATGCAGACAGACGAGCTCCGATGAGCCCCAGAATGCAACATGATGACGTCATCGTGTTGCATTCTGGGGCTGCTTTAATCGGCCGGGCACCCTTTGTGTGCCAGCAGTTACTTGCAATGAAGACGCCGGTCTTCATTCAAAGTAACGGCATCGGCTGACATTGGCCAGAGAGCATCCAACATGTCCGTTCTCTGGCCGGCCGAGCTGTGGGGCGACAGGGATCTGTCGCCCAATGTGGGCACACACCGTTTGGAGGCCCATTTTGCCGCCGACCAACGGCGCGAGCGCGCACGCCCATCGGTCAGCGCAAAAATCGGCCGCTAATCGGCGTGTGTATGCCAGGCTTAAGCTTGATTACGAACCATAAATACCTTCATGGATTTTTTTAATCGCTGTCCTGTAAAATTGTTTTTTGTGATAGAAGGCTTACATGGTGGTTATAGGTTTGTACATACTTAAAATAAAAGTCTGAATATCTTAAGTGTGTACAGCTGTCGGAGCTCCCTGCAAGACAACCTTTGTTTTCTGTAGCTTTTCATCTCTTTCTTTTTGCAAGTAATTATATTTATATTTGTATAGATCAGAAATTATGTTTATCTACTTTAGAATTAAGGTGTTACAATCCAGTCCATCACTTAAAGCCACAGCTGGGAATCATACCTAGACCATTTGTAGAAAATTGAGAGAAACAGGTCATGCATGGGCTTTCCCCCCTCCCAGTTTAATTTTTTCCCTGAGATCATTGCTATTCCCTCTCTTAAGAAGACAATCACAAGACCCAGATGTTAAATGACTGAAGTACTACACAACATCTGTCACCCTGGCACTGGGGCAGAGCAGAGCTCCTGCATGAACAGAAGTAGAACACGTCCTTGCCAGTCAATCCCTCTACCTTCTAGATGATTTCACTGCTTGATTCACAGGGGTTTTCTGACAAAACAGAATCCAGTATTGTTATGTTGATTTCACAACCTTTTTCCTTTAGCCCTCAAATAATTTAAATATAAATTTTAACAGATATCAGTGTGTTACAACCCCAAATGTTTGTACAGCACATATATAATATTACAAGTGTCAAAATCTTTCTGGAGCTAAAGTTAACATGTCATTTAAATCAGTAGTGTCACTATGTTTGATGTCATCCGCTGTGGGAACCCATAGTTTCACCCCATGTTGCATATCCAGCACGCTTAATGGACTGTGGTAGAATGTGGTCTAGTTGTGCTAACATTGGAAGGGGCTTAAAATAATATGGTAATATGGTCATGAATGAATGGGGCTACAGGAGATAGTTAGATGATGGGGGCATGGCACAGAACTAGTATGTTCGGGCAGATGTACCACAGGACAAATATAAGTCAAATTGGACATGCTACAGGGGATGGGCAGTAACTGGGGATAGACAGTAGACATACTAACGGGTAATGTCATACACATTGTTTTTTACTGTGCTAGATGCCAGACAAAGCTAGATATCCATAGAAAAAGGTCACAATTGCAAGTACAGGATTATTGTTAGACATACACTGCCATAAAGTTTCTTCTGCTTTGCCGACTATGCAGAGGGATAAGAACCTGGGACCCATCAGGGGCCCCCAAGCTACTTACTCCCAAAATATGCAGTTGTTCCCACTGTTAAAATCCACCCCACTGGTCCCCTGTTGTGAACACCCGCCCCAATGTCCTTAGACATAGGGACTCCTGCTCCCCTGCTCCTATCTTCTCCAGGTTCCAGTACTGTTCTCCACTTCCTGGATCCAATCTGTATCATTAGGTATGTCAGCTCCCAACTTCCGCTGAAATCAGTAATCCTAAGTAGAGTTTGGCTGTTCCTCACCCAGTTTTTTTCCCCACCCAATTTGCCAATTGTTCTCATGGCAACTTCCTCATCATACAGATAGAGTTTTGGAGAATATTTTATCAAATAGATTGTGAAATAGCACTATGACCAATGGGAAATGGGATTGGCTACAATTGAATTGATATTTATGAACAAGAACCTATGTGAAATATGCTATATAGATTATTGTAAATGAAGATTGATTAAAATATTGCAAATAATGTATTATTAATATATAGTAAAATCATCTGGAGGTATTAACTTTATAATGTTTATGCTTATATTTGCAAATGATTGCCTGAATAAGATCAAGAATGGATCTTAACACCCACCCAGTGTTTAATTGGATGTGTAAAGAGATCTATTGTCCTCCAAGACCCTTCTTCTCCACTCGTGTTGTACAAACATGCAATTGGATGCATGGCATCAGTGCAGGGAAGTTATGTGCACAAATGCGCGTGATACGAGCGTATGGATCACGGGGGCACCCGTAGTAAGGACGTTAAGTGCCCAGGTGCTGTCCATTCCCTGATTAAAAAAAGGATTATATTTGATCCCACTATGAGAGCCCTAGACAGGGAGGCATTCTGTGGACCGGGCTGAAGCTGACTTGATACTCATAGTAAGGCAGGCTTTCTTAACCTGTTGTTAACTGGGTGGGTGACTGTACAAGGAATATAATAAGTTAATTAAAGCATTTGTTTTGTGCTCCCTCTAGAGTGATCTATAATAGTACATAATTGAAACAGAGAGCAACTCAGCTGGCTAACATTGTAATAGATGTGTATAATAACTGACAAGGAGGATTTAATAGGGGGTAAGTGAACATATATGTATATTTGTGTCAATAATGAGGATATCAAGTAGGGAAGCAAGTGAAATCTTTATATATGTTTTTCCTTATAGTGGGAAATACCCCAGTCAGCATTGTGGGCATTGGGCTCAGTGTCCCCTGTGCTGGTCCCTAGTGGTTGGTGTTGGATTGTGGACATATCCCCTTCTGGCATCCGACGCAGTTTCTGTCTGTCTTCTTCCTGCAGATCCCGGAACATTGCAGGAGTAGCGAATCCCGAGTTACAATATCCAAGACTCCATCTTTTGGGGCCCAGTGTGAGACAATTGATGGTTAATCATCTGATTCAATTTATTTGTTGTATATATGACTGTTGCAATATTTCTATATACAGTGGTGTCCTCAAATTCCCAGAAGAAGCATCGATAGACGAAACACATTGGATCCCTTGGGACACAGCAACCAATGCTTGATTGTACCAATAATAACAAATTTGCAGAATGATCCAAATGATTTGTATATTAATGTAATATTTTAATTTATTTACCGTATATACTTGAGTATAAGCCGACCTGAATAACCCGAATGACTCGCGTACAAGCCTAGGGGAAAAATGCAGCAGCTAAGGCACAGAAACACACAGCAAATGTGCTTTCGATAGGAAAGGTTATTATTTAATTCAGGAGGTTTGTAAGTCAATTACAAATCCCCTGAACATGGTATCATCAATAAAATTGCTGGATATGTAGAAAAAGGGTTTTGGGAACATTGTAAAGAAAAAAGTATTGCTCTAGCTTATGATTTTTTTGCATAAATAAGTTAAAATTAAGTCAACTTTAAAAACTTTGACTTGACTTTGAACCTAATTTATGCAAAACTATATGTGCTGGAGCAATATTTTTTTTCAAATGTTCCCACAATTCTTTTCTATATCTCCAGCAAATTTGGTGATGATAGCATGTTCCGAGGCTTTGCAATTCACTGATAAAGTCCACATAAAAAATGCAGTAATTTTAATTTCCTGACCTCAGGTATATATAGTATTTGATTTTAATGACTGGTCCACTATGTGTTAAATAAACACCATTTCATATTACATGTTGTTAAAATTCCATACAGTGCCTTAAAAGCCCAATTTACTTTCTACATGGTTTAACTAAAACTTTTGCACAGTACTGTACATAAATACAAAACACATACAACCAAATCTGTTTTAAAAAAAAACAATGTATCTTGTATTGTAGGAAATAAGCATTTTTTTGGTTTAAAAATAACATTGCTAGCTAGTGAACATCTATAGACTCTTTCTATGAAGAGAATTTTATTACCTTTATTATTACCTACTCTTATGTTGCTTTGATCAACTTGATTTTTTGTTATTGTTTTTAATTTTAGTTTTTCACTTTTCACTTTTTTTTCCTAAAAGTGTAACAAAGCGAGGCACAGATCATCAAAGGGTTTAACTCCTTAGCATTATAGTGTACACAAAAGGGACCACCAACAAAATCTCACATAGGGTCCCCCAAAAAGCTAGAAAAATAACATGTTGGGGGTCCCTAGGCATGCTGGGACTTCTAAGTCTAACACATCGTAAATAAAAAAAGGATCTTGTTGGAAAGTTTGGTGTCAGCCATCCTCTGTGAGATGTCACCCCAGCACGACCCCCACTCCCCACACTGGGCTAATGCCTCTGATATATTGATGTAAAGCACAAACTTTAAGGCAGAAATATGATTGTCTCATCTTTCTTCATTCCTCGAGGCTTTAGAGCATTGATGCCGGTTTCATGTTAATTGGTGGACCCCTTGATCCTCATAACTCACCTAGTGCAGATGAACTCACCTGTCCGCTGACACGTCAGCTCCAGATCCCGATCTTTCTTTTACTTTTTGTTCCAGAACTCTGGCATCACCAACTTTTAGATCAATTTAGGCAGCAGTGCCATCTAGTGCACAAGTTAGTGATGTTTACTTAATTTTGAAAATTCCACTCTCTGAGTTACAGGGCCCCTGAAAATTCAACTCTCTGAGTATCATCCCCCAAATTGCTGGAGATGTAGAGAAGGGTAAGAGAATTATTACAAAAAGGAAAGTATTGCACTTGTAGTTTTTAAATGAATAAGTAAAGTTGTTGAATTTTCCACTTAAATTTTAATTTAATTTATGCAAAACCTGCACATGCTTGAGCAATACTTTCTTTTTTTGTGTTATTCCCTCAATCGTTCTATATATGTCCAGTAATTTTGGTGATAATACAATGTGCCATTCAATGTCTCAGAGCGTCAGCTCACCGGCAGCTAATGCCCTCCAATGTTTCAGAGCGTCACCTTACCGGCAGGAATTGCCATCCAATGTGTCAGAGCTCATGTTCTCAAACATTGGATGGCATTAGCTGCTGGAGAGCTGACGCTCTCAAACATTGGATGGCAGTTCCTGCCGGTGAGCTGACTCTCTCAAACATTGGATGGCATTGGCTGCCAGTGAGGTGACCCTCTTAAACATTGGATGGCATTGGCTGCCGGTGAGCAGTTGCCCAAGGAAGCACGCACTGTGACCGCCGCTTTGTCAGACAGAAAACTTTGGAGTACCTTCTGGTATTGCACCATTTTATTCGTCCTCTCCACCACAGGAATGAGAGATGAGAAGTTCTCTTTGTAGTTGGGGTCAAACAGTGTGAACACCCAGCAATCCATATTATCTAAAATGCATACAACGCAAGGGTCACAGGAAAGGCAGCCTAACATGAACATGAGCCATGTGCGGCAGAGTACCACTAGGCAAGATGTCGAAGTTGACATTTGAATGACTCTCCTTCTCCTCCTCCCATCCATGCTGAACTGACGGAATTAAACTTGCATGGGTACTACTACCCTCTGTACCAAAGGCAACAGTGTCCAGCAGCTCCTCCTCCTATTCATGCTTAAAGTCACGCTGTGGAGCCAAACTGTGGTATTGCGCTAACCCTGTGTCATCTCCTTCTTTGCCAAATTCAGGGCATCCTCCTGAATTGTGAGCAGTGATTTTTTGAGTAGGCACAGCAGTGGGTGGATTACACTGATCATATTGTTATCACCACTAACCAACTTTGTGGATTCATCAAAATTTTTTAACATTTCACATAGGTCTGACATCAATGCCCACACCTCGCTTGAGAATTGTGTCAGTTGACTGGTATGCAGCTGGTATTCCACAATTGCCCTCTGCTGCTCACAAAGCTTGGACAACATGTAGAACGTTCCAGGGCGTGCTCAGGTCGCACAACAGTCGGTGAGCTGGAAGATGCAAGCGTTGCTGCAGGGTTGACAGAACAACAGAAGCTGTAGATGACTTTTGGAAATGGGTGCACAAGTGGCGCACCTTTATTAGTAGCCAATTCAAATTGAGGTAGGTTTTGAGCAGTTACTGCATTGGTCAGGGCACGAGTGATGTTCTGGGGCACATGCTGGTAGTGAGCTTGCCAGTGTTTACTAGAGATGGTCACATTTTTCAAATAGCTGACTTTGTGAGCTGATTGCAAAGCCTCTGAAAATGCTATCATCACCAAAATTGTTGGAGATGTGGGAACATTTGAAAAAAAAAAAGTTTTGCTCTAGCACATAGTTTTTTTTGCCTGCAAGATTATGAAATCCTTCATCAGATCAGGCTAGGAAAACAACTTGAATAAAAAAGCCAAAGCAGCCATATGTGTGCCCAGCCTAGCCAACGATAACCGTCGATCTAAGTGCTGACAGATAAAGTAAAACAGATGGTCCTGTCTGTCCCCAATTGATCCCAGTTTCCGCACCATGTTTTCAAGTGCAAACCATTTATCCCAAACTGCTGTGTAAACTTTCCAGGTGGCCTAGGGAAAGCGATCTTCTCACCCAACTACCCAACCGGCATAACCAAGATTCCACAAATGTTCTGGCACCCTGACTGGGTCTTGCTGGGCCAATGGAGCCAACACCCAAAACCGTTCCAGTTGAAAATGGAAGAGGCGTCAGCCACATCATTCAACACGCCCGGGCCATGAACCGACCTAAAACATATGTTATACTTCAAGTAAGCACAAATTTACGTACCAAGTTAACCACATGGAAAGATTTGTCAGACAACCTGTTGATGGCTGATACAACTGCCATGTTGTCAGTACTGAAAATTACTGATTGGTTAGCCAAGATGGGGCCCCAGACCACAACTGCTACCAGGACTGGAAAGAACTCCAAAAAGGTGAGATTCCTTGTTAGGCCTGCAGAGTTTCAATACTGTAGCCATTTTCCTTCGAACCACACCCCCCAAAACCTATCGCCCCTGAGGCGTCAGTAAAGAGCTACAACTCTAAGTTGGGAATCAGGTCAGGCAGCCACATAGTCCTACCGTTGTAGTCGTGACGGACCTCACAAAATTGTGCGGCAAACGAATGCCACAAGTAATCGTACGGCAGAATATTCCCCCTATGGGCATTAATCTTAAATTGAGTTTACCAAGCAGCGACTGAACCTCCCGCAAGGTAATCTTGGATTTTTCTAAGAAAAGGCCCAAATATCTGCCACAAATCACACAATTTGTCTGCCAGTAACCTGTACTCCATGTTGACGGTATCTAGCATAATACCCAGAAATTTCAGTCACACCGTAGGGGCCTCTGTTTTTTCGTGTGCCAAAGGAACCCCCAAATTACAGAAAACTTCACAGATAGTCCTAAGCATTTTACTACAGTGGAAGTGGACGCAGAGGAAGTCATCTAAGTAGTGAGTGACCGAAGTACAGGGAATGAGGCAGTAACAGCGCCTTTCCTCGTCTTCCTCCTTCCTCTGTTCCTTACCCTTCTCCCATTTTTCGACAGCGTATCTTTAAAGGTGCAAAAGCATAAAAAGGTCAATGTATTTAAACTTGAGCAACATGTCTCTAACTTCCTGCTACATCTGCGCCCCCATACTTGCCACCCTTTGCACCGCTTGAGAGCAGCAGAGGTCTGTCGCTCTCAGATGCTGTCCCTGACTGACTGGTAGTAACAGCCACATAGCCGGCAGAAACGCTGGAAGTGGCGGTAGAGACCACAAGTGTAGCTCCTGAAGCTGAAGAACTTGCACCAGACCCAGCCGCATTCTGCGCATCCCACACCTCCACCAGGTGGCTCACCCAACCGCTAATAGATGACTCTCAAGAAGTGAGAAACGACCTAAGGGAACCCAGGAGTGATTCGACCTGAGCCCCCCACTATAGGGAGGGATGCAAACCCCGGAAACTGTATTACCCATAGGTGAAATGTTTGATACAGAAGAGCCAGGTGTAGGAGAGGTGTGCGAGTGTGTTTGCCCACTGTGAACTTGCGCACCTCCTACAGATGAAGTCCGAATAGTCGAGGCATTGCAGAACACATTGGAAGCCATGAGAGGAATGGCAAGCATCCGCTCCGCCACTGTCCCGGAACGTGCGTGCAACAGCAGGCACAGCCTGTTGCATGGAAGGAAGGGGGCAGGCGGGAACCGGCTATGCATGTAGGCCGGGGGCTTTGGCTAAGTCGCTCCGGCGGCCTGCACTGCTAGCATGCAGGGCTTCCAGAGGAAGGGGGCTGGGCAGAGGAGAGCTGGGAGCGAACCCAGTCCTTTCCTCTTTCTGGGGCTGTAGCCCAGAGCTGCTGTATAAGCAGTTCCAAAGGGGAATCCATGCGGCAAGAGAAAGGGACAGATACTCATTATTCCAGCGATGGGACCTTTCTCACTCCCTGACCGACGAGTCCAAAGAGGACTTGCCTTCCTGCCTAGCCCACTAAAATCAACTTCCTACCTGCCCCTACTCTTCCTCCCTGAAGCCTCCCTTATACATTAACCCTGTCCTACCCATTGTCAAGATCCACCTAGTCTTTTGCCCCGGTTCCTGGGCTTACATTCCCTTCTCAGGAACACAGAATAATGCAATGCAGTTATATAGACTAAGATATATGCCCAATTTATGGCTACTGCTTTATCACTTTACGCATTAGAGAAGCCCGACACAACTGGGGTAGAAGAAATCTTGGACTGTGGTATAATTCATTCTGCACAAAATGAAAACAATTACTGTACTTCTGTGGCAACGATTAATAACTTACAGCAAGTTCTGCAGGCACCTGGGTGATTGACAGAAGAGCATTAATTACTGGTTTCACCAGAGCTTAAATATTTCTCTGGCAGAAGATGGTTTGAGGAATAATCTGCTAAGAGGTAAGCACCCAAGGGTGGCTCTGGAGAAAATAGCAAAAAGAACCTCAAAGGATGGCATGTGGCAGCCACCCCAAGGTTGGCAGGAAATCAGGCATCAGTGGAAATTGAAATTATAGTCCCTGAGAGCAAAATTGGAACAGTTTGTTAAAAATGTGTTCAGGAGATGTAATTAGATGTAACAGAGAGAGTAGCGATATGGTTTGTGTTTATAGCTAATATTGGTTTGAAACGAATCCTGTGTGTTCAAGATTCAAAGTCTGAGTAAATCTTTGTCCTTTTTTTACATTACGTTGTACTTCACATATTTGATTTATGGCTAGCAGGCTTAGATAAACTACTAAGGTGGCTTGTGGAACAGCCATATATGAAAAAGGAGGATACACAGGAGCCATAGCGTCAGTGAATTTAAAGGAAGGTATTAAATGTTTAGGGAATGCTTACAAGATTAACAGGCGCAGAAGGAGCTTTTAAATTTCATAATATTTCGGGTTGATAATAAGTCAATGGTCATTTTTAGTTTTTTGGTGTGGTTCTTTTTTAAGATTGATTTGAAGTATTTATTTATTATTGACCAACTAATCCTAGAGCTGCTTTATGTTTGCAACCTGTAGCTGGCCCATTTTAAAGGAAATTAAAGAGAAAAAACTGTGTTAGTGAGCCAGTCAATAATTTTTTACCTATATAAGGGGGCATTCAAATGTGCACTTTCCAGGCTGCTGGGAGTCAGCAGCAGCTCAAAAAGCGCCCCCACCTCATCCACATTACTTAAAGCAGGGGTACTAGTTACATACAGAAGGCATACTGGTTTATTATCAGCCCTCTGACCCAGTAAGAAGAGAGATAACAGCGTAAATAACCTGCTCTGAGCCCCCCCCCCCCATAACAGTGTATATAAGCCCCTCTGTATAAGAGGAAGCTGCCATGAGGAGAGTAGAACCCCCCATAATAGTGTATATAACTCTGTATGAAGATTAACCTGACACTGGTCGCAGACTAAAGCTGAGAATTAATGTTGTAATGTCAGATAATAAAGAATGGACACATTTCCCACAGACTAAATGCAGGACTAACCTCCCCTGACTGTCCTCTGAACCCCAGGCTGTACTATATCTGATAGTTAGAAAGCAGGGAAAGGAGAAAGGAATAGGAAGAATAACAGGCTTACTGGGCTGCAGGGGATGTGTGGGTCACCAAGCCATTATTTCCCGATCAATCTCTGAAGCAGACTGCAGATCTCACCATCCAACATGACTCAGATGTCAGATGTCACCGGAAGCAGCAGTTGTGAAAGCTCTGCAGGTTATTGTGCAGAGGCGCTCTGCCCCCACTGCTCTCTGTGACAGCCAGTTCTCCTCAGTGGAAAGAACATTGGCCACACAGAGAATCTGGCCGCTGCTCGCAGTATTACCTCTCCTACGCCGGTCGGGTTTCCTTAGGTCCCAGGAACTGCCACTTGCTCCTGCAATTAGTTGAGGGGGATAGAACCATGGAGGATTCCACCAATACTCCCATGCTGGTCCCAACTATGAAGAGGATTCCTCCCAGGATATGTGAATGTTACATTAGAATGCAACATGTGCAACTAACCCAGAGGGTCATTTAAGTGGTTAAGACGACCAAGCACGTGTGGAGGCAGCAGGGATGGAAATGAGGCCTTGCTGCCTCATCCCCATATAAAGGCCCCACCTGGGTCTGCAGCCCGTAGGCTTCTGGTACCCCGCTGCAGCGGGTTGTATTACAGTCTAATAGCTGCTAGGCTCAATCTAAGATGGCTGCTCTTAGTTGTCAGGATCCGAGGAGAGAAATTCATCCGACGCACACTTCCTCTGACTGAAGTGTGGTGAATTCTCCTCCCACACTAAACTACAGGAGGACCCCTTCTAGCAGTTGACCCAACCAATCCTTTAGAGCTGAAACAAGATAAGATAATATCATAACTAAGCATGTTTACGCACTAGGAATTCAGGAACAACTGATCATACAAAAAACTGTATCCAATCCAATTTAAAACAGAACACATTAAAGGTAAATACAGCTTTAAGAATGTAAAATGTGCCACCCTTCCCTGCAACATCATTGTGCACCCTTCTCCTTTCTCCTGAACACTGGGAACGACAAAGAAGCACTGATCAGACTTTGGGGGATATCAGTGAGGAATAAAGCCCGTCGTCATAGGAGGGAGGGCACCTGGCAGGGAGGGCTGGGACGAAGGCGGACGCCCAGCAGTCGCGCCGGAAGTGACGCGCGCGGCGCCAATAGGATAAAGAGGCCGGGCGGAAGGGTCTCGGCCTCTTTCTCATCAAGGAATTGTCCCACCCACCCACCCCTTTTTTATCTCCTTGGACTTCGGCCCAATTTTTTGGTCGTTGCACGTCGGTTTGCCTTTCCTCGTCACAGCTTGGTGGTCCTGGTAGTGCCCAGGGGTAGGAGGTTTGTTTAACCACAGTAAATTCGTTTTCAAGTACATGGGTCAATGACCCGCTGGTGAATGGTGGTTATGAGTAAAGAAGGAGTCAGTATAGAGAAATAATTTATAGAGAACCTATCGAGCCGGTCGGGAAGGCTGATGGGTAATTTCTAGTTATTACATACGGTATTAGAAGTTTGCATATATATATGCTTATGTTTGGAGAGAAAATAAAAATTTTAAGAACCCATTGAGCTGGTCGGGAAGGCTAATGGGGTCTAGAGTTGGAGATAGAGCTATATATATTTATATATATATATATAGAATTTTGACACTAGGGGGCACTATCAGCGACTTGAAGAGATTTGGATTGAACTCATTAAAATGTTGCACTAAGTTATAATGTTTACAAGTTATTTATATTGGAATTGTATTATACGGATTTTATCAGCTGTGGCCAAATATTATTATATAAACATCCGCATCTTTCGGATTACATTGTTGTCTGTGTCTTCTTTTTAGAGTATAAGTAGGTAATACGTAAGTTAAGATCGTAGTACCGGAGTCAAGTCAGCCATTCACCTGTCAGACTGGATGCCACCCGCTGCCCATCTGCACTCTATGCCAGCTGCTTCTGGGTTTGGTTACCCGAGTCCAGCTTGGGGTAAATGCTTTAAGCAACTTTTTTTTTATAAGCTCGAGCTGGACTCTGGGTAAACTCTCAGGTTAATTAATCATTATTAATACTGAAATCATATATCATATCATAATCATGGCATTATAACCACTTATTTTGCCCCCCACTTTGCTTTCTCCCACAGTTTTGATCCATCCTGTAGTGGAAAGTAGTGGAAAATTGAAGAGTTGGTGCCTGTCTTTGCATATCTTTCAAGTATCCCGTTTTGTCTAGCAAAGTCACTTTTTTATGTGCCAAATCCCAAATTCAATAAATCCTGGATTTCTGGGATTTTATAATCAGGGTAATTTAGGAGGGAAGGGGCAATACGCTCCCTCCTAAGTTCCCTCCCCGCTTGTGCAGTAGGGAGAATAATGCTGCATCCCTCCTAAGTTAGCCAGCTACTAAATAGGAGGGAGGTGAGCAAAACCTCCCTATACTGGAAATGACGGCTGTGACATCACCATTATTTGGAGCATGGAAGTATCACTTCACCTTGGCATGTCCTCGTTCTAAATACCTTTTGGTATCCAATTCAAGGGGAAACTTGACAGCTATGTGTCTTTGACAAACTACTATTGGAAAAGGAAACTAAATGTTAATCTTAAGACATGTACCATCTGGGCTAAATCACATGCTCAATCAAAAAGACTTTCTATAGTTTTGGTTTTTACCATAATATAAGCTTTTCATGCTTCGGACCAGGCTGATGACCCCAAGCAGAACTCCTACCTGCTTCTAGGTTATCTATATGACCCAATATTTTGATTATTATAAAAATGTATTTGATGATCTGTCAATCAATGCTTTTTATAGGTATGGAATGTAGTATGATACCTTAGAAAAAAAGCATATGTATTTACAAGTTAGTTTTAGACAACATCTTTGTACAGGTAATATCTCGCTGTCATGTGAGTGTAGGGATTTTTTTTTGGGGGGGTCACTTTATTTTCTGCCCCCTTCCCTGCCTTATAGAGATGGTCGAAATTAATAAAATTCGATTCTACTTAAATTTCGAGTTTCCCAGTCGAAGTCGAAAATTCGCATAACGCCAAAAATTTGCATAAACACTCAAATATTCGCATAAAGCCTAAAATTCGCATAAGGTCAAAAATTCACATAAGGTGGAAAATTTGGATTTGCTGTATGAGCTGGAGCTATAATAGAAGAATCAGTGTACATAGTAGCAGAGCTTTACAATCAGAGCTGAGATTTAAACCCAATTTATAGACAACCTTGACATGTTAGAGCAAAACTTATTGTTTTCAAATGTTTCCCCAACCCTTCTCTACAACTCCAGCAATTTTTGTGAGGATACCATTTTCAGGGGCTTTGCAATAAGCTGACAAATTTAGCTAGCACCATGCGAATTTTCGCCAATGCGAATTTACGTCAATGTGAATTTACGCCAATGCGAATTTACGCCAATGCAAATTTTCCAATCACTCCTGCATACACGCGAAATAGCGGCACGGCAAATCAAAAGCAAAGTTATTTTTCAAGTTGAAATTTCGATTTCAGTCAAAATATCAGGCTGATTTTCGACTTTTTCGGCGAAAACTCGAAATGACCCCATCAAAATTCGACTATGCAAATTTTCGGCGAAAAAGTCGAAATTTCTACTTAAAAATTCGCACTGCGAATTTTTCGACCATCTCTACTGCCTTACTGTAAATATATGCCCTACATGTTGGAGCTTCACACCACTAGTGTTGTGCCCCCATGTTAGCATGGGATACTGCAGTAGAATGTGCTAATCATCTCTAGTGACAGGGGTGTGGCGTCAATTCTGGTATTCTGGGATATGGAACGCAAACTATTTCCACTATACAGAGGACCCTCTCCTTCCCAGCCACCCAACACAACTAGGTGCCGGTCATTATTAGACTGGAAGCAGGTTTCCAGTAGGGTGTGCTGCTGAGGGGGGGGGGTTGTTAGCGGACCACTCCCCAACAGGTAGTACAAAAGATAATACACAGTAATATAGCAATGCTGAGCTGGGTAGATTGTATTTAATTGAGAGGAGGATATTTGGACACTCACACCCCTTTTTTTTTTTGAGCCCCTTTTTTTGAGCATTCTCTCTCCTTTTCCTTAACATGGTAGGCGTGTATTTGGTTTGAGCTCTAAAACCTTCATTTCTTATTTTAATAATTGCATAACTTACAAGCCCAACCTAATTTATACAAGCTTTAACACTGCTCAAGATGTGTGTATAAAGTGGAAGCCTTTGTCCAATCCTCCCATATATGAAGTGACTTTATCCAAGGTAGGCTTCTCATACAACATACATTATTATTTTATATATAATAAAATCTACTGCCCTTCCATCCTGGTGTAATGAACATGTACGGTATATTTTCCCAGTTAAGAGACCTGTTTTGGTAGGGATAGCCATCGAAGGTTTAATACCCTTGGTGTTATTGAACATTTATCCAGCCCATGTCAAGCATTTTTGTGAATTTAATTTGTATATTACTTTACTTATTTAAATTATTTATTGATAATACACATGTATGTATTTATTTATCTTCTCTCAAAAAAATGTATTTCATCAATTAAAATTCACTATTTATTCATTTCTCTTCTCTAATACTGCTGTGTGCTTCTCGCCTAAAATACAGAAGGTAACCTTCTTTCACTGATCTTGCACCCATACAATATTTACTCTCAAGGATTCATTTTCCCTGAGGAAGCCCTAAGGTTGACCTAACCAAAGTGTTATCTTATTATATATATATATGTGTTTTGCATCAACTGAAACATACCTCATTCTATTTGTATTCCCATATATACTTAAGTATAAGCCAAGGTGTACCTAGTTTTAGAAAGAAATCTAGAAAAACTGAAAGAATCGAGTATACGCCGGAGGGATGGGGGAGGGGGGGGATGCAGCAGCTAAGGCTCAGAAATATGCAGCAAATATGCTTTTGTTTTGAAATGTTATTATTTTATTATTTATTTCAGCAGATTTACAAGTTAAAAGTTGATTACAAAGCCCCTGAACATGATATCATCGCCAAAATGGCTGGAGATGTAGAGAAGGGGTGTGTGAACATTGTAAAGAAAAACGTATTGTTCTAGCATTTCAAGTTTTTGTACAAAATAAGTTCAAATTAAGTCAACTTAAAAATTTCAACTTGACTTTGAACCTAATTTATGCAAAAACGACAGAGCAATACATTAACAAAGTTATCACAACGGTTTTCTACATCTCCAGCAAGTTTGGTGATGATAGTGTGTTCAGGGGCACTCATAAAATACACCTACAAAATGCTGCGATTTTTATTTCTTGACCCAAATATAAGCTCATTTTAATTTTTTGAGTACATTTCTGGTTTAGAAAGGTCTTCATATTACATGGTTTGGTAGAACAAAAGTTTATTGTACAGAAATTATATGGTAGAGCTAGGAACACACGGCTCGATATAAGCATACAATCGATGTAAGATTAGATGAAGAACCTCGATTTTGGTATTTTATCGATTGTACCGTGTGCACTATAGTGTCATACAATTGTAGTACAATATCGATGTAGAAAACATTGATTATTGACTAAAGTCGTCAATGCCATTGATGCCTAAAAACAGTAAACTATCACTTCCTCGAATACAATTGTACGATGAAAATAAACATTCCACAAAAGTAGTTCGATCATGGTACAATTCGACACTAATTTTCCAACTAGTCTGATCACTTTTCAATCGATGTAATGTTCTTCATCGAACTATTATCAATCTAATATACCATGTGTCCGGGCCACGATTTTGGTACAATCGATGTAAATTTTCATTGATTTACATCGATTGTATGCTTAAATCGAGCCGTGTGTTCCTAGCTTAAGTGTAAGATACACATACTAAGCATAGGACATTCTACAAATAGCACATTAAATCCAATGAGCAGAATGGACCCCTGCTGCAAGCTTTAGCTAGCCATACACATATCGATTCTGAGGTCAATTCTCAAATGATCGATTGGCATGCGTGATCATTTGGCAATTGATTGCGCCCACCTTGAACTATCCACCCAAAAATGTTGAAATCGAACAAAATAAACAGATCGAACTAGGATATGACAAGTCTGTATTTTTCATGTTCACCTCCCATTTCCATCCAATCAATGATCGAAGGGGAATCTATGCGTGTATTTAGCGGTAATTAGCATGAAATTGACAGCTACAAACAATTAGAAGTAATCTGACAGTTCTTTTAAGCGCATATAAAATATTGTGCTGGGTCTAAAAGAGATATGTGCACAAAGTCATTATGGCCAAATTTTGTTATGTTCTTTTGGTTGTGGTGCTGCCATGTTTGTTGTTCCCCAATGATCTTTTAATGTACTCAAGCATACAAATGTGTAATTTAATCTGGCTGAAGAAACACAATCCAAATTATTAGCAGGTGCCATAGGCATGGAATACACTTGCTCCATTGAGATCATGTCCACTGGAATTATATGTTATATATATGTTTAGAACTATTTTTCTCTTCAGTAAGCCGAGACAGATATAACTGCATTGTACTAGTGAAAAAAATATTTTGATCCCAGGTCATTGTAACTCTCACACAAAATTTATAGAACTTGAAGACAAGAAATTATTAGGGCTACAGAATGGGGAACTTCTTGTTAAATAAAACTAGATAATAGCACTTTTAAACCTTCCTGTTATCCATATCTATGATACCTTTCAATGCTGATTCTCAGTGGCTTCCTGAGCACATTATCAAGATTTTTTACACAGGAAAATGTCATCTCCTTATCTTCAGGAATATTTTAAGTTCTGGTCTATCAAAATAAAACATTTACTGTATCTGGTTTTAAACAAAAAAAAATCATTCAAAAGCTCATTTATTTCAAAACTTCAACTTAAAAGGTTAAACTAATATGCAAAATACTTCAAAACACAAAAGGGAAAAGGGGAATAAAGAAAGGCTAAAGTGGACACTTTAAAATGACACCAATCCCCCTATTTAACATTACCTATGTACAACAGCACAAGGATGGATTTATAAAAAAACATTACAATCTTTTACTATCAATAGTGTTAAACCAAAGCAAATATTTTAAATACCTTTGGATTAGGCTTGTGCATGCATCCTATTTGAAAATGGAGGAAGTATACCATGCATACGGTGATATCCATTGGATACTTTATACAACAGTTTCAATGTAGAGTGTGCACTGCTGTTATTCAATGCGTTTAAACCATTGCATCAGGAATATTAGCAGTACATAAGTAATTTTTGTACAAGGAAACAATGCCATTTGACCCATTTGGTCTCTCAGTCAGGTTCAGTAAGATTCACAATTATAGAAAAGACTGCTAATCTGACAGTTGTGCAAAAAACCATCCTTGACACTCTCCATAAAGAGAGAAAGGCGTTTGGTCTGTTGTGCAGTGGTCCAAAGTCCTCTTTTCTGATGAGAGCACATTTTGCATTTCATTTGGAAACCATGGACCCAGAGTCTGGTGGAAGAATAGAGAGGCATACAATCCAAGATACTTGAAGTCCAGTTTGAAGTTTGAAGGTTTATTTGGGGAGCCATGTCATCTGCTAGTGTTGGTCCACTGTGCTTCATTAGGTCCAGAGTAAGCACAGCTGTCTACCAAGAGATAAGGAGCAATTCATGCTTCCTTCTGCACATGAGCTTTATGGTGACACTGACTTCATTTTGCACCAGGACATGACAATTGTCCACACTGCCAAAAATACTAAAACCTTGTTCAATGGCCATGGGATTACATGGCATACTCGCCTGACCTGAGCTGGCATTGACAAGAGAAAGATGAGGGACATGAGACTGAACAATACAGAAAAGCTGAAGGCTGCTATTGAAGCATCCTGGTCTTCCATAAGGTGTTAATGAGGTAGCAGTGCCACAGGCTAATAGCATCTACTGATGAGTGGGATTAACAATATTAGAATTGGCAATATTTTGCGAATAATTCTACTAATATTCGATATTCATAAATGCGAAATTTGCGCGTATGGACATGCATTTCAATAATATAACCGTAATAATAATCTCATTGCAATTATCATCAAAAAGAATATTCACATGTGGTATTTATTATCACATGCCATAAGGCTTTCCAGTGCATAATATCTTGAATATTAGAAATTGCGATATTTGTCAAATAATAGCCGATATTCGTCAAAAATATAAGTCTATTTTTATATTTGAGCTCAACCCTAATAGCATCTATTCAACACTGCATTTAGGCAGTAATTGATGAAAAAGGGACCCAAACCAACTACAGAGTACATACATACATGAATTTTATGAATTTTAACAAAGGTCCGACATTTTTCAAATGAAAATCTTTGTCTAATTGATCATATTCTTATTTTCTATGGTTTTGATTTTTTAATTTTCACGAACATCGGCCATGAGTGTTCACAGACTTGCGCCATAACCTGATGTTTTCATGTTTCGCGGTGGACCGACATGGGGGTAAGATTTCTCAAACCTACAGGTTATAATTAAAGCCACAATACCAAGGGTGCAACCACTTGGACAGTGTCATGCCAGAGCGGAATCAATGGCTAATCTTCCCCCAAAAGATTCTGCCCAAATAAATTCAAGTTGAGTTTCTCAGCTAATAAAACTCATTCTGAAATAACTACAGGCAAAGTCACCTACCCGCCTGTGGCCATTCTGCATATCGGGTTATCCATTGATGCTTTCGGGTCCGTTCCCATGATTTAAGATATGACACCAGAGGGGTAGGCAGTGCCATTGCTTTTTTAAGCACATCTGCGGAGTCACTCAGTGACACGGAGATGTGTTTGGGTTCTCATGGAGGGCAGGAAATCCTGACATATAACAATAAAATCTTGATTTCCTGCCCGTAGCGTGCTTTTTAAAAAGAAAAACACCCAGGGAGTTTATGTTGTTTTTTCCATGTCAAATGGTCAGAAATCAATATTACTGAATTAGCCAAAAAGTTAGCTTAAGTGGGCTGAAAGCCTGACATTACCTTCTCCAGCGGATCGTTTTTGGTTTGATCTCTCTGCAAGTGGCTGCTCGTGTTGGCCATTCACAATATAGCTCATTGCTTAATTGAGATACACAGTCCATATTTTTGAGACCCAGGCAAGTTCTTTTATCGGTCACAATCCCTCCTGCTGCACTGCATGTCCTTTCCGACAGGACACTGGAGGCTGGGCAAGCCAAACGCTCTAAAGGAAAATTGTTCCAAAATTGTTCTAGCCTCAGGTCAAGCTTGCAGGCCCAGGAGTCTGGTGGTTCCTTGCATATACAGTCAATCCTAGGCGGTCCAGATGTTCCGTCAGGGTGGATCCAGAAGGATTCTAGAGAATCACAGGACGGAAAAAGTATCGCATGTTGGATCACACATTGCCATACCGCCACATTTTTGTAGGCGGGGGAGCATTACTGCCACCACTTTTGACAGTATTAGCACCACCTCTTCCAGCATGCTGAACAGAAGAACACAGCATCTCCCTCAGTGTCTTATGAAAATGCTGCATTTTCGAAGCTCGCTGTAATTGTGGTAGCATTTTCACTATTTTGTGTTTGTACCGAGGGTCTAATAAGGTTGCCATCCAGTACAGGTCTGTCACTATAATGTTTTTTACTGGGATCTCTCTTAAAACATGAAACTCCCCATTTGGAGGCAGAGGTCCCCAGCTCCTCAGCATCATTGTAGGTAGGCTCAGCCTAGGTCTCCTCCCCCAGCCATGTATAAAATCAGGGATTTCTGAGAAGTGACGAACTCCCCGGGAAGGCTTGCTCCTCTTCCTCACAAGCAAAGCCACCTACCACTTCTGACCTTTCCTTTTCCTGCAGGCCTCATACATCAGCACCCAGTAGTGCTATTGAGATAGATATTAATTGACAAAATGTTTCTGCTGGAGCAGATGATCGAACATGAGCAATATTGAGTTCCAGCGTGTCTGGCTGTCACAAAGCAATGGCATGGATGGCAAGTTGTGTCGCCGCTGAATGGCAGCAAGGTGTGCCCTGGCTGGGTATAATCACCTGCAATGGCCACACACTTTCCTGGACTGCCTCAGGACATTCTAAAATCCAGGGTACTTTTACACAAAGTGTTGCACAATGAGATTTAAACGTGCACCATGCACGGCACATGTGTCAATCTACCTGAGTCAGCCACTAATCAGACTGTGATTGTAAAGCTAACTGCAGTGCCGGTCTGGTGTTACTTTTTGACCACATGCACAGGATTCGCAAAAATGGCATAACACCTGCGAACAAAGGGCATGAAATACACTCTGGGTAGATTGGGTTCCACAATGGAAGAGGAGAGCAAAGCAGAAGAGGATGACTCAGCCGAAGAAGAGACTGAAGAGGATGGAAGAGAAGAAGAGGAGGCTGCCTGCATGCAAGCCTTGGTGGTGCCAGCAACTCCAATATAGAGCCATGCTTTGCATTCAGGTTTACCCAGTGAGCAGTCACCGTCATGTCCCTTATGGAAAACTGGGAGGAAGAGCATGAAGGTTGGAAGATAGGGGATAAATAGGGAGTCAGAGGAGAGGAAGACAAAGCAGGAGGTGTAACAACAGGAGCCTTTAGCTGTTGCTCTCACAGGCCTTTGTGAAAGGAGTTCATGTGCCTTCTCAAAGCTGTTGTGCCTAGGTGGGTGTTGGGCTTCCCCCATTTTTCATGGCACAGGCTGCGGATGGCAATGCTGTTGGAGGTAGCAGACACATGTAAAAACGCCCAAACTGCAAAACCTTGGGATGCCTGTCCACAGCTTTACTTCTAGTTTGGTGTTTGACTCTCTAGCTCTTTCTCAGAACTGTCCTTCTCTTATAATGCATGTGACATGCATTAGGACATCGTTACTTTGCTTTTACTTCCATTTACTGTCATCACCACTTACTACCCCTGCATGACATGTGTGAGTAATGCTTTATATATAAGGTGACCCCATGCATCCTAAAATCAATTCTTATAATTGATTATTATTATATAGCTGACTGATACCCAATGTTGTTGTTTGTATTTGGAACTGATCTATGTTTTTTGTTAAAGAACCCCCTGAAGAAGTAATGTTTTACGAAACACACGTTGGGATTGAACCTACGCGTCATTGCATACCTCATCTCCATCAAAAGAGGTGGAAGGCTGCGTAAGTCAACCACCTCTTCTACATTCTGAGGAATAACTCCACATCCCCTTTGAACATGACGAAATAGGCCACAGCAGCTTTAATGTGAAAGAATGAGGGAAAAATACAGTAAGTGACATCACTTCCAGTATCGGATTTAGCTGTCGGCTGATTTAGGAGGGAGAGGGCATTCCCTGCTAATGTGCCATTCTCACATTATCAGTAAAAGTGGGATGGGAACATAGAAGGGAGTGTAACGCCCCCCTCCCTCCTAAATTTCCCCGATTTGAAAAACTCTGGGATTAATTGAAATAGGGATTTGGTCAGGAAAGCTGAATAAAAAACATGACTTTCCCGACTAAAACAGGATAGTTGACTGGTATGCACAGCAGCACGACCTCTAATACCTCTTTGCGATGGCCTACCTCTGCCTCTTATCTCAATTACACTGTGTGTTGTGCTAATTGCAAAATAGCAAGTCTTTTTTTTTTAACCCCCCAAAAATGGAGTTACAATGTTGCAGAATATAGACTTTTTTTACAGAAAAAATATTATCACATACTTAAAAAAAAATAAAAAAAAAGTGTTTCCACATTATAGCAAAGTTGCAAAATATACAGTTGCAAGAAAAAGTATGTGAACCCTTTGAGATTTCGTGGAAATTTGCATGAATATATAGCACATAAAATGTGCTCTGATCTTCTTTTAAGTCACACCAATAGTAAAACACAGTCTGCTAAAAATAATACTACACAAACATTATATGTTTTCATGTTTTTATTGAACATAACATGTAAAAATTCACAGTGCATGGTGGAAAAAGTATGTGAACCCCAAGCCTAATGACTTCACTAAGAGCTAATTGGAGCCAGGAGTGAGCAAACCTTGAGTCCAATCAGTGTGATGATGTGATGATCTTACTGGTTTACAGTAAGAATCACTGTCTGATGTGAACCATGCCTTGCAGAAAAGAGCTCTCAGAAGACCTACAATTGTTGACTTGCATGAAGCTGGTAAGGGTTATAAAAGTATCTCCTTAAGCCTTGATGTTCTAAGACAGATTGTCTGAATACAAGAATACAGAATACAAGATTATCTGTAACTATTCCCAATAAAGCAATTTCTTTGCAAACCATGTCGAGAATAAGACACAGAATGAATGCAAAATGGATGACAGGGCTGCTTCTTTTATGGTGGAGACGATGTGGTCCAGGAGGGAAATTTGTTATTGATTGTACTGTACCTCCTGACCATGGGGTGAGGGGTGGATGATTTTTCTCAATTCATCTGTAAATATTGACAGCCTTTGCTATGAAGCTCAAAATTGAGCTCTGGTGCACCCTGTTTCCCCTGTTCATCCTTGAGATGTTTCTACATCTTAACCTTCTGGGTGTTTGGCCGAGTTAATTCGGGCTAAATAAAATTGCTGAAATGGTTTAGCCCGAATTAACTCGGGCAGCTGTTACCTGCACCCAGGTGGCTTGCAGCCAGCCCAGGAGACTTGCTGCTTCTCTCCCTATGTCCCCCGATGTCTGAACTTCAGATCCCAGTGTCCGTGATCGCGCCGGCGGCTGTGCTATGACGTCATCGGGAGGGGGAGGGGCGGGAAGTTCAAAATGTGAAATTTTTTTTTTCGTCCTGTATGGTTCTCCTTTCATTCTGACATGGATTGGAGCGATTCTTTTCGCTCCAATTCAATTCAAAATGAAAAAACCACATACAAAGTTAAAAACATGGATTTGCTTATTATGAGTTTGCTTTCATGTTGGATTTGATTGGATTGATTTTTCTGTATTCAATCAAGTTCAAAATAAAGGAAAAGGCATACAAAGTAAATACTTTGTAAGGGCTTGCGTTCACTGCGTCTTTTTCACTGCGGTGGACGTATGTCTGCAGCGGGGAAAAAGAAGCAGAGAGTACACTTCCCATTCAAATGATAGCGCAGATTAGACATTGTGCCAATTTGAGTGGCGCGTCCGCTGTGATAATATGAAGCTGCGAGATGCTGCCAATGTGCGGTCTTCATTACAGCGCTGCACATTGCCGCCAGAGACACCAAGACGCAGAAAAACAGCACTCGTGCTGCATGTATGAATGCAGTACAGACGCAGTTTTTCTGCATTTTGGCTCAACAGGATGCACTCCTCCCAATGCAGCAGGAGCAAGCCCTAAGCCATGGGCAAGCTGTAGGTAATCCGCTGACAAATGTACCAGCGTGCGACATTGTTTCTGGCCCGGTATATCAGACTGCCTGTCAGTCTTGGTTTATTAAAAAAATGAATTCGAGTTTGAGCAGATTTTTGTGTTTTCCATTAACATGGAGGTCTATGGCTGCAGCTTTCCGGGGAGGCATAGGGTCTCCCCGCCGCCAGCTTCCCGTGCGGTTGAGAGGACCCTGTTCACCGAACGAACAGGGTTCGTCTCAACCGCTAGGGAGGTTAATTGAAAATTTCTCCTGCTTATTGTTGTCCCAATGAGCACAGTGGTCTCCATCATTCATAAGTGGAAGAAGTACAAAACTACCAGGATACTTCCTAAAACTGGTCGGCCATCTAAACTGAATGACCGGGGGAGAAGCTCATTAGTCGGGGAGGTGACCAAGAACCCAATAGTCACTCTGTCAGAGTTATAGAGGTCCTCTGTGGAGAGAGGAGAACCTTCCAGAAGGATAACCATCTCTACAGCATTCCACCAATAAGGTCTGAATGGTAGAAATTGTTGAGACAGAAGCCACTCCATAGTAAAAATGGCAGCTGGTCTGGAGATTGTCAAAATTTACTTATAGGACTCTCAAACCATGAAAATCGAAATTCTCTGGTCTGATGAGACAATGATTTAAGTTTTCGGTGTGAATGCCAGATGTGCACAGCCTAAAGCTCACCTGATTTAAAACAAGTTTTGGTAAAAAAGCTAAGAAGCAAAATTATACTTATATATTATCATCCCTGCTAAATGTTGCAAATTGAAGGGCAAAAGTAGTGGAGATTTGGTCGAAATGTTCCCCTTGACCACAAACACAGTTTTCAGTCTCTTACACTACTTGGCATGTGTATGTCACCCCTCTGTTTCTCTCCCCACCTTTAAATGGTTCTGCACACCTTATCATCAGCTGTGAGCTAATGAGTAGGTCCAACACCTAGACAAAAATCCACCCCGGACTTAAACTAATACTTTGTTGAAGGCACCGTTTGATTGTAATACAGCACTCAGTCTTTTTGGGTATAAGTCTATCAGCATGGCAAGATTTGCCCACTCTTATTTGCAGAAACACTCCAAATCTGACAGATTGCAAGGGCATCTCCTGTGCACAGCCCTCTTTAGATCACCCCACAGATTTTCAATCGGATTCAGGTCTGGACACTGGCTGGGCCATTGCCAAAGAATCTTCTTCTGGTGAAGCAATTCCTTTGTTAATTTGGGTGTATGCTTTGGGTCGTGGGTTTTTGGAGTGTGAAGGATTACAGCCCAAGATTGTGACTTGCATGTGTTTTGCAACAAGGCCCACAGTTTCCTCCTTTAGCTACTTAAATAAAAATAACTCCACACTGCATGATGTCAGTTTTACTTTAAGAGCAATCATTGGTGGTCCCATATCTGAGATCTGGCTAGCAAATGTGGAGACTAATCACCAGTAGAATGTTTAATATTGTACACCACATTAGTTCTAGAACTAGTATGCAGTAATTATGTTATCCCGATTTTCATCAGAATTTTTTCACACAAGTATATATTGAAAAATGTTGTTCAATGCTTTGGAAATGTTAAAACCTGGGATCATACGTTTATCGTCCTTCCAAAACAAAAGTCATGATATTTCAATTTTGTCTTGTGACAATTCATCGCCCTAGACACCAGTTAAGAAGCTTAGATTTCACATATGATCACACTTCACTTAGGACTTAGCAGCTTGCAAGCTTCATCTTCCGGGCTTTTTGGAATGCAGCCCATGATAGGTAGAACTTAACTCAAACTCTGCATTAAAAAGAACATCTGCTTTGGAATAGGGAAAAACAACATTAGTTTAACGAGGATGGTGCAGTGCAGATGTAGTCGGCGAAATCCCCCCACCATATGGTGCAGACATCGAGCCTTTAATTACATCCCTCACCCTGGCCAAGGGTTAACTGGTTTGCACATGCCCAGATGTTAGGCAGTTATACACCGACTATGAATGATAACATGGGCCCACCTCATATTCATTTTCTGAAAAGCTGAGCTGCAGAGGTGGAACCTAACATTGCTTAATAATATTATTGAGAGGTACGCCTTGCAGTGATACAATTCAATAGAATAAATTGCGATTTTTAGAGTGTTAGGACTGGAAAAAAAGACTATTCTTTGGGTTAAATTTGTCCTAATTTTCATCAGTAGGCATCATATTTCAGCCTTTAAAAAAGAATAATACTGTTGTGACTGAAATAATCTAAACCAAAGACCTACAAAGTTTTTAATATTTTGTAGATGAAAGATGTTTGTAAGATGCCATTGTAGTGAAGTGGAGTGTATTTGCAAACTAACGCAACCTGGTTCTTTGGTATGCTCAAATGTACCACTGTCTTCTGTGGCTTCCGCATGATTAAAACAATGTCCACTCAGCTAGGAGGTATTTAAGTTTTTCACTATCAGGAATATATACCGCTTCACACCTTCACCCAATGGCCAGGGATCACTTAGGGAGCTATGTTCCAAACTGTGCCCTAACCTGCTGCAGAGTGTGGAAGAGGTGGCTGTGGTTTTCACCCAAAATGTGGTTGATTCAAGAGGGGAGTCTCCATCACGTCAGTGAGTTAGGTGTGGGAGTCACTTTGTCGCTCCTCTACACAGGGTCCACCTACTGGAGTATCTGCTCTCTTTGGAGGCAAACGGCCCAGAATGTTCTGAGAGGCACATATTTCTAAACTATGGCAAGGGGTTTATAACACAAAAAATGAATCTCTAATTCCCAGGGTGGATGGCAAGGGGTTGGCAAGTAGCAGTTATTGGGCAGACTAAGCCATGTAAACAAGAGGTGGGAGAAGCCTTGGCCTGACCTCTGGAAGGATCTCAGCAGCCGCTTGGCACATGATTGCATTTATTAAAGGTACATAAGCAATTTTTTTCCCTCAAAATCCAGAGCAAAAGATCAGTGCATCTTATGAAGCTAATTCTAAACTAAATTTGCCCTTAACTCCCCTGTAGAGCCAAAGACCATATTCCCAGGGGGCAGCGCATTATTATTATTATTATTATCATCGTTTATTTATAACACACAGGTACAGGATATGACACAGGAGGAGTGGAGGACCCTGGTCGGACAGGCTTACAATTAAATTGGTTAGGGAACAGAGTATACAATAGGTGGGGGGTTGTTTCATTCCTTTTGGCAAAGCCCAAAGTCTAGGGGGCAAGGCTTAGTTCCAACATAGCAAGCAGTGCTAAAACAATGACATGTGCCTATATATTAGTAGTACCCATTCTCTGAGCGCGTTGACCACGTTTTGGAGATTTACATTTTATAATCTGGCAATAACAATTTACCCATATACAGCTAATTAAATATGCAAGGAAGGATGAATCTGTGTCACATATTATATTTGCTAAATGTTATTGTCAATAATATATGCAATAATATATGCAATAATATATGCAATATGCACATACTAAATTTCTACTGCAGTTAATACTGTATGTTAGTGCCAGATTGTAAAATTTGATGCTCCAAAGTAGCTCAATGGGTTTAAAGGATAGGTATTGCTAGTGTTTAAACACATATAATTGTTCCAGTCCTGCAAACTCTGCTGGAAATCAGCCACCTTGCATCGACTTGGCCAAAGGGAGTGGGAGTGTCTGTTATTTTATCCCCCTAATTTTATCTCCCAAACCATGGATCCATTTTTTGGAGTGAAAAATACGGGAACTCTCTAAAGCCCCCCATACACCTTACCATCTTTCCATACGATTTCTGTACAATCACATTTTGTTCTAACAAAACCATGTAGTTGTGGAAGTTGAGGGCCTGCCCTTAAGCTGAACCTATTACAAAAATTAGATGGCAGGGAATATATACACTCTGGATGAGGAGGGGGAGAACAAAAGTGTCAACCACATACCTTGTGTGGTGCATTTTAAAATCCATTAAAAAAGATATTTTGAAATGGCCTTTATCGGCTCAGCTCTCCTGTGATGGAGTTGAGAAATCGGGAGCAATCCAGGCCTTGTTCATTTTTATCTGAGTCAACCTGTTAGCATTGTCAGTGGACAAGCGGACACACTTATCTGCTATAATGCCACCAGCAGCATCTAATACACGCTCAGATAAAACGTTGGTGGCAGGGCAGGCCATCACCTCCAAGGAGTAGAGCGCTAGTTCATGCCACATGTCTAGCTTGGACACCCAGATGCTGTCATTGTTTTGCTTCACCATCTTCCAAAACATTTCCCTCCTTGTACCACTAGGCCCCACTTTAGGGTGAGGTTGTGAGAGTGTTGCCCGCCTTTGTTGCAACTGCTGTGTGTTCCCTATGTCTCCCTTCCTTGGTTGTCTAAGGAAGTACGGACTTTGCCGGCCATGTTGGCGGTGTCGGAAAACTTTGGAGCAATCTCTCTACAAGTACCTTCTGGTTTTGGACCATTTTACTCATCCTCTGCACCACAGGAAGGAGAAATTAGAAGTTTGTAGCAGGGATCAAGAAGGTTGAACACCCAGTTATCCGTGTTATCTGAAAGATGTATAAAACAAGGGTTACAGGAAAGGCAGCCTAACATGTGGGTGGTCTCACTATTACCCTGTGTTATCTCCTCCCCCATTACCTGTCTGCCACATTCAGAGCATCCACCTTCATTTAATTAATTAATTAACCTTCCTAGCGCTTCTGACGGCTGCATCTCGTCCTGCACTTTCATGTCAGTGTTGCAGCTGACGAGATCAAGCTGCCAAGCTAAGCTCACATCTCCCGGCAGCAGCACATTCTCACTGTTCTGTGCTGTCCCGGGGATGCTCTAAGCTGGCTTCGCCATGTCACCCCTCTCCCAGCTCAATTTGCATATGAATGTCCCGCCCCCCCCCGCGCAGGGGGCGGGTCTGCGGGACATTTATATGCAAATTGGGCTATCTTCAAAGGCCACATGTGGAAAGTCACCCCCAGTGTCATCTCCACATGTGCTCTTTGAAGTTAACCCTTTCAGAGAGTGCCCAATGCCATTGTATTGGATACAGTGATAACTGTATCCAATACAATTCAAAGTAAAACAAAAAGCAAAACACATTTTCAATTGTAATAAAAATATTATTATAAACAAACATAAATACTGTTTTGAAATCTTTCATACCAAATTATTCAAGAGATTTTATCATTCAAATGATACATTTTATAATTTTTTTTAATGTACTTTTTTTTAATAATAATAGTGTGTTTGAAACATTATTATATTCGGGATGTCTACAAGACACTTATACAGACATATTTTTGTAAGTTACAAGCCTACAACACAAAAAAAAATTCCATTAGAGTCTATGGTGTTCTTTTGGTACAGAAATCTGGACCTTGCAAGAGCGCTAGGGAGGTTAACTAAACATATATAATGAAATTTTTTAATACAGAATTTTTTTTAAACTGTATATTTCTCAAACAACACTAGAATATGTGCAGTATATAAGGCCCAGATGAGTGGGATTTTAAACACAGACACTGTTTTGGGATGACTTTAGATGTCACAAAAAAACAAAACAAAAATGTAGACTATATATATATATATATATATATTGTGCCCAGATTAATGTGATGTAAAATACAGAAAAGGTTTTGGCTGATGCACTTTAGATGTCACAAAAAACACACTGTCAAACACACTATAGTCCTTAAATGGACTTTTGGATCTTTGATGAATCAGATCAGTGTAATTGCTGCACACACTAATCTATCTCTGCCTACATGTTTGGCCGAGCATGCTTGCTCATCCCTACTTGTGATATGTCCAAGTAATGGTGAAATTCAGGGGTCACGTATGGAGATGTGGTTGATGGTATCAGGACCAAGGAAAGCAGCTGAGGTCAGCAGTTGAAGAACAAAGTAGGACATCAAATGTAAGACCCAAATGTTTTTTAAACCCTTTCCTTCGCAGAGGGAGGAGAAGTAACCAGAGCTGGCCAACCTCTTCATCTAAATATGTCAGCCCTCTCATTAGAAGGGGGAGAGGTGACATAAAAATGCAGGTTTCCGTGTGACCCAGAATAACAGTTCCTCCTTTAACAGCTCTGCTTTTTTAATAATGAGTCATGGTCAGTTTATTTATGAGGGGTTGGCTCTTGAGCTTATCACAAGTTTGAAGTACCTTATATAAGAAAATCCCTAACCAAAGGCCCCCCCCACACGTACCAAGTGGGGGCCGACAGATCAGAGATGGAGTGCAGCGTGATGACGTCATCATGTTGCACTCCGTCGCTGACAGCATCGGCAGGCACCCTTTGTGTGCCGGCCGTTAGTTTCAATGGGGACACCAATCTCCATTAAACGGCATCGGCCAGAGATTATCGGACATGTCCATTCTCTGGTCGACAGCTTTGGGGCGGCAGGGATCTGTCGCCCCATGTGGTAACCCCCGAGTGGCGGTCGATTTTGCAGCCAACCAATGGCCGCGAGCGCACACGCACATCTGCTCAATCGTTCGGTGCGTGTGTGACAGCCTTTAGTTATATGATCCCTAGTCAAGGTCTGTGTTTACACAGCCGGACATGTGGACATTCCATGGTTAATTGTTTCAGAGAAGTAGAGTTAATTGTGAATGGTCTGAAAGAAATAAAATTCTACATGAGATCGGAGCAAAATCTATGCTGGACGCAGTCGTATGACCCATCACAGGCAGATGGCAGAAAGTGTGTGTGGTGTCATGGGGATGAGTGGTTTGCTGACGTCAACATTGTAAATCGAGGGGCTCATTGGGGTTATGGTAAGGTGTATCTAATGGACAACAAACACAGGTGTGTTTTATTGATGTATTTTGAATACTCCTGAGGCCCAGTACCATTTATCCACGACCATCGCCTCATGTTGTAGCATGAAAATACAGAGCCCCATATTGCAAGTATTTGTACACAATTCCTGGAAGCTGAAAACATCCCAGTTCTTGCATGGCCAGCATACTCACTGGACATGTCACTCATTGAGCATGTTTGGGATTCTCTGGATCTGCGTATATAACAACAGCATGTTCCAGCCAAGATTCAGCAACTTCGCACAACTATTGAAGAGGATCGATCCCAATCCCACTCAAAGAAACCTTTATTAAACGGGGCCAACAGTTGCTGCACCTATATTCCCCATTCAATCGAGAAGGCTCTAGCGCAGTGTGGTGACGTCATCAGGTTGCACTGTAGGATTAATTGATTGCAAAGGTAATGACACATTTATGGCCAGACATAACGATTTCTTTAAAAAACAAATAAAAAATATAATTACACTGTGGTTTGGCTTGAATTTGAGACCCCTGGCCACTTCAAATTAGTTAGGATGTGACATGGGTGCATAGTATGAGAGGACATGGCAGGGACATGCTTCATAAGGGCACAACACTAGAGATGGTCGAACTTTTAATCTTTGTGAATTTATGCAAAAACTATTTGTATTAAGCCCCCCATACACCACATCAATTACCACGCAACTTCTGTACAACCAACTTTTCTTCTACCAAAACCATGTAATAGGAG
>CM070037.1:84154707-84167299 GCA_036250615.1 Ptychadena robeensis
CACGGGAGGAGTTAGTTAATGACCTCAAATTAGCAGGAATTAGATTAGCAAATTAGATTAGCAAATTAGAAGAAAAATGCTGCCTATGACCCCCAAAACACCGTCCCCACCGTCAAGCATGGGGGTGGAAACATTTTGCTTTGGGGGGGTTTTTCTGCTAAGGGCACAGGACAACTTAATCGCATTAACGGGAAAATGGACGGAGCCATGTATCGTGAAATCCTGAGCGACAACCTCCTTCCCTCTGCCAGGAAACTGAAAATGGGTCGTGGATGTTTGTTCCAGCACGACAATGACCCAAAACATACAGCAAAGGCAACAAAGGAGTGGCTCAAGAAGAAGCACATTAAGGTCATGGAGTGGCCTAGTCAGTCTCCGGACCTTGGTGCAGTAATGTTTTTTGCACCAAACATATCTTTTGGAATTATTATCAAAAAGTTCAACCTTGGTTTTATCAGACCATAACACCTTTTTCCACATGCTTTTGGGAGACTTCAGATGTGTTCTTGCAAAATGTAGCCTGGCTTGGATATTCTTCGTTGAATTGCCACTTTATCCCATAGCCCAGACATATGAAGAATGCAAGAGATTGTTGTCACATACCACACAGCTGCTGTAGGCCTCTTGGTAGCCTCCCTAACCAGTTTTCTTCTAGTCTTCATCCATTTTGGAGGGACATCCAGTTCTTGGTAAGTCACTGTTGTGCCATATTTTCTCCACACTGTGTTCCATTGTTTATGTAATGCCCTGGAAATTCCTTTCTACGCTTCTCCTGACTGATATCTTTTAACAATGAGATCCCTTTGATGCTTTGGGAGCCCTCTGTGGACCATGGCTTTTGCTGTTGCATGCGACTAACAAAATTTCAGGAAAGACCAACTAGAGCAGCTCAACTTTATTTGGAGTTAATAAGAGGCAGGTGTATGTGGACCCCTAATTAACATGATTTTAAATGTGATTGCTTTATCCTGAACACAGATATATCCCCAGTTAGAAGAGGGTGTGCACCCTTATGCAACTTTAGTTTGTACAGCACAGGAACCTGACATTTTTTCCTCAGGGATGTGTAGACTTTTTATATCCACTGTATATTTTTCACACGCTCTGAAGTAAAGCTAAAAAAATATGGTATACTAAATAAATTCTGCTTTTTATTTCATGTTTACTTGAAAACAATCTCTGCAATCCATGACTGGCCCCATTGATCATGAAAGCTGGGGTACAATACAGTGTGACTAGCGTTAACACAAGCAACCTTAGGAAACCTGTGAACCTTTCACACTGGCCCCATGCGTTTAGGGTAATGCTGTGTTACTGGACAAAAATCACACCAGAGCATTTTTTGTATTTGTATTTAAATTCAGTGAGGAAGTTGATTCTTTTCTAGTTTAGCCATAATGCTTCCACATGTTTATTATAATGAAGCTCCCCAATAGGATGTTTTTTGTCTCTAGTAGTGTATCTCACAACTTAGAGCCATGTGATGATAATAACACCAAATACAAGTAGATACATATTATTTTCTTTAAAAATATCACTGTAAGTTAATAATAACATATTCCATGATCTGTGCTCAAACTAAGGCTGCTATCTTGTTCCTACTTTGGCTAATAATAACACTTTATACTCTTTGTGGCTAGCTTAGATATTATTAACACCTCCTAGCTCCATTGTCACAGAGATTTTTTCTGGCCTCTGAATGCTTCATGCAATGCTGAGATAAGACGTGAGAACATAGATGCTCGCTGTTTCCACTCTGTGTCAAAATAATGTCCCCTCCCTAGCCTCCAATCACTGTAGATCAGCTCTGACATTGCTTTATTGACATTGACCTCCGATGAAATAGAAAATGAAAATCCGGGTAAATGATAATTTCATGGCTTTGGTCACATTTGCTAGTACATGCCCTCTGTCTGATTGTTCCCTATCTACAGTTACTAACAGTGCAAGTGCACAGCACAGATTCAATATATGTAATCTATTTACTATAATACTTTTAGCATTTTTTCATTTAATGAATGTATTCCCTAACGCTTAGGAATAGGTAAGAGGTGGAAAAATAATTTGTATTCAACTTTCTGTGAAACTTTGACTTTCTGTGAAACTAGAGATGGATAGTAGGCACCCCCCAGTGACAGAAGACAGCATTTTCTCTAATATCAAAATGCCTTGATGGGTGGATGTCAGCCTGGAGGACTGACCATTTTAAAACAGTTTGCATTTGTATATTAACCACCCTTTTCAATGCACACATGTAATGCATGCTTTAAAGAACTGAAACCCAAATAAATGAAATGGGCAGGTCAGTTATAGTCAGGCTGGGGAGTAAGGGCTATATGATAATGTACTCCAACCAGGAATTGAGATGGTCTTACCTCACCTGAAAGCAGCTTGAGAACCGACAATGTTAATTTAGCCTAAAATGTTTAAATTAAAGTTTAGGGTTTGGGGTATGTAGATGCACTGTTTAGCCCCCATACACCTTTGGATCACTCCATCCAATTTCCTTTAGATCTACCTAACAACTATGTAAGTATAGTGGCCTCTCTGATAGCATACATAGTGATTGGAAGGTTTAGAAATGTCCTCATATTACATTGTTTTGGTATAACAGAAATGGTAAGATTGTAAGGCGTATGGGGGCCTTTTTAAAAGTTTACCATTAGATATTTCTACATAGTAAGTCTGGTCTAGGAAAAACAATATAAAAATAATTACCCACACTATCCCTAATCTTTTTTTAGCATTCATAGCAGGTCATAGCACTCCTCTATGCACCTTTTTACAAAGTGCAAAACCTACATTAAATTTGATCATGTTGGAGACTAGCATTTTTTTTAACCCTGACCAAAGTTTAGCTTCTTTTTTTTTTTTTTTTAATTGCTACCTAAAGCTCCCCGTACATGCATAGTTTGTGGACGATTTTTGTATTGGAAGAAAAAAAAAGTTTGTGGACGATTTTAAGGCTGATTGATCACGTGTGCATTTTTGGCAATCAATCCATGTGGCCCAACATTTGGGATTGGCAAGAGAACAGACATGTCCATTTTTCTCTGGCCGATTGTATTACTTTGTATGGGCTACAATTCTCTGAATGACCGGCCACCGGCCACATCACGCTGCAATGGACCGTTCGACAAACACTGTATGTATGGGGGGCTAAGGCATTATTAAAAACTGAACACCCACATCTCTACAAATTAAATGTTTCTTATTGATATTATATTCTTTTAGAAATGTAGAAGTTGAGAAAGCTTTAAATGAGCTTGAGCTTGCAAGCTATTAAACCTTTCCCTTTTAACCCTTGAATGGAGTGGAACATAGAAAGCTACACATGTTTTTGTTCCTTGGTCTTGGTATTGATATTGGTCTTGGTATATTAGAGGGTATCATTTGTATTTGTGTGCTTGTGTTTAAATCATCGGGAGCCCTTGGAAGCTGCTTGGCTGATAAGAACATCTTCCCCCAGGAGGGTTGCAGAGCAAAGCATACAAATCTGGTGTGAAATCAAGGAGTATAAATAGCATGCAATTTGTCAAAGTAGCAGTTTTAAGTGTAGGTGTTTGTGGGAACAGGGTTTGAGAATATGGAACAGATGAAGGACATAACATTTTTTAAGAACCCTATGTAAAAGATATTGTAAAGAGCAGATATTCAAATCATTTTTTATATGAAAAGTCGTTGTACAGGCAATCGTGCTGGAGAACACTGTACTCCACCATAATTCCCCACCCTCCCCCTTAGCTCTCTACACAATGCCAGTTATGTGTGCATGGAAAAGCGAAGCCCCTCCGTTAACATTGAGGTCTATGGCTCTGCCCCCCACCTCCTTCGGTGTCACGGTGTAAAAGACTCGGGCCGGAAGGAATCCATGAGCTAAATAAAGTTTTTTATTTAATGCTATGCTCTGTGGGCGTTTATCAAACATTTGACCGCAGCATGATGACACCATCATCACGCCATGGTCAATAATTTTGCGAATCGAAATACACCATTTGTGATTCGACAACTGATACGTTGGATGGGGACCCTGGTCCCCATTCAAAGTACTGGCGATCAACCTGAGAAAAGCATAAGATGCAAAAATGATAGGGGGGACTCGGAAGCTACATTTACCACATCCGATAGAAAATAGGAAAAAGGGGGTATGGGTGAACTAAACCCAAGTAAGAGGGTGGCCAACCCTCAGTGGACTTTTAAGGTGAAAAAAATGGGTTTACCAAAAATGGAGTTCCAGTCGAAGGAGTGGGATTCACAATATTTATTTGAGTCCTTGATTGTGCAAATTCGTATCAATTCGTACCATTTGTGATTTGACAACTGATACGTTGGATGGGGACCCTGGTCCCCATTCAAAGTACTGGCGATCAACCTGAGAAAAACGTTCGTTCTCTGGCTGATCAAAGTTGTGTGCGACCACGAGTGGTTGCTCCAGGTGGGCGCCTTCATTTTGCGATTGATCACCAAGTGATCACCCCGAATGCGCATGGTGATCATTCGCAAAATAGGCCACAGATTGAAGCGCTATGGCCTGCTTTAGAGGTACATGAAAAAAAAAAATTCTTTGATAAAACACTTATCCAATCCAATCAAAATCAAAAACAAATGTAAATTAATAAAAAAAAATCAAAGAAAAAAAAATTTTCAAATCTCCCGCCCGGGCTGTGACGTTATCGGCACCCAAGGACCGGAGAGATCGGCTATTTCTGGAGACACTCGGGTCTCTGTCCCAGAGGTGTATCCAGCTGCAGAAACGCTCCCGCTGAGCGTTTCTGCTAGCTGGATACACTTTTGAACTGGATCAGAGAAAGACATTTATCTGATCCAGTTCAAAAGTAGAAGCCGGCGAGGACATCGCTGGAGGCGGCAGCCGGACCAGGTGAGCTCCTGCGCCGTGCCCGAAGCCAGTTCGGGCGCATCAATAGTGGCAGCGTCCTTTTACCCAAACTGGCTTTAGGCGTATCGCTAGGGAGGTTAATAATTTAATCAATTATTAGATATACAGTTGTGTTCAAAATAATTTAACCCCCACTGAAATTGAGTGTTTTTGCCATTTTGTCATTGATTTTGATAATTTCAGTCATCAGTCATCAATTTCAGACAAATACAACATAACATTAATAATGAAATTACCACACATGACAGTTTTATTCAACCCCCAAGTGACATTCATTCTAAGTACTTAGTACAACATCCTTTTCCAGTTATAACAGCTTTTAAATGTGAAGCATAGCTTGACACAAGTGTCTTGCAGCGATCTACGGGTATCTTAGCCCATTCTTCATGGGCAAAAGCCTCCAGTTCAGTCACATTCTTAGGCTTGCGCGCTGCAACTGCTTTCTTCATGTCCCACCAGAGGTTCTCAATCAGATTGAAGTCTGGTGACTGCGATGGCCACTCCAAAATGTTCCAGCCTTTAATCTGTAACCATGCTCTAGTGGAGTTGGAGGTATGCTTGGGACCATTAACATAGCATTGATCCATGTGCCCAAATAGTTCTAATTTTGTTTCACCAGTCCACAGAACACTATCCCAAAACATTTGAGGCCTTCATTACTCAGTGTGCGCCTTATTGTCTGAGCTGAAACTTCAGTACCCGCATCTGACAAATCTTTTTTCAGTTCCTCAGCAGTCACACAGTGACTTTCCACTTTGCGCTTCAGGTAGCGCACAGCAGTCAAAGTCAGCATCTTCTTTCTGCCATGGCCAGGTAGCGTTTCAACAGTGCCCTTTGCCTTGAATTTGCGAATTAGTGTTGAGCTCGAATATTCGAATTTCGAATATATTCGGCGAATATCGGCTATTCGAGAACTCGCAAATTTCGGGAATATGGTGCGGGATATGCGCAATTCCAAATATTAGCATTGGCATGGATTGCGAATATATATTCACAATGCAAAAATAAATAGCACATGTGACATTCATTTTAAAGGTAATTACGATTATAATTGCGCATCTAGATTCGCAACCTCGCATGAATATTTGCGAATATAGAATCGAATATTAGTAGAATATTTCCGAAATATCGCGAATTTGAATATTGCCTATGCCGCTTATCACTATTTAACATCTTTGCAATCTTCTTATATTCCCCTTCTGTGAAAGGAAATCACCTCTTCTCTTGTCTTCCTGGACCATTCTCTTGACTTCACCATGTTTGTAAACACACCAGTAAATGTCTAGAAGGAGCTGAGTATAGCCCCCCCATACACCTTAAGATCGATCCATATAATTTTCATTAGATCTACCAACAACTGTGTAGTATAGTGGCCTCCCTAATAGAATACACAGTGATTGGAAGGTTTAGAAAGGTCCTCATATTACATGGATTTGGTAGAAGAAAAAATGATTGTACAGAAATTGTATGGAAAGATTGTAAGGTGTATGGGGGCCTTATCACAGTCATTTTAAAACTGCCTAATTGGTGCTTATTATGCTTGATTGCTGCTCGTTGACATCTACAGTTGTACAATACCTGATCGAAAACACTTTATGGACCACTGTTCTTATTCTATTTGTGTCAATGAAGAAATCACAAAGAAAACATTTTATACTGTATTACAAAAACAATTAATGCCATTTTAGTTGCATTTGGTTCTTTAAAATGTCCTTGTAAGATTTCATTCACGAAATTTAACGTATAAGTGTTGTAGCTAGAGGCGTGAAACTTGGGGTGTAAGTAGTAGTAGTAGGGGAGCATTACTGACCCTGAAAGTTTTATGATTATAATATGAATGCTTTTCCGGCTATGAATGTGTAAAGTAACAGTTACACACAGATTTATTCAGCTTAGTTTCTACAGCAGAGCTGCAGAGGGAGAGGGTGTGTCCTGTCCGGTGTTTTGATTGGCTGGGGAGGACGTATCTGCGGAAGGAGCTACAGGAAGCAGTATCTGGCGAAGAAGCACAGAATCTGCTGCCTGTCACAGGCACATCACATCGGAGAGGAGGGGGATGCGAGTCTCTCCTTTCTGGCTCTGTAGGAAGGACGGGTCAGAAGCTGCGGGGCCAGTCTAAAAATAGGTCAGGGAACGGCGTTCCCTCAGAAAAAAAGCCCTGAGATACACTATAAGATCACGGTACCTAATAATTACTGTGTGGATTATTTAAAACCACAGCACATCGTCACCTGATCCACGTCCATTTATTTCCATAGGTAAGGGTGGAATTTCACACTAGCACTAATGCAAGGTACACAGGTTTACATAGGAAACCTGTGATACCTTTCAAACTAGAGTTGCGTTGTGCAGCAATCCGCAACTCAGCTGTTACTGCAAATGCAGTCATCTCGGTTTTAGCATAAGTTGTTCCAATACACTTGTGCAGCAAGTTACCAGTAGAAAAGACACACCGCAGCATGGTTAGTGTGAAATGGTCCATGAAGGTGATTTTATCTATTGTAGGTTATATAACAACTTTGGTGGCATGACCCCAGGACTCCTGATCCGTTCCCATTGCCCCATAACCTCATAACCTTTCTTAAACTAAAAGAAGACCAAAACAAAGCATACTCTTTGTAACATTGTATTTTTATAGAAAATTAAATGCAAAATACAATTTGGCCACAGCCTGTAAACTAGTCACATAATGCAATCACATTTCAACTTTTAACATAGTAAATTAAGGGGGGTTCGAATACCAGCACAGCGGGTACCTTATTTACAAAAAAGCACCAAAGTGACCGTGTTCCTGACACGTCACCTGAGCTTAAACTCCACTTTAACCTGCGGCACTGCCGAGCTTCCGCCACAGGGGCCTAAATTTTCCCTCTCAAATCCGGGACCTCCCCTACCAAAGCAGCAGGACCCCCTCCACTGCCTTTCCCAGACCCACGTTAAATATGTCAAGGCCCAAATCCGACAGATGAATCCAGTCGGGCCTAAAATGCCCCCTGGCTTCCTCCAATAACTTGTGACTGCTACAGATCTGTTGACCTTAACCCAGCTCCTTTAGATTGTTGCTTTGTCAATGGCCGGCCGCCACCTAAGCTGTGGTACAACCTTTGACCAGACGCAAATCATGCTCGGGCTTCACTCCCATATGCGTAGGAAAAATGCTTTTATGGAGCGCATAAGGCTAAGCGCCCCCCAGCATGGACCACCAAAATGTGAGTAGGGGAATGTGCCACCACCAATTCACACCAAAAATTGCCACACCAAAAATTGCCACACCAAACATTTTAGGCCATTTAAGGCCGGGAAAGCTGAACCAGTGGATGTCCACGTCCGAGTCCTTGCAGCCCAGCAGCCTGCCGCGAGGGTGGACGATAGCCTGATGCTCTGCCCGAGTAACATAGAAATGGCCCACAATCCAAACGTTACATCTTGTGTCATCTGCGAACAGGGGAAAATTAGACAACGGCCAAGAAACTGAGGCCTGCCATTAACAAGAGGGAAAGACCAGATGTGGGCGGAAGTAAGAGCAAAATCTGTTAGATTCTCAACGATCTATCCGCTGCCTGGTCCAGGCCACAGCAGGCCATCTACATCTCCTACATCTCCTATTCTAAAGGAGTGAGACCCGAACAGTCTACGATCCAAGCCCAAACAATCCAGACACTTCTGAAAAAACTAAATGAACTGGAACCGTGACAAAAATGAACCATCCGAGTGTAAAAGCAAAGGTCCCCCCACATCTGGTCTGACCGCTCGAAAAGCAGAAAAACAAAAAATTGGACAGAAAATACATCCTGAACCCCCTGCTAAACAGACCAGTAATCCCCTCCCTGTCTGATCTGTTTTATAAAGGATGGATGGGGTCAATGCCCTCCTCAGCCATCCCAGCAGACAATTGATCCTAGATCCCACAAATGAGACGGCACAGGAATCAGGTCCCTCGATGCCAACTCACAGAATCTGGCCTGCTGGAAACGAGAAAGAGCATCAGTCACGTCATTCAACACCCCCAGAACATGCACAGCCCTGAACTTGATATTGGCCTCTAAACAAGCAAGAACAAACTTCCTGACCAGATTGACTACAGGAAACAACGTGGCAGAATGGGATTTATAGCAGAAACCACAAGGGTGTTATCACAATGAAAGACCACCGACTGATTGGCAAGCTGCGGGGCCCACATCGTGACAGCCACCACCAAAGATGTCCAGGAATGCAAGGTTATTTTATGAGGCCCGCAGCCCGCCAAGCGGAGGACCATTATGGGGGAGGCGCACACCGCTGGGCCCTCTGTCTTCTCGTGTGCTAACGAAACGCCAAACTCTGTGAAAACAGCGAGCTCCGTCTTCAGCAATGTGTTGCAATCCCCTGAATCAGCAGAACCCGCACAAAGAAGGTCGTCCAAGTAGTGGACGATGGATGCAATCCCTGCTTCTAACCACCCACTCCTAAAATGAGCCGAAAGGCTCGAATAAGGCACAAGACAGGGAGCACCCCATGGGAAGGCACCTATCCACATACCATCGACCCTGCAGCTGACAGCCCAGCAAGAACTGGCTCTGAGGGTGAACTGGTAACAGCCTAAAAGCAGATTCAATGTCGGCCTTGGCCCGCACCACATCAAGTGCAGCATCAAAAGAGGCAAAGGATACAGAGACCAAGTCCAGGTCATTGACCAAAGACCCATGAGGGAAAGAAAGATTGTGAATCAGTCTAAACTTCCCTTCCTTCTTCTTGGGGACCAATCCCAAAGGGGAAAGGGCCAAAAATGGGCCACCCATCCTACCTAACTCAACTTCCTTGGAAAGTTTTCCAATACTAGCCCGGGACGCTTCCTAGCGGAAACCAAGTTAGAGTATTTCAAATGGCCCTTCTCCCTGTTTTGGGGAATAATAAAACCATCCCTAAAACCAAAGTAAAGGCAATCGGCCGCCATCCTATCCTGGTAGTCATTTAACCAGGGAACCATCCGCACGACGAACCCCACAGCCAGAGCATTCGTGACGGAAGCAAGTAGAGGCCCATTGAATCTCCAACAGATGGCCTTCTTTTGTGGAGCCGACGCTCCACCAGTGGAGGGGCCGGCACCGGTCTGAAAGGGGGAGCCCTGATTTGCAAATGACCCATCCGAGTAACCTCCCAAACTATCGTACCCAACCTGCTTTGGTGCCATCATAAGATTGAGCCACAGGGCCACGTCCTTCTTGTCCCAGGGGGTCTCGGGATGAACCGAAAGGCACTGGTGGAATTCCACCTCCTAGCCATACGTCTTGTGCGCATCCAATATGACCTCCATATAACATAACAGCGACACCTCAGGTTTCTTTTCGCAAAACACTGCTAGCCAATTTAAGGAAAGCATGCAGCCAGTTAGAGAAAGTACAAGGAATGAGGCGATACCGATGCCATTCTTCGCCTTCCTCTTTCCAGTGCTCTTTGCCTTTCTCCCATTTCTTAATAGCATATCGCTCTAAAGGGAGGAGGGTAAAGACGTTGATGAACTCACTTTTTCACTTTCTCGCGAACTTCCTGCCAAACATGACCACCAGTGCAAGCCGAAGCCCTGGGCACAATCAGCAGAGGCTTGTCCTTATTTACCTCAGACGCGTCCTTCTCAGTCAGAGGCGGCCGGGGCCCAAGCCGCAACTGTAGAAGAAGAAGCTTCAGCTGGTGTGGGCTGCATGAGGAACAGCCAGGTTGTGGCATGGCTAGATTGAGCCTAGCAATAAGACACAAGGTAGTTATACTGCATTAGGAAAATCTCTCCCAGACCAAGATTTCAAAGCAGTCTTGGGTGTCAAGATGTGCTGTTCAAGCTCTTTTGAAGAAGCACCAAGAAACATGCAACGTGGAGGATCACAGAAGCAGTGATTGACCAAGGAAAGTGCAGCAGATGAAAGACCCATCAAGCTTGTTACCCTTCAAAATTTAAAGATGTCCAGCAGTGCCCTTAGCTCTGAACTGGCAGAAACCAATGTGACCCAGGTACACCCATCAACTGTCTGGAGAAGTCAGGCCAGAAGTGCTCTTCATAAAAGAGTTTCAGCCAAAAAGATACACCTCTGAGGAGGAAACAAGGCCAAGCGACGCAAGTATGCACAAAAACATGGGCACTGGGGTGCAGACAAATGGCCGCAGTTTGTTCATGGAGAGTAGTACAATAATGAGTGTCTTCATGCAAGCATGGTAGAGGTTAGAGGTTGCAAATGGATTTGGAGATTTGGACAGTCCTGGAAGACATGATATGGTCCCCACATCATTGAGTTTGTTTGGTATTACATAAAGAGACAGAAGGATTTGAGGAAGCTGACATCCACAGAAGATCTGTGGTTAGTTCTCCAGGTTGTTTGGAATACCAGCCAAGTTCCTTCAAATACTGTGTGCAAGTTTAACTATAAGAATTGATTATGAAGGGGTAAAATCTTGATCCCAGATAAAAAAGGCTCTAGGAGGTGCCCGTAGTCATAAAATATCAATTTATTGAACATCAACACATTTCGTGGTACAAGGCCACTTCTTCTGAATGATAGTACAGTGGCTTGAAAAAGTATTCTTTTTCAGGACCTCTGCAATTCGACTGGACATGCTCTCTGTGACGAATACTCGATGTAATCGCTGTACATATAAATATATCGTAACCTAAGCCACCCTACATTTCCCCAGATCCTTCACAGTTAACTTCCCCCATGCTGTAGAAATCCTGGAATGTCTACCATGCCTGGTGCACCCACCTGTAAAAACATCTAGGGGGTCGTAAATGCCCAGAGGTTCCGTGCTTCAAAGCATTGAAATAACCCACTTTATTGCACCCCCCAATAAAGCCTCTAGTTCTGGTGGAAAAGGGAGAGGGAGTTCATTCAAGGTACACAAAGTACATTGACCCCTGATTCAACTTTAGATTAACGGTTGAAGAGATTACCTATAAAATCATATTTCCATACATGGGGATACTGGTAATTCGCAGAGGTCGCTCTCCCTAGGAAAACGCATATTTGTAAGCTAAGATGGAATTTGTGTTGCGTTCCTGGGCTGAGATCTCTAGAGTGGCCTGGTGGCATAACATATTCTATTCATGTTTGGACTCTATAAATTTAGTAAACCGTGCTGAGAGTGAACATGTCCCCCATATCATGGTCGCATGTTCCTCTGGCAAGTTATGCATATTCATGTGTATATGACTATATGTCTATGTCTTGTCTAAGGAGGGGGCTGTCTCATTAACCCAGTGAGAGGTTTGTTCAGGCTCCGGTGTCAACTCCTCCCATGGAGGTAGAAGGGGGTAAAAGCATCCTCCATGGATTGTCTTTTGTCTTATGTCTGAAATCTGAAGTCTATGTCTGGTCTCATGTCTTATGGATTGTCCTGGAATCGCTTTCTTCTGCGCAACTTTCGCTAACCTCATACTGCCGTCTTTTGTGTCCTGAAACCCGTCATTGCATCTCCAGGATTGGACCGCTGGATTACAATATTTGGATGCATTTCTAAGGACACTTCACCGGTAAACTCTTGACTCCTCAGACAAGTTCTCTTTTTCTGTTTTTACCCCATTTATTTTTACTATCGAAAATCTCTGTTCCTTTGTTAGTATTGTTACATTTTTCTTTAATATTTTTATGCACGATTTTATCTTTTAAAATATTTAATCATTTCAGTCTGCACCTGTTCTGCATGACCCACAAAGAATCTAAGCTACTGGAG
>CM070037.1:84169562-84179839 GCA_036250615.1 Ptychadena robeensis
TCGTGCCGGAATCCGGTGCGAATCCGACACGTGTATGGGGGCCTTATGGCTAGCTTAAGAGGGATGCAGGAAATATACCTCTGCCCCATGGACTGGAGACCATGACCCCAGGGCCGCCATCAGGGGGGTCAAGGGGGAGTCTTGTTGAAAGCTTGGGGCCCTGGCTGACGCCTGATCGGGTTCCCTGAAATTGCCACAGCAGCCTCAACAACTGCAGCCGGGAGGTGGTGTGTCACCAAGCCCCCCTCCTCTCAAAAACTGGGAGCCGGTCGGGGTATCTTCGGTAGCACCCCCTCCCCCTGCTCAACATTTTCAGAAGGAAGGGGGGCCAGAAAATCATCCAGTATGGGGCCCCATGTATGGTAATGAAAGCCCTGCATGACCCAATACAGAAAGGTGACAGGGTGATAGAGCAGCACCAGTCCTCTGTTTTGCTACACAACTAAGAGTCTTAATTTGAATCAAGAGGGAATGGAGCTATCTCTACAGTAAACACAAGCTGAGTAACTGATCTCTATGTCTTGCCTATTTATATATTGTCCTGCTGAGCACAGACACAAGAGGCGGCCATGACACAGCATACGGTGTGCTGATCGCTGGATTCTAAATACTATTATTGGCTTATCTTCCACCTGCTGGATTGTAATCCTCACATTGAAATAATAGACATTACTGCAACCAGCATTTACTCTAATATTAATGTGAGTGTTGAATGGGAAAGGAGGATGGACCAAGCAAGGTCATTAGTTTCCTTGAAAATGATATTGTACCGTTTAATGTGTCAGAAGCACAATGTAGGCAACTGAGATTTGGCCGCCTCGTGTGTGTTTTTCTTAAAATTTGATGGCGCACTGAAACAAGCAGGTTAGTGACATTTTCCAGCCAATGATAAGTAAAAATTACAAAACACAAATCCTGGCTAAAGGCCCCCATACACCAATGTTTCCAATTTCTGTACAATCAAATTTTGTTCTACCAAAACCATGTAATATGAGGACCTTTCTAATCCTTCCAATCACTATGTATTCTATCAGGGAGGCCACTATACTACACAGTTGTTGGTAGATCTAATGGTAATTGTATGGATCGATCTTAAGGTGTATGGGGGGCTTTAGGAATGTGCAGACTAAAGGCCCCCATACACCTTACAATTTTTACATACAATTTCTTTATAATATACTTTTGTTCTACCAAAACCAAATAATATGTGGACCTTTCTAATACTTTCAATCAATATGTATTCTATCAGGGAGGACACTATACTACATTGTTGTTGGTAGATCTAAAGGAAATGTTATGGAGTGATCTAAAGGTGTATGGGGGGCTCAAGAGTTTTTTCTTTATAAAGATCAGAGCTTAGGATAGTGGCAGACCTATTCATAAAGATCACAAGATGACTTCTGTATGCCGCTGTGTTGTTGTAATCTATTCTACTTCATTTGCCAGAGATAATATAAAGAAAGTCACTTCTTTATATGCCGTGTGGCAAAGGTGACACGGCAAAGGTGACACGGGAAAAGGTGACACGGGCAAAGGTGACACGGGCAAAGGTGACACAGCGTTCGCGAACGGCAAAATCCGGGTTCGCGCCATCACTATTAATCAGCCAACAGGGTACCAAATACCTTAATTATACAAGATATCCATTACAGACGCTGCTAATGACATGCCATGCTGTGACAAACAAAAGTGCAATCTGAAACAGAAAAACGTGATAAATAGCACTACAAAACGACATATTGATAAAAAAACCTTTAGGGACTGGAAAATCAATCCAAAAAGTATCTTCCTTTAACAGACCTCCCCAATTTCCTCCACTAAACTCCACCCATACCCATACCATCCAGTAATGCACCCTTTCCCCTACTGTTTCCCCTCCATGTCAAGGTGTACATAAAATAGTGTCTTTTGCTCCCAACTGTTGAAAATGGAGAATGCAAAGTAAAGCAACAAAATATTTTAAAATGTAATTTTGTTATGCTGTCACTTTACTAGCTTCTTTGCAAAGTGATAAGCTCACAGGTTTGTTTTTATTATTTTAATGGGCACACATGACCCCTGGCAGAGGGGCTCTATATGCCACTAACAACGTACAGTTTTATATGTACTTCGAAGCAAATAGATTAACCAGGAGACCTAATGCGGCTTAAATTGAGTGTGAGGCACCAAATGGCTATAAGCAAAACATCAATCTCTGCAATGACCTGTCCGTTCTGCGCAATTGAACTGATTGTGGACTTCCCTATACTATCTGGGCAGCCTGCACTCCAGGCAGAGAGGACATATTGTACATAGAAGATCAGAGGACACTATTCAGCTTTATGCAGAGTTTTACTCTGAAACAAAATCTAGAAAACAGATTACAGTTGTGCTTATACGTTTTTACATAGTCTGGCAGAATTTATGATTTCCTAACCATTTTTAAGAGAATATTATGATAATACCAAAACTTTTCGCTTAACTTTCACTCATGGTTAGTGGTTGCTTGAAGCCAGTTATTGTCAAACAACGTGCTTAATCTTTTAAAATCATAATCTCTACACAAACAAATAACTCTGATCAAAATTTTAAATTTCCCCAGGTCTTAATACTTCTTAACATCAATGGCAGCATGAAGTCTTTTGTGGTAGTTGAGGATGAGGCTCTTTATCTTCTCAGATGGCAAAGCTGCCAGTATAATGTAAGTCAAAGGAAGACAACCAGGCACCTCCTGCTCAAAAGAGGTGAGGGTGCCTGATCCATTGGAAAAGGTCCACCCAGATGGAACAGCATGGGGACAATGTCTGGATGCATCTTGGACTCCCAAATCGCTGCTGGGAACCAGTTTGTCCGAGTTGTACCCCACTTTTACAGACTAACAAAAACATGCCCAAAACTCTCCAAAAAAATAACATTTACACATGCAGGGAAAATATACACTCCAGATGAGGAAGAGAAAACAGAGTTAACAACATACCTTGTGTGGTGCATTTTAAAGTCCATTAAAAAACATATTTTAGCACTCCTCTGGTGGAGTTGAGAAATCAAGAGCAATCCAGGCCTTGTTCATTATCTGAATCAACCTGTCAGCATTGCGAGTGGACAGGCATATACGCTTATCTGTTATAATCCCACCAGCAGCACTAAATACATGCTCCGATAAAAAAAAGCTAGCGGCAGGGCAGGCCAGCACCTCCAAGGTGTAGAGCGCAAGTTCGTGCCATGTGTCCAGCTTGGACACCCAGTATTTGTATAGCACTGAGGGATCATTTAAGACAAGTCTGCTAGTTATTCCTTCACCATCTTCCAAAACTTTTCCCTCCTTTTACCACTGGGCAGTGCTTCAAGGTAAGGGTGCTGGCGGAGTGTCATGAAAGTGTCCCATGCCTTGGATAGTGTTGCCCTGCCTTTATTGGAACGCTGTGTGTTTCCCTTGTCTCCCTTCATCGGTTGCCTAAGGAAGTACTGTCGGCCCGTTGTCATACGGAGAACTTTCGAACAAGTTCTCTCTACAAGTACCTTCTGGTATTGCACCATTTTACTCGTCCTCTGCACCACAGGAAAGATAAGAAGTTCCCTTTGTAATAGGGGTCGAGAAGGGTGAACACCTAGTAATTTGTCTTAAATACGTATAATGTGAGGGAGGAAGACGTCGATGTAGACATCTGGATGACTCTCCATCTCCTCCTCTTCCTCCCATTCATGCTGAACAGATGTAATTAAAGTCACATGGGTACTACTACCTTCTGCAGCATGGTCCAAGTCGCGCTGTAAAGCCAAATTGTGTGTGATCTCGCTATCACCCTGTGTCATCTCCTCCCCCATTACCTAGTCTGCCAAATTTACAGTGTCCCCCTTAATTGTGAGCAGTGATTGTTTAAGTAGACACAGCAATGGGATGGTTACACTGATAATAGCATTATCACCACTAACCATCTTTGTCTAGTCATCAAAGTTTTAAATTTTTTTACATAGGTCTGACATCAATGCCCACTCCTCACTTGTAAATGGTGGCAGTTGACTGGAACGGCAATGACCATGTTGCAGCTGGTAGTCCACAATTGCCCTCTGCTGCTCACAAAGCTTGGCCAACATGTAGAACGTAGAGCTCCTTGCTGTTCGGCTCGAGCAATGCCCTGCTCGGCGCATGGCACCGTGTGTTTGGCCGCCATGTTCGTGTCTCTGCCCCACAAATTTCATGTGTCGGAGACATCCAAAGGATGGGCAGCTAACTGCTGCCCTCACTGTCATGCCAGCAGCCATCTTAGCTGCTGGCATTACAGTCATTGGATGGGGGAAACACATGGTCAGGTACTATATAATACCTGACCCCCCCCCCCACTCGGCACACACATAGGGAGAGGGGCGGTTAGGCAGGGAAAGTTAGTTGTGCGAGAGGGTGATTGCTAGATCTTTACAGATCCAAAAGTCCTTTGAAGGATTCCAGTGCAGTTTTGGGGACATATACACTGCTGTATTATAACAGGGATTACATATTTGCTGACATTCATTTTCATACATGCTCCAGTGCGGGGGATTGATTGATGATTGATGTCTCTTGTTAGTTGTGGGAGTGAGCCTGGATGACTGGGCAATTCCAACTTTAGAGGAAATCCCTGTAGCAATGGATGTTGTACCTAGGCAACCATGCCGATTGGGAACACGTCCGTCGTAACATTATGTGTTTCCTCCGCTGGCGGGAAGGTCTGCTATTTAAAGCTGTGACATGCCAGCAGGTGTACAGCGCATCTCAAGGAAGCGGGCACCAGCAGGATACAGTGGAGTCTCCTGGTGACCCACTATGGACCACCCACTGAGCTGACAAGTGGTGGCTGAATAGCATGGAAGGCACCCCCTCTTGTAATTTCCCATATGAGATTTAGATATTTGAAACATTTTGTATTTTTAGGGTATACATTAGTGTTGAGAAAGCATGCTTGAGCGCTCAACCATGTGTGCTCCGCCGCCATGTTCCTGTCCAGACCCGCAAATTTCATGGGTCTGGACATCCAATGGACGAGCAGTTAACTGCTGCCCTCACTGTAATGCCAGCAGCCATCTTAGCTGCTGGCATTACAGTGACTGGATGGGCGGAACACATAGTAAGGGGCTGTATAGCACCTGACCACTCCCACTCGGCTCACTTGGAGACAGGGACAGGCGGCGGATAGGCAGGGATAGTGTTGTGTGTAGGTCCAATGTTGTTTTGGGGGACAATCCACTGTTGTTCTGTAACAGGGATTTATCATTCACTGACATTCATTTGGCCATTTTCAAGGTCCAGTCTTGTTTTGGGGGACATATCCACTGTTGTTCTGTAACAGGGATTCATCGTTCACTGACGTTTCTTTTTTTTTTGCCATCAGCACAGTTGAAAAAAAATATATTGTGTGTATTTACGCCTCCATTTGCGTTGGTACAGCTCCTGATTTATGCCTGGCCTGCTGTGTCTCAGTTATCCAAACTAAATTATAAAAATCTGTAGTGTTGTTAAAAACTTATTGCAGTTTGGCAAATTGACTAAAAATTCCGTTATATTTGTTTGCACGTGGGCACTGTTGGGGATCAGCTGCAAATGGGGCTCCCAATGACGCGACTCCACACATACAGTCCTTTCTTAAGGGCTCCTGCCCATTTTTATTGGAGCAACAAATGCTCAAACAAAAAAAGATACACTCGCAGGGGTCGTCAGCGGCAACGTAAAATGTTCATAACATAAGTAAACAGCCTCCTGGCTAAACAAACAAAGCTGGTTCTGACACTGAGCAACAGTTGCTCTAATGGGCTCCTGAGCTTTAGGAAACACCCAGACTGGGAATTGGGAATCTGCCCCACCCTGCTCTTGCAGATTCCCTGTAAAACCAGCCCCAGAACAGAATCAAGAAAAAACAGCAGGAGTCCCCTGCAAATAAAGGAACAGATGGTTCTACCTCAGAATGGGAATCTGAGATATTGTGGTCCAACATATCTCCCATCCAGCACTCTGCCCAGTGACACAGGTGATATTGGGGTCACTGTGTTATAGCACATAAAAAATATATATATATATTGTGCTGAATTGCGCCTCCATTTGCATTGGTCCAGTTTCTGATTTTGCTTTGCAAATTGACTAAGAAATTCTGTTATTTTTTTTGTGTGCGTGGGCAAATTTTTTTTAAAACGAAATTAAAATTAAATGTTTTATTTTTTTTTTACATGTAAAATGAAAAGGGTGAGCAAAAAGGCACAGGGAAGCGGTCGTGGTGCTGATGGTGCATGCAGAGGCTGAGGCCTTGGGCGCAAGGAAACACCAGTGCATCACCAAAAAAAAAATTACTGTACCCAGCTTCATGTCCAAGCTAGCTGTTCAGTGTAGGACATCACTGTCTATGTCTGGCCAGTGCAAACATTTGGTCGGTTGGAATGCAGAAAATAATAGTTAAAGCACCTGGACGAGAGACCTGAGATATTCTTTTCTGATTCCCAACGTCTTGAGACTGCACAGTTGCAAGGCGAAGACATTCGTGATCGGCGACTATTTGTTCACGAGGTGTATGATGATGAGACACAGTTGCCAAAAACTCAGGTTATGTTTAGGGCAAGTCAGGAGGATGATCAGAGTGTGGAACCCGAAGAGGAGGTGGAGCACGATGAGGAAGGTGACAAGCAGAGCGAGGACAGCAGTTCAGAGGGGGAGGGATCTGCAGCATTGCAACAGGCTGGAAGAGGCAGTAGTGTTGCAAAAGGGAGAAGTTGGGCTACACCAAGCAGGCCTAAAACCGTGACACAAAGCACCATGATGCTGAAATTTGCCTTGCCAAGGGGTAGGTGTTCCGCGGTATGGTGTAATGTGCAGATGACAAAAGAGTGGTAGTTTGCATCCTGTGCAGTACCAAAAACAGCTGGGGTGTAAACACTAGCAACCTCACCACCATCAGTATGATCCAAACACTAGTGATGGCCGAACTTTGGCCATGTCCGTCCCCGAACGGGCAGAGCGGACTTTTAAAAAAGTCCGCCGTCCGCCCGTTCGCGGACAGATTCAAATTCCCTGCCTCTAGGCAATTTTTTTCAATCGTACAATTGGAGATTGATTGATGGAAAATAGAATATACTCCACATTGAATAACCAATTTTTGATCGATTTTTTGGGGGTTTTTTTGATCGATTTTTTTTGGAATCGTAATTTGTACTGAATTTGTACTCAACCGATAAAAATTTTCCAACATGTCCGATCATGTTTTGATCGATTTTTTTCACAATTACGATCGATTAAAATTGATCGGACCATGTGGGCATGTTCCGATTTTCAGTCGAGCGATCAAAAAATTGCTCGCTTTTCATCCGTCGCCCATTAAAATCTTTGCATGTATGGGGGGCATAACTTCTCTTCATGTCATTGACCAGCTCCTCCCATATAGTTCTGGGCTGATTCCTCACCTTTCTGATCATCAGTGATACCCCACGAGGTGAGATCTTGCATGGAGCCCCAATTCGAAGAAGACTGACAGTTGTCTTTAGCCTCTTTTTCTAACAATTGCTCCAAGCTGCTTGCTAATTGCCTTATAGTCCTTTACAGCCTTGTGGCGGTGCACAGTTTTGTATCTAGTGTCTTCTGACAGCTCTTTGGTCTTGTCCATGGTAGTAGTTGGTGTCTGACTGTGGAGTGGACAGGTGTATTTTAGGAGCTCGGACAGGTGCTACTAATTTAGATTAAATGGAGTAGAGGTGGACTTTTTAAAGGCAGAGTAACAGGTAAATTCTTTAAAAATCATACAATGTGATTTCCTGAATGCACCTACAATGTGAATTTCAGACCCTCCATTTCTAAAAAAAATCCCACTGATTTCTAAGTGGGAGAACTTGCAAAATCACAGGGTGTTCAAATACTTTCACGCTGTCTAGAATACCACTACAATAAACCTTTTCCCCTCAACTTATATAACAACCTGCAAACTAATCCTGGGAAAGGCCTTGCAGATATATTATTAATCATCATCAGGGCTGTTTATAGCTTTTTGGGGCCCTATGTGAGATCTAGTTGGGGGCCCCTTTTTGTACACTATGATGCTATGGAGTTTCTCACATACCTAGGTTATGAGAGGGAAGAAAAGTCTATTGTAAATTTAACACCAAACTTCAGATAAAATACTTTATCCTTCCACCTGTCACTAAAAAATTAATAACATAATAAAAATAATAAACAAATAAACTGGGTCATTGTGCAAATGAACACCACAATGACAGTCACCACTTAAATATCACCAAAATCTATATATGGAATGAAGTCTATAATATACAGTGGGTACGGAAAGTATTCAGACCCCCTTACATTTTTCACTCTTTGTTATATTGCAGCCATTTCCTCATGAATGTACACACAGCACCCCATATTGACAGAAAAACACAGAATTGTAGACGTTTTTGCAGATTTATTAAAACAGAAAAACTGAAATATCACATGGTCCTAAGTATTCAGACCCTTTGGTCAGTATTTAGTAAAAGCATCCTTTGATCTAATACAGCCATGAGTCTTTTTGGGAAAGAAGCAACAAGTTTTTCACACCTTGATTTAGGGATCCTCTGCCATTCCTCCATGCAGATCCTCTCCAGTTCTGTCAGGTTGGATGATAAACGTTGGTGGACAGCCATTTTTAGGTCTCTCCAGAGATGCTCAATTGGGTTTAAGTCAGGGCTCTGGCCGGGCCATTCAAGAAAAGTCCCGGAGTTGTTGTGAAGCCACTCCTTCGTTATTTTAGCTGTGTGCTTAAGGTCATTGTCTTGTTAGAAGAGAAACCTTTGGCCCAGTCTAAAGGCTGCCATACACGGCACGGATTCGTGCCGGATTCCAGCGCGATGGATTCCGGGCGCGTGCACGCGGATCCATCGTGCCGGAATCCTCTGCAGCCCATCTTGCCCGTCCGACCGCATCCGATGGATCGGGGGCACAGAATCGGATCCGAGGAAGAACCAACCTGTTGGTCTTTTCGGGTCCGATTCTGCTCTGATCAGGGGGCGTTGCGGTCAGGGAGCCGATCCATCGGACACGGATCCGGCCGTGCAAGGTGGGCTGCCACGATCGGATTCCCTAATTGGCTGATCGTTCTCACCTGTGGATGCCGGCGGAATCGCCGGAATCCATCGGTGCTGAATCGATCAGCCAGGGAATCCGTGCCGTGTATGGCTAGCTTAAGGTCCTGAGCACTCTGGAGAAGGTTTTATCCAGGATATCCCTGTACTTGACTGCATTCATCTTTTTTTTAATCAATATTATTTTATTAAGAAAAGATTACAGTCATACATGAGTACAGAGAAAACATCTGGTCTTTTCTTGTTCCAAAGTAGAAAGTAGACAGGAACATACATTATTATCCAAATAGAAGGGAGGAAGGAGGCAGGACTGGAGCTGCGTATAGAAGGTAGCTCGATAGATCAGGCAATTCAATTAGGCAAGTCCTTAGATTCTACATATAAGGACAAAACAGCGATCTTGTAGGTGTACAATGGAGAGTTCTATACGTTTAATAGATTCTAATTAGATGCCCATTCTTTAAGAGAAGGGGTATGTGTAGATTTCTAGTAGCGAGGTATCACATGTCTAGCTGCGATAATAAAAAAGTGAAGAAACCCACGTTTAGCCTTAGATACTGGCCCTGGAAAATTTGAAAGAAGGGCGATCTGGAGTGAAACTAAGACATTGGACAGTGTCAGCTTGTTGTAGAGCTCAAGGATCTGGTGCCAAAAGCTTAATATAGGACAAGACCACCAAAGGTGGAGCAGTGTTCCCTCCTCCTTTTCACGTCTCCAATAAAGATGGGCGAATTAAAAAAAAAAACCCTTCCACAACCCTTCTCTACACCTCCAGCAATTTTAGTGATGATACCATTTTCAGGGGCTTTGCAATCAGCTCACAAAGTTAGTAAGTCGAAAAATTTGACCATCTCTAGTCTCTAACAAAGATTAGACACCGACTGCATATATCGGCTGACCATCGCAGGGCATCTATACCATCTAGATAAGACTTGTGGTCAATCCTCAAGAGGCAGGTGGACAAACAAAAACCAACTCATTCTGACACACTCAAAGAAGTGATTATGAAAGAATGGCTTGCTATGAGTCAGGATTTGGCCCAAAAGTTGATTGAGAGCATGCCCAGTCGAATTGCAGAGGTCCTGAAAAAGCAGGGCCAACAATGCAAATACTGACTCTTTGCTTAAATCTCATGTAATTGTCAATAAAAGCCTTTGGAACGTATAAAGTGCTTATACAGGGAGTGCAGAATTATTAGGCAAATTAGTATTTTGACCACATCATCCTCT
>CM070037.1:84179939-84192318 GCA_036250615.1 Ptychadena robeensis
CAATAATAAAATTATTCCTCAAAAATGCCACTTGCCTAATAATTCTGCACTCCCTGTATTTATATTTCAGTACATCACAGAAACAACTGCAACGAAGATCTAAAAGCAGTTTAACAGCAAACTTTGTGAAAACTAGTATTTGTGTCATTCTAAAAACTTTTGGCCAGGACTGTTTATGTTCATAAGGGGTCGTGTCTCTTGTGGACATTCTTCTTTGCCTCGATTGCACTCATCCTTTCCCTGCGGCTGAAAAACACCCCACAGCATTATGCTGCCACCACCATGCTTCACTGTTGGGACTGTATTTGACAGGTGATGAGCAGTGTCTGGTTTACTCCACACATACCGCTTAGAATTAAGGGCAAAAAGTTCTATCTTTCTCATCAGACAAGAGAATCTTATTTCTCACTATCTTGGAGTCCTTCAGGTGTTTGTTAGCTTTAATGTGTCTTGAACTGAGGAGAGGCTTCCTTCCGGATACTCTGCCATAAAGCCCTGACTGGTGGAGGGCTGCAGTGATGGTTGACTTTTTACAACTTTCTTGCATCATACCAACAGTAAAATATGGTGGTGGTAGTGTGATGGACTGCATCTCTGGAGCTCAGCCACAGTATCTTTGGGCTCTTCTTTACCTCTCTCACCAAGGCTTTTCTCCCACGATCAGTTTGGCCGGACGTCAGCTCTAGGAAGGTTTCTGGTCGTCCCAAACATTTTCAATTTAAGGAATATGGAGGCCACTGTGCTCTTAGGAACTTTAAGTGCCGCAGAAATCTTTTTTGTAACCATGTCCAGATCTGTGCCTTGCCACAATTCTGTCTCTGAGCTTTTTAGGCAGTTCCTTTGACCTCATGATTCTCATGTGCTCTGACATGCACTGTGAGTTGTAAGGTCTTATATAGACAGGTGTGTGGATTTATTAATAATAAGCAAACACAGCTGGACTCAAATACAATTACATTATTGAGGAAAAAAAGAACTTAAAAGATTTTAGCAAATGGCTGCAATATAACAAAGAGTACAAAATTTAAGGGGGTCTGAATCCTTTCCATACCCGCTGTATACACATTCATTCCGGATACACAGAATGAAGTCTGTATAATATATTTTGTACACAGATAGTGGTCAAAGTGGCCCAATGCCAATGAATAGTCTGCATTGTACACAAAACGGCCATGATCATCATGTACATGGATGTTCGCACTGCTTCTAGCCGGCGAGCAGTTCGACAGCAAGCGGCGTTCACCAGCGAGAAGGAGCTCACTATTCTTCCTCCGGCAGGATTAGGAGCAGTAATATCCCGCCGGAGGAAGGATCTTTTCATTGAAAACAGAGTAGAGAACCTGGTCTTGTCATGAAAAGCTGGCTCGGAAAACTGAAAGGGGAGTCACATCTAGCAATCACAACCTGGAACTATGCTTTCTGACGCTACTGACGTCACTTCTGGGTTTTCTGAATTTGAATCTTCCCACGAACTTCGGCCATCACTACTTTTTATAATCATTTGCATACTAAAGCATGCTAATACCTGCTAACATGGATTATTCATTCTCTTCCCCCCTTCCTGTGTCTCTCTACTCTCCCTTATATCCTATATCTCACCTTTAGAGGGTAGCTTTTATATGTTATTAAACAACACAAATAATTATTCTTTCTTTATTGATTTCTATTTAAGGCCACTCAATGTTCTAACAGCACATACTGACCATTTATATGTGACCTAATTGTTTCATAACCATTTGTTATTTTTTCATTGCAGTCTAGGGTATTGGGTAAATTTACCTCTCAATTTTTTCAAGTAGCTATTGTTACTATGAGAAAAATGAAGGGAACTGCCCTCACTTTGGAGATTTGTAAAAACAGTATTTAGCTATACCCTCTCTTTCCTTATAATTGTCTTTCATCAGCTTTCCTGTTCAGTGATATCACCTAGGTCAAGAAGGACCACAAAACTTTATCTCCATATCATAGTATAGTGTAAAGTTAAACTGGACACGTTTAATGAGAACGCACAGTGTAGTATAATTAGTTTAGGATATTATTTAATCTTTGTCAAGAGTAAAGCTGGGAACACAGGCATAGATATGCAGCAGATTGATGGCCATCTATCTGGCCCATATCTAATGCAGCAAAAATCCATAAATCACAGTCGATGTCCATTGCTTTGCATAGGGACCACAGGGTCGCCATGCAAAGCATCGTCGGAGCTGGAGACACAGCATTGCTGCGCCTTCAGCTCCTTCGATGTCGGGCAAGAAGTACAATGGCGTCATTGCGCTGCTGCCGGGAACCGCGAACGCCTCCTATATTGAGCAGTGTGTTGCCGGCTTAACAGGTATTTTCCTGTACTTACATATACTATTATGAAACAAATCATGGGAACATGTGCATTTATTGAAGTTTGCAACATACACTTTAAATGTACGAACGAATGTACGAAAAACAAGTAGAGCCGCACTAAAATTATGTAAAATAGTGGGGCTCTATCCTTTATCATAACGCATGGGGTGGGGTGCTTTGCATGCTGCTATAACAATGACTGGATAAAGGATGAGGGGCAGATAAGCCCCCCCAAACTTCTTAATGCTTTTAAAGTCCTAATTTTGCATTTTAACCAACATATTTATATATTCTTCTGACTTTTATAAGTGACTCTTCCTCAGCTTAATTAATTCTCAATATCTTGCAATGCTGGGGTTACATTTCCTTCTACATTATTTTCCTTTCGCTCTCCTCATGCTAATGTCTCCTTCACATTGCAATCCTTCTACTTAATACTTTCTTATCTTTTACCGGTATTGCCTGCTTTCATTAAAATTGTCAGTACCAATTGTTCCTGACTTCCATATCTCAATTAAACATTAATCCATAATAAAGGAGAACCTTCCAGGAGGAATAGCGAGTAGATAATTTCATCCAGTTTATTTTCATCCACCAAGAATAATCTACTTCTCTATCTCTTTACTTTGGAGTTTAGTAGACCCTACAGGCAATCATAATCTCTGTTGTCCTGTCTTTTTGCAGAAACACATTCTACTACAATGTACTAAATGTATTACACCATATAACTGATCATGAAAAAGGTATCCATTGACTTTTGGCATCTTTACGTTATCGTATCCTAAACCTATAGTATGAATACGTTATATTTGTGGTTTTTCTATTTAGTGTAATAGGGACATTGTAGTCTACAGAGAAATAAAATTAGGGTAAATGGATTTAAAGCTGCTATTAAGTATATGCTCTTTTCTTTCCAGATAGACAGCTTTGTTTTTTTTCAGGCTTCCTTAAGGGCCATCTACTTCATAGACCTAGACTCAGATGGTGGCTGAAAATGATCATTGTAAATCCTGGAGTATCTGCAGTCCTTGTTCAGTGTTCGACTTGATAGGTTACAAAGCTCTCTGATCAATTATGCATAGAGACTGATGAAATACTTTCTTTAATCTACAACATACATGGGTTTTTTTCGGTAATAATTACATTATTTACCCAGGCTGCAGACAGTTCTGGGTATTATTAATAAAGAACCCAGTGTCCTCAGTGGACACTAGTGTAAACTGGGAGTCATGGATGCAAACATGAATGCTTGTTTGTTAATAATAGGTTATGTAAACGCAGAAACTGAAAGATACTTACTAAATCAATAGTGTTCTACTATTTCCTTTTTAAGTTGATTAAATATGTTTTTCAACTGCCCGGTGTCCAGAATATATTTAATAAGAATAGTAGTATAAAGACGAATATTAATTGGCCAAACCATGGAAGACACAGTAAGTACAAAAGAAACTCTCCCCACCTCATCTACTGAGGATTTTTGTGAATATCTAAAGAATATGAATTTTTATATGCAGGTTTTGGTGAACCTGAGGGTTGGAGTAGCCTGTCCCTCACTGAGAGTGTCCCTCATTATTTACTTATTTTTTGCTTAAGATCTGTGGCAACACACTTCGTCATTAGAGGAAGATTTTTGGAAATTCAGAACAAGAAATACATGGTCTCAGTATAAAAGGACAGGTAACTAAACCTTTCATCAAGTCCTAAAAGGTAACACAAAATATCAATATTCAAAGATGAATTATAACTGTATATGTCTTTTGATCTTTAGTGTACGGGTGTTCTTGAAAAAGTCCTAAAGGACGAAACGCGTCGAACAATATCCCAGTACAACTCAATGTATCGGACCCACCAGAAATGGGGGTTAGGTGAATAAGTATGACAGGAGAAAACGGGGACCACCGTGTGTAGGAGGTCCTCGTCTCTTCCTGGTTTGGCAACTTTTTGATTTTTGCATAATTATTTTGCATAATTCCGCTGTATTGAACTAATTGACAAACGGTGTTGCCCTTTTGTGAATGTAACAAATAAATTGTACCCTACAGGGGTGTAAAACGAATTTTGAAGGTCTCTGGCTAAGTTATTTTCTCTTTAGGTAAGGGAAAGAACCTCTTAAACCCCCTTCTCTTTCATATGTTGCCAGCATATAAAAATTCATATTCTTTAGATAATAAGAACAGTAATAAAGTAACATCAGTAACATTATGAAAGCAGCAGCATTAAGGAAGCAGCACCCAACAAAACATTACAATTAAAATTATGTTTGTGTTTAATATTTTGGCTCTACAGAGAGATGAACCCAGGGGAAATGTTTAATAGGTGGTCATAATAATACACTTGGCAATCAATAGCTTTTGCAGGGTCCGACTCGGTCCTAATAACACAATTTTTTTTTATTCCAATACATTTTATTGAGAAAAAAACATGTAACAAGGGTACAATATAATGCTTCACAGTAAGCAAAATATAAATTGGAGGTAGGGCATAACAAAGTGAGGGATATTCGGGGGGGGGGGGTCTATAAATGGTCGAAACAGACTGTGGAGAGGTCTAAAAAATGGGGAACAGATCATGACATAGGCATGAAAAGGGGGAAAACCAATAGTAAGACAACATTACCAAAGACAGAAATACAGAAGTACGTCAGTTCAGTGAGGCATAAGATTCCAGTATTCTTCAGATTTCTCAGAAATGCCATTTCAACCACATCTTATTGAAAACTGTCAACCTATCTCTTTTGCTAAAAAGCAATTGCTCCATCTCATGCACAAAGTGCAACTGTCTAATCCAGTTAATCAATGTAGGAGTCGTACTGGTCGCCCATCTATGGGGAATCACAGTTCTGGCTGCATTGTAAATATGTCGTTCTAACTATTTAAGTTTCTGGTCAGCCATGCGATTTTGAATAATGAAGTAAGAAATAATCAGGAGTAAATGTAAGCTCCTTTTTTAAAAAATATGACATCCATCTATGGACTTCATGCCAAAAAGTGGAAATAAGTCTGGGGAATGGGGGTTCTAAGATAATCACCTAGCTTTGGATTATTATGTAGCAAGTTCGTAGCTCTGAGCGAAACTCTTGCCTCTCTAGAAAATCTCTCACCCTCAATTGGTATGGGGCTTTTTAATTTTTTTGCAAGTCCCATAGATTTCTGGGTGGAAACTCTGGGTTACCACATAAAGGGGACATTGGGCCTGGGAAGTAGGTAAGTATTGTTGAGCTCGAATATTCGAATGTCGAATATTTTTGTGAATATCGTCACTTTGAGAATTCACAAATATCTCAAACATGTCTTCGGATATTTGCGATTTCGAATAAAATTCCCATTGCAAAAATAAACATAGCATGTTACCATAATTTTTGAAATGCAAATATTATTTTCGCAGTACATGGTCATACCACGAGTATTTTTTACGACTATCGAATATTAGTAGAATATAAGTAGAATTATTAGTGAATTAGAATATTGCCTATGCCGTTCATCACTAGAGGTAAGGGCTGAGCGAGTGACGGAAAGTCAAAACATCTTAAATTGACATTCATGGAATTTAATTGCCTTGGGGTGGGCTGATGATTTCAATCATATTAAGCTAGTTAGTGGTACAAGCAATCTAAAAGATTTCACCTGTACCAATGGCTTTGTATCAAGATGTAGGCACCAGTCTTTGATTCTATTCAGCTGTACCGCTCGGTGATATCTCTACAAGTCAGGGACTTTCAACCCACTTGCAGACCTAACCTCCTAATGAACCCGCTCTTGGATAAGTTTATAAAGCAAAGATTGATAGACCTCTACTCGTGTAATGCTTGGAGAACAATGTACCCTAATACTAGAGACTACACCTTTTCTTCCTCTGTTCACTCTAAGTACTTCAGACTGGATTACATCTTTGTTAACCCGAGAGACTTACCTAAACTTGTTTCCAGCTCTATTGAAAAACACTACTTTCTCTTATCACGCTCCCGTCAATTTTACTATTGATTTCTCATATATGTACATATACATGTGCAAACAATCCCTCCACCAACTGGTGGGCACCCGGAAGGAACTCCTTAGTGTCATAAAGATCAGACGAGTACACACCCTTCGTACAGGCACCTACTATGAAGGAGACACAAGTGCAACAAACTGACAGCTAGAGCAACTATAGTCAGGAGGACGCATGCTGCCATCTTGAAAATGAAAACTAGGCAAGGCTCCTTTCCAGATATAGCATGCTGTTTTCAGGAATATTATCAATCACTGTATAATTTAAACACTGGGGCGGTACAACCTCTTGCCGGGCAATCTAGGATCCATAAGCTTAAAGAATACATTGCCTGGTTGGGTATGCCTAAACTTTTGGCGTCCATAGCTTAGGAAATGTCGTCCCCAATCTCTGCCACTGAGTTTACCCCAGTGCTTAAGCAGATGAAGCCTGGTTAATGTCATGGTCCGGACGGTTTCAGTACACAATATTACCCCTCTGGGCGGTTTGAGCTTTATGGCACGAAAAGCTTGTTTTACCGGCATATGGCGCAATCACGAATTCGTGATATTTCTCGAAGAATTCTACTAATATTTGATTCTACATTTGCAAATATTCACAATTACAAAACTAGATCCATCATCCATTATAACCGCCTCGCAATTACCTTCAAAATGATTGGTCACATGTGCTATTTATTTTCGCATTGCGTATATATATTCGTAATCCATGGCCATAAGCATCCCAATCGCGAATATTCGAAATTGCTAATATCCGCCACCATATTCGTAAAATTTGCGAATTCTCGAATAGCCAATATTCAACTAATATATTCGCAATTTGAATATTCAAGCTCAACACTAGTAGGTCGTAACCCCTACCCAAAAACTTGTAGAAAAATCCAAATAAACAGTGATAAATAAGTAGTAGTAAACTTAGTGACTGTATATGTCTAACATCTAAAAAACTCAATTGCCAGAAATCCAACAATTAAGGTGGGTGACACTAAATGACACTAATGAAATGTTGTCTTCCCCCAAAAAGGGGGAAGGTATACCTAGCAGTGCAAATCAGACACACCTCACAGTGGGGGGGGGGGGGGGGGGGGGGGCGTTTGAACCAACCTACAGAGTTATCAAGTGAATGATGGGGGGGTCCATGCTGACCTCCACCTCCTTCAGTAATAAAAAGAAAATAAGTTGTTCTGTTCACAAAAGAACCGAAAGGGAACAATATAACATTGTCACAGGAACAAATCTTAGGGTCCCCATACACCTTTAGATTTCTGTGTCTGTGTCTGAGAAGGTAGTAGTAGTAGTGTAGTAGTGTTATATAAATTTGGAAACTTTTAGGAAGTGGTCTTAGACATTTACATTTGCAAATAATGTTATTAGCAGGAAGTCACCACAAGGTTAAGGTGGGTTTACACATGTAGATTTTTTGTTCGTTCAACTGCCGATTCGATTTTTTTTTGTCGAACAGGGTTCGTCCATTTATCGAATGTAACATTAGTATTTTTTTGTTCTTTCATTCCGATATCGAATGAAAATACATTCAGAATTACTACGACAGATAAACATTTACATGTTCAATGACCTTTTGAAAGATTTTTTGCTCGAGATTGAACAAAATTTATCCATCGAACAAATTGGCCATTCTAGATTTTTGTTCAATCAACCAAAAAATCGTTCGTTCTTCATTGATTGGACAACATCTACAGATGTAAACCCACCTTTACTGGGTTTTGTTAGTTGAGATAGTATTAGTGAGGAGTCTTGGCTGTGTACGTGTAGGTATAAATGGTTGGATTTTTTGTGCAATCAACTCTTAAATTGATCATTGCAGTTGATTGTTAAAGTAGGGATTTCTTTTGTCAGAACGATCACCCAAACTTGAAGGAAATTTTGCATTGTATGAGAGGAGTGATGATTTGTCATGTTGGTTATGTTGGAGGATTTGGCAGTAATTTTGTGGGTATTCTAGTTGTTTGGATGGATTGGCCTCATATCATATCATGGCAATGAGGCTTTTCAGACAGAAGTTGCTCTGTCAAAGGTCACACTGTATAGTACGATCGAGTGATATTGGGCTTAGGTTGCACAAACCGATTTTATTGATAATTGATCTAACAAAAGTTGTTGTGTATACGACTAGCACTACAATTAACACTAGCCATTCATTTGTTGGAATAACTGGGACATTAGTTTGTGGATCATGCTCAGGACAGGCTTAGGTTATCATTTCCTGGTATGATATTGGTGTTTTTTGAATGTAATAAGAGATCCTAAAAGTTTGGCACCTATTGTTTCTTTAAACTCATGTCCTTTAGGTAATAAGGGAAAGTGCACACTGGAGAGCCTTCAGGTGGCTAAAGGGGGATTTCAACCTTTTATAATGACATATTCTGAGTAGCACAACCATTAGAGACAAGGTGGTTCTTTGAATGAGACATTTGGGGCCAGATATTGAGAGAGCATTTGGTTTGTTCCTAATGATCCAGATAGGGGCCCTTCATAGGGGTGTCATAGGCTGGGGGATTATTTTGTTGATGATTTTGGTTTTGGAATAATCTGGTCAGCATCCAGTAGATCTATAGATCACTGTCACAATAGGGGTTGGACACTTGTTTTGCTGGATTTGTTTTTCTTTGGTGCGTGTAGGAGCTTTTGGTATCTGAACATTGTTATCAGCAGAACCATACTAATATAATTTATGGGTGTGCTGATGTGAGGAGCAATAACCTCCAGCTATTGCTCCTCACATGGCTATGCTGTCTGTTGTCATTCTGTGGCTGGAGTTTCTGACTTATACAAAGTCCTTAGTGATTGGGCAGGCTTTGAAAAGTTTTCAGTGAGGTAGGCCCAGGGCATTTCCTTTTTTGTTCTTTTATGTTACATTCTATATGGAACTGGAACTAAAATGTTATGGTTACTTCTCCTTTCTCTGTTCTTTTCCCCTGGCTTTCCAATGTGCCCAGTAGATGGGTGAACCAAAGAGTTCTGGCAAGCACCTTAGTGGGGTTTGCAGATGGGTAATGTGGAGAGCCAGTTAAGGCCCCCATACACGGGTCGGATTCCGACCGGATTCCGGGACGATCGATTCCGGGCGCGTGCACGCGAAACGATCATGCCGGAATCGCGTGCAGCCCACCTTGTCCGATCGTTCGCGTCCGATTGATCAGGGGCTCAGAATCGGATCCGACAGAGAACCAACATGTTGGTCTTTCTGATCCGATTCTGCACACATCAGGGGGAGTTGCCATTTGGGAAGTAAGTGATCGGACACGGAATCGTCCAGGAATCCGTGGGACAAGGTGGTATGCAGCGATCAGATACTCTTAATTGGCCGATTGATCGGAGCTCCGATTCCCGCTGAGATCGCCGGAATCGATCGGATGAGTGATCAATCGGCCATGGAATCCAACTGTGTATGGCTAGCTTTAGATTAGGGCATTTTGTTTTACATAATATTTGGGCTCAGTGGGTTGATTATTATAGAAGGCCACAAAGGATTATTCCGGTTTCTCTGGCCGGCACACAAAGGGAATATCGGACATGTCCGTTCTCTGGCCGGCCCAGCTGTGGGGCGACAGGAATCTGTCGCTCCATGTGGGCACATGGCGATAAGCGGCCGATTTTTAACCTGACCGACGGCGCAAGCGCGCACGCCCGTCGGTCAGGTTAAAAATCGGCCGCTTATCGGCATGTGTATGGCAAGCATTAGTTGTCCTTGGGTCATAGGTGAAGGCCTACACAAACTAAGGCAGCAGACACTGGTGACCTGGGCTGATATGATGGTGGATTGTGATTGTATATCAGAGTGAGCTACAACCTACAACCGACCTACAACTGGTGTGCAGTCTCAGTGGGCCTTAGTTGTCCTCGAGTCGGTGGATTAAGTCTGAGGGCCTACACAAACTAAGGTGGCAAGCACTGGTGACCTGTGTTGATATGATGGTGGATGGTGATTGGACCTCAAAGACTGGGAACTAAGATAAACATTACAAGGCACTATGGCCATTTGTCTGCATTGATTGATAAGTAACCAGAATGGTAAATAAAGTAGTGGGAAGATTGGGGACTAGTACTACTGGTCAGGCATTTAGAGCTGGAAAAAGATAGGAACATTTTCTTAGTGATGAGCGGGGCATGTTACTGTTGATGTTAACAGGAGGGGCCTAGGCACTAATTGGACGGAATTTCATGGGCTTTGTGGGTGTGGGGGTGCGCTCAAGCATAAGGTGTCATGCTTGAGCTTTTGTGGCATTTTTGTAAGGCCCTTGAAGGTGGTCTGGTCATAAAAAAGGTCATTGTAAGGGACCGTCATAGGTATGGAGTCCCACCCTTTGTTAAGGATGTCGGAGTACCAGGAAACTAGTTCTGTAAGGTGGTATCTGCATTTTATTGTAATTGTCTCCTAGTCAGTGTAAGGCGACTGGAGGCCTATGTATTGGGTAATGCAGATACAGGGTGCTAGATAACTGCCTTCAAGGGACCTTCATTGTAATCTATAATGGCCTGTTTAATGATTGTTATAAAATATTTTGTTATATTGGTAATAAAAGGCTGCCGGGCCATTTAAAACTCAATCTGTCCGAGTCTCAATTATTCCAGTTAGGTTTTTGTGAGAGAATGTTGTTGAACAATTCAGACAAAAGGGAACAGCTATATTGTATACCCTAGTCAAGTGAATGCCAATCCCGCCTGTGCACCTCAGTTCATCTGATCCCTGACAGAGCTTCTCAGTGGAAAGAACACCAGCTGCACTTAGAATCTGACCGCTGCTCTCTGTGTGAGAGCTCTCCCGCGCCGGGCACTTTTCTTAGGGCCAAGGAACCGCCGCTTGCTCCTGAAATTAGTTGAGAGGAACAGAAGCATGGAGGGTTTCACCATCACTCCCATGCAGGTCATGATTCCTGCCAGAACATGTACACACCACATTAGAATGCAGCTTGTGCAACTAACCTGGAGGGTCACTAAGGAGTTTTGGTAGGACTGAAGCAAGTGGTAAAGACCACTGAGCACATGTGGAGGCAGCAGGGAGACAAATAAGGCCTTGCTGCCTCACCCAAATTCATCGGAAGCAGATCCTTCTCCAAAATATCTGGCAGAGCTGGAACAAAATAACATGGATACCATAAGCAACATAGCTAAGCATGTTTAGAAGATTTGCTAACCCTTAGTATGCTAGCTCCCTCCGCCTAGGTCTTTTGGCTCCGGGCCTGTGTTTCTGTTTGACCTTTCTTAAGTAGCATTTTTCATCTCGTTACTCACTGAAGCACTGGCTTTGGCCTCGCCTCTTTGGGAAAGAGAAGACCCTGTCCTGTATTTAGCCTCTCTTTGCATGTGGCTGCACTTCCAAAAGCATGGCCGCAAATGGCAGCAGGGTTGTTGCATGGTGAACCTGGCTCCTAAATTTCAACAACTGTTTCTGCCACCTGTCACCAGGCACCATCACTGTCCCCATTGGAGCACATGCAAGTGGACTGCTCATGCCTAACCCTTCATCAAAAAACAGGCAGAGTTTGACTTTGCATCCTCAACACCCATATCTATTTACAATCTACAATCTATTTTCTGATGGGCTTAACCCCACCTCAGGGTAGAATGTACCCTCTGTCCCAGCACCTTGTGCCCCCATGCATAGATTATAGGGGTTTCAACAAAATCTCCAACAAAAATTGGTATCCCTTGCCTATGATCTCTGAGATCTTTGATCGCCTCCAGGGGGCTACTATATTCACCAAGTTGGACCTGCGGTGGGCTTACTACTTGATTCATATTCGGGCTGGTGATGAATGGAAAACAGCATTCAACTGGATGTGCATTATGAATACTTGGTGATCCAGAACATCGCCAACGATGTGTGTCGTGAGCTTACAAGAAAACAGACTGTATGCCAAACTAAAGGAATAAAGCCCGTCGCCATCGGCGGGAGGGCACCTGACAGGGAGGGCTGGAGAAATGATGGTCGGCTCGTATGTCTTTGTGTTTTGTTTGTGTTGTTGAGAGAGATTAATGTTTAGATACTTCCGGCGTCACGAGAGGGGAGGGGGAGGAGAGCACCCCCACCTCTT
>CM070037.1:84203437-84222033 GCA_036250615.1 Ptychadena robeensis
GGGGGCGCACTTGGGCAGCTCAGCCTCTGTTGTTGGTGGACCTTGTCCCGGCCCTGGCAGAGGGGTTGGAGTAGAGGGCTAAGATTTTGGAAAGAATGTAGGGACCAAAGCCTAGATGTTTCAAGAGGGAGGACATATAGTCCAGGGAGACTCGGTCGAAAGCTTTCTCAGCGTCGGTCAAAAGGAAGAATGCTTCCGGTTCGGCTCTGGAACACCATTCAAGGAGGTTTAAAACTTTAGTTGTGTTGTCCTTGGCCTCGCGCCCTGGGACAAACCCAACTTGGTCAGGATCTACCAGGGAGGGGAGAATGTCGTTGATCCTGTTGGCTAATATCTTTGCATAAATCATAATGTCTACATTAAGGAGGGAGATGGGCCTGTAGTTACCACAGGAAGTAGGGTCTTTTACTTCCTTGGGTATAACCGTGATGTTGGCTTCAAGAAGCCTGTGATGTTTTTGGTATGAATCTGAGAAGTGATTGAAAGCCGACAGGAAGGGCTTGGAGAGAGCGTTGGGAAATGCCTAATAGTATTGACCAGAAAATCCGTCCGGGCCCGGCGCCTTGTCAGGCTTCAGGTGGGGGAGGACCGTGGCTAGTTCTATTTCCGAAAATGGGTAATCTAGGCTCTGGGAAAGGTGTGGTGGAACCTATTCCACCACACCTTTCCCAGAGCCTAGATTACCCATTTTCGGAAATAGAACTAGCTACGGTCCTCCGCCACCTGAAGCCTGACAATGCGCCGGGCCCGGACTCCTATCTAAATATGCCCCAGCTCCTAAGCTGGGGCATATTTAGATAGGAATTCGGTGATCCGCTCTTCTCTAGAGAGCTCAGAGGTGGGCGACTCTGTGTCACGAGGGAGGTTGTACAGGGAGGTGTAAAAGGATGCGAATTGCGAGGCTATATCCGGAGCAGCCACATGAGAGACTCCCTTGGAGTCTTTGATAGCTTGAATGGAATAAAGTGCAGATTTTTGTTTAAGAGCTCTGGCTAAGTACTTGGTGCATTTATTGCCATATTCGTAGAAAAACTTGCTGTGGAGGATAAAAACTTTTTTGTGCATCTGAAAAGTTCCTCCTTGAGTTCTGTTCTGGCTTCTTGTAACAAGTGAAAGTCTTTATCTATTAAGGATGTTTTGTGCTGTGATTCAAGCTTACGGATGGAGGTTTGAAAGGAGGAGATCTTTTTTTGGGCACGTTTGCGTCTGGTGGCTGCTAACCGGATAAGTACACCTCTCAATGTACATTTATGTGCCTCCCAGACAGTAACAGGGTCTGAGTCCATAGTGGAGTTGAGCTTGAAAAAGGATTGGATCTCCTTCTCCAGCTCATCTAACACTTGCTTCCCCTTCAAGAGAGAAGCGTCCAGTCTCCACACTCTGGGTCCTGGGGGAGAGCGCGAGAGTTTGATGGGGAAGGTGATTGGGGCATGGTCAGAGAGGAGTATTGATTCAATGGTGGCTTTACACATTTTTGGGAGATCTGGTTGGGATAGAAAAAAAAGAAAGAAGAAAGAATAGTCCTTTGTCGTGGGGTATAGGGTTCGCCACGTGTCGTGCAATGATAGCGATTGGAGGGACTTTTTAATGGAGCGGAGGGCCGGATATGTCAGCGAGGACGTACCATTTGAGGTATCTAGGGAAGGCTCCAAAGGGACGTTAAAGTCGCCTCCTAGGACTAGGAGCCCCCTCGCGAATTCTTGTAGTAAAATATGTGTAAAGAAGGTGGGTTGTTTAGTGTTGGGACAATACACATTTGCCAAAGTGATGGGTGTAGATCTGAGTTTACCTTTTAAAAAGATATATCGTCCCTCCGGGTCGGCCAACTGGTCTTCTAACGTGAAGGGAGTGTTCTTGGCAAGGATTATGGAGACTCCCTTAAGGCCCCCATACACGTGTCGGATTCCCACCGGATTCCGGCACGATCGATTCCAGGCGCGTGCACACGAAACGATCGTGCCGGAATCGCGTGCAGCCCACCTTGTCCGATCGTTCGCGTCTGATTGATCGGGGGCTCAGAATCGGATCCGACAGAGAACCAACATGTTGGTCTTTCTGATCCAATTCTGCACACATCAGGGGGAGTTGCCATTTGGGAAGTAAGTGATCGGACACGGAATCGTCCTGGAATCCGTGGGACAAGGTGGTATGCAGCGATCGGATACTCTTAATTGGCTGATTGATCGGAGCTCCGATTCCCGCTGAGATCGCCGGAATCGATCGGGTGAGTGATCAATTGGCCATGGAATCCGACACGTGTATGGCTAGCTTTAGTCTTCTGGTTCGGGGAGGTGGCATGGTAAGCTGCTGAGAAGTAGTGATTTGTGAGCTTTTGGATTGCTGAAGCTTTAAAATGTGTCTCCTGTAAAAAAAAGAACATTAGCACCCAATTTTTGAGCTAGTTGCAAAACTGTGGATCTTTTTTCTGGAACATTTATACCTTTAACGTTGAACGAGCAAAACTTACATATAACTTTATCTAACATATCAGTCTTGTGAGACTGTCGAGAAAGCAGCCTCATTGCCATCATGTGATGACTGAAGAGGCTGCACAGAGAACAGAGAGGAAGAAAGAAAGATACAGGCAATGAAGAAGAAAAAAAATAGAAAACTGCAGAAAGGAAGGGACAGAGCAGGAGACAGTAGGAGAAAAAAGGAGAGGGGGAGGGGGTGGGAGATCGGAGAGTATATCAGGAAGAAAAATAGAATGGAAAATTAGTGAGAAAGGACAAGGACAGTTTGAAAGACTTGAAGAGACTCCGGAATGGGTCTATAGGAGAAGGAGCTTACGATTGCAACCCCACACACTTGGGCGGTGTGAGGGAATTAGGAAACACCCATTTACAATTCAAGAAAAAAATAAAGACCGGAGTGGTCCAGTGTGAAACACGTGTCTGCAGTGATGAGGAAACGTCTTAGGTGAAATAGCTAAATTTTGATGGGTCTATGGGGAAGATCAGAAAAAAAACTTTGTGATTCAAAACATCGGCACAAAGGCCTAGGAGATAGGGGTCATAGGTAAGGATGTTTGTCACTACAGATGACAGGCCAGGGGGTTGGTATACGGCTGATTACAGGTTAGGGGTGAGCATCAAATGGTGAGTGTGTAGGTGGCTAGACGGCACTCACTCAGATGGTCACGATATATATGGCTAAGATGATCTGAGAGTGGGCTATGGGGCAGAATGGGAGATGCAGGGAACTGGCCTAGAACAATGCGTATAAGAGCTAGGACTTAAAAGTCAGATATCTGGTCAGCTAGGAAATAGCATTGTCCACTTAAAGGAGTGCGTGGATTCATCTTTGTGCCGGCTTGGCCAAGATGTTATGTCTGGCCTCCGGGATGGCTCTGCGTGGAGTTGCCCTTGTGTTAATCGGCGAGCGGAATCTTGGGGTGCGATGGTTTGAAGAAGGGTGTTCTCGGTTGTAGACGGTCCCGAGGGGTCGCTTCATGTGGGTCAGGTGTTGGTTGGGCCCACGGGTCTGGGAGGACAAAGTCTACATACCACTCTGGAAGATCTGGGGTTGGGAAACCAAATGTGTTACAGAAGGTGTCCAAGTCTTCCGGAAGTTGGAGGAAGATCCTGCGACCTGCTGAGAGGGCGAATGGGAAGTGCCACCTGTAAGCAATGTTGCGTTCCCACAGGAGGCGTAGTAGGGGCCTGAGCGCCTTCCTATTTTGCAGCGTTATCAGGCATAGGTCTTGGAAGACCAAGATTTCCAAGTGAAGTGGGCCCTGTTCTCTGGTCTTGCGAAGAATTTCTTCTCGGAAATCTATCAGACAGCAGACAAAATCTCTTGGTGGGTCTGCTTCGCGCCCGCGGGGGTGTAAGGCTCTGTGGATTCTCTCGAACGCCACCGGGGATTCTGGAGGTCTTAGCAGAAGTGAATTGAACAAAGTGGAGATGGTCGTGATGAGGTCTGGGTGTTCCACCGACTCTGGCAGGCCTCTGATCCTTAGGTTGTGTCTGTGACCTCTGTTATGTATATCTTCAGAGTGCCTCTGCATGGTAATCATCAGGTTGTTATGTCTGGTGAGTACTGTCTGCACCACTTGGATGTCTTCCTCATGTCTCTGCACCTTGGAGGTCACTGCCGTGAGTGCGGTGGATAGGGACTTGATGTCACATTTTAGATCCGCCACTGCAGCTGCTATGGAGGTGTTGAAGGCAGCTTTCAGTTCTTCCATGAGTAGTTGTAGGTCTGATCTCTGCGGCAGATGGTGGTATTGGGACATGAGGTCAGCGGGGCGACTACCATCCGAGTCAGCATGGCTGGAATCTTATCTATCCGAGCGGCGTTCTGAGGACTGATGCCTGAACATCGTTGGGATGTTTTGTTTTTGTTTGGATGAGGATGAAGAGGAAGAGGGCTTGCCGTTTCTTCCCATTGTGCTTGTGCTGATATGCTGGGGTCTCCCTGGGATTCGGATTAAGTTTACAGCATGTTCACCTTTGTGGACTGAATATACTTAAGAAAGATGGAGTGTGGTGTGCACGTCAGCCGGTAAATCTTGAATAGGACGATCAATGTAAAATAATGGAGGAGGATGTTGGGGTCGGTCCCAGGGCTGTAGAGAATGCAGGTCTTGCAGGGGATGTACTAAACGAGGCGGCGTTCCACCCACCCCTGCGTTGACAGTATGGGGGCGAGGGATGTGTGGCTACCCTGCTTGAATGCAGCCAAGCTGGCGAAATGGACCCTCGTCCGGTTCCAACAATCCACACCCAGGGGTCAGCGAGCTTTGCACCTCACAGGGGAGGGTTCATCTGAGGGGAGACCTGGGGGGTTGGAGAAGGATGACCAAGGATGTGCAGGTGAGGCGCTTGGTGGGGGAGAAGTAGTTGGGTGTTGAGGCACGTGCCTGGGTGGTGTCAAATAGGGCTCTGGGCCTCGGCTGCCAACTGTGGGGTCAGAGGGGCAGGTTGAAAGGCCAGAGACCTGTGTCCTCTTTGCTGGGGCAGGGGGAAATGAGGGGTAAAACCTTACCATGGTAAGGCTGAGGGGGTGTCCAGAGGAAGGGCAGTCCAATGTATGGGGGATGAGTCCCCCACCTGCGAAGGCCTAAGCCAGGACATCAATTTGAGATACTAGAGTCTGCTGGAGGGCTCGTGGGAGGGGATGGAGGCCTCCTGCAGCCCTGGGGATAGTCTTGGGGGGCACCGGAGGGTACCCAGGAGCCAATCTGGGCCCTTGTGTGTAGGAGTTTTGGGCCCTTCTGCCCGTGTAGGCCGCGACCGGAGCCTCGATTTTGGGGGCCCGCCGGAGGAGATGGGGACCAGGACCGGACTTCAAGTGGGCCTTGGGGGGGTGCAGGGAGAGCAGAGAGGGGGTCGCAGGTCCTACACGGTCCACGGAGCGGCTGTCAGCCGGTGAGGTGTCCTGAGGCCGGGTCCAATGGTTCCTGGGGCGTCCGGATGGCGGTGCGGCCTCCTGCTGCAGCTGGATGACGTGGGGCCGTGGATGGGAGAGTCGGGCGTCCCACCGACTCTGGGGGAGATGGCAGCAGCGGCTCGGCGTGTCCTGCAGGAGCTGAGGGTCTGGTCAGTGAGTTGGACTGGCCGGCTAGGCCGGAGCCACAGCCTCGATTTTGCGTCCGCCCGGGGAGTGCGCCCAAATCGGCCAAAAAAGCCCCCAGGTGTTCAGTGGGGGTCTGCAGCACTGGTGGGAGCTATATGGTGCGGAATTAGGGGGAGATGGCAATTCTTTTTGGCGGATTGTCTTCCCAAGGGAGCAGGAGCTGGAGATTAGGCATCCATCTTGTCCAAAGTCCGGCCACGCCCCCTGATTATTATTTTTATGCATATATGGTGAGATCTAATTGTATATAAATTGGAGCAACATGACCAAGTTAACGCTCTTCCTATTTTACTTTACCGATTTACTAGGCCTTCCTCAATATATCTGCCAACAAACAGTACTATTTAAAATAGAGTCCCCGTCAGACAATGCTGTGATTAACATACTCACCATTTGGGAGACTTGTAATGTGATCATGTATAATTGTGTATAAAAACGTATTATAACGATATTGAATAATTGGGCAAATGAGCACGAACTATATATTGAGGGATACTTGAAACTGTGACACCTTAACCGTGATTGCCAATTTCTGCTATTCCAATATGATACGAAATATTTAACCTAGTTCTGTTAAACAATTGAAGTTACTGATGTTTGCTTAGTTCTCAGTGATCCACTCTCCCTGATGAGCCTCATCCTTGGGATGAAACGCGTCGGAGTACAAAGTGGAATCACAAAATCTTTTTGATCTCAAGTAACATTATATATGTAACCACTGTATATCAGACTGGTGATGTTATATCCAACATTTTATATTTGTATATCTCTGTATACACTTGTATTTTATTCTTGACTTGTACAATTGACGCAGGTCCATTTTTGTAATAAAGACCCATTTTAAATAAATTTTTATTCTCCCATGTGCCTTTAAACCTTGTTTAGTCGGTTCCCCAGGACCTTAATCTGGGGGTCAGGGCACATTAAATAAATATACATTCACCCCCGTAGTCCTCCCTATGTACAAACCGCACACATATGATAAATGAATACATATACTCCCCCCCCCCCCCCCCCCAAATATCATCTGTAATCATGAAATAAATTATCACAGATAACAATTTGGAACGACTATAGGGTTATATTAACCCCATAGTGGTTTCTAATCCATAAACCCCTAAGAAGTCACACAGGTTTTGTGTATCAACACACCGTGGCGTCACGGATTGGCGCAGTGAGCATGGGAAGATTTTTTCTCATACTCACTGCGCAGGACTGGAAGTAATACCTCTTTCAACGCCGGGACTTTGAGAATAGAGGACCTCTCCCACGGTGCTCCGGAGGAGGAGTAAAGAAGACTTTTTTAACAACATCATGGATTTATTTGGGGTCACCTGCCGCAGTTTTTTAAATGACTCAGATGGAAGTTTTTTTTTACATTGCGGACCAAAATGGATTTATTTGGGCCATTGCAGACTGGATTCATTTATTTTAATTACCTTTTTTTAATTTATTATTGGAGGATAATTTTTTTTTGGGGGGGGGGGGGGGGATCATGTTTTTTTCTGATGGTGTGTGTTCTGCTCAGAGTAAGGGAGACACGCTGTTAGGCAGGGAGAGATTAGTGTGCACAGCAATTACACAGATCTCATTGATCAAAGATTCCAAAAGTCCTTTTAAGGACTTTAGTGTGTGTTTGACAGTCTGCAGTTCATATAACATTCATCTGGCCACAATATACTGTCCATATATTTTGCTTTTTTTGTGACATATAGTGTCTGTATTTCACATTACAATCAATTGGGCCTAAAAATTCTGTCCATATTCTGATATTTTTTGTGACATACACATTCGGGCGTCCAAAAATATTTTTCTGTATTTTAAATTTTAAATCTGAATTTAAACTGGGTCAGATATACTGTTCATATTGTGACATATAGTGTCCGTCATCTCAAGATTGAAAATCTGTGGGGTGATTTGAAGAGGGCTGTGCACAGGAGATGCCTTTGCAATCTGACAGATTTGACAGAGTGGGCAAATCTTGCAATGTCAAAATGTGCCATGCGGATACCATGCTGAGACTCATACCCAAAAAGAGTGCTGTAATAAAATCAAAAGATGCTTTAACAAAGTATCAGTTTACACACTTATGCAACCATATTATTTTAGTTTTAGATGTTTTCGGGTAAAACACCAGAACACTTTGGTGCTTATCACTAATAATAATGTGAAAATGTTTGCTTGAGGTTTTGGCAAATTTATTAAAAATAAAAAAAATATTTACATATCACATGTAGAGAAGTATTCTCAGCCTTTGCTCAATTCATTGTTAATGCGCATTTGACAGCAATTACAGCCTCAAACCTTTTTTTAAAATAATGCCACACGCTTGACACACCTATCCTTGGCAAGTTTCACCCATTCTTCTTTGCAGCATCCATAAGGTTGCATGGGAAGCATTGGAGCACAGCCATTTTAAGAAACAATCGTATTCAAGTCTAGACTGTGGCTGGGTCGTTTTTCTGCTGAAAGATGAACCGTTACCACAGTCTGAGTTCAAAAGTGCTCTGGAGCAGGTTTTCATCCATGATATCTCTGAGCATTGCTGCAGCCATCTTTCCATTTATCCTGACTAGTCTCCCAGTTCCTACTGCTGAAAAACATTCCTACAGCATGATGCTACCACCACCATGCTTCACTGTATGGATAGTATTGGCCTGGTGATGAGTGGTGCCTGGTTTCCTCACAAGGAATTGTCACATCAGATTAAAGAATTCTGTTTCTAATGGCCTGAGAATTCATAAACTCATCACTGTTTTCCCAACTAACACATCCGCCAGCGGCATGAGCTCTCTCTCATCCTGTCTACATATAATGTGATAATTACACTCTAATCTCTTTTCTGGTTGCTTTAACATTTGCAAATGAAATGTCTTATTTTCAGCTTCTGCAAGTGCACGTATTACAATTTAATCACTGCACACTCTTCGATGTCACTTTAGATGCAATATGCATGGGGGATCCTGCAATAGTTAATTGAAATATTGTACCTGCAAAATTGCTACCAATTCTGAAGTAAGAGAGAAGAAAAATAAGCTTTAATTGTGCTTAATAAATTGAGCTCCATTATAGCTTTCTAAAAACTTACTGCAGGGTTTGACTATTCCAAGGCCTGTTAGGTTGGGCCTCATAACTTGTCCTTTCTCTTATTCACCAAACATAGGGTGAGGTTATATTCTTTACATAAAATGAGCCAAATATTTTTTTTGCACACATATTCTAAGAGCACATGATCATCTAGTGCAAAATATAATTATAGACATGTCCATTACTAGAAGATTTATCCATTTCCTTTACCTGAAATAATTACACAGTTTTAGTGACATTGCATTTCATCATTTACAGATACAATTTTTGTGCCAAAAACTTCACAAACAAACAAATAACTTGATCAATAACTCCTGTAAGCTATCAACAATTGTACTATCGTTATTAGTAGTAGTTTTTTGGGTATACACAAATACAGAGACCTTTTAAACATCCACTTGAGTACCTTATTGTACTTCACCTATCAAATTGATAGTTTTTTTAGGAGCAGCACACTAAATAGCCTATTTTCTATCTCAATTAGTGATGAGCCTGGTCCATTTGAAAAGTTCAGAAAGTGAAAGAAACACCATCCAAAAGGACCATAAACACACCCAAAAAATACATCTACACCTGTATTCATCTCCTAAAAGGAACCTATATTTATTATCTGTAACCATAAAAATAAATGTTTACAGATAGTAAACTTGAAAGAGGTATGGTTTGTCTTAATCCTTTGCTTCTTCCAAGGCATTAACACCAGCATGGCAAAAAGCGCTAACTACAGAAACAGACACTTTCCAAATACAGTAAAAACTTGTTATCTGTAATAATTAAAACTATTATCACAGATAACAGCAAAACCAAGCATTAAATAAATCACTAACACACACTAAATTCCTAGTTTTATATTTAATAATCTCAACAATTTTTAAATACAAAACTCACAACATGAAATCAAACTTAAAATTAAATAGATACATTAAATACATAACTCGAAAAATAGCAATAAAAATTTTCACAATAACCTGAAATAAGCTATTCCAAAACATTAACCCCTATCCTACACTAACCGATAATTCATGCCACTAAAAATACACACAGCTTCAATTAATTCAACAAATCAATGTTATATGTCATAGTTAAAAACATTATGACATATAACATACAACCCAAGACAACCCAACAATTATTAACTAATAAAGATACATTTACATTTCCTTACCGGCTAATGTAATTATAACATTAATTATAACATGTAGCCGATAGTTATGACATATATGTATCAATACCCTTGCAAATAATAATACAAATAATAAATTACCAAAACCCCCTGAAAATAACAGTAAATAAATGTACATTTACTTAAGTTAATATGTCCACTCCAGCACTGTAGTCCAATCCCGATAAAAATCCAATAAAGAGAATCTTGATAAAAAAAATATGGTCCAACCCCCCCCCCCCCCCAAAAAAAAATCTTCCCTCTAATAATACATTATTACAATCTGCAATGGCCCAAATAAGTCCATTGTGGTCCGCAATTTCAAAAAAAACTTCCATCTGAGCCATTTAAAAAACAGTAAACCACTCTGCGGCAGGTGACCCCAAATAAATCCATGATGTTGTTAAAAAAAAGTCTTCTTCACTCCTCCTCCGAAGCACTGCGGGAGCGGTCCTCTATTCTCAAAGTATCGGCGTTAAAAGAGGTATGACTTCCAGTCCTGCGCAGTGAGTATGAGAAAAATCTTCCCATGATCACTGCACCAGTCCATGATGTCACGGTTTGTTGATACACAAAACCTGTGTGGCGTGATGATTACAGATGATATTTGGGGGTGGGGGGTATAGGGGTATATGTATTCATTTATCATATGTGTGCGGTTTGTACATAGGACTATGGGGGTGAATGTATATTTATTTTGACATGAAATCATTCTTTTGGAATGATTACATTGCAAAATAAATATGTTCTTGCCTCACCCTGACTTGTCTAAACCAAACATGCGGCATCGGGTGCTACATAGCCTCCGATGACCTGTTCCGGCCAGCCAATCACTGTAATGTCAGCACTTGACATGGCTCCTGACATTACAATGAGGGCAGTACTTACCTGACCCTTGATTGCCTGTTTACAACCCACAAAACGTGTGTGGCGCAGACCCGAGCATTGCACACAAGTTGCCAGTCCAAGTAGCGCCATGCGCCGTGCATGGCAATGCTTGAGCCGAACACATATTCGACCGAGCATGCTCGCTCATTACTAATCTCAACAGGTTTGACAGGAGGGGGTCACCAGTAGATTTTTGGGTGTTTGCCCCATGTAGATATCATGGAGGCATTATCTGAACACCACCTAAGCACTTGCACAAGTGCACAAGAGCCCACACACAGGGGCACTCTGTCCAAAAAGTATCTGTGTAAAACTGGCCATACATCTTTAGATCTTTCACATATCCTTAAAGGTAGCCATACACGGGTCGATTTGTCACCAATCCTTTCCTGACCATAGTGGAATCCATGATTGATCAAATCGGGAATAGATGGAACACCACCTTGGGAATTTGATTTGTGGTCGATTTTTACATGAGCCGATCTCCAACATTTTGTGGTATCGGCCATTGGCTGCTGCATAGGGAGCTATGGGTCCACCAAATGATCGACCAAAAAAACCATTCAATGTCTGATCCGATTTTTAGTTGATTCTGATCTTGTTTGGTCAATCGTTCAGGGTGAGCAGAACTCGTTTGCTCACTGATCCATCGTCGTGAACGCATGATTTTTCATTAAAAAATGTATAATATATTGTAATAGAAAGGTATTATTGGTTTGTCTCTGAAATAAATAGGTTAGTTTTTTAGCAACTTCTTAGCCTAATGTACTTTTATTGGGTTATATCTTTTGAATGAATCCCCTATATTTTACTTAGAACTATTACAATAGTTATAATTCACTTAAATATCTGGTTTACTAATATCATGAAATATGTTATATTATAATTTGTTGTTCTCACAGAAACTGAGCTCTTTCCTCTGTCAATGCTTCTTCCTTCTTCCCCACCTGTAAGAATGTGAGGACTTGATGCAACTAATATTGCCATATGGCTCTACTGAAATTATGCTGTGATTGTCCTCTGGGCCATGACTGTATAATGACTCTGTATACATATTAGATGCCTTCTTACACAACTTATCTAAATGAGGTTAACATTTTACAATGCTAATTTTCCACTTCACTGCTTTCCAAACAAGAGTAGGACTTTCATTCAAGATCTCTTCCTGTTCCTGAGACTGTGGTGCATTTTTGCATGAGGTTTGTATACACGGTGGGGATATTGCATCAACCTTGTAGCAATCATTAGCTAGGCATTCATGTATGTACATGCTACTATAGGACTGTTCTACAGTTTATTTAGCCATTTTAGGGAGTGATTTATATAGTTGTCTATTTGTCATACATTTAGGGTAATTACACTTTTAATAAAAATATCATAGTTTGTTGATAATGTAAAAGAAAAAGGAAATTACCTATGTATATATATCCATCCTGCAACAGAAACCATGATTTTGCCTGCAGTCTAAAGAGTACAGTCTATCTTTTTCGCTGTTTGCTCTTGACTAGCTCATGGGGAAATAAAAACATACAGTCAAGCTCATAATTATTCATACCACTGGCATATTTGCACTTTTCTTTTATTCAACCAGCAAGTTATTTTTGATTGGAAATGACATAGGTGTCTCCTAAAATAATACAATGTAATGATGTACAAGAGGCATTTTTGTGGAGAAAAACATTTCTCAGCGTTTATTTACATTTGAGCAAAAGTAACATGTCCAAAATTATTCATACCCTTCCCAATAATCAATAGAAAAGCCTTTATTGAGTATAACAGCGATCAAACGCTTCCTATAATTGCAGGCCAGCTTTTTGCATGTCTCCACAGGTAATTTTGCCCATTCATCTTTAGCTCCAAATCTTTCAGGTTGGAGGGTCTTCTTGCCATCACCCTGATCTTTAGCTCACTGCACAGATTCTTTATTGGATTCAAGTCAGGGCTCCAAAACATTGTTGTCTGCTAACCATTTGGGTCATTGTTGTGCTTAAATGTCCACTGGTGCCCAAGACTCTTTCTCTGCAGACTGCCTGATGTTGTCGTTGGTATTGCTCTTTTTTCATGGTGCCGTCTACTGTGATTAGATTCCCTGGTTCATTGGTTGAAAAACACCCCCAACACCTCCCTTTTTACGCCAAATGAAGGAAACATCATTGTGACCAAACAAATAAATTTTTGTTTCTTCTGACCATAACACAGAAGACAAAAAGTCTTCTTTGTTTTGATGAGCATTTGCAAAGGCAAAGCGAGCTTTTGTGTGCCTTATCTGGAGAAGAAGTGTCCTCCTTGGCCTGCATCTGTGGAACCCAGCAGTGTGCAGTGTCCATTGGATTGTCTGCCTTGAGACATTGCCACCAGCAGAGCCCAAATTCACCAGGATGGCCTTGGTGGTGATCCTTGGATTCTTTTTCCCCTCTCTTACTATATGCCTGCACAGGTGTCACTTTTGGCGTCCGAAATTTTCGACAGTGAGGAACATCTTGTATTTTTTAATAATACTTTGCACTCTAGCCACTGGAACTTGAAAACATTTAGATATGGCCTTGTAGCCCTTTTCTGACTTGTGAGCAGCCACAATGCGCAGCTGCAGGTCCTCACTGAGCTTTGTCTTAACCATGACCAACTGCAGAGAGCTGCTGTTTTTCACCGGTTGAGTTGATTAAAACAGCTGTTCCCATTAATCAGGGCAGTTAGGATGCTTTAGAACATCTTGGACTATTTGGAATAGTATAGAAGTTTAAATTTTCCTAGAGACTGTGACAGTTTGTGAAGGGTATGAACAATGTTGGACATGACTCTTTTTGCTCAAATGTAAATAAAGCTGAGAATTTTTTTCCCACAAAAATGCCTCTTGTAGATCGTCTTATTATCTTTTGGGAGACACCCTGTCAAAAAATAACTTGCTGCTTGTATAAAAGTAATTCAAATAAAAGTCAAAATTTGCCAAGTAATTATGGGCTTGACTGTATTTAGATGTATTCATTTATATAACCAAAACCAACCCTCTTTAAGATAATTAGCTTTCAATTATTTTTTTCCAAACTTCTTGGATATACAGCAATTTATGGACTGCTGTAATATCTGGTGAACTGTGATACACACTGTACTGCAATGTTTGCTGAATATCTTTTCAAAAAGTTTTCTTTTTTGTACTGTATTTTATAGATTTTATGTATTAAGTCCATTTGTATTAAATACTTTTTTATGTAATTTGCATTGCATTAGCTTTATAATTTGCCAAAGTAAAGCCCCTTGTAGTTTATCATGACCAATAATTTGGTTGGCCCTGTAGGGATATTTTTAATTTCCAAGAGTGGGGTGTGGCACTTGATTATCGGATTGACCCCAAAGCTACACGCACCTGGTGTTACAATACTTTCCAAACTTCTCCGTAACCATTTCAATCATTTGGTTACCAAGTGCAATGTCTTTATCCTTTTATAAAAAATAATATATTTTTAAAAATATTTTTGTGCAGGAAGAGAAAACTCAGCAAATTAAAAACACCAAGATAATGTAAAAAAACAAGTTGTTTACAAAAAAAAGTTGTTAAATGTTCTTCCACACTTTATGTATATTTTTATCTTGGAGTTTTTTTTAAATTCCTGCAAGGAGAATAAGTGGTCAACTCAAGTTTAGGTTGACCAGGAAAGGTGGCCAGGAAAAGAGTCCTAAAATATTACTTGCACAATATTTAGAAAATTATGGAAAGATTTACTGTGAAAATAACATTGCACCAGGAAATCTAGTACAAGCAGACAGAAAAGCTGGGACCTTTCATACATACCCCATAAAAACTTCTGAACATAGCCCAAGTTCATGGCTAAATATTTTTTTATTAAGTTGATAAATAAATGTGGAGAATTTCCAAAGGGTTCACATTCTAAACAATTGTAAGAAAATGCATTACCAAATAGGTTTATAAGTGGATCCAATGACTTGCTTTTATGTCAAATGACTTGCTTTTCATAAGCAATGTATCATTGCTGTTTGACTTAAATGACTATACACCTATTAATGCATTTTAAGCTGCCTCATAGTTTCTGTTCTAATACTGCATTTACATTACCAGTGTTTAAATCTGCATGAGTATTTAAAAAAGAAGTCTGATTACCAAAGGACATTTGGTAAATATTTGGTACCCTACAAAATAAATTGTTTAAGTTTGGCTCATAGAACACAGTTTACAGTGTTAGTAGTACACTAACCACTACAAAGTGGAAGGCTGAAATGCAATGTGGATAATGATTTAAATAGTGCACACAAACCTTACATGAACATATGAAGGTATTCTATTTTTGCTATACAAAAATTGTGCCTGGAATGTTTTTGCTCCTAATAGATGAGCTTGATGTGTTAGGTTGCCAGCTCTTACCTGATGAAAAAGCAATCACTTCACATTCAAAAGCTGCAATTTGTGTTACCCAGCATATCCAGCCAACACTCACCATTCTTGTTTCTTAAGCCCCCCATAGACAGGCAGACTCCTCCATGCAACTTCTGTACAACCAACTTTTCTTCTACCAAAACCATGTAATAGGAGGACCTTTCTACACCTTCCAATCACTATGTATTCTATCAGGGAGGTCACTATACTACATAGTTGTTGGTAAGTCTCATGAAAGTTGTATGGAGGAGTCTGCCTGTCTATGGGGGGCTTTATAGTAAATTTAAAAGGGAAGACGAAAGGAAAGGGGGAGAAAGGATCTAAGGAACCAAAGAATGGCGGAGAAAGGAATAAAAGACAGGGGGGGAAAGGGAAAAGTTAAAACAAATAAAAAAGAGGAAAGGAGAGTAAGATGAAGGAAGGAAGTATAAATGGAAGGAAGGGGGAGGGGGGGGGGGAGAAAGAGGGTGGAAGGGTGAAAGGAAGGAGATATCAATTTCTGCTTTTTTTAATAACTACACCTTCCTGCTGCTTACTTAGAAAACCATACAAATCTGGAAAACAAATAATACAATTCAAAAATTACTCTTTGACAGTAGATTTATTTTCGATTCTAAGTCACACATTAGAATGGCAATTAACATCTGGACTTTGTTTTGTTTGCCTTTTTAATTTGGTATATTTTTAAACGGCTTGATATAAATAAGTAGAACTTCCATAAGGTAGTAAATTTATAGATATATTTAGGACAAACTGTTGTGGATATTAAAGGCAAATCCTATATTCTTCTTTGGTGTTCAGTGCAGTCTGGATATAGACTGCACTAGCTTTATAATTTGGCTTTTGAAGCTGTAAAATTTTGTTGGAAGAAAACACTTTGTCACAGTTCAGGATATGGATGTTGAGACATGTGGATTTTACTCATTTGCTAGGTGGGCACAGTTGGAATGGGCAGCAGTGCCTGGGCCTCATTGCACTATTGTGCAGATGCTCATGGGTCGTTTTGATAGGGACCCTATGACAGGTCTATCGGGCAAAAGCCTGAAAACCGGGTGGTTTGTGTTAAATGCTCTTTTATTGGTTGGTTAAAAACCAACTGTGTAAACTAGCCTTTAACCCTCTGAGCGTTTGCCACGTGGCACGGTTTTTTCATAACCGCGCCACGGGCAATCGCGGCGGAGCACAATATGCTCCGCCGTGATTGCCTGCTCAGCTGGAGGTCATTAACATAAGCCCGGCGTCACTGGAGACGCCGGACTTATGCTGATGAAAAGCGACGCCCCTCCAGTTTGACGGAGGTCTATGGCGCCGCCTACCCCCGCCCCCTTCGCGTCACTGGTGACGCGATCGGGGGCGGACCCGGAAGCATCGGCATACATGCCGGTGCTTCCGACCGCCGTAAGCAGACGGCGATACCTAGAGCACGGCTCTAGTTAACTGGGGCTGAGTTTCATGATGCATGAAACTCAGCCCGAGTTAACTCGGGCTAGACGCTCAGAAGGTTAAAGCTGATGTTTGTTGTTTAGCTTGAGCTAGTTATTATGGCCTATATCTCTAAAGCTGGGCATAGACGTTCCTATTCCTGCACGACCCGACCGCCAATCGGATGCCGTGCGCGCTCCCACATCCATTAAGGATCGTGTCGTGCAGGAATTGGGTGCGGCAACTAGCAAGGATGGGCTAAAATCAGCCATCATGTTGGATCGCACAATTATCCGACATGACGGATAATTTTGCTTTGATCCCATTAGTTCGGCTGGGGGCAGCAGAAGTAATGGGCGGCACACAAAGGGTGCCGGATGATTCTTGGCACTAGCCGGCATGCGTGATGACGTCATCACACCCGTCCCTAGTGCCGAAATCGGGTCAGGAATCAAAAGGAAATCTTCCCATCTATTCCCAGCTTTATAGATATTGATATTTATGTTTTGGCATGTTGCAAGAAATATTAGGATTAGGGTTGGATGCTGGCTCTTTAGGATTTCTTGGTATGTGCATTTCGGAAGGAAAATGGTGCCATTGTGCCATAGGGTGCAGAGTTTGTGTAAACTTTGTGAGCTTTGTATTATTTTACCGCACTATACTTGTTAGGCTGGCCATAAACCTTTAAGCTGGCCATACACCTTCAGATTTCTCTGTCAGATTTCCTTCAGATCAGATCAGATCTACCAACAACCATGTAGTATAGTGTCCTCCCTGATAGAATACATAGTGATTGGAAGGTGTAGAAAGGTCCTCATATTACATGGTTTTGGTAAAACAAAATCTGATCTGAGGGAAATCTGACAGGAAATCTGAAGGTGTATGGCCAGCTTTAGATCTGTTTGTCAGAAATCCTTTAAGCTGGGTATAGTCCGGATTTTCCTGCGTTCGATTTTAAAACCGATTGCAGACTGCAACATATGATGTCCTCAATTCCTGGACGATTCTATCCTGAAAGTCTTAATATGTCTTGCACGTACACATTTATGGGTTTGGAGTGGTGTTAGGTGAAGAACTGGCCAGTGACCAACAGCAAACAAACAAAGGTAATTTCCACAAGATTCATAGATTGATTGATTAAAACAATCGCATGAAACAACCAATAGCACTCGATTTATGTGCTTTTGACGAAATTTTTCAAACAGAACACATCCGTGCACGATAGATTTTACATGCGATTTAGGGAAAAAAATTGATGTTTTTGTTTTACCAAAACCATGTAATATGAGGGACTTTCCAAACAATCAAGACTACAGCTGGGCATACACGTCACGATTTTTAGTTCAATTTTAGTGCGATCGTTTATTAAAATCAATCACAAGATCGCATTGAATAAAAATTGAAGCATGCCAAAAGCGTCCGAGTGATCGATTTTGTCAAAAATCGGACAGAAAAACGATCGTTCATGGATCCGTTCTGATGGATAATTTTAATAAAAAGCACATGAATCGAGTGCTGTTAGTTGTCTCATGCGATAGTTTTAAGCGATCCATCTATGAATCTTGTGGAAATTACCTTTGTTTGTGTGCTGTTGGTCACTGGCCAGTTCTTCAGCTAACACCACTCCAAACCCATAAATGTGTACGTGCAAGACATATTAAGACTTTCAGGATAGAATCGTCCAGGAATTAAATGCATGGTATGTTGCAGTTTGCGATTGTTTTCACAAATTAAAATCGATTTCGGAATCGGATGGGCGAGCGGATTAAAAAACGATCGCTGGATAATTGGTACGTGTATGCCCAGCTCAACTGTGTTCAATCGCAGAGGACCCTATACTACATAGTTGTTGGTAGATAAAGCTAGGCATAGACGTCTCGATTTTCTTTTCAATTTTAGTGCGATCGTTCGGATACAAATTGATGCATGTCCAAAGTATCCGATCGCACGATTGATTTTGTTAAACGAGCGCACTAAAATTAAACAGAAAATCGAGATGTCTATGCCTAGCTTTAGATCTACCAACAACTATGTAGTATAGGGTCCGCTGCGATTGAACACAGGTAGACT
>CM070037.1:84222133-84238693 GCA_036250615.1 Ptychadena robeensis
ATCCATATAGCGGACTCGGCTAGTTAGATGTCCACATAAATATAGAGGATCCACAACCTCTATATTTATGACATCAAAACAGCCGAATGATACTGCCCAGATTTTAACAATAAAGACTTCAATTAATTTTTTAATATTGAAAGAGAGACTAATGTTTGTGGCTCCAGTGCCATTAATGTATGAGGGATATAAACACACATGAGAACCTTTCAAAAGACTAGTAAACCATCCCATTCCAATAATTTTGGGTGGAGAGCCGATCATTTTAGAAGAGGGAAGAAGAGAGCCAAAAGAAAAGTTGATGGAGTGTAATACATAAGAAAGCTTTATTTTTACAAAAAAGTATAAAGAGCAGTGTGTTCCTTAATTGATCACATTATTAATTTTGTCAATGTAGACAGAAAAGTTGACAATTTGAGGAAAAAGACTATGACTTCTGAGAAAAGTCGGCAATTTGTATGTTTTTGTTCCTCTCTCTGTAGGAAATACATTATACTAGACCAAGCAAACTGCAAGGTGACTTGCACAATTTGTGAGTCAATGCTGAAGTCCAAAAAAGTACTACTGTTATATACCATGGCATTTACAAGCTAAAATTGGTATTGGTATTCAAAACTTTTTTTTTTCCATAAGAAATAATGAAAATATTCATAATGTGTTCTGAACCTCCCAAAGCCCTTACATCAACTTTTCATAATAAAAAGTGTTGTATAATATGTGTCATTTAACAGAAACACCAGTTATTTTCCTAGTGTTCTTAACAAAATGTTAAAACCACCATTCACCATTCAAGTTGATATATTTGGCTTTCAGGAAGAGAGAAGGAAATGGTAGATGTCTATTGATAGAAAGGATAATCCCCTTCCATAAGAACATCAGCATTCTGACCTTGTAGCCTTTTGTAGATTGTTGAGTTGGTCCATTTTGATGTGCTGTACTTATTATTGACATCAGGTCACATAAATGCCACAATGCAAGCAGAAACATGTTTTGTGCTTGGCCATCATTTTGGTTGTAAGTCAAATCTTTGGTTGTAAGTTAAAATGAAAATTTTGGTTGTAAATCAAGTTGGTCTTAAGTCAAGACAGTTGTAACTCAAGGGTCCACTGTATATTAGGGCATTCACAAAATTCCTGATTAGTCGACTTGTTGATGTGACGCGGACAGCTCCTGAGAGGAGTAGGCTAGGCATCTCTCTGTGTGCAAGCCAATCTGTGCACACACAAAAGAGAGAATCAGCGACCTGCATAGCGACTGGTATGATCTCCTGTGTAGTCAGGTGTGCAGCTCTGTTAGAAAAAAAATTACTGACATCGTATTCTTGAGCTGCACTCGGTTGGTGAAATGTATACACACTTATGCATCTTTTGATCATTTTTTCTAGAGCTGGTGGATTTTTTTTGAAAATCTGGATCTCAGTGGACCACCAGGGTGGTAAAATGTTTTGTACCGCTTTTGGCACAGTAAACCGGACTGAATTGGACCGCCAGGGGTGTCATCCCTTTCTTTTTGAGAAGCATGTAAGCCAGTTAATGTGTATTATTTAGTTTATAATGACAATGTGTTCTTTTGTGAACCACATTTGACTCATTCTGTAAGTCTCAGCTGCCGCAGTGTAAGCTGTACCCACTTTATGTTTTCCACTTAAATTTACATGTAAATTCAAGGTATTAGCCTATTTTTATTGTCATGTCATTGGCATGTTGACTGTTCATGATACATAGAACTTTAATAAAAGCTATATATTGATGGACACTTGTGTTCCTCAACATTATAAAATCGTTGTTAAGTTGTTAATGCCTTAATATATATATATATATATATATATAGTTATATAATAATATATATGTAAACATACATATACACACACATGCTGTATTTTTCGAAACATGGGAAGCATGAAAACTAGAAAACTAAGAGGTCAAAGACACAGCCATTCACATGTAAAGTGACTATACAGCATATTCCAGCAATGGTGTTGAGCACGATTTTTTTTATGTTGTAGTCCTATAATTTACAAAATTATGTGCAAACATGGGTCTAATAGACATGCTGAATAATATAGAGTTTTATAAACACACAATTATGTAATATATGTATTTAATAATAAAATTCAATGTTACAGTCCTAAAACATAAAAAGAAACCCAAAAAACAGTGGCAGTAGCATTTTTTGGCTAAATGTGGGTGTCATTAAATTGTCCTATCAATGGGAAGAGCTAAGATTGGTATGTAAACTAATGTGAATACAATGCTCTGCATCATGCCCATTTTGTTACCGTATGGCAGGCAGGTGGGAGCCTATTATGCAGAGCATTGTAATAAAGCATTGTATTTTTGTTCCAGTAACATTTGCAATACCATAAACGAAAACGCAACACAGAAAGTGCGAAATGGCCTTAGGAATTTTTTCAATTTAATGACTTTGTGAGTTTATCTCAGTGGTTCCCAAACTGGGGGGTGTGAAGGTATTCCAGGGGGGCTCTGGCCCTCATTCTTAACCTATGTTTAAATAGGGAGGGCAGGCTTAATAATGTTCCTAACTAGAAAAGAGGGGCCCTGCCAGGAAAGTTTGGGAACCCCTGGTTTATATAATAAAAGACACAAACTGAGTCTGCCCAGAAAGAGCCTCAGGGAAGGAGGATGACTTTTCAGATGTAAAAATTAAAGAATCTTGATTCTCAATAAAAAATTTTTTAATTGCTTTAAATATTTCTAAAATGCCAATTGCAATTAGGGCTTGATCTAATCTTGACCCATGAGGTAAATGCTCAAAGTGTCTCCCCCTGTAGGGGCTTCTTTTTATAGTCATACAGTTGATGGGGTAGTCTCATACGACTTGCCCCAGTTTTTTTTTTTATCAGGGTACATCATACTCACTGATGCTTACAGGTTGATGACAGCTCATCCACAAGGCCTGTGACATCCCCAATGCCTGTCAACAGATGCCCTAGAATCAAAGCCCAAAGGGAAGGGTTAGGACAGGGCCGAGACCCCCCGATGTTGAATAGCTTGAGCATCCTGAAGAAGCATCACACCTCCGACACCCAAATAAGATTCAACCAGGGATGTCGACGCTAATCAGTGTCTTTTGTACCATGTAGCATATAGAATAAAATAAATATATTATAATGCATGAGAGGTTACAGTGTCCCCGTTGTTTGGTTTGGTTTGTCAAAAGAAATGTATTCTTATCTGAGATTCTATTCGGTTTTCCACCTGCTAGAAGCTACCCCATCTAATGGGGAGGCATGAATAAGTGGATAAAATGGAACGAATAAATATATCGAAGCTTAAAATTGGCCAAAGGCCCACAAATGTTTTGCAGTATGTAATCAAAAGGATTAGGCTATTCCCGACCAAAATGTTTAGTATCCCCATATTGTCCTCCAAGCCTACTTTCATAATGAGTGCAGGAAAATTGGTGGTGGCGTGGTGGACCATAGTCGAGTGTGATCCTTTCTGGAAATCTTGGTGCCTAAATTCATGGCTCCTGATTCCTCCACAGGGCTAGGCAGACGCCATGCGACACGACTCGCCACACTCCCGCCCATGATGTTATGATCACTTCCGGCCCGTGAAGCACATACCCACCAGTAGTGTTGTATAATTTACGATTGTTACATTCATGCTGTTTACAGCATGACTTGTTGTTTACAGCTCGACTTGTTTCGCAACTTTATTGTCGCTTCTTTGGGACCAGTGTGCATAAGATATGAAGATAACCACTGCAAGAAAATAGACAGATATAATTGTAAAGCCCGGTAGGTTAATCATGAGCACAAAGAGGGACAACAGTCCTTAAGGTTAGGGTGGGCCGATAGGGGAACAGGCACACAGTCTACGATGTCCAGTAGCATCCACAGGGGGGGTTGATGTTATGTGGAGGAAAAAAATGGGCAGCAGTTGTGCTGCTTGGTATTAGCAGCGAAGATTAGGAGTGTGCCTTTACAAATTCTGGCTTTGTTTAAGCTGGTGTAATAGAAGTGAGGAATGAAGGAATGAAGGCCTGAGTCAGGCTCAATAGTTGTGGGGACATTGAGACATTTAAGGCAGAGGATTTGGCCCAATTAATACAGAGTCCAGAGATCTCTAAAAAGTCAGTTAGAACTTTAAAAAAGGTTAGGAGATTAAATAAGTGGTTGAGAGAGGGACAGGAAAATGTCGTCACTGAACAATGATATTACTGTTAAAGATATACCATTGATATTCCTGTTGTTTCTGATTAACCTCCCTAGCGCACTGCTGAGGTACAGATTTCTGTACCAAAAGCGCACCATAGACTGTAATGGAATTTTTTTTTTGTAAGTTATTTAAAGTATAATTAGAATTTTGTTTGTTGTATATAATAAAAATTCTATTTAAATGTAAATGTGTGTTGTGTTTTGTACTTTAAATTGTACTGGGTACAGTAATCACTGTACCCAGTACAATTCCCCTTTAAATTTGGTGCCCCCTTACCCCCCCGTGTGAAGTCACCAGGTCCTCACACCGGGAGGGAGAGGACCAAACAAGGTATTTTGAAATTTCGCTGGAGACAGCCTTTCTAAGGAGGAAAGCCTTGTATTCCAGAACGATTGATTGAAATTCCCGCCTGCGGTCTGCAATTCAAAAATCCCGCCACCTCCAGTGTGTGTGTGAGGGATGGCGGCCAGGGATTTTTCAGTTCAAACGCATGAAGGTTTCCCGGGCAACGATTGGGGCCGAATCGGTACCCCCTCCTTGGTGGGGGGATGCAATCTGAGCATCTACAGCAGCCCGATTTCCTGCTGCCAGGAACCATCGGATGCCTCGTATGAAGGAGCTGCAGCGAGATAGCAAGTCCCCAACAGGAAGGATTATACAGCCAGCGGATTTCCAGCTGTTTAGGCAGACATTCAGCTGCTGTTGGTAGATAGCTCGCTCCGGGGGAGACCAGGGGACTGTGATCTTGAAGCTATATACAGCAGCCGATTGTTCCTGCAGAACATCAGCTGCTGTAGATTGTTTAGATCGTATCGCCTGGCATCTCCAACCAGATGAGGGTGCGGGATAGCGCACCCGCCTCCTTGGTGGGGGATCGATCTGCTGACTATCTAGAGCAGCCGATTTTCCTTCAGCAGAAACATCGGCTGCTGTAGATAGCTCAGATCGCATCCCCTGCACGGAAGCACTTTCGCATCCCCTTCACGGAAGCACTCTCGCTCCCCGGCACGAAGTGCTTTCAATGTGGGGATCGTGGCTACTCAGAAGATAGTTTCCTTGTGGGGATGCGATCTGAGCTATCTGCTAAGCTCGCCACGGCTCCCCACATTGAAAGCAACTACTTCGTGCAGTGATTCAGAAAGTGCTTCCGTGGCAGGGGATGCCGAAAGTGCCGGTTCAGTGCATGGGAAATGCCGAAAAGTGCCGGATTCCCCTGTGTCATCATTAACGTACGTGACACCAAAAGGGGTGGAGGGATCTGCTTCCACACAGGAAGCATGAGAGAGCCGATCGGAGCCGCTTCGGAACGCCTTGGACAGGTGAGTGAGCGCCCGCAGGCCCTTATCAGCGCGGACGAGTCCAGCTCGTCCAGTGCACTTTTGGCAAGTCAGAGCACTGGACGGCTGGACTCGTCACAACCCTAGGAGGTTAATAATGCCAGGGGGTCAATTAACACAACAGGTATACCCTAGTCCCCGAATCAAAGGCCTTGTTAATGTCGAAGGATAGAAAGAAACCCGGTATACTGCCCTACCCCCACCCCCTTCGTGTCAATGGTGACGCAATCGGGGGCAGACCTGGAAGCATTGGCATACATGCCGATGCTCCCGACCGCCGGGGGAATCCGGTGGACAGGTGAGTATCTCACTACTTAACTCATGATGCATGAAACTCAGCCCGAGTTAACTCGGGCCACACACCCAGGAGGTTAAGCAGGGAAACAGTCTATAATTGTCCGGGTCAAGGGAGTCTTTACCCGGTTTGGGAAGCATTGAGACGTACGCCAGTAGGGAGTTAGGGACTAAGTGATGGCCTGACTTGACTATAGGTTCACTAGATGAGGGCTGAGAATGGGAACTAGCTTTTTGTAATAACTGGTAGAGAACCTTTCAGGCCCAGACTCCTTGGAGGCCTTCATGCATTTGATAGCCCGCAATACTTCAGGTATAGTAATATCCGAGTTAAGATACTCCAAAGCTCCTTAATAGTCAATAGAGGGAAGGGATAGATCGTCAAAGAAGGTCTGTGTTTTAGGGATGGGAAAAGAAGGAGGTGAGGCATAAAGGGCTGAAAGGGATTTGTGGAAAATGGAAAGTATATTTTTAGGATTGGCAGTAACGTTGCCATTAGCCTTGCGAAGCTTGATGGGGCAATGACCCGGGATACAAGAGTTTAGCTTCCTAGCTAGGGCAGGACCTGGCTTAAGGGTTAATGTTTTAATTGTGTGGATTTAGTGGATTGAATAGTATATTGTATTGTTTGGTTATTATCATGGGAATCTGTGTGTTGGGGCTATGAATATATAAGCATATATAAGTAATGGGGATGTATGTGTTGGGGCTATGTGTGCATTAACATATAAGAGTGTTAAAGGAGATATTAATTATTGCTAATCAATATCCCTAGTTAATATGCATCAGTGGGCGTCCGTCACTAGACGTTGACTGCACACTTTTGTATATTAACTAGCTATCCTAACTCTTTCTGACCTATGTATAATGATGTGGCGATGACAAAATCTTGTTATAGAAAAAGCAATGAAATATTTATTAACAAATAAATCAAGTTACAATAAACATTCAATTACGCATTGTACCCCCCCCCCCCCCCCCCTTCTTTTCTAGATATTACTATGATATGTTTCACACAGGATTCTATACACCTCGGTGATCTATATATACACATAAAGACAACACAAAACAAACTCAACATTTATAAACATACCCTACACTAATAAAATTATCCCAATTAATTCCTCCCCAAATCTTCCTTATTTACTCACAATAAGGCTCCCATACAAAGTCAGTTTCCCACCGGATTCGGGAACGATCGATTCCGGGCCCGGTGCCGCGAAACATCGTTGCCGGAATCGAAGTGCAGACCAACCTTGTAAACGTTTTTCACGATCGGGTCCGATTCCGATCGGGTGGCTCAGAATCGGATCCGCCAAAGATAACAACATTTTGGTCTTTCGGGAATCGATTCTGCCCAGATAAGCGGAGTTGCATTCGGGAGGTAATCAATCGGAACCGATCGCTAGACAAGTGTTTTTTGGTATTCACGATCGATTCCTTAATTGCCGATCGATCACAACCTGAGGATCCCGCGGAATCGCCGGAATCGATCGGATGGTGAAATCGATCGGACATGGAATCCTGATGCAGTGTATGCTAGCTATACATACACCCAAATAACAATACCCTCCCTTCCTAACGCTAGCCTTGACCCTACAGAGTATAAATACACTTGGTTATTGCAGGGGAAGTAGAGTTTTTTTTTTTTTTTTGGATTGTTAACAGAATGGGAATAAGGCAGGAATGAAAATTAAGGTGTTAAAGGATTCAATGAAGAGAGGCAGTAGAATACTTAAGCCGGCATTCGCAATAGGCATCTGCTGGGCTTGTTGGGGGGTGTTGGGGGGGTGGACCGTCTACTGGAATGCAGGTAAATATCAAAAAGAGTCGATGGCATCCGACTAGCCACTTTAAAATATCCCGGGCTTCCGTTGAATGTCATAAAAGCCTTATGGTCGTTGTTTGTTGAGCAGTCTCAGTTCAAGTTGGGTGTTGTACCAGCAAAAGAGGAATGTCTTCCCCTCCCCCCCCCCCCTCCCACCCCCCCCCCCCCCCCCCCCCCCCTGTCCCCCCCCCCTCCCCCCCCCCAGGGTGTTGTACCAGCAAAGGGAATGTTTAACATCATCCTGACGCAAACCATAGAGGTGGAGGGTTATCAGCCCCTCCTTTGTCTTACTGTGATGGGGGAGGGGGACTTACTTCCTTCCACAAAGAGTGTGTGACATAATACAATAAATAAATAAAAAATGAACCAATAGTGAACCGAATAGACTGCAATAAAATAAAATGCTCTGAAAATAATGAAATAGTGATTGAATGGGGCATCTGGTACTGTTGTTAAGTGTGATGGTACCACAAGTGAGGAAGGGGGGGGGGTTGAATGTAGCAGTGAAAATTATATAGCCAACTACCACATGTGTGAAACTACCCTGTGTACAACCAGCACACACCAATGGGTTTACCAATGGGCGTGGCACGTGGTGTAGGTGCAGCCTAAAGGTGGGTTTACACGTCTAGATTTTTTCGTCCAATAGATGAAAAACGAAAGACCTTGAACAAAAAATCGTTCAAAAGGTCATCGAACATGTTGGTAAATTTTTATCGGCCGTAGTAATTCTGAATGTATTTTCATTCAATATCGGGATGGACGAACAAAAAAATCTAATGTTACATTCGATAAATGGACGAATCTATCAAAAAATCGAATCGGCAGTTGAACGAACAAAAAATCTACACGTGTAAACCCACCTTAAAGGTCCAAATGCATACCTTTGTCAGCAAGGTATGGGCGTCAGGAGAAGGTCTGCATTGCTCAAGGTCTGTCTTTTTAAACTCCCCAACGGATGCACGGGGCAGCCCCGGCCCCCATTCATTAAGTAACATGCGCGCTGCCCCCCAGTCATCAAGTAACGTGTCTCCACCCCTCTTTTGGGGAACAAGGCAAAGATTGGGCTGTTAATTTCCCTCAGCCCGAGCAGGGAGATGTGTTTATCTCCCTTAATGACACCCAGGGAAAGCAAGCCGAATCAACACGGCCTGGAAAGCCTAGAAAAGGGGGAAGAAAGGAGATGGAGGGCAGTGTCCATCCTCCCCACAGCCATGGGAGGGGGGGCCCACTGACCCAACAGGTGTATATTGGGAGAGACGTACATAATGTAACATCCGCCCCAGGCGCCAGCCCACCCAGGGGGCTGCAAGAAGGTTTGACAAGCACTAGCAATTCAAGCCAGGTGGTCTGTCCTAATAAGGACATCTGATGTGTCATGATGTTGGGGCTATCCATCCCACTGTTATTTTATATATATATATATATATATATATATATATATATATATATAACTTGAAATATATGCATCTTATTAGTAAGGACCAATGTAGTAACATATTTAGTTGGTACATGTAGGAGTAGATTATTGCATATAAGCAGCATATGTCAATACATCTGGTAGTAACAGGTTACATGGGAGCAAATCCATGGTCAACTTATTTCGTTGGGATAGATTACATAAAGTCACATATTGTAAAAAAGGTTAAAAAAGGTCTCTGCCTTCAAAATAATATTACCTACATGGTGTGAAGAATAGGACAAACATAGCAATGAAAACTGAAAAGAAAAAATGCAAATAAAAAGTAAGAGCCATATAGCGAGTGATCAGCAGATAGGATAGTAAACCTTGAAAGTCTTGATTGCGACTGACAGCAGCAACAGTCCTCCTTACATTACAGAAAGCTGTTAAAGCTCAATGCCTCATTGAGGCCAGGGTATTCAGTAGCTTTAAGAAGGTACATCCAACCTGTTTTTTTCTGGAGAAGTAAATGGTCAATGTTGCCCCCATGGATGGGGTTAGAACGTAAAATGTTTATTTTCCATAGTGGTCGCTTTGTTTTTCTTACGGAAAATGCTCTGCAAGGGTATTTCACAAGTTATACCACCCCATGGGTCCTGCAATTTGCAAAATGAGGAGGTAAAAACATTTCCCCATTTGGTACTTGAATGTTACTGTCAGTGTTCATAGATTGACAATTTTTCTTATTGCATTGAAAAGGTACCCCTGCGAGTACATGTAGATTTTAGCTTGTTGTATTGGTAATGGCTAGTGACCAAACCGAGATTTTGCCCGTTTGAACGTTATCACTGGCATACTGCATACGTAGTCACCAATGGTTGAGTCATCTTTAAGCAGGGGCCAGTGTTTTAAGATCCTTTATATATCGTCATGTTGACACGCATATGTGGTAATAATTTTTACTGTGGTTAAGGTCCCTGTTAATTTGGATTTGAATAGTAGGTCAGTTGTAATCGTTTTCTTGGCTAGATTGAGTGATTTGTTACTATAACCCCTCTGTTTTAATCTCATTCATAATTGATCTGCTTCGACTTTGTACTGTTGGAGCAGTTGCGTTTAAGTCGCAGATATTGGCTATATGGGATAATGTGTATCAATGGCTATGGGTGGGCACTATAGGCATTCAGAGTGGTGTTGGTGGCGGTCAGTTTATGGAACAGTGTAGATCATATGTAGATGTAAACATCCAAAAATGGGATTTACTGTAGATCACAGTTGTATAAGAATTTGAGATTCAGATTGTTATTGTGCAAAAGGTAAACAAAACCATCCAGTTCTAACCTGGAGCCCTCCCAGAGCATGAATACATCATTGATGTAGCGAAGCCATAAGGTTATCTTGGTCATGGGTTTTTTTCAATGTGATCTGGCCCACATGGTTCTTTACCAGAACCCTCCTCCATGTCTATGCCAACCAGTAATGTTTCAGTATTAACCATTACCCCTTCAATATTTTAAAATAGTTGTCTTGTTTGTCTGAGATATGATGGTAGACTCTGAGGTCTTAAATACAGATCCATCAAGGTGCTAGCTTTTTCTGCTAGACTGTTTATGCCAGATACTATGGATCTGCCAGGCAGGTTTATTGGGTTTTAACCAATCAGGCAGCACGCCGGGGGGGGGGGGGGGGGGGGGGGGGGGGGGGGGGGGGCGGCTGCTCTGTCGGCAGGCATCTAGATGTGAGGATTCATTCATATTGCCTGGAAGTCCTGAGTTTTCCAGTCCTTAAAATCAACAGTTGTTTCAGTGTTAAGGTTATGGGAGTCCCCCTGGTGCATGCCTTTTAAGGTAAGTCTACAGGAAAATAGATGCAGATCTTTGAGGATTGTGAATTTGTCCAGTTTTTGGAAAAAGCCAAAGCCTAGGGATAAAGTTTGATATTGAGTCTGACAAAGTGTGGCAAGAGAGGTTAATGATCTCGAACATTGTGTTCAGGACATTAAGGGACGATCTGGAGGGGTCACGTCAGGTTTCAGATGATCTACTAGCCTGTGTTGAGGTTTCCGACTGTTCTGTTATAGGTAGTGATGGCCGAACATCGGCCTGGACTGTCCGCGAACGGGCGGGTCGGACTTTTAAAGAAGTCCGCCGTCCGCCTGTCAGTGACGTAACATCCGGTCCCTGGAACGCATCCTGGAACTTGCCTTCATGCCCGGTCTTCTAGTGAAAAGATTCTTCCTCCGGCACGATCTCGCAGGTTCTGATCCTGCCGGAGGAAGAATATAGATCTTCTTTTCGCTGGCGAACGGGGCGGGTCGAACACCTGTACTGCTCGCCGGCGAGAAGGAGGGCGAACATCCATGTTCGCCGCCGAACTGTCCGCCTTGCGGGCAGTTCGGCCATCACTGGTTATAGGTGGTTCAGGTGGGGTATGATAGGAGCTACTAGAGTGGGAGGCCTCTCCCTAATTTTTCTAAGAGAGCGTTCTAATGGATGTTTGTTTTTTCTGGCATCTACCAGATTCTTGGGCTGAAGATTTGGTGGTTGTGGGATGTCTAGGTAGTCTAAGTGATCAGACCTTTGGCTTCTGCTCTGTGAAGATGCTAGTGAGGAAGTGTCTGACTAGTCTCTTCCTGATTCCTGTTCACGGGGTTTGAGGGGTGCTGTTGGCACTGGCAAAGTGACTAGTGTTAAGCGAACACGCTTGGCCGAACAGCTGTTCGGCTCGAGCATTGCCATGCTCGGCACACACTGGTCCTCTACAGAGCACCACGTATGCTTGAGCACCCACGATTTCCGCAGGTTGGACACCTCCAATCAATCGGCAGCTTACTGCTGCCCACACTGTATTACCAGCAGCCATGTTAGCTGCTGGCATTACAGTGATTGGTTGGAAGGAACACATGGCCAGGTGCTAAATAGCACCTGACCCCTCCCACTCGGCTCACTGTGGTTAGGGAAAAGCGAGGGATGGGCAGGGAAAGTCAGTACTGCTCTTCTTTGCTGGCTCTGGCTCTTACTTTTACAGACCCAAAATTTTAAGCTGCTGGAGACTGTTGGCTTGGGTACACAGGGTAGTAGAACCCATGTAAGTTTAATTCCCTCAGTTCAGCGTGGATGGGAGGAGAAGGAGGAGGAAATGGAGAGTCATTCAGAGGTCGACTTTCTCCGTGTTGCCCCCTGGACCAGCTGCCTCGTGTGTCTACCCTCCCTCCAGAGGTAGCGACCTGGTGTTCCCCTCGGCAAAGTCTATCCCCACCTTCAGGGGTATTGTGAAGAACGAGTGGGTTCACTTAGACAACGCCCTTAGAGGAGGTAGCACTCGTGGCACAGTGGGTCAGCACCCACTGGTTCGTGACAGTTTGAGAGCGTCCCCTCACCCGAGCAATGTTGGTCGCCTCCCATTGACTAACATTGGGCTCGGGTGCTCGGTAGAACACTTGAGAAGACACGAAAAACCGAACACTTTGGTGCTCGCTCATCACTAAAAAGGACCATTTATATGCCTTGCCATTAAAAATTCCTTATGCCAAAACAAGTTTGATTTGCATATCAGTAGCCTAAGAAAGGAAATATGTATTAAAATATCTCTAATAGTATTATTATCTGCACCATGCACTTCCTCAATCTGCCATTGGGGGAGAAAGTAAAAAAAATAAAAAATTGTAGATAAAGATACCTACATGTAATGAAAAAAAATATGTATGATGATAGCTAGATAATAAACACAAAGTAAGGTAAATTTGAAAGCCCCTTAAATATAAATGATCAATTTATGCCAACATCCAGTTCTGCCAACATCCAGTTATGATAAAACAGCTAAATGAAGCACAAGTATTGCACCAAATTTTCTCAACATACATGAACAAGATGAAGTGGAGAAGGGACTATCAGGCAGACATATTATTGTTGGGCAAGATTAATAAAACAAATACATTTATTAGTATCCATAAATTTGTATACAGGTGAGCACTAAAGTCAGGAAGTAATTATTAACTCATAATTGCATTTTGTTGAATCACGATTGTTATATTCATGCTGTTTAAAGTCGACACGTTTTGCAACTTTATTTCTGCTTCATCAGCACCAGTGTGCATGAGATTTGAAAATAGTCACTGCAAGGAAATAGACAGATATAATTGTAAAGACCGAGAGGTTAATCATGAGCCCAAAGAGGGACAACAGTCCTCAAGGTTAGGGTAAATGGGTAGTGGAAGTGAACTACATGAACTTGGTGGGTCCCAGTGACTACACTGGGCCCCAGAGGAGCAGCGGCAGCCAAACCTGAGCATTAGGTAGGTGAAAAAGCGTAGGTAAAGATTCAGTGGATTATATACAGTTATTGTGGGGGTCAGGGGGAGGTAAATTATTGTAATTGTATTTCTAGGAGTCAAGGAGATCAAATTTGTGTAATTTTGATGCATCAGACCACCTCATTGGGTGAATCAGGGAGGGTTTGGTTATCATCATGTGAATGTGTGTGTTGGGGCTGTGTATATATATATGCATATACAGTGAGACCAAAATGAAACTTTTTGACCAAAATGCAAAACACTATGTGTGGCGGAAAACTAACACTGCACATTACTCTGAACACACCATCCCACTGTCAAATATGGTGGTGGCAACATCATGCTCTGGGGGTGCTTCTCTTCAGCAGGACAAAAGATTTGTGGCGGAGGTTCACCTTCCAGCAGGACAACGACCCTAAACATAAAGCCAGGGCAACAATGGAATGGTTTAAAACAAAACATATCCATGTGTAAGAATGGCCCAGTCAAAGTCCAGAGCTAAATCCAATCGAGAATCTGTGGCAAGATCTGAAAACTGCTGTTCACAAACGCTGTCCGTCTAATCTGACGGAGCTTGAGCTGTTTTGCAAAGAAGAATGGGCAAGGATTTCAGTCTCTAGATGTGCAAAGCTGGTAGAGTCATACACTAAAAGACTGGCAGCTGTAATTGCAGCAAAAGATGGTTCTACAAAGTATTATCAGGGGGCTGAATAATTATGCACACCCAACTTTGCAGTGATTTATTTGTAAAAAATGTTTGGAATCATGTATGATTTTTGTTTCACTTCTAACGTGTACACCACTTTGTATTGGTCGTTCACATGGAATTCCTATAAAACTGATTCAGGTGTGTGGCTGTAATGTGGCAAAATGTGGAAAAGTTCAAGGGGACCAAATACTTTTGCAAGCGACTGTATAAGTGATGGGGATGTATGTGTTGGGACTATGTGCGTATCAGCATATATGGGTGTGTGACATAATAAAAAATTTTTAATAAATTTAACCAATAGTGAACTGAATAAACTGAAATAGAATAAAATGCTCTGAAAATAATGTGTGGTGTGATTGAATGGGGCATCTGGTACCAGGTCTCCACCAAGTACTCTATGAATCATAAATAAGATACAATATATTAGCATAATACCCTATAGATATGACTAGTGTTGTGCTTGAATATTCAAATTGCAAATATATTCAACAAATATCGGCTATTCGAGAATTTGTGAATTTCGCGAAAATGGTGGCGGATATTAGCAATTTAAAATATTCAAGATATTATGCACAGGCAAGCTATTGAGATAATATAATCGCAATGCGCTAATAAATACCACATGTGACCATTCATTTTGAAGATAATTGCAGTGCGATTATTATAATTAGTAGAATTATTCTCAAAATATAGAAAATTCAAATATTGCCTATGCCACTCATCACTAGATATGACGACATGTTTAATCTGTTACATATGTAACAATCTAATGAGTGAAATTTAACCCCCCCCCCCCCCCCCCCCCCCCCCCCCAGTGGTTGAGACAAACCCATTTTGTCCGGTGTGGACTAAAATTACAGTCGATGAGCTGTGTTCCTCCACCGCTGATTGGAGCCCCGCTGTGCCATCTTACCTTCTCTGGTGTCCGCTGTGGCTCCGATAGCCTCTCAGATGCTTCTCTAAGGAAGTAGACCCTCATCACCCTGGAACATGATGACACCGGATGCTATGGGTGCAAGGATACCATTTGATTCTCTGAACCTCTGTCACTACAGGACACAATATGTGTTTCAAACATTATAATATTAAGAATGTATATGTATGGACATACAATGGACATACAGTTGGAAAGTATTCAGACCCCCTTACATTTTTCAACATTTGTTATATTGCAGCCATTTGCTAAAATCTTTTTAGTTTTTTTTTTCCCTCATTAATGTACACACAGCACCCCATATTGACAGAAAAACACAGAATTGTAGAATTTTTTAGCAGATTCATTAAAAAAGAAAAACTGAAATATCACATTGTCCTAATTGTCATATATTTAACTAAGGTGCGGTCCATGTCTTCAGATCATCCTTGAGATGGTTCTACACCTTCATTTGAGTCCAGCTGTGTTTTATTATACTGTTTGGGCTCGATTAGGAAAGCCACACCTGTCTATATAAGATCTTACAGTTTACAGTGCATGTCAGAGCATTTGATAATCATGAGGTCAAACAAACTGCCTGAAGTGCTCAGAAACCGAATTGTGGCAAGCCACAGATTCGGCCAAGGTTACAAAATAATTTCTGTGGCACTTAAGGTTCCTAAGAGCACAGTGGCCTCCATTATCCTTAAGTTGAAGAAGTTTGTAATGATCAGAATCCTTCCTAGTGCTAGCCATCCGGCCAAATGGAGCTATTAAGGTAGAAGAGTTTTGGTGAGGGAGGTAAACAAGAACCCAAAGATCACTGTGGCTGAGATGCAGTCAGGAGATGGGAGAAAATTGTAGAAAGTTAACCATCCCTGCAGCCCTCCACCAGTCGGGGCTTTATGGCAGATTGGCCCGAAGGAAGCCTCTCCTCAGTTCTTTTTTAATAAATCTGCAAAAATGTCTACAATTCTGTGTTTTTTGTCATTATGGGGTGCTGTGTGTTCATTAACCTCCTGAGCGTTTCGCAGAAAGCCGGCGAGACCTAGAGGGTGGCCGAGTTAACTTGGGCTAGACGCTCAGAAGGTTAATGAGGGAAAAAAAGAACTTAAAAGATGTTAGTAAATGGCTGCAATATAACAAAGAGTGAAAAATGTAACAGGTTTGAATACTTTCCGTATCCACTGCATTTTGAGTAAATAAGTTTCATTTAGTTCTATGGTGTGCTTTTGGTACAGTCCTGGTCCTGGACCTCAGCAGAACACTAGGGAGCATAATAAACACACTGATCCCTATTACTCTTCTCTTCTTTTTGCCAACTCTTCTTCTCTTCTTTTTGCCAACTCTTCTCTTCATTTTGTCCATTCCCTCCTCAGATCATCAGCTATGGAGACGCAGTATTTTACATATTGTCATCAATTACATCTGTCCTCAGAGGAAAAAACTGTGCTCTATCGCTGCGGTCTTCAAACAAATAATCGTCTGTTATGTTCAAGACTCTTAAGCTAGCCATACACATGTCGAATTTCAATGCCAATGGATCACCCATCCGATCGATTCCGGCGATTCTGCCGGTAATCGCAGGTGTGATCAATCGGC
>CM070037.1:84278031-84288322 GCA_036250615.1 Ptychadena robeensis
AGTTCAGAAACAGTGACAGATGCAAAGTCCAGGTTTTTGGCAGGGGTCATACAAAGGAGACAAGTCCAATCAAACACGGTCTAAGGGTAAACACGGTCTTGGGAGTTTTGCCATGGATTCCCCTCTGTCATGTCATTGACCAGGTGTTTGACCCCTTTCCCAACACTATTGTGGCCAGAAAGGGTCCCTTTGTTTTTTAAAATTTGCCTCCCATTGAAGTCAGGTTCGCGAACTTTTGCGCTAGTTCGCGTTCGCGAACGGCAAAATCCAGGTTCGCGCCATCACTACACTGTAATGAATGTTTTGGTGCAATGTTGGGGGGGGGGGGGAGTGATATAGACTCTACATTTTAGCAAATTGAGCAAAAATGGATATATCACCTGAGAGCAACATACCCTCAAGGATTAAATAACTTTATTATTTATAAATTCTTCTTATAGATTTCTCTTGATGTGATACAGTATCAAGGGACCTGGTATGGTTGTCCTTAAATTGTATGACTGATCTGGTGTATATCACAGGAAGGACAGTAGTGATGAGGCGGTAAATCTATCACCATTATGTTACAGGTATTTATGAGATTTAACTTGTATATAGAATGGCTGATATATTCTTTAATTGATTACTGAGGTTAATTAAATTTTTGTTTTGTTTGTGACAACACCTGAGTAGGTGCTGCCTCCACTTGGCACCACCAATCAGGAGGTGTACCTAGCAATGGGAACATCGGATGTGTCCTCTGCCACCTAATTTGGGCAGGATCTGGGGACCATCAGGAGGACATGGATAGGCCTCTGTGAGGCAGGATACACAGGGATCCTCTTGGGTCCGCGACCATTGCGTCACCAGTGACGTGAAAGGGGAGGGTGGTAGTTTGCGCCATAGACCTCCATGTTAATGGAGGGACGTTGCTTTTTCACTGTTGATGCCGGAATCGTGCTGAGCAACTCCTGAAGAGCGTAAAGTGCGGCGGCATTCAATATGCTCCACCATGTGATCACTTGTGATGTGCTTTTTAAAAAAATGTGCCATGTGCGTACTGCTCAGAAGGTTAATAGGGAGGGTGTGCAGGCTGGTTTTGCGGACATATCCAGGGGGTGTAATCCTGAGGCTTGGTCATTAATGTGAGTACATGCTGTATTTCTATTGGGATTGATTCTGTACTTTTTTGTTTTTAATCCTTTTTTTGGTCTTTTCATTTATTAGGGAATTAATAAATTCGCTGGGATGCTTACTGGCCCCCCATCTGCTATGTAGGTTAGTTGAAGATTACAGGGAGTACACTCTTTTGGTGAATATCCATTAGTGTTAAACTCTAATATATTCGCGATTTCGAATATTCTTGATATTTTGCATTCAGAAGCAAGAAGAAGGTTTTGTTTTACCAAAACCATGTAATATGAGGGACTTTCTAAACCATCAAGTCTACCTGTGTTCAATCACATAGGACCTTGCACTACATAGTTGTTCGTAGATCTAAAGCCCAGGTGCCCAACCTTCAGCCCGATGAGCGTTCTTTGGCTGTTAATGCATAGGTCATAGGAGATGCGATAAACTTGAAAGATAGGCGTACTTAAAAGCCAATAAGAGACCCAGATGGCACCTGAGCAGGTCCCTTGCCTCTCCTCCTCTTGTGTCGGTGGGGGATCAGCAGACAGGTAATGGCCCCCATACATGCACAGATATTAAAGGGCCGACCGAATAAAAATGATAAATTTTTAGATTGGTCGACTGAAAATTGGTGCATGCCCACATGGTCCGATCAACTAAATCAAAACATGATCGGACATGCCTGAAAATTTTGATCGGTTGAGTACAAATTGTTTTGTAACCGACGGATTTTGATCGTTCTTGATCATTTGCATACTAATACTTCATTGTCATCAAATGACCATGCCCTCTGTACACAGCACTTCCGATTGAAAAAATTATTGCCCAATTAAACTATCAATTTCATGAACGATCAAAAATTGAAAAAAATGCGATCAAAAATAAAAAAAAAACGAACAAAAATTGGTTATTCCATGTGGAGTATATTCTATTTTCCATCAATCAATCTCCGATTGTACGATTGAAAAGAAAGATGTTATGTGTGGCCCTTTAGTGATGCTGAGGGCCACACTTGTGGTCCTCCATATCAACCCAGTTGCCCACCACTTATCTATAAGAACAAGGACAGAGGCGCACAACCTAGTACAACGAATGGTTAAATAGTGTGGAATAGGATAAGATAAAACAAATTGAAACAAAAAGAGACAAAACAACAGACAAGATACTCACATTGAGAGAGGTTTACAAGGGTGGCTCCCTCAGGGCCATGTGCTTTCCAGGAGGACCTCACTTCCTGGTGGGGGAGAAGAGATCACTTCCTGCTTACAGATACTGGGGGGCTCAACCAAAAAAGAGCTCTGCTCGAAACGCGTCCCATTGTTCCTATTGAGCCCCCCAGTATCTGTAAGCAGGAAGTGGAATAGAAGAGGAGCTGGTCTGGGAGGGGGTTGGTTGGGGATTGGATGCTGACATTTATTACACATTAGATTTCTGTTTCAGTGACATCCAGTTATTCAAAAAGTAATCATATGTATAATTTACTTCTAGTTCTTATCAAAGTTTCACCTCAAGCCAAAGTTGAATGCACCAAGAGGGTTAACAATGTGTCAGAAGAGGTGTCCAGCCCTCTGTTAAAGTCAGGGCATCCGAGAAGTATGTGTGTCCAGGCTTTAAGGGATATACAGGGTCATGTCTGCGTATGAAGCTCAGGTGCATTGCTGACATCCGCCCAGAAAGTGCCCTCCAGCCCCATATGGGAATTTGGGTGAGATTATGTACATCATATATACAAACTAGGACACCATCCAAAGCTGCACCCCCTCAAGTGCTGCAACCCTGCCTATATTTCCAATGCTGGAACCCTGCCCCTCTGTCCAGTGCAATGTACAGAATGGAGTGCCCACTGTATGTCAGATATCACACTATGATATGGGGTGCTGTGTATATATGACAGTGATACGGGGGAGCTGTGTATATATGACTATGATACAGGGAGCTGTGTATAAATGACTATTATATGGGGGAGCTGCGTATATATGACAATGATACAGGGGAACTGTGTATATATGATATGGGGAGCTGTGTATATACGACTGATACAGGGGAGCTGTGTATATATGACTATGATACAGGGGAGCTGTGTATATATGACTGATACAGGAGAGCTGTGTATATATGACAATGATACAGAGGAGCTGTGTATATATATGACTTTGATACAGGGGAGCTATGTATATAAGACTATGATACAGGGAGCTGTGTATATATGACTATGATACAGGGAAGCTGTGTATATGTGACAATGATATGGGGGAGCTGTGTATATATGACTTTGATACAGGGGAGCTGTGTATATATGACTATGATATGGGCAGCTGTGATATATATATATATATATATATATATATATATATATATATATATATATATATATATATATATATATATATATAGTGAGGGAGAAAGTCAGGAAGACTGCACTTAAAACCTCACTACATATACATGTGTGTGTGTGCTTGTGGGGGGGGCCCAAAGAGGGTGCTTGCCCAGGGCGCCAAACAGGCTAGGACCGCCCCTAGTTAAGAGTTTCCAAGTTTTTTTACCAACACCCATTAAGTGAACATTGCCTCCGCTGCCCAAGAGAAAAGCTTTAAAATACTGATGAGATGGTACAGGTGCCCAACCAGACTGCATCAGATGTTTCAAGCATTATCTCCTATCTGCTGACAGTGCCAACAAGAGCAGTGCTACATGCTGCATATCTGGTGGAACTGCAAAGCTATCACAAGGTTCTGGGAGGTGGTGTTTGCTTTTTATAATGCAATCATGAAATCCCAAGTGCCAAAATCACCTGAAGTTGCTGTTCTCTCTCTCTCTATCCGCATTCACAATCCCAAACTGACCTACTGAGATTTTTCCTCGTAGCTGCCAGTGCGGTGCTGCCGAGGCACTGGAAGTCCACTGATCCTCCCCAAGTTGACAAATGGCTCTCTGAACTGTCACAAATTAACCGTATGGAGGATCTTACATCCCAACTGCAAAGACGGCAGTCTAGCCGATGGTCTCCTTGGCTCCTATTTGTTGATACCCCTAAATTCCATCAACAACTGGCTGAATACTCAACCACGTCCCCTCCACTGCAGATATAAAAACCCCTATTGCATACATTTCTATCTTCCCCTTTGGTGTTGCATCATGTGCCTGTGTCCACCCCTCCTTCCCCTTTCTGTTTCCTTCTCTGCGGATTCTTCCGCTCCCATCTTTCTTCTTGCTTTTCTCTTGCTAGTTGTTGTTTTCATATAACTACTGATGGATACTTGGATAGTGTTGACTATTACTATATTAGTTTGCACCCTGTTCCATGAAGGTCTAATGGACTATCCCTATCAACTCAATTGTAGTTGCCTACGATTTTGTACATGTAAGATCTTAAATGTCTTACTTGTTAAATATGCCTCCGTGTACTGTTACATCTCTTAACCCTTCTTATTTCCCTACATGATATGTTCAATTGTCCTGTTAAAACCTTTAATAAAGTTTCCAATAAAGGCTTGGAGGTCTAAACCCCAGGCCAGCCAAATTCCCTTACCTAGGCAGGGGACAAGGGGACTTTAACGGTTGGCCTCAGATGTGTAGCTGACATCGGCAGGTATGTATAAAAAAGACAACAATATATCACCAAATATACCAAGTAATGAAACACATGGGTATCAATAAACACAAGGAAGAAAGACGTAGCAGTAGGCACACTGGGTAAATCCTTATCAAAGGTATATATTAGGCTTCAAGATAAATTCAAGTACACTTGGAGCATGGAACTGTCCTTGTCGCTCAATGATGGAACATGGATGGACACCGGAAAGAGTTTGTATACATAGCATGTGAGGAGACCTCGACATATGTTTCGGAAAAAACTTTTCCTTCTTCAGGAGATCAACCAAGTTGTTTTAGGGTGCTCCACATGCTGGTCAGATGGACGCCGATAGGCGACTCCAATGCACCGCGTCCCATGGGGAAGAGCAACCAAGGGTTGGGGAGGAACGGAGGGCCACCCCTAAGGGCCGCTGCAAAATCTGGTAGTTCTAGTATAAGGTAGACATTCCTGTATGAGTAGATAGGTGGTAGGTGAAGAGGTGGCTCTCCTAAAGCTTCCAGGTGCCCAGCAGCAGAGAGCACTTTAATAAAGTTTATTGTGCAAAAAAAAGAAAAAAACAGCATACCGCTGTAATTTGTTTTTTTAATGTAGGTTTTAAAAAGTCATTTTTTCTATGTAAGTGTAGCCCCTGGCTAAATGACATTACTGCTGTGAACTGTATAGGGCTGCATTCTGGGATGTGAACACTGGGTGGCAGCAGCGGAACTGCCAGTGGGGATGCAGTAGAGAGAAGATGTGCCTGGAGGGATAGACCAGAAGGAGGAAACAGGAAGTGCAGGACACAGCGTAGGGAGAAGGAGACGATATGTTATTGCAATGGTTATTGCTGTAGACTGCAATATGGACAAATAAGTGCTTAATCTATAAGGCTCTAAGGGGTTGTTTCCATTATACGTCGGAACCCCTCCGCTAAGCCTATGCTTAGCAGGGATCCCGACGTAGCAGATTGACATTGCCTTCCGGTGGATGATCTGTTTACACATCCGCCGGTGCAGAGGCTGAACTCGACTACTTTACATAGCCTAAGTGTGATCAAGCCCAAACAAAATAAAGTAAATTTTAAGAAGTGACTCAATTGGCTCAATGAAACAAGGTAAAATTACTGCCCACCTCTACGAACAATTCGTGTGTGAGCTTGGTTCAGCCAATATCACCAATATTTTTCCTCATATCGTGATCTGTAGTCTCGTTATAGACAGATTGGCATGCTTCTGCAATAAACAAAAAAAAAACACACCAATAATGGAGTATATGATTGTTTTCAATATGTAATGAAAAACATTATAAAGATTATAAACACTCACCAAGAACTGCATTACACATAAAGTTGGTAGAGGGATATACTAATTGTTTAATTAATTGTGTCAACCCAATGTATATATATACCTTGAGTTCCCTAATTGAGGACTTGCCTCTAAAACATAAGACTAGAAGGGTTTTTACAGCACTCAAAGTCCAGCTTCAGAATAGAATATAACAATATCCAGTATAAAGATCAATAAAAAGTCTTTAATGTGGTTGGACTAATATAACAATTCATAACATACAAAGGTATATGTGTGGTGTATATCACCAAAGTTCACCATAATTTCTGAAGCATAAAAACATGATAAAGTTATTCAACCATACAGTAGTCTTTAAATGCGTTATGCCATCAGATGTATCATATTATCATTCTGCTCATACTCCTACATGTTTCGCCCGCCTAGGGCTTCGTCAGGGAGAGATGGCTCTATGAGTATATATATATGTATGTATGTTAGTATCACATATAGATCTGAATATAAACATCCACATTATCAGGGTACATTTCTAGTTCATTTGATAAATTACAAAATTTCAGAGCATTCATAATCCCATAGCATAACAGTGTGCACATAATATCACAGAGCATAACAGAGTGTGCACATAATCCCATAGCATAACAGCTAACCATCCACAGCTGTGAGGGACCCATGTCCGCTATGTTGGGGAGCCGACCACCCAGAGGAGAAGGTATATACGTTTCCCTCCTCCCTGGATGGCTGATCATCTACTCGGACTAGGGGATCCTGCTAATCCCCAATTGGCCCGATGGAGTGACACCTCCCCTCCCACACCCTTCCCTCCCTCACAGCTGTGAATGGTTAGCTCACTCCTGAGGTATATTTAAACGCCAGCAGAGGGGAGCTGGATGATCTGCGTTTGCCACAAAAGTTCATCTAGGTGTGCAGCCCCCTTTGTGAGTATCCATCTGCTAGGGACATCCAACCTGTGTATGCCACGTTTGACAGTCCAACCTTCTCTCCCCTCTGTTTGGTACCAGGGATTCCCTGGTAGGGATCTTATAATTGGTATCCTAGCCTCCACGGGCATCACCGGTCATCGAGTACCGGAGCCAACGTCTCACAGGTGGGTGGACACCTAATGCTCCCCCATATGGGCGAGTATGTTGGGACACATTTACTCATATTCCTCTGCTTCGTCAAGATATTGGGAGGACTGCTCTCACTACCTGGACTTTGTGAGTCCACCAATGATACTATCCAGGATTCCCGGGAGGGTACACCGTGGAGGGAACATCTGATGGCATAACGCATTTAAAGACTACTGTACAGTTGAATAATTTTATCATGTTTTTATGCTTCATAAATTATGGTGAACTTTGGTGATATACACCACACATATACCTTTGTATGTTATGAATTGTTATATTAGTCCAACCACATTAAAGACTTTTTATTGATCTTTATACTGGATATTGTTATATTCTATTCTGAAGCTGGATTTTGAGTGCCATAAAAACCCTTCTAGTCTTAAGCCCCCCATACACCACATACAATTACCATGCAACTTCTGTACAACCAACTTTTCTTCTACCAAAACCATGTAATAGGAGGACCTTTCTACACCTTCCAATCACTATGTATTCTATCAGGGAGGTCACTATACTACATAGTTGTTGGTAGGTCTCATGAAAGTTGTATGGAGGAATCTGCAGGTGCATGGGGGGCTTTATGTTTTAGAGGCAAGTCCTCAATTAGGGAACTCATGGTCAACTGCATTACACAGTTGGGTTCCAGCAAAGGCCCTTCTGCAAGCATTTTTTGTAAAGGTTCCAGAAAGATTATACACTTCAGCAACATGATCAACCACATTTGCATTCTTCCCTCCAACGAGCCGAAGTTGGAAAGTTGTAAAATTCGACTTTGCAGTATGAACCGTTATAATAGAAAAAAGCAGTTTAAATAGTAGCAGATGTAGCAATGACACCCTTACATGTTGCTGGATTGTTCGTGTCTTTGGGCCCTCCCCTGTCACTTCTGTAATGCATCCCCCCTGGTCCTGGTCCAAAACACCAACAGTGAGAGTTTTAGGCAAATTGAATGTTTTATTTGAGGATCACAACAAATGGGTTGACCCCCAAGGTAAGTGAGGTAATAACCTTTCATAAAAAATAAAGCAATTAATTGAATTATAAAGCTAACAGTATCTCTATATATGTATATCTGTGTAATTTTATAGTATATCTATATGCAAATACAATGATAAAACAGGTGAAATACTATCCAACAATCTCCTAGAAACCCCTCACTGGCCAGTGACACTCAAAGAAAAAAAAACCTGGTTCCAATGTTGGGGCCCTTATGTCCTCAGATGCAGAGAACAAACAGGCACTGCAGTTCAGTTAACTATTTGTAATCCACGGGTCAGGTAGTTCTATGGAAAGGAGGAGGAGTGCAGGTAAGCAGTAAAGTTTATGTGTTCAGCAAGTTAGAGCAGCCTAGAAGAGGGTTAACAATCTCTGCTGCTGTGTCCCAGAAACATGTCCTCCAGCAAGATATGAATATGGACTCAGGTGGAGGAGGTTATAGGAGGAAATTGCAAATAACTCACAGGAAGTCAAAAGTTTTGCTGTTGCATGTGGTACTTTGCTGCACTACAGGTCCCAGGAACGAGTCCACACACAGAATCCAGCAAGGGCAGTCTCCTCTGATGCTCTCTCAGCTAGAAGAAAGATCCCCACTCCTTTACAGCAGGTGGGATGTCCAAACAGGTGCAGTCTCTCTCCCAGAGCATCTCCCCCCTTCTCCTTCCAGCCATGTTTTATTTTCGCCTCCTACTTCCTCCTGTTCCCTCAAAAGAAATACTTCCTTCCAGAAACAGATCTCCTAACAAGGGTTCCTATCTGTTTCTCTGGTCTGCCTGTTGCTGCCATCTACTGACGGCTTCAGCACAATGCGCCCATAAGATTTTATTCTCACAGAAAAAAATTAATGTTGGCTCTAGCAAATGGCTGCACAGAGCTTTAACATCAGTTCTAAAAATACAAACAATGACATTCAGCATTAATACATTGCATTGATTTACATATACAGCACAATGGATACAGTACACTTCATGATCAGTTACCAGATTATCTTTAAACTTAGTGAAAGTTTTAAAACAAACATTTCATGAATGTATTTATTTTTGGGAGAGCTCATTAAGTTCTAGAATAGGACAGTTTTCTCAGATGAGAACCATGGCCCTTCAATCCTTTGTTAAGCAAAATCTCAGGCTAAACAGTAAGAAAATTAACATATTTACAATTGTGCTGCACCAATGAGATATCATGCTTAGTCACTCCATTATTTCTACTTCCCTGACCTCATGGTTCCCACTCACCTACATTTGGAGGATTCCTCATTATGCCTTGTCGATTAAAAATTCTCCAATGCCTGCATTCTAGACAATACCAACACAGGTCACTGGCCAGTGCACTCACAATCAATTCATATTCTCTTGTGACTGTCAGATCGTATATTTCACTTTAAACTTTTAGTAATAAGGCATTATAGTATCTGTTCTAATTTTTTTTCCAAATAAGCTTTATTTAAAATTTAATATTACAATGTAGTTGGTTGACATCTGCATAAAATGTATGCACTCAAAGTAACATTACATGTAAGTTTTACATCTGAGAAGAATTCAATAACAAAGTAGAGTATAATTGCAAAAATTTTGACATGTTTGATTTTCAGAACTATATTAATATTAACTTAAAAGGAGGACAATAACATGTGGAACACATAACATGTTCATATAATCCAAAGCATATGCAAATATTAAAAATTAAGGTAAAGAATAAGGGTTTTAGACCTAAATTGAAATAGTAAACCTCCCCTTCTCCTCTCCGTATAGGCTTATATTAATGATACTGAAGTTCGTAAAAGAGGTTAGGGAGGCCTTTCTGTATAGCAGGGGCATAACAAGTCGAGTATATCATATCCAGATTGTACTTAATACCAGTATGGAGGTGATTCAGTGAAGTCCTCTCACCCCTTTGAGGGGGTGGAGGGCGATCAAGACTTGTATGACAGGTTACCTAGAACATGGAAGTTTCAAGAAGTAAAGGACAGGAGTATGGGAATGAGAATGAATGAGAATTTTTGCCACATTTAGCATGTGAAATGTCAAGGATGCCTTGTATGTTTTCATTGTTGCGCCCGTGTGATGAAGTAGGGAACAATCTGGTCTAAAGGCTAGATTGTGACCGTAACATCCTTAACCTCCCTAGCGCACTGCCCATACCGTGCTGTTTTTTACAGCACGGTACGGGCAATC
>CM070037.1:84293850-84307248 GCA_036250615.1 Ptychadena robeensis
GGGGGGGGGGGGATTTAAAATCAAAGAAGGAGAGGCTGGAGTGGGAATGTAAATTCATACAGAACTCTGAAATATGGCCTGAACAGGCACAACAACTTGATGTGTCATTATGACATGAACTGAATTTCTAACCACTGGCAATAAAACCCTTTCTCTTATACCCAAAACTGAAAGAACACTTAGTATGTCTGAACTCTTTATCTTTCAACTTTGATAATTAACTATGCACATTGGCATTTAGGTTTCTTAAAAAACAGCTGCTTTAGTAGTATTTCATGGCATCTTTAGTCAATTGACATTTTATTTATTAAATACATACACCCCCCATACACCTTACAATCTTTCCATACAATTTCTGTACAATCAAATTTTGTTCTACCAAAACCATGTAATATGAGGAGCTTTCTACTCCTTCCAATCACTATGTATTCTATCAGAGAGGCCACTCTACCACACAGTTGTTGGTAGATCTAATGGAGATTGTATAGATCGAACTTAAGGTGTATGGGGGGCTTAAGGGAGGTGAATATTTTGCCTCTACCCCTTATCTTAGTACCACCAATAACTCTTCCTAACTCTGATCACTATCTCCACTTACTAATCCTTCACTCTCACCTCAATCAGTCTAGTGTGTCTTGAGAAAACATTTGTTTTTTTACAATATTTATGTCCTTGTAACTTTTCGTGTATAAATGTGAGCTTGTAAAACCAGAATTGTATTAGCCTGAAGAAGGGATCTGCTATATCCTGAAAGCTTGCTTCTCTAATGACTACAGTTAGCCAATAAACGCTATCACTTGTACTCCAAACTCTCTATGACTGATAGTCCAAAAGGGAATCGCCATCTATATTTGATGTGTCAGTCTCTAAGGATGGTCAGCAAGGGGCAAAGGGCATTTCTGTTTTTGAGTGTCAGGGGATAGATCTTGAAAGATTGTAATTACAGAACCATTGAGAGTAAGAGATTTCTGTGATCGCATTTTCTGTAATATTGATTCCTTAAGGTGATAGTCAGGTAAACAGCATGCCAGCATACCTTTAGGGTGTAAGGCTCTGTGGATTCTTTCAAAGAGGATCGGGGATTCCCTGGGTCTTTCAAGCAGGTAGTTTAGGAGGGATTGGACCGCCTCCGCCAACTGGGGGGCATCGATTGTTTCAGGGATGCCTCTTAACCTCAGGTTATGTCTTCGCCTCCTGTTGTCCAGGTCCTCCAAGTATCTGTTGACATGTATGAATTGGACATCATACTTTTCCATTCTGTCCTGTATAGCATGTATTTCCATGTCTTGGCGGTTCTGTAAGTCTTCTATATCTTTGACCCGGGAAGTAATAGATCTAATATCAGCTTTCAGGTCTGTCAGGTCCATAATACTTCTGTGTATTTCTCTCACTTCTAGGAGTAGGCCATCATCGGCTTGTGCAATATATGATGAATAAAATGTTTGCTTGAGGAAGAATAATGAAGTTTATTTATGCTTGTTGGGATTAACAATTTATAAGCCCGTGATATGTGGACTGATCACTTGGGTGCAAGAGTTCAATCTGGGAGGTCTGTCAGATTCTTATCCTAGGTACTGCGTGCTTTAGAATAAGGTCAAGTATGTGGTCAGGTTCACAGTATGGAAAATCTCCAGGGCCTCAGTCGCTGCTTATATCGTTGTGTATATACTCCCTTCTGCAATAGGAAAGTCCCAAAGTGAAATTCAACGACTGTGCCATGACAGGGGACTTCCAGAGGTTTTAGGGGATTCAGCTGGAGTGTGTAGTTAGGGTGAGATGGGAGTTAATCAAAATGTCCAGCACACTAGGATTGGTGGATTTTGGGCCCAATCGGATGTACCTTAAATAGTGAGCTCCAGGTGTGGTTAGTGTTCTCAAAAGATAGGATGGATGTCTGTCATACCTCACTGCAGGTTGATGGCTAAAAATCAGTTGGATGGCGCTTACACCTGCGCGATGTAGGCCGCACCAGCGGGCTAAATTTTAGGCCTCTTCGTTCCGGGCACGGTCAAAGGCAGGTTGTAGGTCCCATTATAAGGTCGGCCTCACATGTGTGGGTGTCCGCTTAGAGGTATTGTGGGGCTCCGGGGGCCCTGTCTCGGTGCAGCTTTTCACTTCCAACTGCTGTCTAGGCTGAAGCCGCGGCCTCGTGTAGATTGTTCTCAAGCTTTGAAAATTTTATTACTGGGGCCCAGTGTTTATTATAGTACCCTATAATGAAGTTAAGCAATTTACCACATTGGTGGTCAGTGTTGTGGGTTATACAACCTAAGGTGTGTTGTCACTGGTATGGTGGTAGAAACTAGAGGCAAAATCAGCCGCTCCTGTGTTACATTTAGGGACTCGTCCAGGATTTTGTTCCCTTTTCCAGCCCTGCCAATGTCCTTGGGGATGCCCCCTAACATGGACCCTAAGGCCGCTACAGAAAGATGCAAACATCATCGGGCACTTCCAGAGAACTGTATAGTGCTGCAGCTTCCTGGCTTATCAAGGACTGACATACAGATACGGGTAGCCAGCAAGAGGTTGCCCATGAAGGGTAGAAGTTTCCTGTTAGACTCCAATACAGATGCCAGAAATACATATGCTCTTTTGGAATGGGGAGACTCTCTGCCAAGGGAACAATAACCTACAAGTATATCCATTCCTGAAGATGGTTTGGCACAGGTAATAGCCCCTCAGCAGAGCCAACACAGAAAGAAGGGGCCCCAACCCCCACTACTAGCACTACAGATACTAGGAATATAAGACCCCAGAGTTCAGTTGGACCAGATATATTAAATGCATTGAGCCAACTGGTTGAAATTTTTTTAAAACCCACAAATACATGTACTGGGTTTGGATATCTTTTCTGGTAGACTACCTACACCCATGGGTAAAGATGATTTTGAATCCTGGTAGGATCAGGCTGCTCAGGCTCTGGCCGAATGGGACATACCTGAGTCTCATAAGAAACAGTACGTCGCTGAAAGTCTAAAAGGGCCTGCAGCTAAAGTCATTCTGAATTTTACTTTGTGCAAAATGGATTGTGTTGTTTAAGACTATCTGGAAGCATTACATGATGTCTTTGGAAGAACTGAGAAGGTGTCAGTGTTACTATACCAATTTGAGCACACCTATCAAAATGTGGGCGAGACGCTGTCTGGTTACATCACCCGCCTGAATAAAATACTTTATCAGATCCTTCTAAAGAAAGTGATAGATCCTATACAGACAGATCAGGTGCAAATTTGTCAGGTGTTACAAGAAGCCCAACCTATGGACTTAGTAATGTTAAAAATGAGGATAGTAGAAAGAAAGAATCAGTTGACATATACCCAACTTATTTGAAAAGTACGAGAAGAGGCCCTTCTGGATGCTAAAACTCAAAATACAGGGTCTGCTTTCATATCTGTCTGCACACTTCAAGAAAGAGCTGTACTGTCTGCAGATGTCTCCTCTTCGAATGCTGGAGTGACAAATCCAGAGCTTATACAGATGCAAATCCAGATGACTACCTTAATGGACACATTCACCAAGATGGTCCAGTCTCAGGTGATACAGACAGTTCACAACATCTCAAACCCAGCTTCAGGAAGTAGTGGAGAAGTTGAAAGAACCTGGGACTGTTGAAGCTAAGCCGCTTTTAGAATCCACCAATGTAAAGGCTGGAATGAGAGGTGTACCCCCTTCAAGACCAAAGTTTGGATATTGTTAGAGATGTGGTGAAAGCGGACATCTTAAGAAACAGTGTCCAAATTCAGAGAATTTGAAGAAAGTGACTGAAAAACTACTCGCTAAAAAAGAATCAGGGAAACTTCTAAGGGCCCTAGTGAAGGAGCCAACTGGGTGCCCGGAAACTTCAGCCCACTCCAATCCCATTTATAAGAAAAGGAAGAGGCAGATAGCTGCTAAACCTGAATCTGTCCCCTTGCCGCAAAAAATCCATGCATGTCAGCCTCCAGCTTGCTCTCAAGAAAAGAAAAAGCTACCCCTTCTGACCCCAGGAGACTCAAGCTCCAGCAACATATCGAAAATCTAAAAGATTTAGTTGAGTCTTCTCCTATAGTTCCTGTAGTTGAAGGTATATGCACTAAAGCCCTCCTTGACACTGTTGTACAGCAATTTCAACAACAAACAAAAGACATCTGCCCCTGTAGAAGCTTGAAAATCTAGAGATCTGGGGCATAGGAGCTGGAGAGTTCCCCTATGATGGCTAAATCCATATCAAACTCACTGTTGACCCATTGGTTGCTGGACAGCCCGGGACCTTTGACACCCTCACCATTGTGTGTTCTCGACCTCCAGGATCTAAGAGAAGCTCCTTGATTGTTGGAACCAATACTGACCTGTGAGAAGGATGTTAGCTCCAGCGATAACTTGCAAAGAACTACCTGCCGAAAGGGTTCGGCCATTATGGGTGGTAAAAGAGGAGAAGGCTCCAGCTGAAGGAGTAGGAGCTGCGGCTTTCATGATAAAGGAAGAAGGGTTGCGTTTGGAGACCTGGAAGATTTAAGAGAACAGATTGCTGAGCTTAAGACAACAGGAGTAATCCAAGAGTCGAGAAGTCCCTATGCCTCACCCATTGTGGTGGTTCGGAAAAAGAATGGATCCGTCAGACTGTGCATTTTGACTACCGCACTTTGAATCGAAGGACCGTTCCAGATCAGTACACCACCCCACATATAGAAGATACACTGCATTGTCTGTCTGGGGCCAAGTGGTTTAGCGTGTTGGACCTCCAAAGTAGGCACCATCAGATCCCTATTCTACCTGAAGACAAAGAGAAAACGTCTTTCATCTGTCCCCTCTGGTGCTACGAGTTCAACCAAATGCCACAAGGTTTGACAGAAGCCCCTGCCACCTGTCAAACCTTTCAACCGTGGGTGATATGCACCGTGTGGAAGTGTTGGTGTACTTGGACGGCCTGATTGTCTTTGGGAAGAGGTAAGAAGAGCATGAACAACGTTTGGAAAAATGGAGAATATGGGATTAATCCCAATAAAAATAAAGAAGCATGTATAGGGTGCCCAGTGTTTGTTTTTCAAATTTATTTGCATCAACGCGTTTCGTGGCTAATCATGCCACTTCTTCAGGATGAATATATTTTTATGTTTTTACCAAGTTGTCTGTTAAAAAATAACATATATATATGTATGTATCAGGCATAACATACAAAAAATATTGTGCACAAAAATTCTTTGCTGTAAAACTAGTATAGCTAGTATAGCATATATAGTCATACAATTTGAAGATTTAAAATTAGTGGCGAATATAGACGTCAATAATTAAAATAAAATTTCGATCCAGAGCGTACATAAATAAATAAATATCTGCCGGATATAAATACATTATAAATACATTAGAAAGGCATGTGAGTCCAGATACAAGTGTAGTGGCGCTATGTTTGTTTAGAGAAAATCTCTCTCTGTTGTCTGATAAGTGTCATAATTAAAATGGGTATTTCTTTGTAGGATCAGTGGGGGTCCTGATCTTTATCATAGTGCTCATCTCCACTGAGAACTTGAAGATTTTTTCTTGGCTGTCTGATGGACAGATCCAACATTACCGAGCTACTGTTTTTCTTTTTGTAGCGGCGCGAGGATGCAATTTTTGCGCCGTAATTGCTGGACAGGGGAAGAAATGAGGGGGGGGGGGGGGGGGGGGGGGGGGAGAGAAAGAAGAACTTGCGTTCCAAGACTCGCTCTGTGTGAGTTCTCTCTCTGTGTTTCATCTACGGGCGTACGCTTCCTAATGAAGTTGATCTATTGGATTCCTTTCTCTATATTTCGTATTGGATTGGGACAGTGTGTGCTAACTATATGATAATAAAGAAAATGGAAGAAAAAAAGGGGGAAGAAAAATATAGCTGTTAGCTATAACTGTACAACTGTACTGAAGAATATTGTTGAATAATGTTGACATGAAGACACAAATTTGTTGAAGTTGTTAAAATCACATTAACACAGCATTTAAAACATTTAAAATTCTCAGAACGCCCAATGGTGACTCCAAGAGCAAATAACAAAAATAATCTCGATAGTTATTCAATTAGTTCTGTGATTTCATTTAGTCCATCTGGCTGTAATGTTTTTAATTTATAAATCCAAAAAGTCTCTATTCTTAAGGATTTGAAAGGCGTTATGGTGGTTTTTCAAATCAATATATTCTATGGGAGTCACTTTAAGAAGATCCTCCTTATTATGAGTTGTTAAAAAATGACGAGAGACCCCATGGAAAAGGTAACCGTTCCTAATGTTACGCCGATGTTGGCTTATACAAGAGCGTAAATTTTGTGTGGTCCTCCCTACGTATTGAAAACCACAGGGGCATTCCAGCAGATAAATTACATAGTTTGTTCCGCAGGTCATCAGTGTTTTTATTTAAAATTTTTCCTTAGTAGAACTAGATTGGAACGATTTAGTTTTATGCGTAATCACTTGGCATGTATGGCACCTCAGAATCCGGCATTTGAAGCTGCCAATAAGTGGTTCACTATTTAGAGTTGTTTAGGCTAATTTTCCTTTTATTTTTGCGGTCTTTAATTTACTAGGGGCCAGAATATTTTTTAGAGTTTGGCCCCTTCTAAAGGTCACTCTACCTGCAGGGGGTAGTATTGTTTTCAGATGCTTATCCTGCATTAGTATTTTCCAATGTTTTTCAAAAATTTTCTGAATATCTCTCGATTTTGAAATAAATCTAGTTATAAAGTTACAAAACATTTGTTTCGGCGGCGTGCTGATTGCTGGATAATTGATATTTTCTTTATCTGTTTATTGAATTAATTTTTCTCTATCCAAATTACTAGTTTTTTTCTCGCTGCTAAGATAAGATTTTTTGGATAATGTTTTTCTTTGAATTTTCTAGACAGCATTGCTGCTTGTTCATTGTAATCTTTCTTTTTTGAGCAGTTTTTTTTAAGTCTCTGGAATTGACCGAACGGAATATTGGTTCGCCATTTTTTGTGGTGACTACTGTGAAAGTCCAAATACCCGTTCGCGTCTACCTTTTTAAAAAAGGTTCTTGATTCGATTGTTCCAGATGGAGATATGAATAATTGGAGATCTAGAAAGTCAATGGTAGATTTATCCATGTTGCTTGTAAATTGGAGACATGCCTCATTATTATTTAGGTATTGAATAAAGTTTGGTATCTCATCAGTGTCTCCTTTCAAGACTAAAAATAGGTTGTCTATATAGCGTTTAAAGAAGACTATATTTGCCGTGTAAGGATTTGTATTTATTAAAAGTTTTTGTTCTAAAAAGCCCATTGTCAAATTGGCATAACTCGGGGCAAATTTCTTCCCCAACGCTGTGCCTTTTGTTTGTATAAATTTTTCCGCATTAAATCTGAATACATTATGCGTAAGAACAAAATTTATGCTTTTTAAGATAAAATCATATTGTTTAGGCATTTTTGGATCGTTCGAAAGGTAATGAGCGACGGCCTTTCATCCGTAGGAATAGTCTATATTAGAGTAAAGTGCAGTCACGTCTAGGGTCACCCAAGAATAAGAGTTTTGCCATTCTAGTTGCCCCAATGATTGAAGAAGTTGCGTCGAGTCTCGCAGATAGGAAGTTAAGCTAACTACATACTTCTGTAAATGATAATCTATGTATTGGGATAAATTGCTAGTAAGGGAATTAATCCCAGAAATTATTGGCCTGCCTGTGGGTTTATTAAGGTCTTATGAATTTTTGGCAGGTGATAAAAAAGTGTTTGTGCAGGATTATCCACGTTTAGAAATTCTTTTTCGGTTTTAGTGATAATATTCTGTTGGTGGGCATCTTCTATCAATCTATCATATTGGTTTTTATGATCCTTTATTGGATAAATTGAGAGTGGGGTATAATACATTATCTCGCAGAATTTTCTCTGCCTCCTTTATATAGTTTTTTTTATCTTGTATTACAATTCCCCCGCCTTTGTCAGCATTTCAAATTACTATCGTAGATTCGTTTTTTGAGTTTTTTTTAAAGCTCTTTTTTCTATTTTAGTTAAATTGTTTTTAGTGAATTAGTTTTTCTTGACTAGTGTTTCAAAGTCATGTAGAACTAGATCATGGAAACATTCTACATATGAACCCCCTATTGTGAATGGGATAAAATGTTGATTTTTTCTTTAGAGAAGTTTGAATACTCTGTACTGTGTTGGTATTAGTAATGGGCTCTTGTTTTGTATTGATAGATGATGTTTCTATTTTTGTTTGAGTTTTGGTTATTTCTGTTTTATCCTTAATAGCAAAATGCCTTTTTAAAGTGAGTTTCCTCGAGAAATGATGTAGATCTATAAATAACTCAAAGATATTCGGTTCTGATGTAGGTGCAAATGATAAACCCTTCTTTAATAGAGAGGATTCAGCATTATTTAGTTCGTAGTTAGATAAATTGAAGACACCAGACTCTTGTGTTTGGGTAATTGGCTCTTTTGTTTCACTTTTGTTCTTTTTGCTTGATGGTTTTCTGTAATTTTTGCCTCGTCCTCTTCATCCTCTTTTTCTATTTCTAAAGGTCTCTTTTTTGTTGATTGAGGAGTGGAATGTAGTTTTGCTGATGTTCCTTTGGGACTCTGTATTCGCGTAAAGACTTGATGTGGGCTTGCTATCATATGGGGACTGGCCAATATCTGGGGAAGTTCTAAAAAAGATTCATTGCTTGAGATACTTGTGGTATTGGGCTGTTTTTTATTTTCTAATGTTCCAATCAAAGGTTCTTGGATGGGAAATTTTTGAGATGTATTTGCTTCTAATATGGTTTTATCTGATTGGTCTACTGAGTTTGGGGTTCTCACGATATGATCATCAGCATTATCAATACTATGTATTTCAACTGTACCTATCATTTGAGCTTTTTTATTAATTATGTTTTCTTTTTTTCCCTGGAAAAATCTTTTTTCTTGTTGTAGTTTTTTCAAGGGTATCGTGTATTGAAAAGTTTTCTATGACTTCAAATTCTTGGTTTATACTATATGGAAATCTATTGATCCGTTTTTTAGGGGTCTCTAATTTATTCTCTCTATTGTCTATATAATATGCATTCTGTGTTTTTTTATTCCAAAAAGTTCTATTTTGTTTGTTGTATTTATGGCTGAGATATTTGGTGTTTATCGGGTCTATAGTATTTTGACAGGTAGCCCTAGGGATAGTTGTTTCTCTCCTGGGTTTCTGACCTATATTTTTATTTTTATTAAAAAAATTATTTTTAGGTATCGAATATTGATTTATGACTTTTGGTTGAGTTGCACTTTTTACGGTATTATTACAGTGGTTCACTGTTTTTCTTTCTATTTTCTGTATGTAGTCACTTCTATCTCTTAGCAATTTACCCAATTTGTCGTTAGTGGTTTCTTCTTCATATTTGTGAAGATGTGATGTTAAACTTCTCATTAGTGATGGATACTCTGGGTGGCTTTTATGTTCTGATATTGACAGTCTTATTTCTTCTATTTCAGTGTTCATAGTTGAGCAGATTTCACGCAATCAGCACACCACCGAAACAAATGTTTTGTAACTTTATAACTAGATTTAATTCAAAATCAAGAGATATTCAGAAAATTCTTGAAAAACATTGGAAAATACTAATGCAGGATAAGCATCTGAAAACAATACTACTCCCTGCAGGTAGAGTGACCTTTAGAAGGGGCCAAACTCTAAAAAAAATATTCTGGCCCCTAGTAAATTAAAGACCGCAAAAATAAAAGGAAAATTAGCCCAAAAAAACTCTAAATAGTGAACCACTTATTGGCAGCTTCAAATGTCGGATTCCGAGGTGCCATACATGCCAAGTGATTACGCATAAAACTAAATCGTTCCAATCTAGTTCTACTAAGGAAAAATTTTAAATAAAAACACTGATGACCTACGGAACAAACTATGTAATTTATCTGCTGGAATGCCCCTGTGGTTTTCAAAACGTAGGGAGGACCACACAAAATTTACGCTCTCGTATAAGCCAACATCGGCGTAACATTAGGAACGGTTACCTTTTCCATGGGGTCTCTCGTCATTTTTTAACAACTCATAATAAGTAGGATCTTCTTAAAGTGACACCTATAGAATATATTGATTTGAAAAACCACCATAATGCCTTTCAAATCCTTAAGAATAGAGAGACTTTTTGGATTTATAAATTAAAAACATTACAGCCAGATGGACTAAATGAAATCACAGAACTAATTGAATAACTATCGAGATTCTTTTTGTTATTTGCTCTTGGAGTCACCATTGGGCGTTCTGAGAATTTTAAATATTTTAAATGCTGTGTTAATGTGATTTTAACAACTTCAACAAATTTGTGTCTTCATGTCAACATTATTCAACAATATTCTTCAGTACAGTTATACAGTTATAGCTAACAGCTATATTTTTATTCCCCCTTTTTTTCTTCCATTTTCCTTATTATCATATAGTTAGCACACACTGTCCCAATCCAATACGAAATATAGAGAAAGGAATCTAATATATCAACATCATTAGGAAGCGTACGCCCGTAGATGAAACGTAGAGAGAGAGCTCACACAGAGCGAGTCTTGGAACGCAAGTTCCTCTTTCTCTCCCTTTACACTCTTTTCTCTAAAAAAGACTCTTCCCTCTCCGCATAACTTTTGCGTGAGACTTTTCTTTACCCAAAAGATAGAAGACAAAACTGATTAAACTAACGTTTGGAAAAAGTGTTGGATAAACTTCAGGAAGAAGGGCTGAAGTTATCCTTGCAAAAGTTCTGCATGCCATCCCTTACCTACTTAGGGCATGTAGTTTCTGCCAAGGGTGTGTCCACAGACCCTAAGAAACCTGGAAGCAGTGACCACTTGGCCAAGAACTGTAGCAGAGCTGAGATCATTTCTGGGATTCTGCTCCTATTATGGAAGGTTTGTGGAAGGGTTCGCCAATATTGCGAGACCCCTTAATGAGCTGTTGAGGAATGAAAGTGAGGGAGGTGACCTTAAACAGACAAACCCCACACCTCAAGCCAAAGGACCTGGTAAGTCCAGAGAGACTATACAGGAGGAATGGACAGATCACTGTGAGCAAGCTTTTCATAAGCTGAAGTTGAGCTTGACTCATGCCACACTTCTTGCCTATGCTGACCCAGCTCGACCCTATCAACTCCATGTGAATGCAAGCAGAGATGCCATTGGGGAGTTTTTTTTACCAGGAGCACTATGGACATATGAGACATACTGCCTATGTCAGTCGAAGTCTCTCACCTACAGAAAATAATTACCCCACACAAAACCTGGAATTCTTGGCCCTAAAGTAGGCTATTGTAGGGACTACTTGTATGGAGCCAAATTTAAAGTCAAAACTGACAACAACCCGCTCACCTATATTCTCACTGCCGCCAAGTTGGACGTAACTGGCTGAATTTCGTTTCAGTTTGAAATACAGGCCAGGAGTGGGGAACAGAGATGCTGATGCACTCGAAGGCCTTACAACACTCATGGTCTGGATGGAGAGTGGACCCGGCTGACTCCAGAAGGAATCCAAGCCCTGTGTCAAGGGGTGGAATACCGAGCAAGAGGTGCTATAGGGGTGGACATAGTTGGAGTTTGTACAGCGGGTGTTCCCCAACTCTACTGTGATCTTACCCATGTGAAGAAGGGAGGCCTGCCAATACTCAACAAACAAGAATTGAGGAAAGACCAGTGAGAGGATCCTCTATGCCGGTTGACTCTGAAAGCCCTGGAAAGTCAACAACCTGAACTTCTGCAAACTGATAACCCAAAGGGAGCCAAATTAATCCAGATAATGGAATAGACTGTTGCTACATGATGGATTTAGTTACAGGAGAGCCCCATAGCTGGTCTGGAAGTAAAGTGGCAATTGTTTCTCCCAGAGAAACACAGAAATCCAGTACACCTGTCCCTTAGTGATGAACATGGTCACTTAGGGCTTTTTTCCACTGCGTTTTTCAATCCGTCAAGGTCCCTTCCTCAACGGAAGGGTGCATCCATCAGTGCATCCGTCAGTGCATCCGTCAGGACATACAGGAAATGTTTTCCTTCAGTGCATTTTTCAGTGACAGATTACACCCCTCCATTGCGTCAAAATATACGTAGTGATCTACGTAAATTTTAACGCAACGGAGACCAACGGATTGTACTGACGGATGTTGGGACAGGCTCATTTGATATAATGGGCTAAGTCAAAATGTCAGACGGAGGGATTTTGACGCAGTTGAAACTAACCTTAAGAGCTGAAAGACTGTTTCTATTGGCCGTGTATGAGGGCCGAAGTGAAAAGCTATTGTCATTCCTGTCTACAATGTATCCAGAGGAAAACCTTGCCTTCTAGAGCCGCCCCAATGGGCCATCTACAGAAACAAAGTCCTTTGAAGCTGGTATGCATGGATTTTCTTTGTTTGAAGCCTGATACTAGCGGGCAGGGCAATATCCTTGTTGTGACCAACCATTTCACTCGCTATGTCCAAGACTTTCCAACGAAAGACCAGAAAGCCTCTACAGTAGCCAAAGTTCTAGTGGAAAAATACTTTGTCCATTATGGTCTACCACAGAAGATACACTTAGACCAAGGTAGAGACTTAGAGACTTTGAAAGTAAACTAATAAAGGCTTTGTTTTTTTATAAATAGTCCATTTTCTAAGGGGAGGCCACATCCCAAAATTAGTTAGAAAATGAAAACTTTGATGAGAGAACCGCTCTCACCATGTTAGATCCCCCTGGAGATTATCCCAGGGGCACGGGTACTAGGCCAAGATTATTGAAAGAGTCTTAAGTATACAGTTTAAAAACAATAACACAATGACACACATGACATATAGCGTATATAGTAATATAATCATAAAGGTTTACATCTGTACATTATAGCAGATTATACAAAGTAATAACCACCAATTGTATCAGTAGGCATTGTGGGATAATTCAACAATGGAATCCACCCCGACGCACGTTTAGTATATAGAAACTTCTTCAGGGGGTGTGTGTCCAACTTGACCTCTTTTGTACAAAATCATGCCAGCGAGAGAAAATCAAAAGAACAGAAAAAACAGAAGAGAGGAGCGTGTCAGTTGCGTCCACAAGGGTCACCAATAATGGGAGTTATATATTAGGTTACTCACAATTTGGATTTATACGGGTATATATGGTTAGAACGATGGTTTATGACGATGGTTTCCCACGGTAGGAGAACGAGTGGCCCTCTATAGCTCAACACCTGAAGAGGTGCCAGATGGTCTGCGTATTATAAAGTGGTCATTAATGTCAGCGATTGATGGGTTTCCTCAAAAAATCCACCAACGGGGGATGGAAAAATGGTGCCTGAATAGTGTATACCCGTGAGTAGGGTATTAAGGGAATACCAGTGAAACAAAGGTGTGTGGGAGGAATTATAGCAAGGGAAAGGGAGGGGGAAAGGACGGGCAAAGTGAAGAGATGTGATGAATAGAGTTGAAAAAAAGGGGG
>CM070037.1:84328181-84340367 GCA_036250615.1 Ptychadena robeensis
GACACTAGGTGACAGGGAGGGATGGAATTTGATGTGAAGCAGAAGGATGAAGATGACACTGTATGATACAGGGAGAGCACAAAGAGAAGGAAAGGATGGAGATAAGTGGTGGTGAAGGGGTTCAGTGTGCAGATGATAGGGTGGTGACATGGATTTGGGGGGCACACAGGTAGGCTGAGGTTGAGGTTAGGAAGATAGGAGGTGATTGTGGAGGACACACAGGAGGATTTGGGGCACTGAACTGACAGAACACCTCCCATGTGACATTGTTTCTCTGCCCCTCACACAGCTCCGCTGTCCTCCATCCTCCTGGTCTTCTCAGGAAAACACAAACAGTTCGGCAATACAAGAATCCCCCCCTTCCCCCGAACTCCAGAGACAAGCTGGAGAAGGGGGAGGGAGGGAGGATTTCTTCTGCTGACAGAGAGAGGAGAGTCCATCGGCTGTGACAGAGGACAGGCAGAGCACATCATGGGCCGCAGAGACAGCTGGGAGAGCCCTTTCAGCTATGACAAGAGCCCAGGAGCGACGTCACAACGTAGGAGGGGCTACCTTGGAAAACTCACCCCTCCTGCTTTCAGATTTTTTAATTTTATTTTTGAGTAGTGATTGCCCTAGCTATCAGCAGCCTGATGCCGATAGTGGAAAGTGACCTAAAACGTGGTAGGTCCGCTTTAAGTTAACTACATGTCAGCTCTCTCACAACCATCTCATGAGGTACTGCAACTAGAGGGCGCTCTAAGACAGCTTATTGGTTCCCATGAGAACTATCATAAAATATACTTTAAAGTAAATAAAGAATTTAAAGAATTTAAAAAGCTTAACCTAGAAAGTGACAGCCTAATACTGCAAACTAAGTCAAAAGCAGAAGTAAGAATCACGCAACTCTATGAATCCAGATCTCAACACTCTACTATATCCTCCATGGTAAGCCAACTGATCATCAAGGCAGAAGCTGCTAAGGTCCAAGCTGCCTTCACTTTGAAGAAAGCTGAGATGGAGCCACAGGCTGCACAACAGAAAACAGAACTGAAGTCACAAGCTGCGCAACAAAAAGCACAGATGGAGGCACAGGCTGCACAACAGCAAGCACAGATGGAGGCACAAGCTGCACAACAGAATGCACACATGGAGGCACAGGCTGCACAACAGAAAGCACAGATGGAGGCACAGAAAGAGTTAAGCTAGCCATACACGTGTCGGATTCCATGTCCAATCGATTCATCATCCGATCGATTCCGGCGATTCTGCCGGGAATCGCAGGTGTGATCAATCGGCCAATTAAGAGTATCCATCGCTGCATACCACCTTGTCCAACGGATTCCGGCACGATTCCGGGACGATTCCGTGTCCGATTCCACCTCCGATTCCACCTCACAAATGGCAACTCCCCCTGATCTGTGCAGAATCGGATCAAAAAGACCAACATGTTGGTTCTCTGACGGATCCGATTCTGGGCCCCCGAACGATCGGACGTGATTGGACGGACAAGGTGGGCTGCACACGATTCCGGCACGATCGATTCACGTGCACGCGCCCGGAATCGATCGGCCCGGAATCCGGCCGGAATCCGACCCGTGTATGGGGGCCTTTAGAGGCTGCAGGTAAAGAAAGCTGAACTGGATGCTTTGGAGAAACAGTGTGAGCATGCTACAGCTATGGCAAGGTTAACAGTTATGAGTATGCTGCCGGTGATAGTGATAGAAGCAGCAGACACTTGGTTATATCTGAAGCAGCTAACTCATTGGAACCGCATACTGAGCTGCAACTCCAACTTCATTACCTAACCAAGGTCAGTAAACTGCCCGCCACCTCTAAAGTTAATCTACCTGCCCCTTATTCCAGCACACCAGGCCACAGCACCTGAGCAAGTTATGAGCATTGATAACCAGTTGATTGACAGTGTGCCTTACAATGGAAGCAACCAGTCACTCCATGCCAACCATACTGCTACCATGTATTAACCACATGGACTCCAAATCCATGACAGGGTTACATATCTCTGCTTCACCATACCTACCACGGTCACAGAACTTCAGTGCACCATGTTTCGGAACTAACCCCATTCCAAACATAGCCATACTTCCAAAGAAAGAAAATGCAGACATTTCACAGTTTGCTAAATACATGATATGCAAAGAGCTCACCAAGTCAGGCCTTACTAAATTTGATGACAAGCCTGAAAACCACAGAGGCTGGAAACATACCTTTATGAACACTATTAGTGACCTAGACATCACATCTGCAGAAGAACTAGATCTGCTTAGGTGGGCCTAGGTGGCTAGGCCCACAATCCACTGTACGTATTAAGTGACTTAAAGCAGTTCATATTGGCAATGCTGCTGTGGGTCTGCTTGGGACAGACTTGACCATAGCTATGGCAGCCCAGAGGCCATTGCGGATGCTCTATCCAAAAGGTTGCAAAGCTTCCCAAAATTATCTTATAAAGACAATCTAAGGTTTCAAGAACTCAGTGATCTTCTCTTGGAACTCCAACTTGCTTAAGCTGACACAAACTTACCTGGACTCAGCTAACTCGACACCGCTCATGGAGTCAATCCAATATTCCACAAAGCACCAGTCGGTATTAAGGCCATATGGGCCACACTTGGTTCTAAATACAAGGAAGAAAACCATGTTTCCTTCCCCCTTCTCCTACTTCTGTGACTTCATCTGGAAAATTGCTGGCATGAAGCATGATCCATGTTTTTCTTATAGCGAATGAAAAGACCATAAGACTGTACGCCATAATCGATGATCAAAGCAACCGGTCTCTTGCAAATTAATTTTTTTTTACTTGTTCAACATAGAAGGTGATGCTCTACCGTATACCCTAGGGACATTTGCTGGCACTACTGAAGCTACAGGTAGAAGAGCCAGTGGTTCCATGATAGCTCACCTAGATGGCAGGATAAAAATACCACTGCCCACTCTCATTGAATGCAACCAAATTCCACTTTCAGAACACATGTTCTCCTCAATTGCAATACAATGCAATACCTGCTTTGAACAGTGTCCACATCACTACAACGTGAACTTTTTGTGTTCGAGACATGCAACAGTGCCAAGGTGAAAACAAATTCATCTGTGAGAGCAGCCTTGACGCTAACGTACTTGAGGTAACTCCTGAAAACAACAACTTAGCAGCCAAAATGGAAGACAAGGAGTTTCTGAAAACTATGAGCAAGTAATTCCGTCAATACCACTGCAATAACTGGGTAGCTTCCAAACTGGAGGTTTCCAAACAATAGGCAACATGCTGAGTCTCGGTTCATTTCTTTATAGCGCAATCTAAACAAGAAACCCTTGTTTAAAAGGAATGAACAAGTATTTTAATCTATTAGAAAGTGTGCACTCTCCCATAAAAAAGATGCCACATCCCAACAAAATCATACACACAAAAAATTACAAAGTTCCACCCACCCTGAGTTCCAGGGATCATGGTGGTAAGGGAATTTGTGAGGCATTCACAGACGGGTAAGAAAAAGTAAAGGAACAAAAGTTATTTAATAGTTAAGTCGCATTTGACAGTCAAACAACGATAAGAAATTTAATACAATACATGCTAAGAGTATTCCAATATACATAATTTTCAATCACCATCTGTTTGGTGTACAACACCAAAATATCTCACATGACTTCATTCCACACACTTTGCCACACTCCACACTTATGACTTTCAGGATCACTTGACAAGATTAGTCACTCTTTAACACCACTTCCTTACTGCTTTCAGTAAGTTTTTCATTATCACTCACTTCATAATCACATCCATACACATCCCATCACTCACTAACATACATATCTAAATCACTTCTTTACATTAACACAGCTTTTTACACACCCACATTATCACCACTTCGTTTTCGGGTCACGCTCACTGTTCATACATACTAGGTCACCTCATATACACAGGGAATCTATTTTCACATCTCACATAAAACCCCAATTTTTATTGGGACTTCACACACATCCACTTTTTTCTTCTTTTCCACCAATCACACCCCCCAACAACAATAAGGTCACCTCTCACACCCCAATCATGCACACACACACACACTTTCCACTTTTACTTTTTATTCCAACCCCAATACAGTATAGGGTATTACACACACTCCTATTATACATGGTTAAGTAGTCCCATCACTTCCACTTTTGGGGCTTCTTTGTAGATGGCTTACCTTATTTCATAAGAATTTTTTTTCTTCTTCTTTCTCTTTTCTCTGATTTCTTTCTGTCTCCAGCACCTTCTCTTCTTTGGTTGCTACTCAATGGTGTTTTCATCTTTTCACCAACAATGCATCCCTACCCCTCTCAGGTCCTCATGGTGGTGGACTACTCTAAGCATGCCAATTGGAATTGACCCCCTCATTATAGTGCTTAGATTTTAGGAACCATTGGGAGGAGATATACACCCCCCATGTTCATTAACCGCGCTGTGTCTGGGGGTTGTTCCCCTGGGGTGGTACCCCCCACCCACTCCGCTGTTCACTGGTGGCACCGTAGCGCTCCTGCGTATTTTCATGCATGCTTCTGCAGATAGAAAAACGTTTGTGAAGGTATGATTACCTGTTGGATTTCATACTTTGTGATGTTGTGTTATGATTTAATAACCATGGTATTTATAACAGTCTGATTGCGTGTAGATATATCCTTATGTTAACAACCTCCTGAGGAAGCTTTGTGCGAAACACGTTGAAGATAAGTTACATGTCAATGAAAAATTATGGATATTTACATACTCTTACCATGTATTGTGGTATCGTAATAATGACGTCAACACCAAAGTTATAGACTACAACTTGAAGGTACATGTTTTTGATAATAGCGTTTCACCTGCTGTAGCAATATACGGGCTGAGGAAAACTGCTGATGAAGCAGAAAAGGAGTTCGGAGCTGATGCACATCAGTTTGTGGAGCATTACTTCTATGTCGATGATGGACTCAAGTCTATGCCCACAGATGAAGAAGCAATAGATCTGCAAAACTCAGACTACACAAAATTGTCTCTAACAGAAATGGTAATGAGAGCCTTCAACTCTGCAGACTATGCTGTGAATGTAAAGGGATTTGATCTAGGATCTGATCTTCCACTCATGCAACAAAGTCTTGGACTGCTCTGGTACATCAAACAAGACACATTTACCTTTCAAGTGTCGCACTATGACAAGCCCTTTACAAAGCGAGGAGTGTTGTATGTGGTAAACAGCATTTACCATCCCCTTGGTTTCATTGCACCTTTTACCATCCAGTGTAAGATACTACTAAGACAGCTTACTTCTGGAAACATGGACTGGGATGTTACTCTAACTAAAGGGAAACTACAAAGATTGAAAAGATCCCCAAAGGCATTGGAACATGTGAGTATTGGATTTATCCTGGGTATGGCCAAGCTAACTCCGAAGCCTGCACATACTGTTCCAAGGCTTGAGCTCTGCGGCTTCCTCAATCCGAAGATGGGTTTATTTCTTTGGAACTTTGCTTCTGACAACATTTTTTTTTTATGGACTCCACTTAGGGAACTTGCCATTCTTCTGAATTTTTGTTCTTAATTTGCTTGTTTTTCAGGTCACAAGAGTACTCATCGTTGGACTCTTAATCAGACTTAAATATTATCGTTAGACATGCTATCACCAGCAAATTACAGAGAGACAAGTTTGTGCTTGACATCTCATTTCATGCAACAAGTTCACTTTTTACTGTATTATTATAAATTAGCAATTTGAATTTTGTCAGATGTTTCTAGTGACCAATGATTTGAGTGTTTGCTGTATAAACCTACAACTAGTGATTACTAAATCAGGTTAACCATCTTGCCTGATTTTAATTTACATACCGTATGTGTACTTGGATGTGTTTAATTTTTGAAAAATATTATATTTTGGAAAAAGGTTAATGGTTCCTGTAAAATTACACTGGATGATGTCTGAATGAAAATAGTGCTTTTATTTTGGATAGAATGGTAGCTTTAAGTACTGTGGTGTAAGGAGAGTTAGTGTTAAAGGTAACAAAAAATGTGTGGTGTTTCACAGACTTCACTGACACAAACTTGGGAGACCATGGGCTAAGCATTAACAAATATGCTGCTGATAGATACATTGCAACGAGTTTATATTTCCAATCTCTGATATTTGAGCGAGAAGGTAAATATTTGTCATTGCACTGTAACAGTTAAGGCTGTCTCATGGATTCTTCATCTCCCCCAGACAGGTTTTGGCTGCAGTAAAGAGAGCTGACAAAGTGGGGCACTTCATCTGGGTCGGATCAGACAGCTGGGGAACCAAACTCAGCCCAATAAGCCACCTAGAAGATGTGGCTGAAGGTGCCACCACCATCCTGCCCAAGCGTGCCACAATTGAAGGTAAGACACATGTCACATTTCACTAATATTGCACTTTAGGTCACTTTTACTTTGTTTCTACATGACCATAGCTCTGTGTAACTTTATTTGTCACATCTTATAAGTGAAAAGCATCTCTTGTTAAAAATACCAGCATACAGTACTGTGCAAATGTTTTAGGCAGATGTGAAAATGCTGTAAACAAAGAATTAAAAAATGGAAGTGAAATCTAAATCAAATGAACAGCATCAATTCATCTATTCATTCATCTAAGTACACTTGCACACAGTTTTTGAAGGAACTCGGATGGTCAGTTGTTCCAAACATCTTTGAGAATGCTGGCTTCCTCACATCCTTCTGTCTCTTCATGTAATCCCAGGCACACTCGATGATGTTGAGACTAGTAGTACACGTTCGGCTGGACAGCTGTTCGGCTCGAGCATCGGCATGCTCAGCGCACGCCGGTGCTTTACAGACCGCCATATTCGGTTCTCCGCCCCACGATTTTCGCGGATTGGAGACCTCCAATCAATGGGCAGCTTACTGCTTCCCACACTGTTATACCAGCAGCCATGTTAGCTGCTGGTCATTACAGTGATTGCATAGGAGGAACACATGGCCTGGTGCTATATAATAGCTGACCCCTCCCACTCGGCACATTTTCTGGTAGGGACAGGCACCGCTTAGACAAGGAGAGATAGTTGTGTTCAATTGAGCTCCACAAGTTATCTGGGAAACCTTTGTGCTCTTTTGGGGACACTTGTGCTCTTTGGGGGACCCTTGCATTAACAGGGATTGATCCACCAGTGACAGTCATGTGCTCTCTAAAAGCTACACTGAACCTTTGGTGATATATACACTGGTGCTGTTTTGAAAAGATACACTGTTGTGCTTTTGGTGGACAAACAATGTGCTGTAACAGGAATTCATCCATCAGTGACAGTAATTTGCTCACTTAAATCTCCACTGCACTTTTGGTGGCATATACACTTGTGCTGTTTTGCAGACATACACTGTTGTGCTTTAGGTGGACATACACTGTGCTGAAACACCCATTCATTGTTCGGTGACATTCCAAAAAAAAAAGGAACTGTTCTTAATTGCACCTGCATTTCTGTGGGTCACGTTACGGCCTGTTGTGTCTTGTTGAGCGCTAGAAAATTCAATAAAAAATTTCAGTGTTGGCAAAAATTAATTGGAGCTCTTCCAATTGACAGTTTTATAAGTCGTTTCCATTTTTGGTTGATCTCGAGCTTTTCTTTTAAAAACAAAAGATTCCTGCATATCTGTGGGTCACGTTACAGCCTGTTGTGTCATGTTCAGCCATAGGAAATTCAAATAAAAATTGCAGTGCTGCCAAAAAATAATTGCATTTCTTTTAATTGACTGTAAGAAATTATTTTATCTTCCTGCTGCATTTGCAGATTTATAACAAAAAAACAAAAAACTTATTCAAATGAAGAGGGTGAGCAAGAAGGGACAGGGAAGCAGTCAGGGTGCTGATGGTGCACGCAGAGGCCGAGGCCCTGGGCACAAGGAAACTCTGCCTGCTGACAGTGCAGCAGAAAAATAAGTAAAAAACAAGTGTACCCAGCTTTATCTAGCTGGCTGATGCAGGACAACACTGTCCAAGTCTGGGCAGTGCGAAGAGTTGGTCGGTTGGATTGCAGAAGACAATGGTTGTGGTCGTTTGAGCACCACCCACTCTTCCACCAGGTCCACTGTATGTAGCCAACAGCCTGGTCAAGCAAATCCTCCCTCTGATCATCCTTCCTTCCGCCATGTTGAGGCATGCCAAACCAGAGATCCCATACTCGAATATTCCACCACAATTAAGTTTGGCCCTATTGCCCAGCATGCTAAACGAGGGACCTGAGATATTGTGTCCTGATTCCCAATGTCTTGAGCGTTCACAGTCCCAAGAAGACGACAGTTGGGATCAGAAATCATTTGTTGATGAGACACAGTTGGCGAACACTCAGGAAGCGGAAAAGGAGGTGGTGGTCAGTGGGGTCAGTGATCCAACCTGGGAAGGTGACAAGGATAGTAGTTCAGAAGAGGAGGGATGCGCAGCACTGCATAAGGCAGAAAGAGGCAGTGGTGTGGCAAAAGGGAGAAGTCAGTCCACACCAAGTAGTTCTGCAGCCGTGACAGCAAGCACTTCCCTACGGAAATGTGCCTTGCCAAGGCCTAGGAGTTCCGCAGTATGGTGTTTTTTTAATTGAATGTGCGGACGACAAAAGAGTGGTAGTTTGAAACCCTGTGCAGTACCAAAATGAGCCAGGCTGTAAACACTAGCAACCTCACCACCACTAGCATGATCCGCCACATGGCATCCAGCACCCTAAAAATTGGGCAGAACACTTGGGTCCACAGTCTGCCTGTCATACCACTGCCTCCTCCTCCTCCCATATTGTAGGCATGGCTGGCCAATCCCCTGTCAAAGGTGCTGCCCCAGATGCCACCTGCAACCACATCTATGTCCACTTCCCTGTCCCAGCGCAGTGTCCAAATGCCAATTATAGAGGCAATTGAGGGCAAACGCAAATTCCCACCAACCCACCCTCAAGCCATAGCTATAAATGCTCAACTTTCTAAGTTGCTGGACCATGAAATGTTGCCATTAAGACTTCTGGACCCCCTGTGTCGCACCATCTTTATCAAAGTTCATGCAACCTTCATGTTCATGACATTCTGTGCTTCAGGGGGAGCAGATCTCAACGAGGGGATGGAGACCGGAGGAGCATGAACACAGTAGCGGCCATAGTTGCTGGGCAATGCTTTGGATGGCTCCCCGGTCGATATCAGCTCCCCCTCGCCTATCTCATTCATTAGATGTGCTCCCCCTGTTGGCCATTCTTTGCTACAGATCTCAATGGTGAAGCAGATTTAGACAGAACACCGGCAAGGCTGAAGTCGAATCGGAGGGGAGCAGATGAAGTGGGACTACTATTTTTTACCTGCCCGCTTCCGACAATTAATCTGCCAAGGAGGAGATCCTTTAAGCTAGCCATACACATGTCGGATTCCATGGCCAATTGATCACTCACCCAATTGATTCTGGCGATCTCAGCGGGAATGGGAGCTGCAATCAATCAGCCACTTAAGAGGATCTGTTCGCTGCATACCACCTTGTCCGAGTGATCGCGTCCAATTGATCGGGGGCTCAGAATTGGATCCAATTCTGAGCCTGAGCCCCCGATCAATTGGGCCCGATCAATTGGGCGCGATCACTCGGACAAGGTGGTATGCAGCGAACGGATCCTCTTAAGTGGCTGATTGATTGCAGCTCCCTTTCCCGCTGAGATCGCCAGAATCAATTGGGTGAGTGATCAATTGGCCATGGAATCCGACACGTGTATGGCTAGCTTTACCTGCAGGAGATCCATCCTGTGAGAGGAGAGGACTTCTGTGAGGCCTTCCGCAGCTTCATGTAAACATCCGTTCCTAGGTACGCAGTCCCCAGCCGCCACTATTTTCCTGGTGTGCCGTGCCAGCTTTACACACATGTGTCACAAAACATCACCCATGCCCTGACTAACGCAGTAACTGGGAAGGTCCACCTCACCATGGACAAGTGCTGGTGGCCAGGGACGCTACATCACCCTCACGGCGTACTGGGTGAATGTTGTGGAGGCCGGGAGTGAGTCGTACACTGGGATGGTGTTACCCAACCCCAGGATTGTGGGCCCTACGTCCATCAGGGTCCCTGCCAGCAGCTATGCTACTGGCTTCAACCTCCACCTCTCCTCCTCTGCCTCCTCCTCCACTTCCACAGGCCCTGCTGAAGCTGATCTGTTTGGGGGACAAACATCACCCCGCAGCAGAGCTGTGGCAGGGTATAAGGGACCAGACTTAGCTGTGGCTCTCGCCACTTAACCTTTAGCCAGGCATGGTTGTGGCTGACAATGGCCGTAACTTGGTGGCATTCCGTGCCTAGCCCATGTTTTAAATTTAGTGGTTCAGCGGTTTCTCAAAACCTACCCCAATTTGTAAGGAGTACTATTGAAGGCGCGCCGCTTGTGTGCCCATTTCAGAAAGTCGTCCACAGCTTCAGCCACTCTGTCGACCTTGCAGCAGTGCTTGAGGCTTCCAGCTCACCAGCTGCAACTTGGTCGTCGCATTTGCAGTCAACTGCCACAATTTTCAAGTGTAACCATCCCACTGCTGTGTCTACTGAAACAATCACTACTCCCAATTCAGGACGACGCTCTGAATTTGGCAGAGGAGGAGATGGCACAGGACAGTTTCATAACACCCCGCCAGCAACTTCACTCTGAAGACCGTCCCAGTATTACAAGGAGGGAGAAATTTTTGAAGATGGTGAAGGAATACATGGCAGACCCTGTCACCATGTTAATTGATCTCTCTGTGCCGTACAACTACTGGGTGTCCAAGCTGGACACATGGCATGAACTTGCGCTCTATGCCTTGGAGGTGCTGGCCTGCCCTGCCACCAGCGTTTTATCTGAGTGTGTATTCAGTGCTGCTTGTGGTATTATAACGGATAAGCATGTCCGCTTGTCCACTGGCAATGCCGACAGGTTGACGCAGATAAAAATGAACAAGGCCTGGATTGCTCCAGATTTCTCCACTCCACCACAGGAGAGCTGAGCTAATAAGTGCAATATCTCTTTGTAATGGATTTCAAAATGCACCACACAAGGTATGTGGTTGACTCATGACTTATTTTCTCCTCCTCATTCTCCTCTTTCAAAGTGTAAAGTTTTTTACGGGACTCTTTTTAATGATTGATATTTCAGCTCACCGGCAGACCATGTCATCCAATGTTTGAGAGTGTCAGCTTACCGACAGACCATGCAAATCAATGTTTGAGAGCATCAGCTCACCGGCATACCATGCCATCCAATGTTTGAGAATGTCAGCTCACCGGCAGACCATACCAATCAATGTTTGAGAGCATCAGCTAACCGGCATATCATGCCATCCCCATGTTTGAGGGCGTCATCTCACCGGCAGACCATGCCATCCAATGTTTGAAAGCGTCAGCTCACCAGCAGACCATGCCATCCAATGTTTGAGAGCGTCAGCTCACGGGCATACCATGCCATTCAATGTTTGAGAGGGTCAGCTCACCTGCAGAGCATGGCAATCAATCTTTGAGAGCGTCAGCTCACTGGCAGACCATGCCATCCAATCTTTGAGGGTGTCAGCTTACCTGCAAGCACTGCCGTATGATGTTTTAGAGCATCCCTTTTCCTGTTAAATGTAGTTTTTGGCATGTTTTTGTCAGTGTGTTAAAGTGGCATACAACTGGGAGAAAATGGTTCCCAACAGTGACTTTCTATCACTTTTTCAACTTATTCCATGGACCAGAGACCCTCCCCTCATCCGAGCAGGGGGTGCCTGGTGACCTCCCATTGACTAACATTGGGCCCGTGTGCACGGTAGAATACTCAAGCATCACGATGTGCTCGGGCAGAACGTCCAAACACCTGAATACTTTGGTGCTCGCTCATCACTAGTTGAGACCAGGGCTCTGTGGGGGCCATTCCATCACTTTCAGGATTTCTTGTTATTCTATACTCTGGAGATAGTTCTTAATTACAAAAAAGATAAATATGATCTCTATTTCATGGGGTGGGTGGTCATCATCCCAAAATACAATATGTATAAAGGAGCTGAAAAGGGGGGGGTTGAACACCCTCAGCAGCTAGAAGTTTCCTCTGTAAGCACAGAGGCTGGGGGACTTTAAAGGCCATCCATCCCATAACACAATGCTAGTTACGTAAACACAAAAAATAATAAGATAATAAGAAGGTGAATAGCGACATGTAAAAATGCAAAAACCTCTAAAAATACTGGTTTAATAGTCCATAACATCA
>CM070037.1:84343923-84366253 GCA_036250615.1 Ptychadena robeensis
CGCGCCCCCTGGGAGGGACCGTGCCGCGCCTTGCTGGCCGGGTGTTTTGTGGTTGCCTGGGTGATGGGGGAAGCCCTATGACGTCCGCACGTCATGTGGGCAGGCGACGTCTGATGACATCATCGGGCTCCCCGGGCGTCTATTCAATCTGTGGCTCCTAGCACCGGCATGCATACCATTGATAATCACGTAATTGGCTCTTTTTAGCACTCATACCTCCACATAATCTCTGATAAACCCCTTAGTTATCCTCTCACTTTACACCTTCCTCACTTGCACCCCCATCTACTTTTCTATCCCCTACACTTTGGTGTTTTGGTATACTCTGTCGTGCTGGCTTATCAGCATGTGTGACGTTGCGTGCGCTGACACTCCCTCCATAATATGACCTCTTTCACCTCGGCATAATAATATATATGCCCTTATCCCTTATTCTCATCACCTTGGGTAGAGACTCAATATACCTTCACTTCCTTCTTAACCCACCTTTTCCTTAACTTTTCCATTAGTGTTACACCATTACGGACGACTTAACACCAATTATTGTCTGCCTCTGGCTGGTGCGGCCGGGCCGCCGTGAATGGGAGCTCCCCGTTCTAATACCTCGGCTGTAGACTTCATCGATATCATCTAACCCACTGCCCTTAGTGACGCACTTACGCCCCAGAAGTAAGTGGACAACTTACCTTAAATAGTGGACTAATTTTACACATTCCCAAGTATACTAAAAATATCTTTATTTCATTACTCTAATTTGACAGTATATGCCATCTATGCCGACTTACCCCCTGATGAAGTTAATTACCAACGAAACGCGCGTCTGGGTTTTCTTGCCATCTTTTGGTTTGTGGTGTATCTGGGCCAATGTGTGAGGCTCTTGGCAGTGGATGATCTGAACGTGCAATGTATGTATAACGCATACAATCTGAATTGCCTGGAAGTATACTTCATTGGACACCTTCTTGATGTTATGGACTATTAAACCAGTATGGCCTTTAAAGTCCCCCAGCCTCTGTGCTTACAGAGGAAACTTCTAGCTGCTGAGGGTGTTTAACCCCCCCCTTTTCAGCACCTTTATACATATAGTTCTTAATTACTCTGGCAGTTTGGGGGTCATTGTCCTGCTGCAGAATTATTTTGGGGCCAATAATACGCTTTCCTAATGGTATTGAATGATGACTATGTGCCTGTTTTTCTCAGCATTGGGAACACTGTTAATCCTCACACCATTTCTCTCAATGTACTGCTAGTGCCCACATGTATCAGTAAAGCAAGCACATGGCTGTCAGAAGATAGGACCAGAGAGGAGTCAGGGGCATAGCTAGAGATCACTTGGGCCCCATAAAAAAATGTTTATGCCCCCCCTATAACGACTAACCGAATGTACAGCATAAGGAGTAGATACTGCAATAAATGAAACTGTAAGGTAACTATGCCTAATATATATATATATTTATATATACACACATATTGGTGCCTGCTGCATATGAGACTGTCTGAGTCAGAAGAAGGGGGCCAGAAGCTTCTAGGGGGGGGGATTCTGAATCAGCTGCAGGACTCTTTGCTGTGTCAGAATTCCCCTTCTTGCATACTCTACCTGTGGTATGATTCTGTCTGGCAGGAGGAGATATTTTGCTCACTAGATGGATCCTCTCACAGGATGGATCTCCTGCAGGTAAAGGATCTCCTCCTTGGCAGATAATTAATTGTCGGAAGCGGGCAGGTAAAAAATAGTAGTCCCACTTCATCTGCTCCCCTCCGATTCGACTTCAGCCTTGCCGGTGTTCTGTCTAAATCTGCTTCACCATTGAGATCTGTAGCAAAGAATGGCCAACAGGGGGAGCACATCTAATGAATGAGATAGGCGAGGGGGAGCTGATATCGACCGGGGAGCCATCCAAAGCATTGCCCAGGAACCTGTCACCTATGGCCGCTACTGTGTTCATGCTCCTCCGGTCTCCATGCCCTCCGTTGAGATCTGCTCCCCCTGAAGCACAGAATGTTATGAACATGAATGTTGCATGAACTTTGATAAAGATGGTGCGACACAGGGGGTCCATATCTCTGGAAGTAATGGTGTTTTGCTGCACCCAGCGATATGAGCATCTGTGTCTTGAATTTTGAAGGGACATGTTCTGCTATCAAAGATCAGGGGTATATAACAGCTTCATGTAAGGTGACCAAAACCAAACCAGTGTAGGGGAGGTAACTGTCCCAGCAGAGCAGTACCCCCTCCTTAATACTAAACCATGGTAAAATAACATATGTACAGTGTCAGCAATAATACCAGAAAACAGCGAGAGGATGGGACAAATATCCTCCCTGCTATAGAGTACAGTTGCATCATATAGGAAGAACATAAACAAAAACATAACCAAAATATTAACCAAATTAACAACCTTAATACTCTCAGGTCAATGGAAAAACTGGTAGACCTCCCTTTTTCCCCATGGAGTGACATAGACAGGTAAGGCAGGTTCAAAGTCCTGGAGATCCATGGGGCAAGACAGACGTGAAACAGGTGCAATAAAGGCTAAACAGCCCACATAGTCCATATAGAGTGTCCCTCACAGAAAGAATACCATCATCTAGGCACAGGCAGTCCAGGCAATCCCCCCACCCAAGAACGATTGCATGGTCAGTAAATGTGGTAAGCACAGCTTATGTGCGCCAGCCTCAGCGGTGCCAGCCCTTGCACCGGGGTGACGAAGCGATTGCCGGTGGAGTTCCAAAAGAATCGGTCAAAATGCCGGCCAATTCGGCCAGATTTCGCCTCCTCTGGGGTGCGGAGAACCAATGTTGTGCCATCCTGGGGGTAGACTCGCAGCGTCGCTTCAAATAGACAGCCACCTCTTTAGCCAGCAATTTGTAGTCCAGGCAGGGGAGGCCAGAATCCTCCTACCCATCAGATCCTCCACTGTGTCGGCGTCAGCCCACGTGTTCCCTGCCAGCCGATTCCGGCATCTTGATGCACGCCAAATATCGGTCGCACTACTTTTGTGGTGTAATGCGCGGTCTGGTTTTGGACAAAAAACGTTCCATGGGACTTCGGTTACTGTCTGGTAGGGCTCCTGAAGGTTTTGGGTGGGGAGATGTCTGGCAGTGTAAGGAGACACGGCGGTGCGGTAGGGAGCTGCTCACGGCTGCTTACTCCTCCATGGGGCGCCGGAGCAGGAACCTCAGGAGCTCTTTTCTTTAGAGAGTGTTCTGCTATCTAAACTCATCACTGTGATACAGACAAATCACTGGCATATGGTTGAGCACACAAGACCTGCTACAAAAATACACTTACTAATAGCAGTATACCTCCTGCTACAAACTATGCAATACCTGTTACAACAATGTATCTGCTACAAACAATACATTATTAAATATACCTCAAATCAATACAGTACTCACTACAACAATAACACTAGAACGTAGATAGAATTTTAGCTTATGCTAGTGCATGTAGCCATGAACCTTGATTATAGACAATAATTTTCAGAATAGTTCCTGGTCCCTTTCAGAAAGTTCCACATGTGGTTGATGTGGTGTAGACAATCATTTAGAGCTGTTTCTTGCGCTATGCAGAATTTGCAAGAACATAGGGCACCTTGCTATCTTACGGTAGCCATACATGCCCCGATTTTCACCAGATTTTTGCCCCATTGACCACCGTGCACCCTCCTGCCTATCACCCGGCAAATGCTTGGCTGAAAATCGGATGGGCCCATCTGGTGAGATCGACCAGGAAACCAGGTTTGAATAGTGTCCTCTCTTCCTTTAGTCAGCAGGGGGGGGTGTGAAGCGGTCTTGCATAGGGCCCCCAAAGAGCTAGAAATTGCACTGAAACCCCTTAAGACAAAATGTGAAAGCAAAAGCTTAAAAAATCCTATAAAGCTAATGCACACACCAAGATCTAAGGGTTGTCTTGGGTTTAAATAAAAGCAATTGTGTACTTTGCTCTAGTTTTGGGTGAAAACTAAAGTGAAACTTTAAACATCTTAACACAATCTATTAATTTGTCATGCTTTGTCCTTTTCTTCGAAGGTTTTGATGTGTATTTCACATCGCGTACTCTTGAAAATAATCGGAGAAATGTATGGTTTGCTGAATACTGGGAAGAAAACTTTAACTGCAAGCTTACTATTACTGGCTCAAAAAAAGAGGACACTGACCGCAAGTGCACAGGTAATACTTTTCTGTCATTGATTAATGCTGTTTAAAGTATTTAGTAGATCAATAGCCTAGGTGAGAATTCCAGAGGGTAAATATTTAACTACATACATTAAAGCAAAAGTTCCAAATGTGAGTCAACGACTTGCTTGATATCAGGGCCGCCGTCAGGGGGGACAGAGGGGACTGGCGGGCTGCCCGATGGGAATGGCAAGCCTGCCGGCAGCCTCGGCTCACTGTGATTTCCTGGACTGCTGGCAGCCACTGTGTATGAATAGAGAGGTGCAAAACTTACTTCGGGAGCAAAGAGGCTGTGGGATTTTTCTTTAAGCACCCCCACAATTTTGCAGTATGGGTCCCCATGATTTCTGACGACGGCCCTGCTTGATATGCTTGAACACTATTCTCCTATGTACACTGCCCCTCCCTAAACATAATAAATGTCTTAATAGCATGTGTGCATAAGATATTTACCAGTTTGAGATGAGGAGATGCTAACACTAGGCAATAACTGGGTTTAACGATCTATAGATTTAAGTTGACATTTATGTTTAGCAAAAAGTTAGGCACATATGAACTAAGCTTATGTAAAATACTGGGGCACTTAATAATCAAAACATTACACAAAATATAATGATAATGCTCTGTATGTGAACCAGGAGTGTTATCTTTCTTGCACGATTGCTCTATTTATTGTAAAATAAACTCTGACTTTAATATTGATACAACTACAAACCTTAGTTGTCCTCTCACTGCATTAGGCAAAAAGGGGCCATTGCAGTCCATAGCAGAAGTTCAGAGGGAAATACTTACTGCTGACACAGATGGTAAATGATTGCTTTGGTTCCTGCACAGGTTTATGACTAGAATGTTTCTTAACCTCCCAGGTGTTACGGCAGCTTCACACCTTTTTGGTGCCGTGCGTGATTTCCCACCCTCCCATCTACACATCACCGGCATCTTTAAGACTCACTCCATCACGAAGACGCAGTGCCGGAAGGGATCAGCAAGCCTGCAGTGATGCAGAATCACTGCCGGCTTGTAGAGGACTGGTGTGTTTGCCTTATCCTGGTGCAAACAACTGTGAATGTACTGGGTTCGATTATACAATTTTTTTTTTTTGTAATTCTAGATGTCCAACAAGTTTGATGGGGTGATTGAGAATTAGATTGTCTGGGTTGCCAACCCTGGGCAAATATTTTCGCTGGCAAAACAAATGAAATTACTGACACAGCGTATTTTTGTTGACAATTTGAAATATCACTCAAACAGAAAAGTTATTTGATGTGCACATTGATTACTCTGCATCACCACGCTCCTAACACTGGGAATGGCTTAAAGAGAGATGAAGACATGGAATCTTGCCCATTAGCTATACAGTACAGGTGATTTGCAAAAATTTTTAATATCATCCAAAGGTTCCTGTATTTCAGTAATTCAGCCTAAAGGTCAAACTAAGCACATATGCAAGATGATTTTTCAAATGCAATCTTTGTTTTATTGATTTCATGTAATATTCACATTTTCTGAGATTTAGATTTTGGAGTTTTCATAAGCTGTAAGCCACAGGCTATGTCTCCACAGCGTTGTTTGATCTGTCTGGATCACATACATTTTACCTGCTCAGCGGATGCTCTGTTCTTATGGCGCTGAGCCAATCTGCCAATGAAGGGGTTAACATTGTGCAGTAAGGTAACCCCTGCATCGGCGGATGTCTGAACAGAGCATCCGCTGGGTAGGTACAGTGTATGGGATCCGTCGGGACCCTGCCAAGCACTGTGCTTAATGTAGGGGGTCCTGACGGAATACAAAACGAAGTGGAAACATGCCCTCAATCATCAAAACTATGACAAAGGCTTAAAATATTTCACTTTGCATGTAATCATTCTATTTCATAAAATAGTTTCACCTCTAAAGTTACAAAAATACAGGAACTTTTGGATAATATAAACATTTTTGGCAAATAAAATTTTAAGCAAACATATATTACAGTTCTGCACGACATACTCTCAATTATGGTACCATATGTGATTAGGCCATGTCTACCCTGGGTGTCATGGAAATGTTAATCTCTGTAGTTTTTAAATAACAGCCTTCCTAAAATGTCCCTCTTTTATCAAATATGATGGATTTTAAAAAAAATATTAGTTATAAGTTATAGCCGGTCGTGTGAGCTGTTCTTCTCACCACGCCTGTTGGGCCCAATGCCCCGGTAGCCCTTGCTGAACATTGGGAGAAGCCCGATGAGCCCCACGAGCTTATCTACACTGAGGCTCAATTACACTGCCCATGCCATTTCCCAAGCCTGGTCAGAGGCCATGTGTGTCTCGGGATCACTAGTCCCTTCTGCCACCAGGGAGGGGGGACAGAAAGAATCCATCCTGACCAAGTTGGCTTTGTTCCTAACAGAGAGGCTAGGGACAATACTACCAGAGTTATTTACATAGTTAATGAAACCACTTCTATGAACACTCCTTCTATCCTTAGATGACCAGAAGGTTTTTTCGACAGGGTTTTTATGGCCCTTCATAAAATCAACCATCAATTACATTCGCTTAGGTCCCCACATGCTATCATGGATTTTAGCATTATATACCAACCTCTCTGCAGCAGTGAGGTCTGGCTACTGTCAATCGCACTCCTCTACAAATTGTGAAATTGGCACCATCCTTCCCTTTTAAAAGGACAAAATGAAATATCTTGGTGTTTACATTAGCTCAGATATTCGTTCTATATTTCACCTAACCCCTCCCCCCTCCTCATCTCCAGGATCAAGCTGCTCTAAAGATGACCGTCCTTCCTAAACTTCTATGTGATGCAGGCCCTTTCAATAAAAATCCCCACCAGCGGTCTCTAAGCAAAGCATCCTACATCGCCGTGATTACGGTCATGTCCGATAAAGCTGACAAATCAATCCCGTTCGAAAACAGCGGTGGGCGCAGATTATATGGGTCAGATAGATGTCCGTGAGCGCGCACGACACTCGAAACGGCCATCGATTTGACCCATATCCCCACGTCAGTACCCTGCTTAACACAAGCTAAAGAAGTTATCTGATCAGATTAATTGATTGGTGTTGTCACTCACCCCACAAACAGATTTTTGCACAATCAACCATAGATTCGATCAGGATGTCCGATATTTTGATGGAATATCGATTGTGCCTATATCGAATGTATACACTTTATGACCGCTGTGTGTATGGCAGGCTTAAGTCACAAGTCTCCATCATAACACTTATCTTAATTGTATCAACTAATTGAGATGCTCCCACTGTCCCGAACTGAAAGACATAACTTTTGTTGTTATTTTTTCTGTCTTTTTCTCCGTTCAAACACTGTATGAGCCTAACATTGACAACTTACGGATTAAACTCTCTGACTCCTTGTTAGGTACCTTTTTACATCTGTTTTGGGAGTGTCCAAAAATCCGCCCTTTGTGTAAGGCTCCACTATGGAGGACAGAAAAACACATGCAGAAAGCATGTGTTATTCTGTCCAGATTCCCCGCAGTGCATTAAGTTTAAAAAGTTTGTTATATCGTTTGGATGTACCATGTGGATTATGCTGAACTACTTAACACCCTACAATGTATGTTTATTGTAGTTTCTTGTTTATTATTGTTAACATCAATAAAATTTGAATGATAAAAAAAAATGAGAATTGGCTAAGAGGCAAGGGTTTGTTTAGATGTAACAAATTGTAATTGCTGTAAATTTCTAGGGAACTCTCATACTTTTAGATCATCAGTGAGTGGTAAAGAATATATAATTAAACAACTTATAAATTGTCAGAATACATATGTCATATATGTCATCTTGTGTAATAAGTGTAATGTTCAATATGTGAAAAGAACAAAGAGAAGGTTATGCAATAGATTACAAGAACACTAACATAAAAATCTGTAAAGAAACATCAGTAGCTAACCACTTTAACATTATTCATGACAAATAGTCACCTGTTCAGTCCGAACGCATCAAACATCGGGTGTTCAGTCCGAACACATCACAATGTTCGTGTGCTCTGCTGAGCACTTAAGTATAATGTAAGTCAATTCGGAGACAACCAGGCACCAGGCTCTGAAGAGGGGAGGTCCATTGGAAAAGGTCAGAATGTGACAGAAACACCCCCCAAATTGACTGGAAACAGCATGGGGACAATGTCTGGATGCATCTTGGACTCCCAAGTCGCTGCTGGGAACCAGTTTATGCAAGCTTTATGCCACTTTTACAAACTGACAAAACCATGCCCAAAACCCACCTAAGAAATCTATTTTACAGGAATTACACTTTAAAATATTATATGCCAGTGCCTGAAGGTAAGCTGAAGCTCTAAAACATGATATGGGAGTGCCTGCAGGTGAGCTGATGCTCTAAAACATGATATGGGAGTGCCTGCAAGTAAGCTGATGCTCTACAGTTTTTGTTCAAAATTTACACTATTGTTTCTCCGGCTGCTGCAGTCGTTCTGGCAGCTGCTGGAGAAATGACCTGTCACGGGTGCCTGCAAACTTGTGCAGGCATTCTGGGTCGTTTAGATAATGACATATCTATGGGACTAAAACCAAAAAACATCTGGCGGACACCCAATGTCGCGTCCCCTGGTCAACTGTGTTGTTCTGTAAATTGTGCCTTAAACATAATATGGGAGTGTCTGCTGGTGTGCCGATTTACTAAAACACTAGATGCGAGTGCATGCTGTTCAGCAGACCCTATAAAGTATTTGAGTTGAGGGCCTGCAGTTGCGTTGACCATAATTTCAAAACGTTTTCCACCTTTAATGTGACCTATAAAATGTACCAATTGAAAAACAAACTGAAATCATTTAGGTGGGGGGCAGAAAACCCCCCCAAAAAAAAAATCAGGATTAAGCAATCAAATTCAACATCATGTTAAATAGGAGTCAGCATACACCTGCGATCATTTAACCTCCTTGGCGTTATGCCCGAAGCCAGATTCCCAACTTCTTGAGCCTTCACAGTTGCAAGAAGATGACGGTGGTGATCATTTGTTCACAAAGTGGAAGATAATGAGACACAACTGCCAAATTCTGTGTTTAGGTCAAGTCAGGAGGATAAGCAAAGTGAGGAAGTGGAAAAGTGCTGAAGAAAGATGTCAGGGCCACACCAAACAAGCCAGTATGGCAGTTTCTTGAGGAATGAGTGGTGGTTTACAAACTGGGTGTGAATATTAGCAACCACACCACCACCAGCATGGTCTGCCAGATGGCTTCCAAGCACTCTAATAAGTAAGGGTCCACAAACGCCTGGGTCCACAATCTGGGTCTGCGGGTCACACCACTGCCTCCTCATCCCCAGTGTTATGCCAATATTCTGTCACACCAGCATATGTCCCAGAACATCACCCTGCCCTGACCAACACCAACATACCCTGACTAACGCACTTACTAGGAAGGTCCACCTCACCACGACACATGTACAAGTGCTGGTGGCCAGGGACGCTACATTTCCTTGGCCGCAAACTGGGTGCATGTTGTGGAGGCCAGGAGTAGAGATGGTCGAATTTTGTTTCAAAGATTTGACAATTTCGACGATTTCAAGTTAATGAACATGGTATCGTTACCAAACTTGCTGGAGATGTAGAGAAGGGATAAGGGTATACTACAAATCAAGAAGTATGTCTCTAACACAAACAGTTTTTGCACAAATTAAGTTCAAAGTCAAGTCAACATTTAGAAAATTGTTGTTGTTAGAAAAATGTTCTCCCAAGCGATCCAATGGCCAGTGAGGGTCATAGTCGTCCGTTTCCAGGTCTGGCATTGGCTGTTCCAAAGGAAGGGGAGGCACGGCAGCCAGCCACAGTGACAGATCTGGGACATTGTCTTCCGAGGGTTCCATTCTCAAGGCCGTCCATACCGGGGCCCTTGCCTCGGGGATGCTGGACAGTAGAGGTTTCAATAGCTTGCGGTTTAAGCACCGTACTCGCTGTGTCTCATCTTCAATGCGGACGTCATACAGTGGCCGTCTGGGTACAGGCTGCTTTATGACAATGGCTGGGGTTTCCTCCTAAGGGGTCTGTAATTTACCTTGTTGGTGTGCCCATTTTCGATGTATCAATACCTGATCCCCCGGGTATAATTCCAGGTCTGCAGGTTCAGTACTGTTTGGCTCGACCCAAGTGTGATTCTTCACAAACTGCAACACGTTGTCTACCTGTCTTCTCAATTCTTGTACCCAAGAGGTGGGAGAGTGTTGCTGGTCCTCTGTGGGAACCGAAGCCCAAAAGTCTGTGGGTCCTCCATTGTTCCTTCCGAACATTACGTGATATGGAGAGCATCCCGTAGTGGAGTGGATGGTGTGGTTATATTTCCAGACTACTTCAGGCAGGAAATGGGTCCACTTGCGCCGTTTCTCTCTGTACAGGCCTCGCAATAGTTAAATCAACGTACGATTGAACTGTTTACACACTCCATTCCCCTGAGGGTGATATGGGGTGGTGCGTGATTTCTGAATACCGGCTAGTTGACAACACTCCTGAAAGAATTCGCTCTCGAAGCAGGGTCCTTGATCTGAATGTATCCACTGAGGGCACCCATACGGAAGGCAGAAGTGTTTCTACACGGTCTGCGTGGCAGTCTTGGCTGTCTGACCCCGAGTGGAAACTGCTAAGACATGGTGATAACCGTCTTCAGAAGTATTCAAGGCCAGAAAGTCAATAGTTACCACTTCCAGGGGGGTTGTGGTTACCCAGGTATGAGGGGGAACCCAAACCTCAGGCCCCTTTGTGATATTACAGAGCGCACAGCGTTTACATACTCGCTCAACCATCTCAAACAATTTGAGACACATGACTCTTCAGCGTACATCTTGTGTATCCAATGGCCTCCATCAGCATATGATCTTCTCAAGGTGTTGCAGATGCTCGTCAAAAGAAAACTACTACATCATCCAAGTATATGAGCACGCTCTCCAGGTTTAGGTCTCCCAAACAATGCTCCATTGTGCGCTGGAAAGTGGCTGGTGCGTTGTTCAAACCGAACGGCATCTGTGTGAAATCGCAGAGACCCATGGGGGTAACGAATGCGGTTTTGGGCCAATCCTTCTTTGCAATGGGGATCTGCCAGTACCCACTTGCCAACTCCAGAGTGGTAAAGAACTTGGCTCTTCTGAGGGCGGCCAGGCCCTCCTCAATCCGAGGGATTTGGTACACATCCCGAGTGGTTACGGCATTCAGTCGCCGGTAGTCCACACAGAAACGCAGGGTGCCATCTTTCTTCTTAGCAAGAACCACGGGTGAAGCCCTGCAGGCTGTAATGAGAACCCACTGTCATGGGAACCACGATTTCCTCACCTGGACCCAGAAGACGGCATCTCCATAGGAAACTCGAACCACTCCGGCCTTCTCCTGCACATCAGCTAGGGCAGCTTCTGCATTCCCCAGACTTCCCGTGGCTCGGATGAGCTGCCGAAGCTCCCGCAGTAGGTGGAGGTCTGGGGCCGCCTGGTCCAGGACGACAAAGTCCAACTCCTGAATCAAGTTCCTGCCCAGTATCACTAGCTCACTATCCGGGTTCTTCAAACGCGTGACCGCCATGCCCTTAGTTCCCAATTTCTGACCCCAGAGGGTGACGCTCATCCAGATGATCCCAATGACCTTTTACAGAGTTTTACGGTGTGCAGTTGTTCAGAACGCAACCCCTCTATGAACTGCTCCTTGAGCCAGCCTTTGTCCTCTCCCCAGCCAGTCTTCACTTCCTCCTTCTGCTACTGACAGATCTGGGCTGCCAGCTCCTGCAGGGTTATGGCGTACTGGGTCATGGACTCGGTTATGCCCTGGTGCCGACAAATGAACTGCTCCCTGAGGGCGTGTAGGCTACCCCCTCTGCCGTACATAGCCTCCAGTCTGGCCACTATTCAGTCTAGGGACACCAAATCCTTGGACAGCAGGTACATCACCAGCTTGTGCGCTTCTCCCTCCAGAGCATTAAGGGCCAGCTTGGCTTGCTGTGCAGCCGGTATGTTATAAGCTCTCACTACACTCTGGAGCCGCTTGGTCCAGTCTTCCAAGTCCTGACCGGAGCCGGAGTATTTAGAAAGCGTCTGTGGCATTAGTCCTCCCATTAGGACCGGTAGACAGATATCCGCCGGCACGTAGGGTTGAGCCGCCCCTGGAGCGCCGGAGGTGCTGGGCTGAGGATCAGCAAATACGCGGCCTGTGTCTTCGTTTTCAGACATGGCTGATCCTGTTCGTGACACCAAATGTACAGGTTCAGGATCAGACCACGATTAAAAGGCGAGCGTATTGTTTAAACTTTTTATTTGAACAAACCGAAGACAGAGGCAACTAGCAACTCTCAACTCATGACAACAGTCTCTTATTAGGTGGGCAGAAGCTTCAGCCTGTCCCTAGCACACAGGTACAGGCCTTGGAGACAGGTACAACGGAGAAGAGTCCCTACCGCTTCCAATCGATGCGCAGTAACACCGCTCAGCCAGGGCTGGAATCTGCAGGGTCTGAACCCACACCGTTGGGCCTGCTGGCTGACGTCCGCCCCACCCCACTTGAAGGGGACACTTCAGGTTTCTCTGGAGATGGCAGAATGCCTGGCAACCGGGTCGGCCAAGATCGCGTGCTATTCTGTCCATGGGCTGCACGCACACCTGCATTAATGGAGGAGCAACAGGAACCTGGAGCCAGTTTGTGTGCCCGGTCACCACTGACTCATCAGGACTCCCTGCTCTGTACTGCTCTTCCACTTCCTGTCTGCTCTCTTTCCAGTCCGGTCGCGGAGCAGAGAAAACTCAGTTCTCAATTCTCATTTCTTCTGCCAGCTGCTGAATGGCTCTTTCCCAAGGGGCAGGTGTGGCAGTCAGGTTGGCTCCTCCCAGGCTTTGAACGGTAGCGGGGGAAGGCGCAGCAGTCACCTCCACGTTCTTTCTCTCTTGGAACACTATGGCCATCTCCAGTAGCTCCTGGAAGTCGAGGGACGGTGTGGCATCAGTCCTCCTATCATGGCGGGTATTCCGAGCATCGCCATAGCGGCGGGCGGCTTGACAACCCACGCTCCGGCAGTGCTGGGTTGGGATTCAGACATGGCTGATCCTGTTCGTGACCCAAATTGTACATGTTCAACCAACGACACAGACGGACGTACTGCTTGAAAACCCGTTATTAACGAAACCACAGCAAAACAGAAATGGATGCTGGTAACTCACGGTCAAACACCTTTAACAATAAAGAAGGACAGTCTCTTTCACTGATGCTGCTACCTTCAACCTATTCCTTAACAGGCAGGGACAGGTCCTTTCAGGTAGAGGGAGTAGCAAACAGGTGAGCCACACCTGCACAGCCCGACCATCATGGGATCAATCGGGAACGGATTCCAAGGCGTTGCTCCCGACTAATAACGTCCGACCCACCAAACTTGAAGAGGGTATTCCAGGTGGCCGCGAACGGGACAGAGTGCCTGTCACTTGGGTCGGAGGAGAATATTGCGTACTATCTGGTCCGCGGGCTGTACACACACCAGCAAAGATGGGTGAGCACACGGAGCCTGGAGCCAGCTAGTGTGCCCTGCTGCTGCTGTCTCATCAGGTCTCCCTGCTCTGGACTGAACTTCCTCTTCCTGGAATCGTTTTTTTAACTCCCCTGGCTGCAATGCCTCCATGGCCTTGAAGGGGACAGTGTCAGACTTGGTTTGTGTGAGTACACTACAAACCTACTTTATGTTGCTCACAATTAAGGAGGACACAGGGTGGTAGAGAGACCACCCACAGCTTGTCTTCTCAGCGTGACATGGAAGAGGAGGAGATGGATAGTCATCTGGATGTCGACATGGACATCTGGCCTGTTGGTACTCTTGCACACATTGTTGACTTCATGTTAGGCTACCTTCCCACGACCCTCAAGTTATACGCATTTTATATAACACGGATTACTGGGTGTTCACCCTTCTTGACTCCAGCTACAAAGAGAACTTCTCATCTCTCATTCCTGTGACAGAGAGGATGAGTAAAATGGTGCAATACCAGAAGGTACTTGTGGAGTGAATGCTCCAAAGTTTTCCATCTGACAACTCTGCCGGCAGAGTCCGTTCTTCTTTAGGCAACCAAGGAAGGGAGGCAAGGAGAACACACAACAGTTCCAACAAAGGCAGGGCAACACTATCTAAGGCATCGGACACTCCGCCAGCAACCTCACCCTGAAGCGCGGCCTAATGGTACAAGGAGGGACAAGTGTTGGAAGATGGTGAAGGAATACAAAGCAGACCATGTCAGCGTCCTGGGAGTCCAAGCTGGACATGTGGCGCAAACTTGCGCTCTATGCCTTTGAGGTGCTGTCCTGCTCTGCCTCCAGCCAATGTATTTATTGCTGCTGGTGGCATTTTAACAGATAAGTGTATCCCCTTGTTCTCTGGCAAAAAAAAAAGTCCGCCGTCCACGGACAGATTCAAATTCCCCGCCTCTAGGCAGGGAATTTAAATCTGAAAACCTGGAACGCATAGTTCATGGTTGTGCTAACCGGATGTGACGTCACTAACGCCACATCCATGTTTACAAGCCGGTATTTCACTGAAAGACCGGGTTCTCTACCCGGTCTTCAGTGAAATATTCTTCCTGCGGCGGTATCTCGCTGCTAATGATCCCAACGGATGAAGAATAGAGGGCTCCTTCTCGCCGGCGAACAGGGCGGGTCGAACACCCGTACTGTCCGCCGTCGAGAAGGAGGGCGAACATGCTTGTTCCCGGCCGAACTTTCCGCCTTGCGGGCAGTTCGGCCATCACTAGTCCTAATGAACCTCTAATAAGAGCGAGTACATGATTCCATAAGTTTTTCTTTCTTTTTTTGACAAAGAGGCATAACGAAAATACTGGTGACATCATAAATAAAAGTATATATGTCTGGGGCTTGGCTTGCGCATGACGGACGGCATCCGCTAGATCCCTGAGCTCCGCCGCGCCACCTGGAGAAACAGCCGAATCCCCTCACCCAACGCATGCTGTCACATACCCTGATGGGACCCAACTTCCACAGGTGCCAGCGTGGCACAAAGGATCAGTCCAGTGCGGCCTCCCACGACTAACCATCCTCCACTGCCTCCAGGACCCACAAGATAGTGAATGTAGAGTGGTCCCAGAAGTCTGGCAGACTTCGGAACCTTTAGAGGTCCTGACGGTGGATTATTTGACCCTGGATATGTCCGAGGATGGGTACAATCATGCATTGGTCATGTTTGACCACTATTCCAAATTCGCCGTAATGGTCCCCACTAAAGATCAGTCGGCAAGGACAGCTGCCATGGCCGCGAATACACTCGGACCAGGGGGCATGCTTTGAGGGTAAAGTGTTTCAGGGCTTGTGTGAGCTATTGGTGATGCAAAAATAACATACCACACAGTATCATCCCCAAGGGAATGGTGTGTGCGAGCTGTTTAACCTGTAATTACTTTTTCACAGATGCTGCAAGGGTTAGAGAAAGAAAAGAAGAGTCAGTGGACCATATATGTCGCAAAGTTAGTGTAGCACTACAATCACACAACAGTCCATCCACACACCGGCCATTCTCCCTATCACGTACTGTTCGGCCGAATGAAAGCTGGACCCCAGGATTTGGGGCTAATCGCACTGGAGGAAGGGCCAGATTTTACCCCAATCATATGCAGGCAGGCGCAGGAGTTTGTGAGGAGTAATCAGTGGCAGCAGAAAGGGGATAGAGACCGGGAGACTAAGACCTTGCAAGTGGGGAAAAGGGTGTTAGTGAGGAGGAAATCTCCAGATGGTAAATGGTTAACTGCAGACTCCATGGTAACCTGAACCCTGTGTAGTAATAGGCCGCCCGATACCCAGGGTGCCTGTCTATGATGTCCAGAAGGAGAGAGAGCCCAATCGGGTTCGCCATCTCCATCGCAAGCTGCTCAAACCGGCTCCCCTAGTCCAGCCATCACGGGTGAGCCCTCCTGACTCTACACTTGTGACTGGGGGTTGAGGCAGCTTGCCCACACCGAGAGGCTTGGTTGTTGCCATAGGAAGGAGAACAGGCATCGGAGCCTGCTGATCCTGGCCCAGAGACACACAGAGGTGACTCAGGTACTCAGTCGGAGTTTTGGGTCTCCGACGCTTCCACTGGTCCAATTTAGGACAGCCACCAATGAGGTATACGCCACTGGGGATGGTAGGGGGAGCTCTAGGCCAGAGGTGATAAAAGGCACCTCAAGACAGGGAGTGGGGCCTGTGTCAGGGGAGAGGAGACTGTGTTAGGAGAGAGTGTGGCTGAGGAGATTTCCTGGCCTCACAAGGCGAGATGTTGGAGTGTGCAGGTGGCTTCAGGGCAGAACAGCCTGTGTGTGTCTGTTTCCTGGTTCACTACCCACGGGCTTGCCTTTTATCAGTGACATTATAACAGATAAGCATATCCTCTGGCAATGCTGACAGGTTGATTCAGATCAAAATGAACCAGGCCTGGATTGCTCCTGTTTTCTCCACTTCACCAGAGGAGAGCTCATCTGTTCAAGGCAAATTCAAAATATCTATTTTTTTATGGACTTAAAAATGGTATGTGGTCGACTCTTCTTTTCTACTACTCCAAAGTGTATATATTCCTTGCACTCTAATTATTTTAATAGGTTCAGCTCAAGTGCAGGCCCTCAACTCTGAACAGAGTGCACTTGCATCTAATGCATCTAATGTTTTATAGCATCTGCTCACCTGCAGGCATGGTCATATAATGTTTTAGAGCATCAGCTCAACAGCATTCACTCGCATGTAATATTTTAAAGCGTCAACACTACCACAGGCACTGCCATATAAAGTTTTAGAGCAGCAGCTCAACTGCAGGCACTGCCATAGAATTTTTAGAGTGTCAGCTCAACTGCAAGCACTTGCATGCTGTTCTGTCCCCAACACGATTTATGCAGAAGTCACCCTTCTTGAGGCCCTTGCTCGATTAGATGGCGTAACCTTGCTGAGATATGTGGGTGGTCAGAGAGTTTACTCCATAAAACACTGCTAAATGTTCCAGTAATTCTTTAATCCGGTAAAATGCACAGGTACATGTAGATACTGGATGCAGAAAGTTGTAAAACAGGTCACAGGTTTCATAGGTAAGAACCTATAATTTTGCAGCTCTATCTGACAGGAACTGAACTAATCTTGGGACAGAAAAGAGCGGGAAACAAGACAGGTGGGCAATACTATGTAACAATAAACAGCAGGGGAGAAGGAATATACCATAACATAACACAAATACAATGACAGACTGTTGTGACAGCACACTCCCCATCTGGTATCTGTAGATACCACTAAAATATAATATATATGCAATTTATGCAACAACAAATTAAGCATGAGTTCTTGAAGACGACTCATCTTGAGGACCTGAAAGACAAAAATGAGAAAGGACACAAAAAAACATTAACTTTATCTTTTCACAGGTCCTTTCATGTGTCCCATAGCTTGGCATCTGCTAAGTCATCTGAGATGCTCTAGAGGTAGAAATAGAACAGTCTCTGTTAAAGGCCTGAAGAAGGCGATCACAACTCCATCTCTGGCAGTCTTCAAGTCATGTCCATGACAAATGATGGCCTGTGGTAGCAGAAATTCCAGTCCAGAGAACCAGCCGGTGTCTGCAAACTTGACTGCTGATGCCAGTCTGATGGCGATAACTGTTGGATTCAGGTCGGTGGGAACATAATTCCATTGTTCTGGTTTGCTTGGGTGATAGACACCAAAGGATGGCAGATACCAACACTCCTCACCTGTCTTCAAAGTTGGAGCTGGCTCTGCGTGATTGTTGTCCAGGATCTTCTTCATGAATGTGACAGTGTTCTCTCATTGTAGGTTTGTTAGCTAATGTCCTTTTGAGTGATTCAAACCTGGACTTGGCTTGTGCTCTGTTGTTTGGAAGGGTGACTCTTGGACTGCGGAAAGGCAGAGGGGCTGTCCAACTGTTGGAGTCATCCTTGACAAATTCCTTGTCCAAAATTTTAATGAATTCTTTGTCTTCGATGGAAGGAGCTACCTTATTGTCATTGCAGGTGGTATGAAAGATTGTGTCACCAAAGTTATGGGATAAAGTCTTGTAAGTTCCTTTTCTGATCCACTAATTAAGAGTCTGTAGGTCTGTGTTGGGTTTTTACGGTTTCACCTGAATGTGTCTGAGCCGCATCTGTTCATTCCGTCAGGTCTATTTTGCAGGTCGTTCACGTTTATAGAGTTTTCTGACCCCTTTCCTAGGCAAAACCTTCACCATCACAACCCAGCCAAACTCTAAGCTTCTGGCAGATAGGGGTTCATCACTTGGTCCACTGGTTTGGTCTTGCACTTTGTTGAACTTCTCTTGGTAATTATTCTCCCAAGTAGAATTAGAATTTCAGAACTTCCATCGTAAGGGAAGGTATTTTGTCCTGCTATGCCCTTAACGACTTGTGGGTCTGATGTCGTGCTTGCATTTGGAGACGTGGTGGGATCTTTTCCCTGTGTGTTTTGGCAGTTGAGTACATTCAATAAGCATGGGAAGTAGGTGTTTGTAACTACATCCTTGTACAATTGGGCGTTGTCTGAAATCCAACAGCTGGTTCCTCCGCTATCCACTGATTTGGCCAGCAACATGCTGCGGACGCGGTGTAGTGGATGAGCTTCACCCTTGGTGTTTAAAGCACTCTGAAGATTTGGACTTGCTAGGGACCTGTTGCTCTGGTCATCTAAGATATCATACATTTTACACAAGCCTTTTCTGGATACCCCCAGTGGAGGTGACTCGTGATGGGTTAGTCCAGAGCATGTATAGGTTAGAAGGAGATGAAGGCTGTCTTGTAAGAGAAACATGGTCATTTGGATTCCCTTTTATCTTTCTGTGTGTGCACACTGCAGCATTAGCTGGTTCAATAGTCCCTTGGGTTGATAGTATGTGGGTTATTTCGTTGCTCTTGAACTTCTTTAGAGCAAAAGACTTGGATCTTCAGTTTGGTGCACTGGAGAACCTGTGTGCAGTTCTAAGACTGTAGGGGATTGTCGGGTTTCCAACATTCTTGATCCAAGCACAACTGTAAAAGATCATCAGACTGGGTCGCTGGAGTGTCAGACGGACGGTACACTTCCAAGCCTTCCTCTCACAGGCTTGTTCTAGGAATTTAGTTTAGTGATAGGCTGCTTCTTGAGTCTCAGCTTGCTTGCGAGTGGGCCTCTGCTGGGTGCTTGCTATTTGGTGCCTTGAGGTCTGCTTCCCTCTGATGCACTGAGCTTGGACCTTGGCTGCCTTCAGCTTCATGCTACTGGCTCGTGTATTTATCTGGCTGCTTAAGGTCTCGATTTTTCGTGACACAGATGCAGCTGATCTAGACATCCCTGTTAGAATACTTCCAGAGGAACGTGGAAGCATCTGCAGGACCTTATCCTGTAACCTGTGCAATTTTGGTCTCTAGCCTTGATGGCCCGCTTTCACAGAAGGCAATTTGTCTATTGTTGGTCAGTGATAGGTCGTAAAAAGCATTCATCTCTTGCAGTGCTTCTTCCATATGGGCATTGGACAAAAAGGAAGAATATTTCTCTGACTGTCTCTTATAGTTACAATAAGCACTCTTCAGCCTTGTTAGTGCATCATTAAGTTGCAGTCTAGTATTGCCTGCCTCAGCAGTGATGGTTATGCAGTGATCTGTTTTATTCCATAACTCATCCTTTTCTGTCTCATAAGCTTCTATGCATTTAACAGACGGTTTAATTCTGCGTTTGGATTCAGCCATTTCAGCAGTAACAGGTGGGAGTTCCTCTGATGAATCCATTTCTTATAAATCACTGAGTATATAAGCAAGATGCTATGCAGCAGTTCAATGCAGGCTATAATCCTGGCAGCTAAACAGTTAACACCAAGATGCTAGCAGTCAGACACCCTCTATGCTGGAGAAGTCTCTGGAACAAGTCCAGACATGCAGGTGGATGATGCTGTTACACAGATAGTGCTGCTTAATGGCTGTACAGTTACACACACTTGTAAATCCTGAGGTACACTTGATATATCCTGACCTTCACTATGAACCCAGATATCACAGCAATACAACTTGCTAGAAGCTCAGCTATTCCTCACAATGCACACACACAGGAGATAATAGACTTGATATCAGGCACACACTGAACAATCTGTAAGCGTTGATTCTTCACCACACAATACAGTTCTGTGGAAGGCTTTGCTGTACTTACAGTTTTAGTGTTGCAGGCCCTTGGCTGAGAGGTGTTCCAGTTACCTTAGTGTAGATTGTAGATGAGCTCACAAATTTCTCCAGAGATTGTAATCCGATTGCAGCGATTGGATTATCGATCTGCATGATGATACAGGTTCTTATTTCTGTAACACGATTTATGCAGAAGTCACCCTTCTTGAGGCCCTTGCTCGATTAGATGGCGTAACCTTGCTGAGATATGTTGGTGGTCAGAGAGTTTACTCCATAAAACACTGCTAAATGTTCCAGTAATTCTTTAATCCGGTAAAATGCACAGGTACATGTAGATACTGGATGCAGAAAGTTTCATAGGTAAGAACCTATAATTTTGCAGCTCTATCTGACAGGAACTGAACTAATCTTGGGACAGAAAAGAGCGGGAAACAAGACAGGTGGGCAATACTATGTAACAATAAACAGCAGGGGAGAAGGAATATACCATAATATAACACAAATACAATGACAGGCTGTTGTGACAGCACACATGCAATGTTTTAAAGCATCAGCTCAATTGCAGGTACTGCCCTAGAATGTTTTAGAGCATCATTTGTGAGCGGATGGCAAAGCCTCTGAACATGATATCATCACCAAAATTGCTGGAGATGTAGAGAAGGGTTGTGGGAACATTTGAAAAAAAACTTTTTTTGCTCTAGCACATGTAGTTTTTGCATGAATTTTGTATGAAATTGAAATGAAGTTGAAATTCCGATTTTCAAAATTTGACTTGAATTTGAACTTAATTAGTGCAAAAACTATTTGTGTTAGAGACATACTTTTTTTGTAGTGTACCCCCAACCTTTCTCTTCATGTCCAGCAAGTTTGGTGTTGATACCATGTTCAGGGGCTTTGCAATTAACTCATCAAAATGGTTGAATTTTTTAAAAACAATTCGACCATCTCTAGTGGTGTTTCTGTTACTTCCTGGTTGTCTCCCATTGACCTACATTAGGCTTGGGTGCTTGGTAGAACATACAAATATCGCAATGTGTTCGGACCGAACACTTTGGTGCTCGCTTATAACTAGAAGTTACCCAATATTGGGAATAGTTTTTCTATGTTCTGTTCCCAGTATGTTCATTCTTTCAGTTATGGTGTGTATTGTTACATACCATGCCTGCCAGTGTAGAGGGAAGGGGCAGCTGTCCTCTTCAGGGGGAGGAGGACAGCTGGACAATTATGTCCAGCTGAAGGCAAGATGAAAGGCATCTCAACCTGAAACCCCCTCCTGGGCCAGCAACCATCATTGAGGCTAAAAGCTGTAGGTATGAGCTTTAATTTGATGTGGACTGGACACATCCTCCTAAGTGTATATGAGAACCTTTGGAGTAAAGGGGGTGTGACCAGCAATGAGTTGACACTAGTGGGGTATTTAAGATGCTGTCTATCAGCCAAGTGGTCTCTTAAGTTTCCTGCAGCTAGCCGTGCCCTCTCTCTACACCCCATGATCCAGCAGCCTTCAAGTGGACCCAGGCAGCCAGACACAAAGTCCAGCAGCCTGCAGTGATCTCACGCCTGTGGACTGGTTAACTATCACTGCCCTTTCTGTTCCCTGCTGTATTTCCCCTTAGTTTACCCCTTCAGCTCCCACGTTACTTAACTCCTTCATGATCGGCAGATCATTAACCCTTTCAGGTCTGCCAGTATTCCCCTTTTTTAACCCCTTCAGCGCCATTGATCATAGTTAACCCCTTCCGTCCCCTGCTGTATTCCCCTCCGTTAACCCCTTCATCCCCATACCCTCCTTTAACCCCCTCACTGCCACCAACTATTGTTAACCCCTGCAATAACCCTGTGTATCTGTGTAATGGTATTGTAATCTGTAGGGTCAGGCTAGTGCTAGGAGGGAGGGTACTGTTCATTGCGTGTGTGTATGTGAGTGTGTAACATAAGGAAGATTTGTGGAGGATTTATTGGATTATTGTGTTAGTGTAGTTGTGTATTTTAGAGTGTTTTGATGTGCGTCTATGTGTATATATATCTGTATGACCATTGATGTGGATAT
>CM070037.1:84366353-84382523 GCA_036250615.1 Ptychadena robeensis
CATGGTTGTTGTTCAATAATAAAATTATTCCTCAAAAATACCACTTGCCTAATAATTCCCACTTCCTGTAGACAACTACTCTTGTGCCTATTGAAAGTCCCTAATTGGGTCACGAGCTGCTCACCCAGCTCTGACCCTGGGTGCACACTGTGAGGTCTGGCACTTCTGACCTACCTCACACTTTTTGATATATATAAACTAAATATGTAAAGAGTTTTTTGAACTGCCGTAGACAAACAACAGTTATACGGTGCTATATGATGCACTGGAGAGGCATGCAGGAACAAGAACTATTAGTGATCTGTTTGTCTGTTAATGTGTGGTGTATATAAACAATGTTGATACCGATTACCCCCTCTCTAAAGGTGCCCATACACCTTTAGATCTCTCTGTCAGATATCCTTTATATCTATCAACAACTATGTAGTATAGGGTCCTCTGCGATTGAACACAGGTAGACTTGATGGTTTAAATGTCCCTCATATTACATGGTTTTGGTAAAACAAAAGGAAAACTTAAGGATATCTGACAGAGAAATCTAAAGGTGTATGGGCACCCTAAGAATAGGCTTGCTATAAATCAAATGCATCAGAGGGAGTGATCAATACAGACAAGATAGTAGAATACAAACACAAAACAGACCCAAGTTGTACTATGTAGAGTAAGGGTCTTTGAAGTGACTAGCCTCCGAGGAGCTTAGTGGCTGATGTCATTTAGACAGGCAATTGGACACATAATTGAGAGTAGAAAAATACCAATTTTATTAATAGCATAAATATCATTAAAAAACAGAGCAAACAAGGCCCCAAATTCCAAGACAAAAGAGGGGTATTAGCAGATCTTCTTACAACCCTCATACGGTACAAGAATAAATTGATAACAAATGGAGTTCATAGATAATACATAGAAATAGCACAACGTCCCGATAGGTACATATAGATCAAATCAATGTCACATATTCTCATAATAGTCAGAACTAGCCTGTATCAAAACTCATTCAAGTTTGGCAGCCAAGGAGGGGGGAGGAAAATCCAAACAGGAGAGGGTAAACACAGCCACTCCCCTACCCCATCCCACCCCACCTGAAGCTCATCACAGAACTGCTACATGTTGGTGTATCAATCCACCCCTGTAATAGTACCTTTAATAAATAACAACAAAGCATTGAAATAATGTGTAATACTTAACTTACCGTCGGTGTCTCATAGTACCAATCAACACATACTTCGCCAGCACGCTGGGAGCACCACCCAAACAGCAGGTTATAGATAAGTATCTGGGATCCAAGTCCCAATACCATAATATACCACTTTGGAAAGTCCAATCTGATTATTTAAAAAAAAGGAAAGATGTTTTCCAACAATTAAGCCTAGATTTTAGAATATACATTTTTGGGGAAATTTTTAGGGTGATGTCATCTAATGTGGAACACACACTTCACATATCAAGATATTTAAATTTGGTGATGAAATAAAAATAAAATATCAATATACATTAGTCCTAAAGTTCTACCAACCTGCAGGCCTCTAAGTTGTCCTTAATGACCACAAGGCTATTGCTATTGGTTCAGAGTAAATAGAAGCAATGACCATAGAGAGTGAATCATCTCCTGAGGTTGGTGTCTGTAGACAAACTGGGTTTAAAAAAAAAAAAAAAAAGAGATATAAAACTTTTGAGTTAGTTGGTACTAGTAGAATAATATTCAGTGAGCTATCACAAATTATGGGGTTGTCTGAGTAAAGCTAGCCATACAAGTTGCCATTCCCCCTGCAATCGCTGTATGATCGATCGTATTATGTGATCGCAAAATCAATGATCAATAGTACAACAATCTCAGTCCACATTACCTTGGGGAATCAATTTCTGCTTAAAACTTTGGATGGGGATGGAGGGTCCCCATCCAAAGTAATGGTGATCGAACAAAAATTACTGACATAAGGGATCAATGTCCGATCGATTTCTTGCTTCACTTTTGTCGAGCATTCAAGGTGGGCAGCCTTTGAATTCGGAATGATTGCCTGCAGTGCATGTTCATGACAATCGTTCGGAATTCAAAAAATGAACCCGTGTATGGCCAGCTTAAGGCAATAGTTTGGAAAGACAATAAACCTCACCTTCCATATAGCCAGTGAACTTTGCAATTTAGCAGGGATTCAGTTTCTGTGTACTAATGGGAGCTAATAGCAAGAGTCTCAAGTCTATATGTGATGAAGTATGGTCTAAAAGTAATTAGTGTTAAATATAGAACGTAATAAATCATCTTGGCTAAAAAAAGCTCATCTATTCTTAATCAAGTATAGTCCCTATTTAAAGGACATAATGGAGAAGCATTCCAGCACCAAATTTATCCTGAACCAAAGGCTAGTTGCCATCTATCACAAAACATGAAACAGTGGGTAAAGGGACTTTGAAGGCATCACTTTTAATTACATGTAATAGCTATTGTTGTTTATTCTTTGTGGTAATTGTCCATAATCATTTCAACTCTTATAATGCAAAAATTGGTACATTACTTCTTTAGGAGATTTTTTTGGTGTTGCACACTTAGTTTGCAATAGATGAAAGAGTAGGAGATCATAAGGCATGGTGTCTGTGTTTTTTGGGCACTATGTAAACGTGGGCCCTTGAAGCCCAACCAAAGAAGATATCTTACCTCATAATCTGAGTATTTTAGCATCCCATTTGAGGCAGGGGATCGGGGGAAGGGGAAGGCGGAGAGCCCCACCTCAGAGTACCCATCAATCTCCCTCGGGGAGGGATCAGTAAACTGATGCCCACTTCCTCTTAATTGTGCTTGGGTGTTAAAGGAGTGGGATAGACCCCCAACCAGTTCCCATCATAGAAGGCTAAACACCCTAAACCTTGTGTCATAGGACCCAACCTAGTCACCTAAAACTTAAGAAAGTGTCCAAACCCTACAATCCATGTGTCTGTGCATCCAAAAAGCATATTCTCACAGCAATCGAAACCCCAATACCAACACCCAGAGGGTGGTTCCGGAGGAGGGAAGGAAACTCCCCCACCCCCTCTCAAGGAGATGATGGCAGGGAAAGGGAGGAGAAGGCACAGTCCTATGGGGGGTGGGCTTAGACCTCCCGGATGAATGGCACTCTCAATGGGGCATACCCCCGTACGCAATGATGTAGTACAAACAGATGATCGCATGCTTATAACGTGTGAAGGCGGTAATGGCCACCATTGCACTAGTGATGGGAATACCGGCTCTTTGCAAAGATTCGGCTCTTTTGGATCGGCTCCCTTTAAAGAGCCGACTCTTTTGGCTCCCAAAAGGCTCCTGAACGGCTCTTTGTCTTAACTAAATATTTATCACTTAAATATTTATATTTTGGGCTATTTTGCTACCCTGAAATATTCTTCTACCCTTACAACTGTGCATGTGCAGATAGCCCTAGTTTTGGGGCTTTTCAGGGTTAATCCTCCGAATTTCGGGTGTGAAGGTTAGGGGTTTGGGGGGGTTAGGGGGAGTGGTGCTTTATAGTGGGGTAAGTTTTGTGGATCGGGGGTTAAGTTGAGGGGTTCGGGGGTTAAAATCAATCTAACCACCCCAATCCCCTTAACCCCTAACCTTGACACCTGCAATTAGGAAGATTAAACTTAAAAAGCCCCAAAACTAGGGCTATCTGCACATGCGCAGTTGTAAGGGTAACAGACTGTCTCAGAACAGGGGCGGTCTCTTACTGCTGCTGACACGCCCCCAGGTCCATGCAGAATAGAGCTTTTACCAGTCCCCGCCTCCCTAGGAAGCCACACCTCCGTCCAGCCCATCTATGCTCTCGTATGCCCTCCCCATCAACCACGGAAGCCCATCAAAGTGCCTGACCAGCAGGAGCCTTTGAAGCATCGGCTCTGCTGGACAGGCATCGACTCCTGTCGTTCATGGCCAAGCATCGGCTCTTAGAGCCGGCTCGCTTGCGAACGACCCATCACTACATTGCAGCAGGGGGAGCAGCGGGGAAGACAGTAGCTGATCATCGGCCCGCTGACAACAGACACAACCAAGACACGTGGCGGATGGTCAGAGCCCAAGGTTTGTCACAGCTCGGGGCTTATAAAGGTAAGAGATGCTTGTTTGATCTTATCACTAATAGTGTACTTTGGATACTGCAGCTCTCTCGAATCCAACTCTAATACCTGCTGGGAACAAATGACTGCCTGAAACCACCAGGTATAAAGGGAGTGTTGTAGGGGCATCATCCTAGCACCTGTAACTATCTATCTATCTATCTATCTATCTATCTATCGATCGATCGATCGATCGATCTATCTATCTATCTATCTATCTATCTATCTATCTATCTATCTATCTATCTATCTATCTATCTATCTATCTATCTATCTATCTATCTATCTATCTATCTATCTATCTATCTATCTATCTATCTATCATATCACACACACCTGACAAAAAACACCATTACTTTTAACTTTGCACAGATTGGGACACACACATAACACTTTTACTACACCCACCTGTAGACAATCACAACACGATTTGCACAATTTTCTTTCTTTTTTTTTCCCTCACTGCACCAAAATATCGCAGCACACACCACACATACTCATTGAGATGCTAGGATAATAAAATGAAGACACTAAGGATTAGTGTTGAGCAGCATATGGTATATTTTGCGTAATTTTGCGAATATACAAAGAAACATTCTAAATTCATAAAATTAGTTTCGACTGTATTCTATTCCCTTCCATTGCGCGCGCTCATTTGCAATGATTCGCAATGCAGCTTTACAGCTTCTCTTCTTCATTCTCTGATCTTAGCCAGTACGAGCTTGGTGTATATTGCGCATATCCATTCGCAAATTCTCGAATGACCGATATTTGTTGAATGTATTCGAATTTTGAATATTCTCGCACAACACTACTAAGGATACACACTTTAGGTCATATTGGGATACCTTTAGCATTTTGTGGGATATAAGGGGCTAATTATAACTTTGATGACACACTCTGGGTATGGCTAGACACTCACGTATAGGATCACAAATACACACTCACGATCCAACATGTCACAGTGGCACATACATACACTTAAGACACAATCCCCCCCCCCCCCCTTTGCTTTCCCCCACTAGTTCCTTTCCACCTCGTCAATTTTTGTGAAACACGTTGAGATGATGTGCATAACTAATAACGTCAAGTTCAATGATTGTGTGTACTATTGCTTGGCCCCAGATGTGGAACTGAAGCCAAGCTGCATTATAAGAGTTGAAATGATTGTGGACAATTATCACAAACAATAAACAACAATTGCTACTACATGTTATTTATTGTTGATGCCTTCAAAGCCCCTTTACCCACTGTTTCATGTTTTGTGATAGATGGGAACTAGCTTTATGTTCAGGATAAATTTTAAATCAGTAAGTTAGTCTGTATCACTCCATCCCCCAGGGAATTGCTGCTAGTTCTTGCTGAAATAAATGTGTTCAGCATACTATTCAAATAACCCAAGTGAAAGAAGTGCCAGACTTTGCCAGTATTGTAAATAGAAATGACACCTAGGTGAGAGCATTGCCATTTATCAACACCAGGGAGACATCTGGGTTTCCTGCCACATGACTTAACGTGGGAGTTTTAAGGAAAAACTAGGGAATATTGTATCTTTAATAAAGACATTCCATTAGAGGAGGCTAACAAGAGGCTTACAGCAACAGGAGCTGCAGAAATATCTGGCAAGTACTGGCTGTGTGGTACATGTGACAGCAATCTCCCATATTCTTCATATGTCTGGTCTATAGGGTAGAGGGGCAAGATGAAAGCCTTTACTAATGAAGAAAAACATCCAAGCCAGGCTATATTTTGCAAAAACACATCTGAAGCATGAGGGTAAAGGTGTTATGTTCTAATTTAACCAGGGTTGAACTTTTTGGCCATAATTCCTAAAGATATGTATGGTGCAAAAACAATACTGCACTGTACCAAAAGAACACCATGCCCACAGTAAAGCATAGCAGCATCATATTTTGGGGCTTTTTTCTATAGCTGGAACTGGGTTCTTAGTTAAGATAGAGGGAATTATGAACAGTTCCAAATGCCATCAATATTGGCACAAAACCTTCAGCCTTCTGCTAGAAAGCTGAACATGAAGAGGTACATCATCCTTCAACATTAAAACGACCCAAAGCATGCATCCAAATCAACAAAGGAATGGTTTCACCAAAAGAAGATTAAAGTTTTAAAAATAGCCCAGCCAAAGCCCAGACCTGAATCAGATTGAAAATCTGTGGGGTGATCTGAAGAGGGTTGTGCACAGGAGATGCCCTCACATTTTGACAGATTTGGAGTGTTTCTGCAAAGAAGAGTGGGCAAATCTTGCCAAGTCAAAATGACCCAAGATGATACTGCTGACTCATACCCAAAAAGAGTGCTGTAAAAAAATCTAAATGTGCTTCAACAAAGTATTAGTTACACTTATGCAACCATATTTTATTGTTATATTTTTCTTCCCTCTACCTAAAAGATTTCAGTTTGTTTATCATTTTAGTGTTAGTTTATAGGTCACTTTAAATGTAAAAGAAGTTCTGAAATGATTTATCTTTGTCTCAATTTTGTACAGCACAGCAATCTGACATTTTATCAGGTTTTTTTCTAACATTAATTGAAATATTGCATTATTTCTTCTGACTGTTACCTTTTATCTACACATTTATAGGTCAGGAACGTATTGGTCAAGATTCTCCATATGAACAGGATGGACGAGTCCAGTTTGTGGTAGATGCTGTGTATGCTATGGCTCATGCTCTACACAATATGATAAAGGACCTCTGTCCAGGCTATTCCGGACTTTGCTCAGCTGTTGACCCCCCAGTGGGTAAAAAGCTTCTGAAATACATCCGAAATGTCAAATTTAATGGTAAGAACTACTTTGATTTAAAAAGCCTTATATCTAGTGATGATGAGCGAGCATGCTCGGCCAAATACGTGCCCTTACTATAATGCCAGTGGCCATGTTAGGTGCTGACATTACAGTGATTGGCTGGCCGGAACAGGTTATTGTGTGCCAGGTCATTGTGTTCTCATCCTAAAACCACAACATTAATTAAATCCGACAATTATAAAACAAGAAATGGCACCTAATGTCAATCATAAAACCACACAATTTACTTAACCCAGTAACAGTAAACCAATACACTATAAAAATTATAACAGAAGGCCACCAAAACCTTTTAAAGAAAGAACCCCATTTAAAACCAACAATAAAACAACACAACTCACAACATAAAATAAATGTTTCCAATAAATACATACAGTAAATGCATCACACACTACAGTACACTAGTGCAATAAAAATGTTCACAAAAACCTGCAATAACAATATAATCAGTCCCATTACATTAATCCCTATCCTATAATCACCAATTATATATAACAATAAAACACACTAATCCACATGAATTTCCCCTAAACAATGTTACATGTCCTCATTAAAAACATTAGGACAAATAACATGAATAAACAATCAATGGTCAAAGCCTGAAATAAAACATTTTCCACATAATAAAATCCCACAATTATTGAATTATTGAAACCAGACAATTTTTCAACATGAAACATACATATGCTTTGAAATATATGCAACAGACATCACAAGCAAACCCGACATATATTAAACATGAAACATACATATGCATTGAAATACATATAACCTACAACACAAGCAAACCCGACAATTATTAAACGTGAAACATACATGTACATTCAAAATACATATAACATACAACACAAGCAAACCCGACAATTGATAACAGTTAAACATGTATATACATTTCCCTACCGGTTACATGTAAGAATACCATTAATTATTACATGTAGCCAATATACATATGACATATATGTTTTGCAGAAGTGTTGGTGAGGTTCCACCACAAATGTAAAACAAATAAGAAATATACAACCCCCCCCCCCCAAATCACAATAAATAAATGTCACTGTACTTAGTTATATGTCCAATCCTGCGCAGAATTCCAGAATTGCGCAGAAGTCACGAATAAAATCCAATGAATCGATTGTCCCAAAAACAAAAAACCCATTAAAAAATTCCCCATAAAAAAAATAATCCATCTTCTTCACCCAGACCGAAATCTTCTGTCACCCGGTAAAAAAAAAATCCAGCTGTCATCCGCTCGCACCAAAAATCCAGGCCAAGCCAAAAAAAAAGAAAAAAAACAGCTTCCCCCTCAAAAAAACTCAACAAAATCGGAGAGCGCAGGGTCAAAATTAATCCAAGGCTCTTCCATCCGAAAAAATTAATCTTCACTCCCCATCTAGAGCACCATGGGAGAGGTCCTTCCTCTTCGAAGTCCAGCGCCAGAAAGAGTTTGACTTCCGGTCCTGTGCAGTGTGTATCTGCAAATTTTCCCACGCTCATGTAGACACCACGTGGCTTTTGTTTGACAACAGAAACCATTTGTTGTCTGCTTGACGTGATGGTCCTGCTCAGGGAGTGTGCGCAAATTTGCACATACACACTGTGCAGAACCGGAAGTCCCACTTTTTACGGCCCGGGACTTCGAAGAGAAAGGACCTCTCCAGCTGTGCTCCAGACGGGGAGTGAAGATTAATTGTTTTTTTTCGGATTGAAGAGCCTTGGATTAATTGGACTGGATTTTTGGTGCTGGCCGATGGCAGCTGGAATTTTTTTTTTTTTTTTACCGGGTGGCAGAAGATTTCGGTCAGGTCGAAGAAGATGGATTATTTTTTGTATGGGAAATTTTTAGGGGTAATTTGTTTTTTGGACAATCGATTTATTAGATTTTATTTGTGACGGGACTACTGTGCAGGATCGGACATATAACTGTAAGTACATTGACATTAATTTAATGTGATTTGAGGGGTTTGTATATTTCCTATATGTTTTACATTTCTGGTGGAACCTCACCAACACTTCTGCAAAACCTATATGTCTTATGTATATCGGCTACATGTAATAATAAATTAACAAACAGGTATTATTACATGTAACTGGTTGGGAAATGTATATACATGTTTATCTGTTATCAATTGTGGGGTTTGCTTGTGTTGTATGTTATATGTATGTTATATGTATTTTTAATGTATGTGTATATGTATGTTGTGTGTGAAGAACAAACTCTGGATGAGCTGGGCTCCCATGAAAGCCGCATATCTCCGGAAAGCTATGGCGATTCTATTTCCAGCCGCATTCCATTTCCGGGGTTGCGCAGCATCACCGATCGCGTCACGGTGACGCGGAAGGGGGCAGCGCCATAGACCTCCATGTTAATGGAGGAGTGCAGGCTTTCCAGCCCACACAGCTGGCATCATTAATGATGCCGTCTTTGTGGAGAGAGGCGGGGGGAGGGGGGAATTGCAGGCAGTGTACTGTGTACACTGCCGCGATTGCCCGTACCACGCTATTAAAAACAGCGTGGACCACGCTGTTAAAAACTGCGTGGTATGGGCAGACCGCTAGGAAGGTTAATAAATGTCTGGTTTTGTTAATTGTGGGTTTTTATGATGTGGCCAATGTTTTATTTCTGGCTTTGACTATTGTTTGTTTTTTCGCTTTGTTGTATGTTCTATGTTATAATGTATTTAATTAGGACATATAACATTGTTTAGGGGAAATTCATGTGGATTAGTGTGTTTTCTTGTTATATATTATTGGTGATTGTAGGATAGGGGTTAATGTGACGGGACTGGTTATATGGTTATTCCAGGTTTTTGGGAATTTTTTTAGGGCAATATGTATTATGTGTGATGCATTTACTGTTTGCATTTTTGGACACATTTATTTCATAATACGTGTTACGGGTTTTGCTGGTGGTTTTGGCAGGGGTCATTCTTTAATAACTGTAGGTGGTCTTATGTGCGGTTTGTTGAATATTACTTTGAAGGAAATGTTGAATTGTCGGGATTGCGTCTTTATTAGTGATGAGCAAGCACCAAAGTGTTCGGGGTTCAGGAGTTCTGTCCGAGCGCATCGCGATGCTCAAATGTTCTACCGATCACCTGAGCCCAATTTTAGTCAATGGGAGGCAACCAGGCACCCCCTGCTCGGATGAGAGGAGGGTGCCTGGTCCATGAAAAAAGTTGAGAAAGTGATAGAAAGTCACTGGGAACTTCATGGGCACCATGTATACATGCATCTTGGACTCAGAAGTCGGTGTTGGGAACTTGTATGCCACTTTTACACACTGACAAAAACCTTCTAAAACAATATAAGGCAGTGCTTGCAGGTGAGCTGACACTCTAAAACATTATACGGCACTGCCTGTAGGTGAACAGATGCTCTAAAACAGTGGTGGGCAACGGAGTTGATATGGAGGGCCACAAGTGCGGCCCTCTGCATCACTAAAGGGCTGCACATAACATTTTCAATCTCTACTGACTTGTATAAGCTTTTTTTTTATGAAAACAATTACAGCAGACATAGCTAGAAGACATTATGTTTCATTTTTTCAATAACAAACTTTGTTTTAATATATACTTCAAGCATTAGGGAACACTGTAGTATGGTAATGCAAATTTTGTGTCCTGTATATCATCAAAGGTTATGTGCTTCAAAGCCATTGGTTATATAGATGGGGCACATAACCTTCGATTCAGCAGACAGGTGAGTTCCTATGCTTTATGCATTAATAGTTTTTGGTTTGGGGAAGACTGGAAGAGTGGAAGACTGAGGAGGACCACCAAATAACTCCCAAAGGGCCACAGGTTGGGCACGTGGGCTCTAAAACATTGCATGACATTGCTGCCAGTGAGATACATCTTAAACATTGATTGGCATGGTCTGCTGGTAAGGTGACACTCTCAAACATTGGATGGGATGGTATGACGGTGAGCTGACCCTCTGAAAGATTGATTGGCATGGTCTGCTGGTGAGGTGACACTCTCAAACACTGAATGGCATGGTATGCTGGTGAGCTGATGCTCTCAAATATTGATTGGAATGGTCTGCCAGTTAGCTGACACTCTCAAACATTGATTGGCATGGTTTGCCCGTGAGCTGACGCTCTGAAAAATGGTATGGCATGGTCTATGGGTGATCCACTTTGAAAAAATAAGATAAGAAGGAGGAAAAATAAGAGTCAACCACATACCTTGTGTGGTGCATTTTGAAATCCATTACAAAGAAATATTGCACTTATTAGCTCAGCTCTCCTGTGGTGTAGTTGAGAAATCTGGAGCAATCCATGCCGTGTTCATTTTTATCTGAGTCAACCTGTCGGCATTGCCAGTGGACAAGCGGATACGCTTATACATTATAATGCCACCAGCATCACTGAATACGCACTCAGATAAAACGCTGGTGGCAGGGCAGGCTATCACCTCCAAGGCGTAGAGCGCCATGCCACGTGTCCAAGTAGTTGTACGGCACAGATGGATCATTTAAAACGGTGACACATTCTGCCATGTATTCCTTCACCATCTTCCAAAATGTCTCCCTCCTTGTAACACTGGGACGCGCTTCAGAGTGAAGTTGCTGGCAGGGTGTCCTGAAACTGTCCCATGCCTTAGACAATGTTGCCCTGCCCTTGTTAGAACTGCAATGCATTCCCCTTGTCTCCTTTCCTTGGTTGATAAACCTCTCCACAAGTACTTTCTGGCAGTGCACCATTTTTGTTGTCCTCTCCGCCACAAGAATGCCGTGCCCGAAGCCGAGTGCCCGTAGGAGGAGGGCACTTGACTGGGGCAGGCCAGGCGGAAGGGCATCGCTGGGCAGGGCCCATTTAAAACAAAAGGCCGCAGCAGAAAGGGAAGTGCCCCTTCCAGCCGGAATCTCCCTCCCTCCCTGGACTAGGCGTTACTCCTTTCACAGTTGTCTGCCTCTGGGTACTTTCATGCACTAATGTTTTTCTCTGACAGGTCCCTCGTCACAGCGGACGGGTCCTTGGCAGTGTCCTTGGTGGTAGTCGTAGGTGAAGGTTAGTGTGGTGATGTCCCCATGGTCGGTCACTTTTGGTCGAACCCTGAGCGCGGGTAAGGGTCAATGACCCGATGGGATATTGGTCCGGAAGGCGTCAGGGGGAAGTTTAGTACCCACCGAGCTATTAATGCTGGTGGCCGGTACAGGTCGTTGGAGCTCAGTCATTGTTAAGGGCACTGTCAGGGACCTTTACAGCACGTTTTTTTGCAACTTTTTGCATATTTTTGTTTCTGCCCATCACCATTTGTGGATTTATTTTGTCACCTTACTTACCTGATGAGATTAATGTCTCACCTTATACACTTTTATTTAAATCTTTCCTCCCCATTATCACCTCTTTGTGCCACCCCAGCACATTCACAAGCACTTCTTTGCCCAACACTTTGGGGCACTGAAATTCGGAGTCACTAGGGGACCAAGGTGTTTCTCTCCCCCCTATCCCCCATTCCTTCACCCCCACTACCATATTTCCTGAGCTTGTCCTGGGATTGATCCAGGCATCACCTCTCTTTAACAATTCATTAGATGGCTACCTACTAAAAGGCTATAAGGCGCGGTCGGTGCTTGTCCGTTGGTGGCTTTCCGTTCGTTGGGAGGACTCACGGCTGGCACCCTCCATCTTTCATTGTTTTTATCCATCAGATATAGGAGTAGTACTACAACACTCGGCAAGTGCTAAATGGATGCACATTGCCAACATAGAGGGCAACTGTCCAAATTTTCCACATTAACAGGAAGTCGTCAAACTACGAAACGTACGTCGGGTGGCGCCTTTCATCTGCGGATGGTTTACACCATTAATCCATCAGAAATGGGGATTCCTCTATCAAGCACATGAGTTTTAAGCGTGTGGCCATTAGCTGGTGTATTGCACTCTGTATTGTATACCTGTTTGGTTTTTGTTGATCATCTCTATAATTATCGTTTTGTTGTAGTCCATGTACATGTGATGTTGACACATGGACATCTCCATAATAAACTCCTATTTTTTAGCTAGTTTACTTTTTTGCTATATGACCTGATCTACATTTGAAGCCGTTAAAGTCCCAGTGCCCCTGCTTTAATACAGGGGAGATTTTGCTTTTTCTCTTTATATGCAGTTAATTGTTATTGTTTACTGAACGTTATTTAATTAATATTTAAATTCTATTTTCATATGTTTTCTTGTAAGCTGTGGTCTTAATACATCCACTTTAAACCGAACTTGTTGTCATGTCTTTATTTTAGTTTAAGGTTAAGTTAGGGGACGTACAGGTATATTGAGGCCACTTGCTCAGTCGGCCTTGCCCAAAGTCATGAGAGAGGAGAAGTTCTCTTTGTAGTGGGGGTCGAGCAGTGTCAACACCCAGTAATCTGTATTAGCCAAAATGCGTACAATGCGAGGGTCATGGGAAAGGCAGCCTAACATGAACTCAGCCATGTGCGGCAGAGTACCAAAAGGCAAGATGTCAAAGTCCACCTCTGAATGGCTCTCCATTAAACTTACATAGGTACTTCTACCCTCTGTACCCAAGCCAATAGTCTCCAATAGCTCCTCCTCCTCTTCCTGTTGCAAATCAAGCTCCGAAAACCAAAGTTTGGGTGGTATCACTATCGGCCTGTGTCATCTCCTCCTCTGACAAATTCAGAGCATCGTCCTGAATTGGGAGCAGTGATTGTTTCAGTAGACACAGCAGTGGAATGGTTAAACTGATGATATCGTTATCACCACTAACCATCTTTGTTGATTCCTCAAAAAATTTAAAAAATTTCACATACATCTGACATCAGTGCCCACTCCTTGCTTGCAAATTGTGGCAGTTGACTGCAAATGCGACGACCAAGTTAGGAGGATTGGCATTTTCTCAAGGACTTGTGTTTGGATGGTTATTAACCTCTGCGAGGGCAAGTTTTGTTTTTGGACTGTGTACAAATAAACACGAGCCAACAAAAAAGTTGGGACACTATTTTTTATATCAAGTTTAGAAATAGGAATGCTCTCCCATTCTTTTCTAATACAGGCCTCTAACTGGACTCTAACCGGAGATCACGGGGCATCCAGTATGGTTTTACGGCCTTGAACCTTACGCACAGAGATTGTTCCAGATTCTCTGAATCTTCGGATGATGTTATTCACAGTTGATGATGATAGATGCAAAGTCTATGCAATTTTTCGCTGGGTAACACCTTTCTGATATTGCTCCACTATCTTTCTGCGCAACATTGTGGGAATTGGTGATCCTCTACCCATCTTGGCTTCTGAGAGACACTGCCACTTTGAGAAGGTCTTTCTATACCCAATCATGTTGCCAATTGTACTTTATTTACTTCTGTAGAATGCATTAAAAATCCCCTTGCCACCCTCAAATCCCTTTAAACAAAGGATTGGTGGGACTAAAAAGTGAAAATATTTTTTTGTATATTATTGTTGGGATGTGGCATCTGTAATTTGCAGGGTCTACAAATTTTCTGAGAATATTTTTTGCAGCACTGCTATTTTTCTTTGATATTACTATAGTGAACAAGAAAAAACAGGCCCCAATATGCCAGTGAAATACAGACAGAATTAGTAACAGTTTTTTTTAAATAAAAATGTGCAAATGCAGCAGAAAGATCAATTAATTTCTTACAGTCAATTGAAAGAAATGCAATAATTTTTTTGCAGCACTGCTATTTTTCTAGGAAATCCTGGGCGTGGGTCGCACCTGTGCAGTCCCAGGGTACGACTGACTCTTGGCCTCCACAACATTCAGCCAGTGTGCTGTCAGGAAAATATAGCGTCCCTGGCCAATAGCACTTGTCCATGTGTCCTTGGTGAGGTGGACCTTCCCAGTTTCTGCATTGGTCAGGGCATGGGTGATGTTCTGGGACACAAGCGGTATAAAGCTGGAATGGCACAGTGGACTTGCTTACCTAGGGATGGCCATCGACATTAAGCTGTGGAAGGCCTCAGTCTGCACAAGCCTAAATGACAACATTTCAAGAGCCAGCAATTTTGAAACGTGTGCATTTAGGGCTATGGCCTGAGGGTGGTAATTTGCGCTCAAATGCCTTTTATTGGCATTTTGACACTGCACTGGGACAGGGAAGTGGATGTAGATGCTACTGGTCCAGGTGCAAAGAGCGGGGCATACGGGCCAGCGATTTTAACAGGGGATTGGCCAGCAGTGCACAAAACAAGGGAGGAGGAGGCAGTGGTGTGAGAGGCAGACTGTAGACCCAAGCCTTCGGCCCACTTATTAGGGTGTTTGGATGACATGTTGCGGATCATGCTGGTGGTGGTAAGGTTCCTTGTGTTTACACCCTGGCTGATCTTGGTACTGCACAGGTTGCAAACTACCGCTCTTTTGTCGTCCGCACATTCCTTAAGAAAACGCCATACAGTGGAACACCCACCCCTTGGCAAAGTAGATTTTTGCATGGTGGCACTCTGCGTCACAGTTGCAGGCCTGTTTGGTGTGGCCCTTCTTCTTTATTATGCCACACCACTGTCTCTTCTAGCTTGTCGCAATGCTGCAGACCCCTCCCCCTTTGTACTACTCTCCTCGCAAGGCTCGTCACCTTCCCAGGGTCAGTGACCTCATCGAGCACCACCTCCTCTTCCACTTCCTAAATCTGATCATTCTCCTGACTTGACAGAAATTACTTTAGTGAGTGTTTAGCAACTGTGTCTCATCATCATCCATATCATGAATGAATTATTGATGATCACCATCATCTTCTTGTGACCTCACCTCCAGCGTGCTAGGTAAGAGGGCCAAACTTAATTGTGGTCGTGTAAAGAGCTTCTCAGAATGTCTGAGTGTTTGATCACTGGTTAAGCAGGCCTCTGAATCGTGGGAGGAAGGATTTCTTTGACCAGGCTCTTGGCTACCGAGACTGGACCTGGTGGAATAGAGGGTGGTGCTCAACCGACTGGAAACATCATCTGCAATCCAACCTACCAACTGTTCACACTGGCCAGACTTGGATAATGGTTTTGGAAATTTGGAGAGGCCTAGAAATTATTGCCTTTTTTTCCCCAACACACAAAATGCCCTGGCTATTATAAGTCCCCAATACACAAAAGTGTGACAAGGGTTATAAGTCCCTAATACACAAAATTCCCTGGTGGTTAGAAGTCCCCAGTACAGGTCCCCAGTAAAGCCCTGTGCAATGTGAGTTAAGCGTGTGATCGGCTGCAATGTAAAGCAGCCGATCACATGCTCCGCTTCAGAGTGCCCAGAGCCGTATAGGAGGAGGCGGGAGGGCAACATGACCCAGGTGATGGG
>CM070037.1:84396198-84417378 GCA_036250615.1 Ptychadena robeensis
GAGGCTGAGGAGGGGGTCGCCTGCCTAACCTGTCCGGACGGACCCGGATCCTGACAATAACCTTCTATGGACATTGAAACAACCAAGGAACTTTTTTTTTACTTATCTATTTATTTCTCATGCTTTGTTCGTAATCTTAATACAATATACTTAGATAGGAATATATTCCTTGCTGGCCGTTAAAGTCTCCTGGCTCCTACTGTGGTAGGGGAAAACCCGGTCCTTTCGGTGTGGGGATTGAGGAGTGGGACTTTTGTCCTAAATCCTCAACCCAAAACCTCTTTGCCATATAGTCTATCTTATTTGGGATGTTGGCCAGCCACATGAATAGGAAGCTATTGATCGCCTCATAGGTTTAGATTGGTATTAGAATATTAACCAATATAGATATTTAAAAGGGATATTAACTAGATGCAAGTGCACAATGTTCAGTGCACCATAGTAAAAAATTTAAGTTGAGGGCCTGCACTTGACATGACCCTTTAAAAAAAATTACAGTGGAATATAAACACTCTGGATGAGGAAGAGGAGCAGGAGGATGAGGAGGACAAAAGAGAAAAGAGCACATAAAAAAAAAGCACATACTTTCAAGTAAATTTATCAGCTCAGCTCTCCAAGGGTGGAGAAATCAGGAGCAATCCAGGCCTTGTTCATTTTGTACCAACCTATCAGCATTGCCAGTGGACAAATAGATACGCTTATCTGTTATAATGCCGCCAGTAGCACTGAATACATGCTCAGATAAAACGCTGGCAGCAGGGCAGGCCAGCACCTCCAAGGCATTGAGTGCAAGTTCAGGCCACATGTCCAGATTGGACACCCAGTAGTTGTACGGCACAGAGGGAACCTTTAAGATGGTGACGCAGTCTGCCATGTATTCCTTCACCATCTTCAAAATGTTTCCCTCCTTGTAACACTGGGACACGCTTCAGAGTGAAGAAGCTGGCGGGGTGTCATGAAACTGTCCCATGCCCTGCCATTAGAACTGCAATGCGCTCCCCTTTTCTTCCTTCCTCGGTTGACCAAGGAAGTACGCACTGTGCTGGCCGCGTTGTCAGACGGAAAAGTTTTTATCAACCTCTCCACAAGTACCTTCTGGTAGTGCACAATTTTTATTGTCCCCTCCACTACAGGAATAAGAGAGGAGAAGTTCTCTTTGTAGCGGGGGTCGAGCAGTGTGAACACCCATTATCTGTATTAGCCAAAATGCGTACAGTCACGGGAAAGGTAGCCTAACATGAACTCAGCCATGTGTGGCAGAGTACCAACAGGCAAGATGTCAAAGTCAACCTATGAATGACTCTCCATTTCCTCCTCCTCCCATCCACGCTGACTTGAGGGAACTAAATTAACATGGGTAGTAGTACCCTCTGTACCCAAGCCAACAGTCTTCAGCAGCTCCTCCTCCTCTTCCTGCTGCAAATCAAGCTCCAAACCCAAAGTTTGGGTGGTATAGCTATCAGCCTGTTTACTGCAAATGCGATGACCAAGTTGCATCTGGTATTCCACAATTGCCCTCTGCTGCTCACAAAGCCTGGACAACATGTAGAAGGCGCCTTCCCTAGTACTCCTTGCAAATTGGGGTAGGTTTTGAGAAACCTCTGACCCACTAAATTTAAAACATGGACTAGGGAGGGAATGTGGGTCAGGTTGCCGAGCTCCAAAGCCACCACCAAGTTATAGCCATTGTCAGCCACAACCATGCCTGGCTGAAGGTTGAGTGGTTGAGAGCCACAGCTCGGTCTCGCTCCTTATACCCTGCCACAGCTCTGCTGCGGTGTGATGTTTGTCCCCCAAACAGATCAGCTTCAGCATGGCCTGTTGGTGCTTACCCACAGCAGTGCTACGCTGCTTTCAGCTAGTGACCGTGGGCTGGTGTTTAAGGTGGAAGTGGAGGAGGAGGCGGAGGAGGAGAAGAAGTGAAGGTTGGAGCCAGTAGCATAGCTGGATAGATGAATGTAGGGCCCGCAATCCTGGGGGTGGGTAGCACCTGTACTGCCCCAGGGTACGACTTGCTCCACACGCCTCAGAACTTACACAACTAAGGGGTTCCACAAGTTACTTTGGCAACAAAGAGTGAGAAATCAGACCTGTCTATAACTTTGTCAGATATATGATACGCCGTGAGCTCATTAACATCAGTCTCTCAAAGTTTGATGACTGTCCAAAGAACTACAGGGCCTGGAGATCAACCTTCAAAACTGCAATTGCTGATTGCAACCTCACTGCCAAGGAGGAACTTGATCTGGTTATAAAGTGGCTAGGACCAGAATCCACAGAACGTGTTAAGAAACTGAGAGCAGTACATGTTGACTATCCAGATGCAGGACTTACAGCTGCATGGGCAAGACTTGAACAAACCTATGGGAGCTCTGAAGCCATAGAAAGTGCCTTGTTCAAAAGACTGCAAAACTTTCCTAAAATAAGTAACAGGGATCATCGCAAGCTCCAAGAACTCAGTGACCTGCTGATGGAGCTTAGAGTTGGAGCCGACCCTTGCCTGACAGGACTGAGTTATTTGGACACTGCTCATGGTGTGAACCCAGTGGTCTTGAAACTGCCAACCAACCTTCAAGAGAGATGGGCAATACAGGGACTACAAAAGAAAATGCAATGTTTCCTTCCCTCCATTCTCTTACTTTTGCAGGTTCATCAGTGATCAAGCCTTGATAAGGAATGATCCCAGCTTCAGCCTGAGTGAACCCATCCTGCCAGTCTCGTCAACAAGGTATGACAATCCTACAACAAAACATAGAGACTTAAGGGGAACAATATCTGTTAAAAAGACAGACATTCCACTTGCCAAATTCTCTTATGCTAATGAGACATCTCCTGCTGGCAGAGATAAAGATTTCAAACGTCAGTGCCCTTTTCACAAAAAACCTTATGCCCTTAGCATGTGGGCTCAAAGGAAGGTCCTTGCAGCAGCGCAATGAATATCTTCAGAAAATGGGTATATACTACAGGTGCTGTGCTTCCTTTAACCACTTTGCCAAAGACTGTAAAGTTGTTATTACGTGTATAGACAGCACTAGTGACAGGCATGTAACGTCTATACACCCTACTAAGTATACAAAGCATCCAGCTACTTTCACCCCTGCACTAGGCCATGGTGGGGTGCAACCAAGCCATGGAGGGGAGCAACATGGTCATGCTTCAGCCACAACAACTGTGTCCTCTTCTTGTACTGAAGTATGTGGCAAGGGCTTCAGTCCCAAATGCTGTGCCAAGGTATGTCTTGTCAAGATCTACCCAGAGGGCCAACCAGAGAAAGCTACCAGGATGTATGCCATAATCCTTGCAAAAGATCCTTGGCCAAACCTAAATTCTTCAAGATCTTTGATATACAGGGACATGATACACCATACACCCTCAACACCTGCTCTGAGACTTTCGGCAGAAGGGCTAATGGATATGTCGTCTCACCTATAAAAGGAAACAATGGATAATGGATATGTCGTCTCACCTATAAAAGGAAACATACATACACCCTTGCTATTGCTGATTGAATGTGACCAGTTAACAGGGAACAGATCCCTACGCCAGAAGCTGCATACTACTATCCCCACCTAATGCCTGCCACACACACCCGACGGGTGCAGATAGACCAACTCAGATGAGTTCCGGAATGCAAACGTGATGGCGTCATCACGTTTGCATCCTGATGCATTATGGGGCTGCACTAGTTTGGTGCCGGCCATTAGCTTCAATGAAGACGCCGGTCTTCATTGAAGTTAAAGGCATCGACTTCCATCGGCCAGAGATTATCGGACATGTCTGTTCTCTGGCTGGCCGAGCTGTGGGGCGACAGGGATCTGTCGCCCCATGTGGGCACATGCCGATAAGCGGCCGATTTTTCCGCTGACTGACGGCGCGAGAGCGCATGTCCGTCGGTCAGGTGAAAAATCGTCCGCTTATCGGCATGTGTATGCCAGGCATAAGACACCTAGCTGATCAGATTTCTTCAATGGACATGAATGCTGATATCCTAGCCTTGCTTGGAAGGGACATTCTCAGGGTACATAAAGTGCGCAAAGTGTGGTCCTGATGATGCACCATATGCCCAAAAGCTTGATCTAGGCTGGGTAATTGTGGGTGATGTATGCTTGGACAAGATGTGTAAACCATCTGATGTCAACTCTACTTTAACTTTAACAACTCAACTTTAAAACTCATGTACTGAGGAATGGGTGAACGTCATACTTCAGACCATGCCCTCATCATTATGAAGTAAAGGAGAAGCCTACAGACATTATCAAAGAACCTGATGTCACAACTATCCTCTGTGATGACATCTTAGGAAGCTCAGTGATTTGCACCACGCAAGATAACAACAAAATTGCTTTGTCAGTCGAGGACAGAGGATTCATCAAAATAATGGACACTGAATTCTTCAATTGCACCTTTAACCTTCCGTGCTACCTAATAATCCCTAAGCTTCCTAATATTCGTGACCAGGCCTTATCCAGATTCATCTCATTGCAGAGAACACTAAAGAACAAGCCTGAGATGAAAGATTACTTTGTTGCTTTTATGAAAAGGATATTCGACAATGATCATGCTGAGCCGGCATCGCCATTACAGCTGACATTGAATAAATGTTCCATTGCTTTATTGCCAGAGAAGACCATAGGAACTTCCTAAGGTTTCTGTGGCACCCTGACAATGACATCAACAATGAAGTTATTGAATATCTCATGAAAGTGCATGTCTTTGGTAACAGTCCCTCACCTGCTGTTGCAACATATGGCCTACATAAGGACTGCTCTCGATGGTGAAAAGGTTTATGGAACTGATGCTCGTCAGTTTGTACAAGAGCCTTTTATGTGGAAGATGGACTTAAATCCTTACACACAGGCGAAGAAGCCATCAACCTACTCCAAAAGACTCAAGTTATGCTTTCTGAGGCCAACCTTAGACTCCACAAGATTGCCTCAAACAGTGCTGCTGTGATGAAAGCTTTCCTGCCTGGTGATCATGCCACAGAATTCAGAGCTTTAAATCTGGGGATTAACAAACCGCCAGTACAGAGAAGTCTTGGTTTCGTAGCTCCCACCACCATACAAGGCAAATCCAGCTATCAGAGACTACTAAAGACTGGGACATGCCACTTCCAATGGAGAAACAACCAAAATGGGAATCCTGGAAACGTTCTCTACATGCCTTAGATGGAATACAAATATCAAAATGCTACACCTCAGTTACCCTTGCTGCGAGTCAAAGAAAGGAGGTTCACATCTTCTCTGATGCATCTACTGAGGCCATAGCAGCCATTGTTCCTGTTTGGTAAAGCAAAGTTAGCCCCTAAGCCCGAGCTGACAATTCCTAGGCTGTAAACATTGCTGTGTGAGCTAGACATTCAAATAGATGATGTCAAATTCTACACAGACAGCAAAGTCGTTCTGGGTTATATACAACCAGACCAAGCACTTCTACGTCTATGTCAGCAATGGAGTAGAAAGAAGTGACTGGCCCATGGGTCTCATCACAAAGAGCATCTCTAGTGATGACGGCAATGTTCGCAAGGTCGAGGTAAAGACAGGGTATTGTAAAGACTTTCACCAGACCAATTACTGAACTTGTTCTACTCTTGCCTTTTGGAATCTATTCAATCTTCATATAAGCCAAGGACTGTATGGCTGAAGATTCACTAAGTATTTGTTTATTGTCGCTGCATTATATGCATGCTTGTTTTCTTCTGTTTTTTAGGTTCAAGACATTTTCAGCAAATTGCACTGTTGTTTATTTGCATTTACATATTTTACATTATGTTTATTAAAAATTGTTTAGTGGTATTTTCCAATACCAGACGTGGAGTGTGCTGCCTCCAGTAGTTATATAGCAATTTCATTGCTGTGTTTTATTTGCATGATAGTTATGTTAGTTGTTGTGTAACAGTTGTTAATGTTATGCTGCCATCTATTGGGTATTGTCTGCTATTACACCTATCTGTAATTTACCTCATGATATGTGATGTAACTTCCTCCTTCCTAACTGTGAGTTTCCTGCCACCATTGGAGCAGACACATATCTGGGCTAGAAAAGAATACTCTTTTTGACCTCCTGAAGTAACTGTGCATTTATCACTGAAAGTTACCCCATCTGTTGAACATATGGATGTTACAACTACATGGATTAAACTACTACTAAGGGTGAGTTTAGCTATCTGACAAAGATTGTCTAAAGTGATTGTCTCCGCTATACAGGCCAGGCATAGAGGTCTCACAAAGGGAAATCGCTATACAGCTATTGGAGTCAGAAAAAATTTATTAATGTGACCTATAAACTGTACCACTTAAATGGAAAACTAACTGAATTATTTTACGTAGAAGAATAATTATATAATCTTTTTTTGTGTATATCTTTTTTATTGTGTTTTTTGCAATAATATACAGAAAAATCAACAACTAACAAACGACACAAAATGATTAAGGGTAGCACGATAGGTGTAAGTACAGTAAAACATTCGACCTTTATGGTCTCTTGTGTGTCAATTACCACTTGTATAACAAATAATTTACAGAAGATACTAACGCCCACAGTTCAACCATTCAAGGAAAGAGTGTCTAGGCAGACCAGTGGGCCGCCCACAACTTGGCAGTACCCTCACCCTATCTCTTTATATACAACTTGTACTTAGTGTCAACTAAACATCCTATAACATTCTACAACCTTGTGTCCACAGGAGTACATAACCTTGTTCATATAATGATATTCGAGTAAATGATAGTGAAGTGCTCAGGCCCCCCTAACTTCTGTTATGGTATAGTGAGCTGGCTTCCCATGCATTAAGTAGGAGAGCCGAAAGCTGAGGAGAAATTGTCCCATTTTGTATAGAACCGTATATGGGCGGTGGATTGACGCCGGGGTAAGGCCAACCTGTCTTTGTCCCTAATATCATTTAACATACCCAGGACCTGTCCCACTGTTGGGGGGTCTCTGGTTATCCAGTTGAGCACCATGGCTCTTCGTGCTGCCAGAAGGCACGTGTGCACCCATTGACAATTGCAACTGACCGCCGATTTAGCAGACGGTAAAACGTAGCTGAGCAGCATGAGCTGGGCATCTGGCCAGTAATGGAATATGACAGGGCATAGCCACAGGCAGTGTACAAGAGTCGGGTTTGAGAGTTGGCATTTGGGGCATATTGGTTGCCATTTTGTCCCTTTGTCTACATGCGGGAGCAGGACGCCAGGCTGATGGTCAGTATAACAAAGGGGGGCAATACTATTTACAAACCAACACACATTGATACACACACAGAAGGGGGGGGAGGGGGCGAGCAATAGGGAGGGGCAACGAGGAAAAAGTAGGAAGACAAGGAGACATGGAGGGAGGAAGGCGGAGGGGGAAGGGTATGCGCATGGCAAGGACCACCAGTGGACATCGGAGAGTAGTGCTCATGGTGATTTTGACAAACTCAACTGGTCAGTAGGTCATTGGTTAAGTAATGTGCTTCTCTGCCTTTTGGCTAAGATCAAGTGTAGTATCTGTTCTTATCAGTTCCCTGGGGAGTGCTTCGGTACTCCTTTCCGGAAGACGAAGATGCTATGGGGTAACTCATAGTGTCTTTGAGCCTGCGGTACTGGGCGGCGCCGACAGTAGATCGGGCTGCTGGCTGACTGCCGCCATGTGGGGTAATTGGTGGTGGGAAACTGTGTCCTTTTCGGAGGATGCGTGTCAGTACCGCCCACCGGGCCTTCTGAGACGGACAGCTCTGCTGCATTTGTGACTGGCCTGGGGCCGAGGTTGAGCCTCGGAGATTTAGTGCCTCTGGTTGGGACCCAGAGGTGCCATAAAATCACTGGTGGGGGACTACCTTTTATGGCACATTGACACTGAGTTTCCACGCACTTCCTTTGTAGCAACCACCTTCTGGGGGCGGCCTTTTGGCCTCGACCGGAGGAATTTTTATAGCCGGCCAGCCCCGCTTTTGAGCACCCCCCCCGCTTTTGAGCACGGGCATTTTTACGTATGTCTGTCCCCCCACTCCCTTTTGCACGTTTTTTCTTTGTTCACTAGTACGGGTTGACTAGTCCTTCTGGATTGCCCCGGAAAGTGGTGGGGAGAGATTGCTTACGGCTCTGTCCCGGCAGTCTCTCCAAGTTTCGGCCCCCGACTACGTGGGAGACCTGGCTTCGGCTGGGTCACCTTGAGGAAAGGGGTACCCGGACCTTAGTACCCGAGGGACTTGGCTTTCCGAACGAGGCCCCCTGGGGAAAAGGTCATTTGAGGGATGTGTGGCTTCAGCTGCCATCCCATTTGCCACCCCTCTGGGGGTACCGGTCCTGCAGCTCCTTTTGAAGCGGGGACATCACGAGCAATCCATGCTTGCTTGGAGTGTTTTCACGTTTTGTGCACTCACTTTTTGGTTTGCACTGGTTGCACACGAGTTATCGTATGGGTGCTTGCACTCTCTGAGGCTCAATAAAAAAAAAAAAAAAAGTACTGTGCTTAGCAAGTAGGTCCCTGAACCTCAGGGTTTTCATGAATTCTTCCCATGGGGTCCATAAGTGTTGGTAGGCAGGTGTCGTGTTGTGGAGCGTGGCTATCATTGATTCCATGTGGGACAATTGAGCCAGCTCCGCGAGCCAGCCCGTGATGGGTGGAGGGGTGGTCAACTTCCAGTAGCGTGGAAGGACTGCCTTAGTCGCAATTAGGAAAAATCTCAGAAAATTACGCTTTGGCATGCCAGGGGGGGACAGGGAAAGCAGCGCAATTTCGGGTCAATATTTTATAGTTCTTTTCTTGGGCCGCAGAAGCGGTACTGATAGTGTGGGTATTGGCATATATAGTGGCGACATACTCTTTCAGTGTTTCCGAAAGAGGATTCTTCAGATCACTATCCCAGTGAGCGTGAAAGAATGTCTGGGTGGTGGAAAGTGCTCAATGAGAAGTTTGTACACTACCGACAGAGTGTGCGGGGGGAAACGGGGTAGCAGACATAATTGATCAAACTTTGTATGGGTAGGGCGAAAAGAAGGGTCTTTGCGCAACACGTTGTAAAAGTTTTGCAGCTGAAAATACTGGAGCCAGATGTGAGAGCGGTGAGCGATCATAGGCGGCAACTCCAGTATGGGCTTGACCTCCCCTGCAGACAGAGCCTCTGTCAAAGGCGAGGGGCGAGAGGAGGACCAGCATAGGAAAGTCGACGAGCGACAACCAGGCTGGAACTTGGCATTGTCCATTATCGGGGTCATAGGGCCGTTGTACGAAAAGAATGATGTTTTTCCAACTGACTGTCCCAGATCTGCAGTAGGGGCAGGACAGGTGTGCTATGGGCCTCTACCTGGACCCATAGTTTCTGGGATGAGGAAGAAATACGATCCAGACCCTGGGCTAGAAGAGCCGCCTGATAGTAACGCTCAATATTAGGAAGGCCTAGACCCCCTTTAGATTTGGGCTGTGTCAGTATATAATAGCGGAGACAAGCTGGTTTGGTGGCCCATACGAATCTGAGGATAATCGAGCGCAAAGAGGTGAAAAAATCTCTAGGGAGGATAATCGGGCAGTCTGCAAGAGATATAAGAACCGAGGCAGAACGTCCATCTTGCAAATGGATATTCTACCAAACCAGGAGTGGAAGGACTTTTGGCGGGATTCTAGAGTCGTTCTAGTAGAAGCCAGTAATGGGGCAAAATTAAGTAGATATAGCTTGGAGAGATCACTGGGAATGCGAACTCCCAAGTATTTTAGAGCCGATTGCTGCCATTTAAACGGAAAGGAGGTGCTCAGAGATAGAACTGTCTGCGGCGGGAGGGTAATATTTAGTGCTTTCGATTTTGTAATTACTCAATTGGCCAAAAAGGGAGAATTCTTTGATGAGGGAGGGAAATGCAATGGTGGGGTTACTAATAGCATGGCACATTTTGACACTCAGTCAAATCTGTCATATTGCAAAGGCACAGCCCTCTTTAGATCACCCAACAGTTTTTTAAAGCCACAATTTTTTTGTAAATGTAGTATGGATTATTGAGACGCAACTTAAGACACGTTAATGGAGGTGCAATACTCCATTTTTCTTTTTTTTTCGTGCAGATGCACCAGAAATGGAACTGAATTTCTAACAGTCAATTGAAAGAGCTTCACTGAATTTTTTTCTTTGAAATGACTATAGATGACTAAAGGCCCCCATACACGGCACGGATTCGTGCCGGATTCCGGCGCGATGGATTCCGGGCGCGTGCACGCGGATCCATCGTGCCGGAATCCCCTGCAACCCACCTTGCCCGTCCGATCGCGTCCGATGGATCGGGGGCACAGAATCGGATCCGAGGAAGAACCAACCTGTTGGTCTTTTCGGGTCCGATTCTGCTCTGATCAGGGGGCGTTGCGGTCAGGGAGGCGATCCATCGGACACGGATCCCTCCCGGATCCGGCCGTACAAGGTGGGCTGCCACGATCGGATTCCCTAATTGGCTAATCGTTCTCACCTGTGGATGCCGGCGGAATCGCCGGAATCCATCGGGTGCTGAATCGATCAGCCAGGGAATCCGTGCCGTGTATGGCTAGCTTAAGACACAACAGGCCCCAACATGACCCAATGAAATGCAGGCGGAATTAGAAACAATTTTTTTTTTTCAAATGAATGTGCAAATGCAGCAGAAAGATAAATTAATTTCTTACAGTCAATTAAAAGAAATGCTATTATGTTTTTTTGGCAACACTGCTATTTTTATTTGAAATTACTATGGATGAATAAGACACAACTGGCACCAATGTGACCCACTGAAATGCAGGCCCAAATAGGAATTTTTTTTTTTTATAAAATAAATGTGTAAATGCACCAGAAATGGTACTGAATCTCTAATTGTCAATTGGAAGAGCACCACTGAATTTTTGGCAACACTGCATTTTTTCTTGGAAATTACTATGGAGGACTAAGACAAAACAGGTCCCAATGTGACCCACTTAAATGCAGGCGGAATAAGGAACAGTTCCTTATTTTTGGGGGGGGGGGGTCAGTGAAGGATGAATCCCTGGTACAGCACAGTGTATGTCCCCAAAAGAGCACAACAGTGTATACAGTGGCTTGCAAAAGTATTGAACTTTTCCACATTTTGTCACATTACAGCCACAAACATGAATCAATTTTATTGGAATTCCACGTGAAATACCAATACAAAGTGGTGTACACGTGAGAAGTGGAACGAAAATCATACATGATTCCAAACATTTTTTACAAATAAATAACTGCAAAGTGGGGTGTGCATAATTATTCAGCCCCCTTTGGTCTGAGTCAGTTGCCCATAGACATTGCCTGATGAGTGCTAATGACTGAATAGAGTGTACCTGTGTGTAATCTAATGTCAGTACAAATACAGCTGCTTTGTGACAACCTCAGAGGTTGTTTAAGAGAATATTGGGAGCAACAACACCATGAAGTCCAAAGAACTCACTAGACAGGTCAGGGATAAAGTTACTGAGAAATGTAAAGCAGGCTTAGGATACAAAAAGATTTCCAAAGCCTTGAACATCCCACAGAGCACTGTTCAAGCGATCATTCAGAAATGGAAGGAGTATGGCACAACTGTAAACTTACCAAGACAAGGCCGTCCACCTAAACTCACAGGCCGAACAAGGAGAGTGCTGATCAGAATGCAATCAAGAGGCCCATGGTGACTCTGGACGAGCTGTAGATATCTACAGCTCAGGTGGGGGAATCTGTCCATCTGACAACGATAAGTCGTGCACTGCACAAAGTTGGCCTTTATGGACGAGTGGCAAGAAGAAAGCCATTGTTAACAGAAAAGCATAAGAAGTCCCGTTTGCAGTTTGCCACATGTGGGGCACACCGCAAACATGTGGAAGAAGGTGCTCTGGTCAAATGAGACCAAAATGTAACTTTTTGGCCAAAATGCAAAACGTTATGTGTGGCGGAAAACTAACACTGCACATCACTCTGAACACACCATCTCCACTGTCAAATATGGTGGTAGCAGCGTCATGCTCTGGGGATGCTTCTCTTTAGCAGGGACAGGGAAGCTGGTCAGAGTTGATAGGAAGATGGATGGAGCCAAATACAGGGCAATCTTGGAAGAAAACCTATTGGAGTCTGCAAAAGACTTGAGACTGGGACGGAGGTTCACCTTCCAGCAGTACAACGACCCACAACATAAAGCCAGGGCAACAATGGAATGGTTTAAAACAAAAAAAAATCATATCCATGTGTTAGAATGGCCCAGTCAAAGTCCAGATCTAAATCCAATCGAGAATCTGTGGCAAGATCAGAAAACTGCTTTTCACAAACGCTGTCCATCTAATCTGACTGAGCTGGAGCTGTTTTGCAAAGAAGAATGGGCAAGGATTTCAGTCTCTAGATGTGCAAAGCTGCTAGAGACATACCCTAGAAGACTGGCAGCTGTAATTGCAGCAAAAGTTGGTTCTACAAACTATTGACTCAGTGGGCTGAATAATTATGCACACCCCACTTTGCAGTTATTTATTTGTAAAAAATGTTTGGAATCATATATGATTTTCGTTCCACTTTTCTCGTGTATACCCCTTTGTATTGATCTTTCACATCACATGGAATTTCAATAAAATGTAGTCATGTTTGTGGCTGTAATGTGACAAAATGTGGAAAAGTTCAAGGGGGCTGAATACTTTTATACTTCTCAGTGCTCTCTCTCATCAATTTTTTAATTTCTTTTCAGATTGAAGACATGCAATGGTCAAGGGTATTTCATGAAATTCCACCTTCTGTCTGCAGCTTGCCTTGCAAAATGGGAGAGAGGAAGAAGATTGCAAAAGGCATGCCTTGTTGCTGGCAATGTGACCCTTGTGATGGCTACAAATACCTGCTGGATGAAGTCACTTGTTTTCGTTGCGACTTCAGCATGCGCCCCAATAAAAACCGTACCGGCTGTGACCCTATCCCTATTATTAAGCTGGAATGGCACTCTCCCTGGGCTGTGATTCCAGTCTTTTTGGCTATGCTTGGAATAATTGCTACTATCTTTGTTATGGCAACCTTTATACGTTACAATGATACGCCAATAGTACGGGCATCTGGTAGGGAACTAAGCTATGTTCTGCTCACCGGTATTTTCCTCTGCTACATTATCACTTTCCTCATGATAGCAAAACCAGATTTGGCTGTCTGCTCTTTCAGACGAATTTTCTTAGGATTGGGAATGTGCATCAGTTACGCTGCTCTTTTAACCAAAACCAATCGGATCTATCGGATCTTTGAGCAGGGTAAGAAGTCTGTAACAGCACCACGACTCATCAGCCCAACCTCACAGCTGGCCATCACCTCTAGTTTAATATCAGTCCAACTTTTGGGAGTTTTTATTTGGTTTGGAGTCAATCCTCCTAACATCATCATTGATTATGGCCCAGAAACATCAGACCCAAAACATCGCAGAGGGGTCCTGAAATGTGACATTACAGATCTACAAATAATTTGTTCCTTGGGATACAGCATCCTTCTTATGGTAACATGCACTGTGTATGCCATCAAGACCAGGGGTGTTCCAGAGAATTTCAATGAAGCAAAACCAATTGGCTTTACTATGTATACAACCTGTATTGTTTGGTTGGCCTTCATTCCTATATTCTTTGGAACTTCACAATCTGCAGAAAAAGTAAGTAAATTAATTAACATATTTCATTATACAATATTTATCAAATGTCATGTTTGAATAGTCTTTTTTTCATATATTTTGTATGATTATATATAATCACACATTCGGATTAGTTCATTGCACATTTGTGCATTTGCACTGCCACAGGACAGGTTTGCCTTTGCAGTGGTGCATGCTCCTTTCCCTCCTTCCATCTTTGCTGTGCAGTCTGTCCACCAAGGTGCATTGCACCAACATTACCTTTTTTTGCCACTGCTTTCATGTAGCTGCTGAATGCTAAAGTTCTCCAATCCATCCCAGGTTTTCAAGTTCACCTCCTTCAGGCATAGGGAGATCCAGACTGCCATCCAAGGTGATCCACTACACCCTTTAGATACCTGTAGCATTTCCCTCCCTATAAAAGCCTAGATACTGAATAGCTTTGTTGCCTGTGATAGCATAAAGTCTTGTGCTATGCAGAGTAAGCAGGCATATATGGCCCCTTCGACCATTGGAGGCCTCCTAAGCTCTGTGGAAATGTGCTTCCCCCTGTAGAATAACCACAGATTTGGAACCTGATGGGCTAGGGACACAAAATTTTGCATGGTGTTAGCTGAAAGACAATACCTACAATCCTACCAATCCCCTTGGTTCTAGAGTACTGCAACCCCAAAATGGGTAACTTTTTTCCATAGAGATGAATGGGGAAGTTAAAATGGCACATTTAAAGCCCCAAAGCCTTATTGGTTTGTTTCCCTGGCCTATGACCCTTTGATTAAACTCCCTCTTGTAGTGAATATTCTCCCTCCAGCCAGGAGATGTACAGACACAAAGCACTCAAAGCACTGACAGTCTCTAAGACCGAGGACCCTGTGTTGACCAGAGGAGTCTGATATAAGACATCACACCTGTAGGCCCAAGATCCACCATAGTGTATAATATCCGACTGTCTATGCCCTACTATGCCGTTACCAATTAATGACGTTTTCTAATGTGCATTAATATGTAACTAGTTTCAAAGAATCTAATTACATTCCACTTGAAATATAATTTTCCAAAACAAATTTTCCCATATATCTTTAGATACGGTGATAACACCAAATGCCATATATGATGCACATTTACATGATCATAACAAAGTGCCATTGTGTCTGCAATAGTCCATTAATAGTAATATTCTTTGCCAGCTGCATTTCATTGTATTAACTCCTCTATCCTTGAAGACATAAATAAAACAGCAATGGTCATTCTCTTTATGTTGCCTGGCACACTATCCATATAGATACGTTCTATGGACTGTGGAACGATGTATGGGCATAGGATCAGATAGATTAGGTATTTAATCTTTCACAGGAGGGTTTTGGTCACACTTGTGTTTCCTGACAAGAAGTTCATCAAAACAGACGTTAGTAATCAGAGTTATAATCCTCATCCTCATCCTCGTCACTAATGTAAACACCATCATTAAAATCAAAAATATAATGTTTTACTAAACAAGCATGATACACTGGTTGGGGACATATGCTTGTTCAACGTCTAATGATACACATGATAATCCTATAAATTAAATAGATTAGCAGATCAATTAAAGAATGACCCCATTGAAGCAAACAATTTGTAAACCTTTAAGTGGATTCTAACCCTCAGGACCCATCTCTCTGGCTTGCTTCTGTAGTTTTTTTCCTTTCTTAATATGGTCTTCCACAATCTCCTCATTATCTTCTACCCAGGTACATCAATCTCCTTGTTGAATTACCTGACACATTCCACCTTGTTCAGCTAAAACATAATCTAATGCCAATTTTTCATGCAGTACTAACTTTCTTACCTGTGCAATTTCTATATTCTTAGCTGTAATTGCAGCAGTAGTTTCACTAAACATAACATCCACAAGACCAGCATATAAACTTAATCTAGGCATCACTTCTATGCCCCATCCTGTCCATGCTGGGAACCAGGCCCATGCATAATTCTCATTCTGAAGCAATGATCGTGTAAGAGATTCTTGTGCCAACAAGTATTTTGTTGCTGTAATACCACCTATAATCATAGCAAGAGCCAATGTTGTGATTGTACATTTACCATAACTGTTCAGAGGTAACCAAGGGTATGCCGATCTGCCACACACAAAGTAATAAGGCGCTGTTAAATTTATACAACCACGTTTGAACATTGCCTTACTGGCTATTCTTTGAGCTCCAGCAGCTATCATTGCCAGTTCTTAATGTAAAAGATTCCAACATATAGTATCTTTCTCCCATCTATCTTTGGGTCACACCATGTTACACCTTCCTCTGTGGGGAAATTCATATTTTCAGTGTTCTTATTCCATACCATAATTGTTAGGCCTATTTCTGTGGATCATACATCAGTTAAACTATGTTGCATCATTTAGGTACTATTTGTCCATGTCAGGTTTTAGGTATAATTAGCAAAACTACAACCATCAAAGACTTGGCCAGATACACCTGTCTCCATCCAATAGTTTTATTAATGTTTATACAGACTACAAAATCAGCTTGAGGCATTATTTTAAGTACCAGCAGCCTCCAAACATTTCCTCTACCTTGGGAAATATTCTGATGAGTAATATATACAGTATGTAAGATATTCTGGGGAGGTAGCAGGCAGCGACGCTCCCGTTCCCCCGGCTCAAAAGGCTGCATTTCACATTGCCCCCCTTTGTGCAGAAACCATCCCCAAACTCTTGGGCCTCACCAAGCCAATAAAGGTCAAATGGGCACATAGACTGGGACCACCCTCATCTGAAAGCAGGACCCCCCAACCGATCATTGTCCGTTACCATGACCATGCCGAAAAGACATAACTCTTCCAGGCCTACAGATCCCAAAAGACTCTGCAATATGATGGCCACAAATTATTTATCAGCCAAGGCAACTCGTCAAACCCCCCAAGAGGGACACACGCCTATCCAGATATTATTGAACAGTCCACATTGCAGACGTAATTGGGTGTTTCGCCTCCACTTGAGTATACCTTTTATTACTTCACTTCTATTGGCAGATATATATAGCATCCTGCTCTGCGTTGCCCCAGCTGGGGGTATGGGAGACTTTCCTTACTGCCTCCTATGCGGAAAAAAAGGAAGCTCCACTAGCAGATTGACCCTGTTAATTTACCTGTTTTATTGTCTCTTCTCAAGATATGTTGTCATTAAGACTGACATCTCCCTTTCCTCAGTTTTGCTTGTTAATAAGTTTTATTGATGTTCCGCACATGATAGATCTATGCGATGCTATCAATATATATATGCACTACTGCAAGAAACCATTTTGGCCCTGGGGACTCACACCACATGAAACAAAATGTGGGTGGGAGCAGATTTCGCCTCTCCTGTCAAAGGCAGGAAAGGTGGAGTGATGATCCTAGTACACAAAAATTGTACAGTTCACGCTACATTCCCATACGACAGATCAGGAAGGACGCTTTCTATCTCTATGCCTCCATGTTAACGGTATGGATTTGTCCATTTACAACATATATGCACCCAACTCTCCTACCAAGACCTACTACGATTTTATTACCACTATGACAGATTATTACGACCGCAAGACGACTTCTTACTCTACACGTCACAACAATAAACCCTCTCAACCTCCCACCCTGACAGCCCTGGAGACCTTTACGGATACCCTGGACCTACATGAAGGTCCAGGGTACATGATCTGGAGGGAACATCACCTGTTATAGATCACCCGTGAGACTTTCCTCTCCTCTGTACATGCGTCCCTATCCAAGATTGACTATCTTTTTGCCACCTTGTCCCTTACTGGCCTGATTACACATCCATACATTCACGATCTGGTGCTTTCAGACCATACGCCCATTAGCCTAGACTTGGGCTCATGAATCCCCAAGGGAACGGACATCATCTGGCACTTCCCAAAACAGCTATGCTCAGACCCGGAATACCATTCTGCCATGAGCCTGGCTCTCAAAGATTACACATCCAATAACCTACCACACCTACACACCCCCATACTGTTCTGGGAGGCGACCAAAGCACACTTGTGAGGAGTGTCCATCTCCTATCTGGCATCCAGACGCAAACATATCTCTACGCAATATCGATTAGCCTTTAAAGCGCTCAGGGAGGCCCAGAGGGAGATGAACCACTCACCCTCGGCTACCACCATGGCTGAAATCCAGAAAGCCAAACAGGATTTTGACCACTGGTTCTAACACAAGGAGAAGCTATCCCAAGCCCACTGGGACGCCCACTACCATAAACACATCAACATTCTTGCCAACCTGGTAAGGGCATCCTAACCGTGTACACATATCCCAGCGCTACGCACGACCGGACAGAAAATGACCTCGTACCATCAATGACATACTTGCAGACTATTACACCTCCCTTTACTCAGCAGACAACACAGACATGACTTCCCAAACAAAACTACTGGACAGCCTCCCCTTACCCCAGCTTACTGAATCTCAACTATTAACACCCCGATCACTATTACAGAAATAGAGAATACCATTAAAGGTCTTTCGAATAACAAGGCGCCGGGCTCAGACAGCTTCTACCAAAAAAAGACAAAGACCCATTAGACCCAGGATCCTACCGTCCTATCTCGCTCATAAAGCTGGACGCTAAGATCCTGTCCGAGATCGTGGCAAATAGGTTGGCACAGATCTTACTGCAACTCATCCATGCCACCCAGGTTGGATTCGTCAAGGGAAGGAGTGCAGTCATAAACATATGTAAAACCCTTTAAGTTCTTGAATATGCAAGGGTACACCCTCAATCAGATGTGACGCTACTGGCTATTGACGCGGAAAAAGCCTTTGACAATGTGAATGTCACCTGGCTATTCCAGGTGCTCAGCAGGCGAGGCTTCGCAGGCAATGTATTACGCCGTTTACGAGCCATGTACTGCTCACCTTCGGCTAGAATTTTTACCCCAGGCTTTTTCTCTAAACCCTTCAGACTGGAAATTGCCCAGTTACTGTACCCTTTGCAGATGATTCCCATACTTCTAAAACACAAGGACGTAAAAACTCTCTCAAGGGCCCTCACAAGATTCCTGTGGCAAGGGAAACGACCCCGCTTATCTTTGAAAACACTTTTTCTGACTAAACATAAGGGCGGAGGGGGACTGCCAGACCTCAGATTGTACAATCTAGCCAGCATATTCCGTCATGCGGTGGACTGAATAAAAGCCACATCACACTACTCCAACTATGCATTGGAAAAAGCCATGGCTTCCCCTTGGGAACTTTCCAGCTTACTACACTGCCCAAGGAACCTCAAGTGCAATATCAGAGACACGGTCCTGGCATTCTGAGATATTAGGAAAGTCTTGAAGCTGCCCTACACATTCTCCAAATTCCTGCCCATTATTGGTAACCCAAGATTTGAGGCCGAAACCTCGTACCCTTTCTTCCGGAGCCTACACGACAAGGGCATGAGCACCATAAAGGACATTTACGACCCTGACACACGGACTATACTACCACTGACCGACCTTTGCTCTAAGTCCTCACAAGCCCCCAACAACTTCCACCCCTTTCACTATCTACAACTAAAGGCCTATGCAGGAACCTTTCCAGTAGACATTTTCACACACACTCACGATTTGATACGATTATGGCTTCCCCAGTCATGGTCTATCCACTTTATGCATATACCTCAGGGACAGTTTCACAAGAACGCTAGAGGCTTCCAGCACCCCCAAATGGGGGAAATCTCCCTCTCTCACTGAAGACGATATCTCTCACTGTTTAAATGAGGGTTATCAGACAATATGGAAAATCATTATCTCTGAAATCTGGAGGGAAAAACTGTTTAAATCCATAGGGCATACAGACTTTGGAACAATGCCCAGATTGTAAATCAAAACATCACAGTCTCTGCCGCACTACGTGTGGACTTGTACCCCCATAACGGCATTCTGGAAAGATGGCCAGGGGTTTCTAGAACAACTCTTAGGGGTGCTAATACCGTTGGGCCCTATGCTTTTCTTGTTCAGGTACATGTCCCCTGCAACCAGAAAATTGGTAACTTCTCACCATGCGTGCCGCCACATATCCCTCTTGACTGCAAGGAGGGCTTTACTCCATGAATGGATTCCCACTGATCCCCAACATTGTCCCAAGTACAGTCCCAACTAAAAATACTATTCCACAGAGAAATGGACACTTTGTGTGATAGCTCCCTCAAAAGCTCAGATCACTTATACAAACGCTGGAAGCCTTACCTTCTTCACGCCTTTTCCCCGCTCAAAAGAGCAAATATCATCACCCGCCTGGGTGTTACAGAATGAGCAACTTTTTATCCTAATGATACTACTATATACCTGCCTTAAAATGTATTCTTCATACCCTGATATACGAAATATTGATTGCCGCATTGTGTTCTGTGTTTGCTCCTCTGTATGGCAGTGGCATCCTGGACTTGTCCTCCCCGATAACATCGCAACTATTACTTTTATGTGTATTGATTTATATTTCTATGACTCCACAAACTCAACAATTGGTCACTACTGTTGTAAGCCTCTGATGCGGACATTCTTTCTCATTCTTTCATAATTGAATTTTTGTTTCTTATTTTTGTTGTTTGCTCCAACATCATCCTTGTATGCCATTTGTGATGTACAAGAAAAATTAAATAAAGAAATATTTTTTTAAAATTGGTCTCATACCACGCACCCAGCTTTTTGGTCTGTTTTGCATTTCAGTCACTCTTTTCTGTAATGTCATATATAGGTTAGGCTCATCGCAGAATGTCTCTGCATTGGCCAAGGCCACCAGGCATAATCCCAACACCATCCATAGTACATGTGACATGGTCTTTAATCATGTTGAGAGGTCACCTTTTTGAAGTGTAAGATGTGCACCCAGGTGTTTTTACCAGATTATTTTTTACAAAAGTAGATGTTACCAACTGCGCTTGGAAAAGGCCATCAAATCTGGGGTCCAGTTTTCTCCTGACATGACTCCTAAGTATTACCCAATCACCAGGTATAGGTTCATGATGAGTTTCTGGCTGCACGTTGGGATCTGGAATAGAATCAAAGACATATTAATGTACCTTTGTCAATTAGATGTAGTTGCTGAAATGGATAATCCGACTTAGGAGAATGTTTTTAAGGAGTCTTGATTACCTGATCAGGGTTGTGACGAGAGCAGGTTAGACAGGCAGAAACAAACTTTTCTGCAAAAGCAGTAAACCCTGGCGCTATCCAATTTCTCTGTACTGTGGCAGCCATTGCATTTTTACCTGCATGAGAATGTCCATCTTTGGAGCTCTCTTGCGCACCCCAGGCAGACCACTTACGTTTCTCCTGAGGGGAAGCCTGCTGCTGTAACTTGATCAAGATCTGAGTATTGTCTGGTCCTTGAGTTCCTGTGGATTCTAAAACAGCCACAAAGATTGGCAGGAGAGCGGCTTCATGGCCCTTTCATCTGCCCAGGCATTCCCCAAGGCTTCCGGTGTTTGTAGCTTATTATGGGTTTTTACCTTTACAATGGCCACCTCAGTAGGGAGTTAGAGTGCTGAATACAGCTCACTGACTACCTCAGCATTTCTGACTTAAGCAGGCCATACACTCTGAGATAAAAATTAGGATCCATTAAAACCGACCAA
>CM070037.1:84444241-84471843 GCA_036250615.1 Ptychadena robeensis
AAGGTAAGACGGGGTGAGGAGAGCAAGGGGGGTGGGGGTATAGCAGGTCCTTGAATGAGTCTGAGGCCTGCTCCAAGTTGTGGAGAGAGGCTGTCAGGTCTTCGAGCATGTAAATGTCAGGGACTTTGGCGAACCAAAGTTATAGCGTGGGGGAGATGTTTGATGAGGGAATGAGGGATACAGAGTTTGTATATTGCTGATGGTAGGTGATTGAGATGCAGGAGGTAGGGTGCGGGCGCACCACCCAGGTCGTGATTAGTGTTGAGCTCGAATATTCGAATGCCGAATATTTTTCGCGAATATCGGCAATTCGAGAATTCGCCAATATCTCGAATATCTCGGCGGATATTCGCAATTCCGAATATTCGCAATATGGGCATGTATTGCGAAAATAATATTCGCATTGCGAAAATAAACATAGCATGTGACCATTCATTTTAAAGATTTTCGCGATGCGAATATGATTTTTGCGTTTGCGATTATGATTTTCGCAATCCATTGTATTACCGCGAATATTCGCATTTCCGAATATAGAATCGAATATTAGTAGAATTATTCGTGAAATATCACAAAATCGAATATTGCCTATGCTGCTCATCACTAGTCGTGATGGGCATTTGATATCACAGCAGCAGAAAGTAGCATAATGCCTTCAGAAGCCTTCAATCTCAAATTCAATAATTTAACCTTGATGGGTGAAGTGAGGTAGTTATATTGATTTGCAAAAAAAGAAGCTTTATTTGCATTTTTTTTTACAAAATCAGAACAGTGGTGTGGAAATGGAACTGTACGCATGAAGCATTTATCTGAAAGTAATCCTGGAGCAAGAGGGAATGTTGTGACCATGTAATCCTGTCTGCATAGTAAAAAGCTGGGAACAGGCTTGTTTAAAATATGTTTAAACATGGGATGGGAATAAAGAAGAGCGATGCATTCCAGTGCAGCCAAAATGGAAACATGAGCAATTTCAATATTAAGTTTGCTAAATACCCATAACATTGCCATTATACACTATGTGTGGTTTTTCTCACATTACACACATTACAATATATTCCAACACACATAATAATGGTTTGCATGTTTTTTATCTACTTTTATCATAACATACATTGGGGAAATATATATATATATTTTAATACATAATATATCACAACTTTTTTCCATACATGTACAATTCAGTCTTTCTATTGTTTTTATTTTTTTTTTTGTACTTTCCTTTCCTTCTCTAGTCTTTTCTTGTGGTACTCCCTTAACCTTCCTAGCGCTTCTGATGGCTCCATCTCGTCCCTGCACTTTCATGTCAGTGTTGCAGCTGACGAGATGGAGCCATCCAGCTAAGCTCACATCCCCTGGCAGCAGCACATACTCACTGTTCTGTGCTGTCCCGGGGGACATGCTCTAAGCTGGCTTCGCCGATGTCACCCCTCTCCCAGCCCAATTTGCTTGTGAATGTCCCGCAGGGGGTCCGCGTGACATTCATATGCAAATTGGGCTATCTTCAAAGAGCACACCTGGAATATCACCCCCAGTGTCATCTCCACATGTCATGCCAAATGCCATTGTATTGTATTCAATACAATTCAAAGTAAAACAAAACACATTTCCAATTGTACTAAAAATTTTATTATAAACAAACATAAATACTGTTTTGAAATCTTTCATACCAAATTATTCAAGAGATTTTATCATTCAAATGATACATTTTATAATTTTTTCTTTTTTTTTATATATAATAATTGTGTGTATCAAACATTATTATATTCAGGATGTCTATTAGACCCTTGTACGGACAGATTTTTGGAAGTTACAAGCCAACAACACAAAAAAAATTCCATTAGAGTCTATGGTGTGCTTTTGGTACAGAAATCTGGACCTTGCAAGAGCACTAGGGAGGTTAATCAATGAGTCTCTATTACACATTTTTCCAAATGTGGTTGATTCTGGGAATTTCAATAGTCATGTTTTTCTAGCAAAGTAATGATGGACCTGGAGGTATGTATATTGTTCTTGCTCTGGCATATTACATTTCTCCCTAAGTTCTTGGAACGTCACCAGTTGTCCCTGTTGTTGTTACTATGTCCCCTATTTGAAATATTCTTCTTGATTCCCATTTTTCTCTTCTCTTCCTTGACCATTCAATAGGGATGTTCAAATTATCTATTATTGGTTCTAATAATGATACCTCATTAATTAGCATATTTGTTTTACTATATTCCCACACCTTTCTAGTGTATGCAATGGGATCTGTCATCCTATTTATCAATTCCTTTGTTCCATAATTCCTCACTGATACTCCTAGGTTTCCTAACGAAAGCCATTCTTTCTCTTTTTGGGCCTATCTGTTGTTTGGATTCCTGTCCATCCACGCTTCCTATTTGAGAGGCAAAATAGTATTTTTAACGTCCGGGACACCGAGCCCCCCCCCTCCTCTTTCTCTACGCACATCATTTTAGTTGAAAAACTGTGTATTTTATGTACCCAATGTAGTTCAATGTTTTCTATTTTTGTTTCTTACCATTTGGTATTACCATCATCTTGACCTCAATCCTGCCCATCATGGATACCATATGGGTCATTCAGATTTGAAACATATTCTGTATCTCTGTGAACAGAGGGGGGTAATTATTATCATACAAGGTTTTATATTTTGGAGTTATATGTGTCCCTAAATATTTAATTCCATCTTCCTTCCATCTCCAAGCCCTAAATGTATATACTATTACTTATCTGGGCAGCTAGTGATTGTATCACTAATACAAATAGGATTGGGGAAAGCAGGCAACCCTGGCGTGTTCCATTTAGTATAGGGAATATCTTTGAATTATCATTTGGGAGTTTTACCGAGGCAGATGTTTCAGGATATAATCCTTTTATTGTTGTTACTTAGGGTCCGTCTAATCCAAATGTTTTTAATGTCTCAAATAAAAAAGGCCAACTCAAAAGCCTTTTCAGCATTTTAACTTAATTTTTGTTTTGTTCTTGTTTGCAATGTCTATCTAATCAAATATTATATTAAACATGTGGCATCCCACTATCCTGGGTAGCCGAAGCTTCCCTTGATAACCATGGGACTTTTAACTGGTAGTATATGTTTCACTTAAGTAAGGATTACAAAACAAATTAGTATTCAGTCCAAAACGCAATAAACAACATTGTCAAATGTGCTCAACTTGTCAATATTCTTGATGCGTTTCACGACGAATTCTCGCTTCTTCAGGAGATCAACAAGTGGGATAGTGCTATGGAGAGAAAACACAGGAGAATCCATAGATATACAGTATGTACAATAACAGTCAACACAATATTTCTGGTATATCATCCTTACTATTCCATATGTATAGAAGGTAAATACCGTATTTATCCCATACTTTCTGACGCCAGATGCAACATCGCCAGGGGTCGTGGTCTTTTTTGGGGAACGGGGGGCTTCCCCAGATAGGCCGCCACAGATCTGGGCCACCCTTTTAAAATATAGTAAATAGAATTTCAGGAGTCTATAAGTCTATTCTTATGTTATTATGTTTGAGTATGAAGTGTCCGCTTCTAGTGAAGATATCTTTGGACATGTTTCGATTATGAGGCTTATTACCCACACATTAACATGATTCGGGTTATGCAAGAGTGGGTGGTGGTTTTAAACTGAAGAGAGGGTAAAGAAAAAGTTTTCAAGGGACATAATATTATGTGGGTAGAGAGCCTCATTGTGATTCATGCACGTGTATAAATAGATTGGCATGTGTATGATTGTATGTATATGTTCTTATATGTGTGTGTGTGTGTGTGTGTGTATATGTGTACAGTACAGGCCAAAAGTTTGGACACACCTTCTCATTTAATGTGTTTTCTTTATTTCATGAACATTTACATTGGTAGGTTCTCACTGAAGGGATGAATGAACACATGTAGAGTTATGTACGACAAAAAAAAGGTGAAATAACTGAAAACATGTTTTATATTCTAGCTTCTTCAAAAGAACCACCATTTGCTCAGATTACTGCTTGGCACACTCTTGGCATTCTCTTGATGAACTTCAACAGGTAGTCACCTGAAATGGTTTTCACTTCATAGGGGTGCCTTATCAGAGTTATTTTGTGGATTTTCATGCTTTATAAATAAGGGAGGGACCAGCAGTTGTGTTGTGTAGAAGTCAGGTTTTTACATAGCTGACAGCCCTTTTGGACAACTATTAAAATTCATATTATGGCAAGAACCAGCTTACTAAAGAAAAACGAGTGGCCATCATTAAGCTTGCCATACACCCACCTAGGGGCGGCCGATTTTGCCACCCACCAATGGGCGTTGTCAGGTTTGTCACCACCGCAGATCCTGGGTTGACGCGGGCTACCAGGAGCAGGGAGTCTAAGCCACCTGAGGGTCTTCACCCAGAGCCCCCCTAACAGGAGATAGGCAGGAATCCCTTGAGGGGACCCTGTTGTCTTTTCCCGCGCTCAGATGGCTAGGTCCTGCTTCCCTGGTGAACCTCCCCAGGAAGGTGCAGCCAGGTGCCCTGGAGAGTGTCCCTTTTAGTAGGAAAGTTTGCGGGTAACCAGGAACAGGTAGGAGGTATGCGCGAAGAGTAGTCAGAGTCCAAAGCGTTGGTCGGGGCTGGCGGCGTTCAAAGCGTAAACCTGAGACAAGCGTTGGTCGTGGCAGGCGGCAGATAATACAGAGAGTCAGGAACAAGCGGAGGTCAGGAAGCCGGAGGTCAAGAAGTAGTCGGGAACGAAGCAGGGTCGGATACCGGTAAATCAAGCCGAGGAAAGCAAACGCTACCATTAACAGGATACAGGAAGCTGTAATACACCAGCACTGGGTGGAAGGACTGGCAGGCTTATATAGGAAGTGTCCTCCCAGGGCCGCCCAGGAGGGAGGGACGGACATCAGGAACACTCCCCCTACCAGTCCTTTAAAACTCGGGGGAGGGCGCGTGCGCGCGCACGCGCACACCACCGTCCCGCGGCTCCACCGTGGAAGGAGCAGGAGAGGCCCCTGATGGACCCCGATTGTCCCCAGAACCAACCCCAGTGGAAACGTCGCCAGCAACAGCCGGAGGTACAGGTGAGGGGGGGGACTACCCCTGGTGGGGCTGACGCCGCAAGACGGGATGGCCCGGGATCCTGACAGGCGTGCACGCTCACGTCCGTCTGTGTTAATTTTTTTAATCGGATGTGCTGTGTACAGAGGGCATGGTCATTTGATGACAATGAAGTATTAGTATGCAAATGATTAAGAATGATCAAAATCCATTGGTTACAAAATAATTTGTACTCAGTTTGTACTCAACCGATCAAACATTTCCGAATCATGTTTTCATCGATTTTTTTCACAATTTTAGTTGATCGGACCATGTGGCCATCTCAAAAATTGATAGTTTTTAATCGGTCGGCCGCTAATATCTGTGCATGTATGGGGGCCATAACCTCTCCTTTTGAAGACAAGTTCATCCAAATCCCTAGCCTCAGACAATGCAAGTTATCAGCAGCTCAGATCAGAGACCAGATAAATTCAAAAAGAGGAATGGTTAGAGCAACCACCAATGCACTAGTGTCCCCTACCATTACTTATTTTTCTTACCTACGGTAAAGACAGGGGGACTTTAACGGCCACCACCTTAGTTAAATACAATACCCCCGAGGGTATTAAAGTGTAAATTCACAGATTAAAATCAAATTCCAAAACAAGTCCAGTCATCAAGTCCAGGTCTAAAAGAAGTTCCAAACTTTATTAGTTCATAGTTGGTGGTTCTGGATGTCAAGTTTCTCCGGGGAGTATAGTTGGTAAACCTATGCAGTTCCTCTGTTGTTTTGGATAAAGTTACATCATACCTCAACGCACATTTCAAAAAATGTCTTCATCAGGAGGTATTCTCTAATGCCAAATTGTGTGTTAGAAGGTGTAAGAAAGAAGCAGAAAAAGGGGGGGGGGCACTGTTTGGTGAACGTAGTAGTCATCATAGTGGTTGAAGAGGTACAGTTGTCAGCATGTGGGTTTCCCCGCTCCCAAGCCTCGGAGCCTCACGAATACCTCCCGATGAAAAAGTTTTTTCAAAATCAAGGTATAATGTAACTTTATCTGAAACAACAGAGAAACTGTATAGGTTTACCAACTACACACAGCCCAGAACCACCAACTATGAACTAATAAAGTTTGGAACTTCTTTTAGACCTGGACTTGTTTTGGAATTTGATTTTAATCTGTGGATTTATACTTAAAAATTCCCATTGGGGGTATTGTATTCAACTAAGGTGGTGGCCGTTTAAGTCCCCCTGTCTTTACCCTAGGTTAGGAAAATAAGTAATGGTAGGGGGCACTAGTGCATTCTGGTTGCCCTAACCATTCAACCTTTTTAATATGTTGTTTGGGATGCTGGCCACACTACTGGGGTAATGTGGTAAAAACTTACTAAGATCAGAGACCAGATAAATGCCACACAGAGTTCTAGCAGCAGACACATTGCTGGAACAACTGTTAAGATGAGACTGCGTGAATCAGGCCTTCATGGTCAAATAGCTGCCAGGAAAATACTGCTAAGGAGAGACAACAAGCAGAAGAGATTTGTTTGGGCCAAGAAACACAAGGAATGGACATAAGACCAGTGGAAATCTGTGCTTTGGTCTGATGATTCCAAATTTGAGATCTTTGGTTCCAACCGCTGTGTCTTTGTGAGATGCAGAAAGGGTGAACAGATGGATCCAACATGCCTGGTTCCCACTGTGAAGCATGGAGGAGGAGGTGTGATGGTGTGGGGGTGTTTTGCTGATGACACTGTTGGGGATTTATTCAAAATTGAAGGCACACTGAACCAGCATGGCTATCACAGCATCCTGCAGCCACATGCCATCCCATCCAGTTTGCGTTTAGTTGAATGATCATTTATTTTTCAACAGGACTCCTCCAGGCTGTGTAGAGGGGCTATTTGACCAAGAAGGAGAGTAATGGACCGCAGAGTGAAGGCAAAGAGGCCAACAAGTACTACACACCTCTGGGAACTCTTTCAAGACTGTTGGAAAACCATTTCAGGTGACTACTAGTGATGAGCGAACACGCTTGGCCGAGCAAGTGTTCGGCTCGAGCATCGCCATGCTCGGCACTCGCCAGTGCTCTACAGAGCACCACTCGTGCTCAAGCGTCCTATTCGGGTCTCTGCCCCGCGATTTTCGCCGGTTAAAGACCTCCAATCAATGGGCAGCTTACTGCTGACCAAATTGTAATATAAGCAGCCATGTTAGCTGCTGGAATTACAGTGATTGGATGGGAGGAACACATGGCTAGGTGCTATATAGCACCTGACCACTCCCACTTGGCTCAGTGCGGTTAGGGATAGGCGCCAGATAAGCAGGGAAAGGCTGTTCTGCTATCCTTCACTGGCTGTAGCTTACTTTTACAGACCAAAAAGTCCTTTTAAGGCCTAAAGACTTTAGACACACTTGTGCTCTTGTGGGGACATCCACTGTGCTGCAACAGGGATTCATCCTTTACTGACATTCCCCCCAAAAATTAGAAACTGTTCCTAATTCCGCCTGTATTTCAGTGTGTCATATTGGGGCCTGTTATGTCTTGTTCACCCATAGTAATTTCCTAGATAAATAGCAGTGCTGCAAAAAAAATAATAGCATTTTCTTTAAATTGACTATAAGCAATTATTTGATCTTTCTGCTGCATTTGCACACTTATTAAAAAAAAAAACTGTTCCCAATTCGGCCTGTATTTCACTGTGTCATATTGGGGCCTGTTTTGTCTTGTTCACCCACATAGTACTTTCAAAGAAAAATAGCAGTGCTGCAAAAAATTGCATTTCTTTCAATTGACTGTAACAAATTAATAATTTGCACAGGAAAGCGGCAGGGTGCTGATGGTGCACGCAGAGGATGAGGCCCTCTGAGGAAATGAGGAAAAAAAATTAAAAACAAGTGTAGCCAGCTACATCTCCAAACTAGCTGGCCGGCGCAGGACAACACTGTCCATGTCTGGGCAGTGCGAAAAGTTGGTTGCTTGGATTGCAGAAGACAATGGTTCTGGATGTTTGAGCACCACCCACTCTTCCACCAGGTCCACTGTATGTAGCCAACAGCCTGGTCAAGCAAATCCTCCCTCTGATCATCCTTCCTCCCACCATGTTGAGTCATGCCAAACCAGAGATACCACACTTGGATATTCCGAGGAGCTCTTTACACCACCACAATTACGTTTGGCCCTATCACCCAGCACACTGGACGATGGACCTGAGATATTGTGTCCTGTTTCCCAACGTCTTGAGCCTACACAGTCCCAAGAAGATGACAGTGGGGATCAGAAAACATCCGTTCACAAAGTGGATGATGATGAGACACAGTTGACGAACACTCGATGATGTAAAGTCAGGAGGATGATCAGATTGAGGAAGAGGGGGTGGTGGTCGGTGAGGTCGGTGATCCAACCTGGGAAGGTGACAAGGATAGTAGTTCAGAAGAGGAGGGATGCGCAGCACTGCATCAGGCAGGAAGAGGCAGTGGTGTGGCAAAAGGGAGAAGTAGGGCCACACCAAGTAGTTCTGCAGCCGTGACAGCAAGCACTTCCCTGCTGAAATCTGCCTGCCAAGGCCTAGGAGTTCCGCAGTATGGTGTTTTTTAAGGAATGTGCGGACGACAAAAGAGTGGCAGTTTGTAACCTGTACAGTACCAAAATGAGATGGGATGTAAACACTATCAACCTCACCTCCACTAGCATGATCCGCCACACCCCAATAAGTGGGCAGAACGCTTGGGTCCAATTTCTGAATTCAATCGCCAATTTAGATTACTTTGATTAACTTTTCAGTCGAAATGGAACAATAATCATACTCCCCATGTGGTGTACCTTGATTAAATTAAAATCTATTTTTGATTTTTTAGATTGAACTACAAAATCTAATCAAACGTGGATTGAACGCTAAATTTAACTATGTGTGGCTAGCTTTAGAGTTAGGATAACTTATGATAACCAAGTTTGCTTGATAAAAGTGCACCTTGTCAATTAAAAAAAGTTATCTATAAGTTCAGAGTAAAACTTCTGTTGGGATATTTAATCCCTAGTGGTATCACGTCAATTTGTGTTGGAGAATATATTTTACTATCTGAGAGTCTTGGCATAGTTTTGTAGAAGTGACATCCATACTACGTTTTGCCTGTGTGTAGCCAGCGTGTTTATTTCCATTTGCATACCACAAATTCTTGGGTGTAATATTACCGTGTCTAGGTGTGTTGGAGACACCTTGTGGTGGTTTTCTGTTGTTTTCAGTGTTTTTATTATTCAGTGTGTGTAAATAAATTATATAATTTGCATAATTTCTTGCCCTGCTTTATTGTCTGCACAATAAGACTATGATACCAATTCATTACTTGTGAGGTTTTATATCGTCTCATCTCAGGAACTAAAATCAAATCCTTGGAGCTGAGCCGGATATTTGATAGTTCCTAAAGATTTATAAGCTGCTGTTTATAAGTCACTGACACTAAGGACGGACACATGGACAAGTGCTGTGGCCAGGGATGCTACATCTCTCTCACGGTGCACTGGGTAATTGTTGTGGAGGCCGGGAGCGAGTCGTACCCTGGGACAGCACAGGTGCTACCCACCCCCAGGATTGCGGGCCCTACATCCATCAGGGTCTCCACCAGCAGCTATGCTACTGGCTCCAACCTCCACTTTTCCTCCTTCTCTGCCTCTTCCTCCACTTCCACCTTAAACACCAGTCTATGGTCAGTCTGTGCTGAAGCTGATCTGTTTGGGGGACAAACATCACACTGCAGCAGAGCTGTGGCAGGGTATAAGGGACGAGACCAAGCTGTGGCTCTCGCCACTCAACCTTCAGCCAGGCATGGTTGTGGCTGCCAATGGCCGTAACTTGGTGGTGACTTTGGAGCTCGGCAACCTCATCCACATTCCCTGCCTAGCACATGTTTTAAATTTAGTGGTTCAACGGTTTCTCAAAACCTATCCCAATTTGCAAGGAATACTAGTGAAGGCACGTAGTTTATGCGCCCATTTCAGAAGGTTATCCACAGCTTCAGCCGCTCGGTCAATACTGCAGCAGCGATTGCAGCTTCCAGCTCTCCGCACTGTCGCATTTGCAGTAAACTGCCACAATTTGCAAGGAGCGGGCAATAATGTGAAATGTATGTAAAATTTTTAAACATTTTGAGGAATCCACAAAGAGGGTTAGTGGTGATAATGCTATAATCAGTGTAACCATCCCACTGCTGTGTGTACTGAAATAATCACTGCTCACAATTCAGGACAACCCTCCGAATTTGTCAGAGGAGGAGATGACAGAGGCTGATAGTGATACCACCCGAACTTTGGTTTTGGAGCTTGATCCAAGGAGACATAGGGAAATGCAGTGCAGTTCTAACAAGGGCAGGGCAACATTGTCTAAGTCATGGGACAGTTTCATGACACCCTGCCAGCAACTTCACTCAGAAGCGCGTCCCAGTGTTACAAGGAGGGAGACATTATGGAAGATGGTAAAGGAATACATGGCAAACTGTGTCACCATCTTAAATGATCCCTCTGTGCCGTACAACTACTGAGCATCCAAGCTTGACATGTGGCATAAACTTGCGCTCTAAGCCTTGAAAACATACGTGTCAAGTTAGGGCATCTGAAAACCGGGGGGCGTACAGGAAGTGACGTCAGTGACGTCACTTCCGGTACATGGATTGTGGTTCTTCTGCGTTCCACGTACCGGAAGTGACGTCACTGTTGTCACTTCCGTCATCCGCCGGCCTTTTGGCTGATCTAGCAGGGAGAGTTACTCCCCCTCCCTGCTAGATCAGCTCGATTTCAAGAACCCGGGAAAAATCCGTGATTTCTTGAAATCGGGATTTGGCCGGGAAAGCCACATAAAAACATGACTTTCCTGGCCAAAACGGGAGGTTTGACAGGTATTCTTGGAGGTGCTGGCCTGCTCTGCCGCCAGCGTTTTATCTGAGCGTGTATTAAGTGCTGCTGGTGGCATTATAACGGATAAGCGTATCCGCTTGTCCACTGGCAATGTCGACAGGTTGACTCCGATAAAAATGAACAAGGCCTGAATTGCTCCAGATTTCTCCACTACACCACAGGAGAGCTTAGCTAATAAGTGCAATATCTCTTTGTAATGGATTTCAAAATGCACCATACAAGGTATGTTGTTGACTCTTATTTTCGCCTCCTCCGCATCCTCCTCCTCTTTCAAAGTGGCTCACCGGTAGACCATGCCATACAATTTTCAGAACGTCAGCTCACCAGCAGACCATGCCAATCAATCTTTGAGAGTGTCAGCTCACTGGCAGACCATGCCAATCAATCTTTGAGAGCATCAGCTTACCCGCATACCATGCCTTCCAATGTTTGAGAACGTCAGCTCAACAGCAGACCATGCCAATCAATCTTTCAGAGGGTCAGCTCACTGGCAGACCATGCCAATCAATGTTTAAGAGTGTTATCTCACTGGCAGCAATGCCATGCAATGTTTAAGAGAATCAGTTCACCTGCATGCACTGGCATGTAATGTTTTAGAGCGTCTGCTCACCTACAGGCACTGCTGTATAATGTTTTAGTGTGTCAATCCACCTGCAATCACTGCCTTATGATGTTTTAGAGCATCCTTTTTTCTTTCAAGCATTTATCACCCCTGTTGGAACCTTGATAATGACTACTTACTAGTCTGTCTTTCAAATATATTGCTTTCCTTAAAGCAGGGTACAGACCTGCAGATATGGGCCGGATCTATGGCCGCTTCAAGCGCCATGCATGCTCACGGACATCTATCTGGCCCATATAATTTGTGCCCATTGCTGTTTTCGAGCGGGACAAATCAATGCCATTCGAAAACAGCCATTTCATTAAGACAGGACAGGCTCGAATTCCCCTCCCTAGACTTCAAATGGAGGGTGGACCTATGTACCACTTGAGAAAGACTTTTCTTTACAACGTGTAGATTTTTTGCTGTTTTATTTGAAGACAATAAACAAATACATTTCTTAAAAAAACAGTCCAATTCTTTGATAGTTCCCTGTTGGTTGTGCGACATGTTTCGCCCTAGAAACGGGGCTTCTTCAGGCAATGTACAGGTATGTAATCTAAAGATAACAATATTATTTCAGACTTAGCTACTATGCAGAAACTGCAAAGAAGTAATCTTATGACGTTCAAATAAGATGTAATATTGCAAGGTGTAACTGATTAGCTTGTCCTGCACAGACACCCACACCAAAGGAAAACCCTCTAACCACAACTAATTCACCTAAGGAGATTATGTATATATATATATATATATAAAAGGATAGACATTTAAAATTAGGAGATAAGTAACTATGCAATGTGTCTATCAGTGTCACCTTAATTGAAAGTGCTAATTATTTTGGTTGTACAGAGAGGTAGATTGTAAGGACACTTATTACAAATAATTTAAAGATACAGAGATAACCATCCTAATGCATCAAATATGGACTGCTTGACATGGTCAGAATATATGATTTATAATATATGATTTATAGTGTGAATAAGTATCAATAGATTTAAATCCACGGCAGAGCGCCTTTCATCGGGTATATAATACTCTGAGATTGGCGCATCCAGACACCGTGGTCTGCACCGTCCAGAGCGTCCCTCAGGATCCTACACGTGCGGGGAGAGAACCAGCCAGCAGGTGGGGTCGGCAGAGTACACACGTCAACCGGCTTGTGTAATATATATCTGCTCAGCCCCGCCCACCGGTCGGACTCCAAAGCCTGCCAGCCGTGGATATCCCAATCCCCATCTGACCGCCCATGCAGCCGTATCTGGCTGGGGGTGGGCGAGGGAGAGGGTGGTGGCTCAGGGGGGGGGGGCAGGAAGGGGGCATGACCCAGCACCCCTGTAAAGGAATGTCGGGTCTCCTCCACGTCTACCCACCCACGTCTGTGGAAGTGTCTGCCGACATACTTGGACAAGGCAATCAGACCTTGGAAGTGTTAAAAAGGCAGATCTCCTCATAGTTTACAGGTTAAGCATAACAAATAGGTCACATTCTTTTATGCATATATATCAAGTATCAATATATGGCAACTAACAATTATTCTATGCATATATATAAAAATAGCAATAACAATAGTAACATGATAAAAGTATCAGAACAATTGTGGTATATCAAAAGGTACCAAAACAATGGACATATATCAATATTTGAGTTAGAGTATATGGTCGAAGCTAGTATATCAAGTAATAATTGACTGTCATATTAATAGGCTCATTGAGTTAAAATACCAATAGAAAATACATGGTATCCTAGCATGAATAAATGGTAATAAAATCATCAAGTTTTTCAGGTTCTTCACCTTTTTGTTAGGCAGAACCTGAAGCTTTGGAGTCCGACCGGTGGGCGAGGCTGAGCAGAGATATATTACACATGCCGGTTGACATGTGTACTCTGCCGACCCCGCCCGCCGGCTGGTTCTCTCCCCACCGCGTAGATCCTGAGGGACGCTCTGGACGGTGCAGACCACGGTGTCTGGATGCGCCAATCTCAGAGTATTATATACCCGATTAGAGGCGCTCTGCCGCAGATATGCTAGTGCCTTGAATACCCTCTTGACATCCTCCATTGAAAGCGGCTCTATATAATGGCTCCTGATTATTGATTGAAGGTAGGAAACGGTTTGATCTGGGACAGATGGAAGAGAAGATCTACCTACCTAGATGCTTAGCTAATCTTTTCAAGTAGCTAATTTTTAACGCTATTTAAATCTATTGATACTTATTCTCACTATAAATCATATATTATAAATCATATATTCTGAGCTGACTATGAGCTGACTATGTCAAGCAGTCCATATTTGACGCATAAGGATGGTTATCTCTGTATCTTTAAATTATTTGTAATAAGTGTCCTTACAATCTACCTCTCTGAACAACCAAAAATAATTAGCGCTTTTAATTGAGGAGACACTGATAGACACATTGCATAGTTACTTATCTCTTAATTTTAAATGTCTATCCTTTTATATATATTCATGATCTCCTTAGGTGAATTAGTTGTGGTCGGAGGGTTTTCCTTTGGTGTGGGGGTCTGTGATGTGCAGGACAAGCTAATCAGTTACACCTTGCAATATTACATCTTATTTGGACGTCATAAGATAACTTCTTTGCAGTTTCTGCATAGTAGCTAAGTCTGAAATAATATTATTATCTTTAGATAACATACCTGTACGTTGCCTGAAGAAGCCCCGTTTCTAGGGCGAAACATGTCGCACAACCAACAGGGAACTATCAAAGAATTGGACTGTTTTTAAGAAATGTATTTGTTTATTGTATTCAAATAAAGCAGCAAAAAATCTAAAGTGGTACATATGTCCACCCTCCATTTAAAGTCCTAGGGAGCGGAATTCTAGCCTATCTTGTCTAAATTATATTTTGGGATGGGAGTGTGGACTTGTTATAACTGCTTGGTTAAATTTTGGGTGGTGACACTGTGTTCCAAAACAGCCATATCGGACATGACCGTAAATATGGCTGATGTCCGATGCTTTGCCTAGAGACCGCTGGTCTCCAGGCAAATCTTCAGCCGTCTCCTCGGCTCTGCTGATATCTGACAGCAGCGTTATGACGTCATCACACTGTGTACCACACAGTGATGACCACACGTCATCACAGTGTACATCGGACGGCTTGAATACCCTGTCTATCAAATCAACTATCCTTGGCATCCCGGGACAAACCCAGTTTGATCCAGATCAACCATCAGGGGTAAATACTCAATTAACCTATTTGCTATTTGCAAGTCGGACAGTTCGGCCTCAAACAGGCATGTTCGCCCTCCTTCTCGCCAGCGGACAGTACGGGTGTTTGACCCGCCCTGTTTGCCGGCGAGAAGGAGCCCTCTATTCTTTCTCCGGTGGGATCATAAGCAGTGAGATCCAGCCGCAGGAAGAATGTTTTCACTGAAGACCGGGTAGAGAACCCGGTCTTTCAGTGAAAAACTGTCTCGCAGACCCGGATGTGACGTCAGTGACATCACATACGGTTAGCACACCCAGGAACTATGTGTTCCAGGTGCCGGATGTGACTTTACATCCGGGTTTTCAGATTCAAATTCCCCTGCCTAGAGGCGGGGATTTGCTCCACCCGTTCGTGGACGGACATGGCCGAAGTTCGGCCATCACTACTATAGGGTAGTATTCTCTTACCAGTAATAAACTGTCTTCTTATTAAAAGTGTCATTGCTTTACATTTAATAAAGTCGGTATACCTGATCTATTATATTAGGACAATATGACTAGAGTATTGTCTCATTCTATAAACATGGTACTTGTGATGTACTTGTGAAGGGAGAAGAAAGCCAAGTAAGGTGCTAAGACCCTGATAGCTACAGAGAAAGCCTTGTCCCTTGTCCCTGACCCCTCTCCTTCGTGACAACTACCTTCAAAAAAAAGTTAACAGCATCTCAAGTAAATCTCTCTGTGGTCTGTTGCTGCTTCCCAGTTACCACATTCACACAGCGGTACCTTAGAGTGCCATCGCTACATTTGGGAGGATTGTTTTGCTTTTTATTGTTACAGAGTTTCAGTTTGGAGGGTTGGGTAGCAATCTGACCGATCTGAATGGCAAACCAAGTTAAAGTTTTATTGCAATCTGGACTATGCTGCCTTTTGTGTTTGTGGGCCCACGTATTTGGCCCTTGTTGAGTGTTGAACAGGGGAAACCTATGCTATTTTGTTTAGACCATTTGTAGCGGCCATTTTGTTTTTGTTTAGACCATGTGCAGTGGCCATTTTGTTGGGCTATTTGTAGAAGCACATTCTCTGAATCTAACCTTAACAGTTGTTCAATTGCATATAATAGATTTCCATCTTAACATTTTATAACAGCAAAGTTTCTTTTTTAACTTTTTGAAAATTTTCTTTATTTTTGTTATACCTCTCTGTTTATACCTCTACTGTTTCCTGCAGTTCATTGACTGCTACTTTCTCCAGGATAGGGGGTTTTTCTAAGGAAAAGACCATCACCTGGTGTTTGGATATTGTGTGATAACATTGCCCTTTTGTGTGAGCGAAGGACGTGTGTTGCAGAGTTTACATTATAAGGTTATTTGTTAACTAACTGATTCTCTTTTTATTCTCCTTTTGTTTTCCTGCTCTCTCTCTCTTTATTCTTCTTTCTTTATCCCTCTTTCCTTTATGTTCCTTATCTCTGTCGCTCTCCCTCTTTCTCTGTTTTAAACCACTTTTGCTTACCTACTCTTTCCCTCTGTCTAAAACTCCCACACTAACTATTTACTTTGCTCTTGGCTAGCCCTCTTTTCTGTTTATCAATTTCTCAAACAACACATTCTCTATAGATTTGGTTGGAAGACATATTTTTCGTCAATGGAAGTCTGGCAGTTTAAGATAGCTGCTGTCTTTCAAAAAGCTTCTGTTAGGAGGGAAATTCGCAACCAAAAGGGCTGCTGTGAAGTTGGACTGTATAGGGTGAAAAAACTGTGAACTGGTTAGCTTTTAGTGAGGAGAAAAAGTGGGCCAAAACTACTCATCGGTGACTCTTATCCTGCGGTCAGGGCGCTGTTTTGAGCCATTTTCGCATGAGGGATAAGAAAGGTGTCTGTGATTCATACCTGTCTAGGTCCCGTTCTCTGAGCTCCCGGATTAAAGTGGCTTAAACGAGCATTAATCGCCATTAAACGCCGCCGGCCGTTTTGGTGTGGACGAACCCCTGGGGGACGCCTGACTGTTCCAGGATGCAGCCGGCTGAAAGCGACCACCGCCGCGACCGGACATCTCCCGGGCGCCGCGATTACGCGAGGCCGGGGATTCGGCCTAGCACGCCATCTCTGCAAAGGGGTAGGCGCTCCTAACATCATCCCCTGCCGCTAGCCGGTCTCGAGATAGATAGCGGTGGCCCGGCCTGGCTGTGCACCCGATGACCCCACATTAGGACATTTGACTTCCTGAACCGGCCAGAGCTGGAACTGTAGGCCACAGCTGCGGCCTTTCCGCGGGATACTTTAAGATGATCCCCCAAACACGCGTACAGGCCCCATCAAGGACACAAGTAGGGCATCCACAGACACCAGATTAGCACCTCAGACGGCCAGAACGTCAATCGAGGCCGGCGTCCTCATTACGGAGCGCACAATAACGCGAGGCCGTGGATCAGGCCTAGTCCGCCATTCCATCACAGTTTAAAACGCTCATCCGAGCCCTGTGGGTGCACCAATCACCCCTACTCCACTGGTGGTCAGTTGCTTTGGAGCCTCATCACATTACAAGACTCTGCACTTGACTCTCAAGTACCCCCACAGCAGAGCGACTTAAAAATTTACAGCGCGGCTGCGGCCTACCTGGTGCTGGAAGAAGCACCCTCCAGCTGACCAATAGTACATCCCTTGCTTGTGAGGTGAATCAGAAGTAATATTTGACTATTTGGGCCCTTTCCATTGCTAAGAGATCAGCATTTTGGCATCTAGTCCATTATAACAACTCCATGCAAGATTCTTGGCCTAGCACCCTATCCTGCCTGTATCTCTTCATCTCATGGGCTTGAATTCATCCTTAACCCAAGTGAGGTTCCTCTGAAGTAACACAATCCTTTACAAAGAAGCTTACCTCCAGCTCAGTGGAATAGAGGGTGCCGCTTTCACATCACCATAAGGGTTCATGATCTACTAACCTCAACTCAAGTCACCATACTGTACTATTATTCGTTTACTGAACATTTTCTTTATCGTATATTGCATTAGCAGATGATGGCCTGCTGTTAACTGCTCTACTAGGGCAAGTGAGAGAAATACGCACATTTAAAGAAGCATTATGGGAAAGGCCAACAAGCAGCAAGAGTTCTATCCGCAAAAGGGACACAGCTCTAACAAAAATATCCCAGAGATGTTTCGCCATTCAGCCTCAGATCGCGCACCAAGATCCCCAGGGTCAGACACCGCTACCTCTGAGCAAGAGGAGTATGTCCACAAAACGCCCAAGGGTGGAAGTAGTTACGATGATCAAGTTATCAGACGAGCAGACTTAAAATCCTTTTCTGACGAAATCAAATCAGACATCAAAGCGGCGCTGACATCCGCGATCTCTGACCTTAAGGCAGACATTAGATCAATCTCGTCCAGAGTACAAGAGGTTGAGGACTCACAGACTCGCCAAGAAATGGAAATACAGGTCATCCAAGAAAGAATGGATGCATATGACATACAGGCTATACATGTTAATCGATACCTGGAGGACCTGGACAACAGGGGGCGCAGACACAACCTGAGGCTCAGGGGTGTACCTGAATCTATTGACCCACCGCAATTAGCCGATTTGATTCAGGCGCTCCTGAATGATCTTCTTGAAAGACCGAGAGAATCCCCAATACTCTTTGAATGGATCCATAGAGCCCTACGCCCCAAAGGTAGAGAATCGGATCCCCCCAGAGATGTGGTATGCTGTCTGCCCGATTACCATCTAAATGAATTGATTCTGCAGAAGATGTGGACACAGGAGGCCCTCACTCTTAATGGATCCACCATAACCATCTTTCAATATCTCTCCCCGGTCACACTCAACAACAGGAGAGCCCTGCGACCTCTGTTAACCATTCTCAGGGACAGGAACATCAAGTACAGATGGCGCTTCCCATTTGGAATTTCAGTCATGAAAGATGATAAGCCTATCCTACTGCGCATCCCGTCGGAACTTGCACATTTCTGCGAGCAACTTCAGATTCCCATCCCATCCCTACCTGAATCGTACGCTGACTGCCTGCATAAGAGACGAGCGGATGACCGAACTCAAGCTCATCGGACGAATACGCCTAAAGCCCAGCACACACCCATGCCATCTTCCTCAAGAGGCAGGCGCGAGATAGCCAGGAGGATGTCCCCCAGCTATCACCGCACACCGAGAAGAGGTTCCAGAAGAGCCCTGATGTGATTTTAACTTTTCTTGTAGGGTATCCTAGTCTTGCTGTTCTGGGGTAGACTTGATTGATGATGACTGCCTTCATACTTCGTTCCGATAAGTATATCCGGCTTTATATTCTTCACTACACAGTTTTTTCTTAGTTTTTTTTAAGATCTCAGACAATCCTACACAGAAATGAAACCGGTACACTCTCTGTCCATTAGATGGCACTGTTGATCTTTCACTGTAATTGTTCAATTTTTGTTCTTAGCTAATGGTACACAGACAGTGATCAGATTATAATTTTTTTAGTCATTGTTTATATTGCTTACTGAGATGCTATAACTAGTGTTCATTTTGTGGGCCTAGGATGCCTTATATCTCTTTCTTCAGCTTGCTTCTCTGATACTCCATATAGAAAAAGTTAGATTTTATGCTAGAGTTCATCTCTCTTGGTGTTTACCTGTTTATTAGCACTATACATGTTCTTCGTCTACACGCGATCAATTCCCATAACGGTTACTAATTTTTCTCTCTCACTTGCCGCTAGGCACCCATTACTACCCCAAGCCCCCCCCCCCCCCCCCCCACACACACCACAGTTAAGTGTGATATTCATCACTATCTTCGGAAAACACAAAATTGCTTTGCTCAGCTCCCCACTTGACTGACACAAACCGGTATATCTAGGTTTGGAGGGATATTTTCCCTTCCCGGTTTTTTTTCCCCTTATATATCAGGTAGTGAACAGACAGAATTCTGTTTACCTGTATAGACCAGACTTATTCCGACATTGCGATACGTGTGTCGTCACAGGCTGCGTTTGACCCTGAGACACGATGTCTTCCATAAAATGTGTATCTCTGAACGCCAAGGGTTTAAATATCCCAGCCAAGAGAACTCAGGTGTTGCAGCTTGGTAGAAAACTGAAGGCAGACATATTGTTTCTTCAGGAAACCCATTTCAAGACTTCTGCTATTCAAAAACGGACTTTCTCATTTCCAGTTGTCTATAATGCCACAAATGATGCCCAAAAGACTAGGGGTGTGGCGATTCTTCTCGCTAAATCCCTAGCCTTTTCCAAAACCGATGAATTATTAGACCCGGAGGGGCGTTATATTCTACTTAAGGGCACCATAGACCAGATACCAGTCACTATGGTGAATGTTTACTGCCCAAATAAGAATCAAACCAGGTTTTTTTCAAAGTAACAAATCTATTACTGGAATTTACATCTGGATTACTGATCTTGGGAGGTGATTTTAATGTTCCCCTGTCTCCCACACTGGACTCTTCAACCGGGTCCTCATCACTGCCATACACTGCTCTGCGGACTATCAAAAACAAATTACAGACTTTAAATTTGCACGACACATGGAGATTTCTACATCCGTCCACAAAGGACTATACATTTGACTCTCCCCCGCATAATAAATACACACAAATTGATTATTTTTTTATATCTCAAAAGGACCTCTCACTAGTCACTGACGCCGGTATAGCACCAATCACCATTTCAGACCATGCTCCCGTATGCTTTTCTCTTAAGCTTAGACAAGAGCCGGCTGTGAAAAAGATTTGGAGATTGGACTCATCCCTTTTGGGTGACTCCTGCGGTCAGTCCAGAGTGATCTGACTGACTTTTTTCAGAGGAACTGCACTGATAACCAATCCCCACATACTATTTGGGAGACCCATAAATGTGTCCTGAGAGGCATCTTCATGGCACATTCTTCACGCAAGAAGAAAGCAGCTCAGGCAAGCCTGGATCAGTTGCTAGCGCAAATTTCCCATCTGGAAAGATCACACAAGGCGACACTGGCTATTACCACTCTTGATGAGCTGATAGCCTTGAGAACCCGGTTGAAGGAGGAACTCAATGTACGGTCCAGAAAAGCTTATGTTTTATCCCAGAAACTGTTTTACGAGCACGGGAATAAATGTTGTAAATTTTTAGCTAGAGCTCTCAAAATTAAACGAGACATACCATTCACCACATCACGGATAAACACGGGCTGACTCACTCCACTTCCGAACACATTGCTAAGCAATTCGCAACGTTCTACAAAAACCTACACAATCTACCTAAAAGCCAGGACATTGACAGACCCGCTAAGATTAGGGAATTTCTCCGCAAATTCTCCTCTCCACCTATTTCCCCACAACAGGCCTCCGAATTGGAGGGTCCGATTAGCGAAGAGGAATTCAAGGGGGCGCTCAAATCTATGAAGGCAGGTAAAGCACCGGGCCCGGATGGGTTCCTGGCGCAATACTATAAAACCTTTGCCGACGTCCTTTCGAAGCATTTTCTGAATAACTTCAATTCCATACACACTGTTAACTTAGCTCACTCGACGGTGATGGAAGCCCACATCACTGTGATTCCAAAGCCAGGGAAGGACCCCTCTCAGTGCGGGAACTATAGACCCATATCCCTGCTAAATGTTGACTTAAAGATCTTTGCGAAAATTCTGGCATCCAGGTTGAACCCGTTGCTACCATCGGCCATACATAAAGACCAAGTGGGTTTCGTCCCAGGCCGTGAAGCCAGAGATAACACGATAAAGGTCCTTAATATACTTGACTGGACAACTAAGACTAAAGATAACTGCTTTTTCCTATGTATGGATGCGGAAAAAGCTTTTGATAGACTAGATTGGGGTTATATGACTCAGGTGCTAGAACATATGGGATTACCTCAGACGATAATAGCCAGAATCTCCGCCTTATACAAATCTCCGTACGCTAGAGTTAGGGCCAATGGTACCCTCTCTGACCCCTTTGATATAAGAAACGGTACCAGGCAGGGATGCCCTCTGTCACCCTTACTTTTTGTCCTTACATTGGAGCCCCTACTAAATCAGATAAGGAATCATCCAAAGATACATGGTGTTCTTATTAAAAGCAGAGAATACAAGATTGCCGCTTTCGCGGATGATCTTTTATTCACCCTCTCTCACCCGCGGGTCACACTCCCGACCCTATTGTCTGTTTTAAAGGAATTTCAGGATATATCCAATTTCAAGATAAGCTATTCAAAATCGTTCGCACTTAATATAACCATCCCTAGAAATCAACAAATGACCCTCCAAACAGATTTTCCATTCCAATGGGCCGCCTCACATATAACCTACCTGGGAATTTCCCTACCCAACGATCCAACAAATATTTTCAAGCTCAACTTCACACCTCTCCTTAAAGAAATCCGGGCTGACCTAACCAACTGGCACAGACCCACCTTTTCTTGGTTTGGCAGGATGGCCATTATTAAAATGAACATAACTCCCAGGTTTCTTTACCTATTCCAAGCATTACCTATCTCCATCCCTAAGCAATTTTTTACCTCTCTGCGCACCCTGATGAGACAATTTCTCTGGGGTCACAAGAAACCGAGGCTAGCTTATAGATCCCTGATAACCCCCAAATCAAAGGGAGGGACGGGTCTACCTGACCCTGAGACATACTACAGAGCATGTCATGTTGCGAGAGTATTGGACTGGGGCCTTCATTCTCAGTCTAAAGACTGGATAGACCTGGAAGACGATCTTTCGGAAATACCCTTAGTTCACCTGCCTTGGCTTCCCATGTCACTTAGGAAAGCGAAACATATTCTGCCGCAGGTGACCTCGGCCACTATGCAGGCGTTTTAGGAAGCTCAGAAATTGTGTACGCTAACTACATACCCAAACCCCCTGACACCTTTGGTATACAATCAATCTTTCCCACCTGGAAGCGCACTGATTAAAGGGAGACGAGGTGATCCCCCCGACCTGTACCGAGCCTATAATTTATATATATAAGATAGGGAGGAGCTACGGGATGAGAACATCTGTCTTCCACTGTGGCTCTACCTTCAAACCAGGCATTACTTGAATAAAAAGGAAAATAAGCAGCTTATTTGCCGAGACCCTTCCTTTCTGGAAACTGTGTGGGCCAAGGGGACACCAATAAGACACTCCATATTTTTGATATATAACCACTTAATCGACGCCACTACGGAAGCCACTATGTCACATAGACAGGCCTGGGAATCGGAATTGGGTGTTCAGTTCACAGACGAGGATTGGGGAAAGATAAACATAGTCACCAGTAAAGGTTCCTTAAATGTAAGGATTCAGGAGAATAACTATAAACTGCGCACCAGATGGTACAGAGTGCCGCAAATCTTAAAACACATATTTCCTGAGTCAGACGGCAAATGCTGGAGATGTAAATTAGAAGAAGGCACACACCTACACATTTGGTGGGAGTGTAGTTTGATCACCCCGTTTTGGATAATGGTAGCCGAGATCATAAAAGATATCACGGGGCAAGATTTGGCCTTCACACCTGAATGTTTCCTCCTCCACCACACTGACGTGGCACTGAAGGCTTATAAGGGGTCCTTGACATTTCACACGATAAACGCGGCAAAACTGCTCATACCTCTGCTATGGAAAAGTTCCCAAACCCCCTCGAAAACTGAATGTTTCACCCAAATAAACCGCATTGCGGAAATGGAGAAGTTAATACATATTGCTCACGACACCCTCACACGCTTTCTAGCGGTCTGGTCCCCATGGGTGGATAACGTGACAACCCCCCTCTTTACTTAGGGCATTTGCCACACATATCAGACATTTGGCAGGCGCTAGAGTTTCTCTTCAGGGCTAGAAATGCCCAACGTATAACCCCTTAGGCCGTTTCGGAGATACCTGTCAACATTCATACCAATGGGTCCTTAGTGTATGGCGTACAGGCCTTTTCCTCATTGTTCACTCCCTGATATATAGTAGGGCCGACCCACCCACCTCCTAGAATTGAAGACTTACCCATGAAAACCATTTTAACAGGAGTGGAGGGAGGCCTGCCGTTCTATGTTAAGTATTATCTCTCTACTCTTCCTATACCTCTCTCATTATCCTTTGTCATTGTGGTTAGACCACCTTGTTATTACTATCCTTTTCGCTCAGGTACAAATATTTTGTTCAGCTGGAATGTATGCAATGTTTTACGTGACCTGAATTCTAGAGATTGTTCATGATTGAATTTCATGTTTTGCACTTGTAAAAATGCATTATTTCATGAATATCTTTGCAAACGGTTATTATCATTCCATACTGACCCAAAATGCTGTACTATGAAGAATTTTTCAATAAAGCTTGTTTGAAAAAAAAAATAATACATTTGATGGAGAAAATTTATAAATGGGCCTCCAAAACCCATTTTGTACAACACCAAGAACAACCAGGAGATGTTGACATTATCAAAAGCCTTTTCTGCATCTAGAGACAATATGACTTTATCATCCTCCCTCTTGGTGTTGCTTGGCATATTCCAAGGCCGCCAACACCCTGCGGATGTTGGAAACCTCTGAGCGTCCCCTGATAAAACCAGACTTATTGGGGTTAATCAAGTCTGGCAGAAAGAACGCCAGGCGGTCAGCTACAATTTTAGAAAATATTTTGGCATCAACGTTGATCAACGAAATCGGGTGGTATGAGCCCGGTTCCAGAGGATCTTTGCCTTTGTTCTGGAGCACTCTTATATGTGTGTAGCAAGGCTATAGACTGTTCTCATCTCCATAGGAGTAATGGGAGGCTGCACTATGCTTTGCGGACGTTAGGTGGCAGCAGACCAGCAGAAACTCCAGGAGGAACTTTGCACAGATGGAACCTTTTTCTTTGGCACTTGCGGGGAAGAGAGACAAGGGAACACAGGAAAGGGGAGGGGGCAGAACAGCATGGGGAGAAGAGCTGTCCTGGGCGCAGATTGACTGAGGGGCCACTGGACTGCACCAAAAGCTAAGTAATTGTACACGCATCAGCTCATTTGCACTGGGGGACACATCTTTTATTCACTGCCACTTCACCATTCCTCTCACCACTGCTTATTGGAGGACCCCAAAGGACCCTGTACACCCTGCATTGCAGTCTCCTGTGGTCACAGGCTAAAGCGCGCCAAAACCCCTCCCCCACCGCTCGTTTCATTTGGATTACAAATACCCCACTTGGGTCCTCATATACTAACAGACTACCTGGATCCTTGCTTCAAGATTCTTCTATGGGCCCCATCTACGGTACCAGACTTTAAACCTTGTTAAGCTGGCCAGCATAGGGAGATAAAAAAGTAAGATCCTAGCTTTTGCCTCCTAGGGTTTTGTTTTAACTGTCAGGCATGTGGGTAGCCATTAAAGGGCAGGTACACCAAGGTAAAAGAGGGTAAATACTGGGGTTTTCTCTCGTTTATATGTTTTATGACTGTTAAGTCTTATTATCTAGTGTGATTTGATTGATGTTTCTAGCTACACATATTTGCTTATTGGGTTTTTTACTGTTTATAACTGTTTACACAATTTTGCTCTGGGGGACCCACCATATTTTGTGGCGGGGTTCCTAATAAACCTGTTAATTCATTGTTGTTGTGAGTTTCTGGTTCACACTATTCGGAGCACCGAAGAGAGGCCTCAGGAATCCCAGGTATTCAGCAGGACCCAAGGATCCCATTGCTACATTTGGGGGCTCGTCCGGAATTTTCTGACCTCTGGCCGGTGTGAATTTGGTGTGGGACAACATGAGCCAAGTCACTATGGACCCAAAGCGGAACTCTGTGTGGTACTTGGTCTCCCTGGAGATCAGTGGACTGAAACCCGCATACGTCAGGCGGTCACACCCTTGTCTGAAGAGAATAGGGGTTTTGTTTTGGACTATGTTGAAGATCCTTTGGGACCCTGTACCTACGCCCTCCTGGAATGGAGGGACACATTGCCACTCTGTTTTCAATGCCAGAAGGTACTGTTGTCAGATGGAGTTGAGGCCAAGATCATAACCCCTAGACGTCTCCCTGATCCACCAACAGGGGGAGACATTGAGCCAGCACCTAGTTCTGAGGCCAACTCCACGCCCGAAACCCCCGTCACTAGGGAAGGTGCCCCAACCAACTTCTTTGACGCATTTCAAACACTCATGGATCGCTGCCTGAAGATCCCTGCTGCTCCAACTGTGTACGGGTATCGCAAACTAAGGTTCTTCTCTGGAAAGATTCCTGTACCCGCTGGAGAGGAAGAGTTTGAGACCTGGATGGATCAGGCCTCTCAAGCCTTGGAGGAGTGGGATATTCCTGAAATCCAGAAGAAGCAGAGGCTTACTGAGAGTTTAAGAGGACCTGCAACAGATGTCATTTGAAACCTCAAATTGGCACAACAAGATTGTAAGGCCTCTGACTACCTGGAGGCACTTTACAGCGTATATGGCAGAGTGGAGAAGCTCTCAGACCTGTTATGCAAATTTGAGCACACCCACCAACAGAGGGGAGAGAGACTGTCTGAGTACATTACCAGAGTGGACAGGATTCTAAACCAGATTCTCCAGAAGAAAGGCATCAAACCACAGAATGCTGACAAGGTGAGGCTCACCCAGGTCTTGCAGGGAGCCCGCCCAAACCACCCAATTGTCCTGAAGTTTTTGCTAAAGGGTGCCAGAGATCCACCTACTTACCCAGATCTGCTGAAAGAAATTAGGGAAGAGGAAGCCCTGCTGGATGAGAAGAACCAGAGTGCCCCCACCATGTCCAAACCCGTTGGAAGGGTGGAGAAGGTTCTAGGTTATGACACATCCCACCCAAATTGGAGGAGCTGCCTCAAGCTATGAGGATGAGTTTTCTGACTGCGAATTCAGTGACAAATCCTCTGAGAGAAAAGAAATGTCAGAGATTCAGTCTTCCCCTGGGTTGCAACAGATGCTCACTCAATTAGTGCAAACTCAGGCTAGTTTACAACAGTTTCTCCATGATGGGGTGATTTGGGATATTGGTGTATTTTTGGTCCCCTCATCCGAGCAGGGGGTGCCTGGTTGTCTCCTATTGACTTACATTGGGTTTGAGTGATCGGTAGAACACACAAATATCGCGATGTGCTTGGACCCGAACCCCAAACACTTTGGTGCTGGCGCATCACTAGCCTAGAGTACACATATGTTTCCCTTACTAGGTCTGCCAAGACATATGCTAAAATTGTGTGTGGTTCTTTAAAAAAAAGGGAAACAGATTTTTTTTGTTTGCTTTACTCCATGGATTCTTATGTGCTGATTGTGAATATGCAAACAACTAAAAAATGATCAGGACACATTGATAAAATGTTTGAAACAAGTTTTAGTGTTATTATTATATTCACCTTAGAAATGGCTAAATGAGACTCCTGTACTCATTCCATTGGGTATGGGGCCAGGGCTCTGGGGGGTCACTGCTTAAAGCAGTCTTCACAGATTCCTTATGCGTCTTCTATCTGCAGACCCCAACCACCCTAAGCATAATTTGTGAGTAAGCATCATTCCTCTAATGCAGTGGTTCCCAAACTTCCCCTGCAGGGCCCCCTTTTCTATATAGGAACATTAACAAGCACTCCCTATTCAAACTACACATGTTCAGAATGAGGGCCAACGCTATGCAGAAACAAAGGGTTTTATTAAAGTTAACAGATGCAGTACCATAACATCTTTCAGGTCTGTTACAGTAAAAAAAACACAGCCTCACCGTAGCTAGCGTTAAATGACCCTCAAACATTATTTGAAATACAACTCCCTTTTTCACATACAGGGAGTGCAGAATTATTAGGCAAGTGGTATTTTTGAGGAATAATTTTATTATTGAACAACAACCATGTTCTCAATGAACCCAAAAAACTGAATATTTTTGGAAGTAGTTTTTAGTTTTAGCTATTTTAGGGGGATATCTCTGTGTGCAGGTGACTATTACTGTGCA
>CM070037.1:84489540-84502275 GCA_036250615.1 Ptychadena robeensis
TCGCCATATGTTCACGAACACGTGGCGAACGCGAACATGCGATGTTCGCCGCGAATAGTTAGCCAGCAAATAGTTCGGGCCATCACTATTGTCTAACTGCTTTTGATATGCTAACAAGGGACCCACTGAATAATATCCGTATATGCTACTATATTTGAGTGGTCTTGGACTGAGGTACCACATTTTCCTGTAACATGTACCAAAAGAGGTACATAGGTTTATCAACTCGCAAAGCCAAATAGTGGAATATTCAAAATCAAATTTCACCATCTCAAAAAAAAAATAAATGCAGAATGTCGAAAAGATGGTGCTGCTTCCTGTTTGTTTACTTTTCACCAGCAAAGTCAAGCTCAGGAATACAATGTCACCCCAAGCTGAAAAAATTCTCTACCCTCCCATTCCCACCAATTACAGACAGATTCTGCATACATACATAAACAGTCTCTGACTGCACAGGCTCAGTTTATAAGGTAAATATCTTAGAAGGTCGGCACTTCTCTATCTTTGTGTGCACACCGACGGGGGTGCAAACAAAGAAATGACTAATCACCTTCTCGTAAATGCATTTACATAAAATTGAGTCGTGCATGCCCAACTTTAGATTGTATATTTGGACTCTTCTCTAATGTTGACTTCTTTCTCTTGCAGCTCTATATCCAAACCACAACACTCACCATCTCCATGAATCTTAGTGCCTCGGTGGCTCTTGGGATGCTCTACATGCCTAAAGTATACATCATCATCTTTCACCCAGAGTTGAATGTTCAGAAACGCAAGCGCAGCTTTAAGGCAGTGGTGACAGCAGCCACAATGTCATCGCGTTTGTCACACAAGCCCAGTGACCGCCCCAACGGGGAAGCCAAGACAGAGATCTGTGAGAATGCAAACCCAAACAGTGAGTATCTGCTTTTATAATGCAACATGTGTGCTTTATAGTTGATAAAACAGTACAGATTTGGCCAAAAGCCCCCTACTTAAAGTTTGTGCTGCAAACATATGACATATGGGTCATGGAAAAAGATGCAGCTTGTCAATTTAAATTTGTCAAGACACTAATTTGATCGGATTTAGGCACTTCTTTTTTGTAAATTGTAGATCTATGTATCGTGCAGAGAGATGGAAGTGTGTGAATAAGTATTGTGACAGGAAGCCCCGGAAGATCACAGGTAGGAAGGGGCTCCACCCTGAAATGTAAGACAGCCTGTGTGGCTGGCAGTAAATTGTTTGTTATTTTGTACCTGTTGTTTGATGGACCTTAGCTATGAATAAACAGCACCTTCTGTATGCACCTATAACCCTCGTGTTGCTGTGCTTGTGTCCTGTGTGGTGACAGGGAGTCCCACACCCTGCTACTGAGCTAATTCCTCACCCAATGTATGCTTTTTTTTATTTATTAATAAACATTTCAGGTGTAAATCCATATAAATAGTTGTGCAAAATACACCAAACAACAAATATGACTCTTCTTTTTTTTTAAACAATATTTTATAAGATTTTTTGAGAATTTTACTTAACATCTGATATGCATCGTATTTAGTGGTTGTAAAAAATATGATACAGGACAGTGTCTCCATTCAGTGAAACTGGAAACAAACAGTCAAACCATGGTAGAGAGATTAACATACATTAGATCATACAGGTAAATAGCACAATTGGGGGGAATGTAGGGGGACTATTGTCATAGGTCAAGTAAAGAATGGCCTTTATATTTTTACACTCAGAGTGTGTAAGAAGTTTGTTTTCAAAAGGATTCCAACCCTTATAGAAGATGGACTCAGGATTGGTGTTCCCTTTGTTGTAGTTGTAAGGGTAGCAAGATATCTCAGAACGGGGCCGCCATCAGAAATTTCAGGGACCCCATACTAGGTAATTTTTCCGGGCCCCCTACCACTAGCACTCCCTTTCCCCCCCGGCCTGAGGCCTCCAGAGAATGCATCTAGGGGTGCACATATCTGAGGTGCTCACTAAAAAGTTGGGTACGAGGAGATGGTGTGTGGTACTCACCCCATATGAAGGGTGGTCTTCCTCACTGTCCTCTGCATCAGCCTCCTGCATGGTAGATTCTGCTGCAGATGAACCTCCCTGTTCCTAATTGAACCTCCGATTAGCTGTCTCCACCCACAGGTCACCAGCTGGCTTTGGGTCAAATGTAACCCCCAGTAATGTTTGAACCCCCAGATCTTATACCTGGTAATCTTATACCTAGTAGTCAGATTTTTCTCTTAGGCCCGTTTAACTCGACATAATTGGATCCACAGGCTTCCGTCAAGCCTCCACCAGCCCCTGGACCAGGGCTCTGATGGGCTGTGGAGACAGCCCTGTTTAAGGGGGGTTTCAACATCCGTCGGGATCCCCTCTGCTAAGCGCATTGTGTAGGGGGAATCCCCATGGAGCACATAGACTTTAGCTGCTCGGCGAATGCTGTGTTCAGACATCTTCCGATGCAGAGGTTCAACGTACTCCACAATATTTAGCCCTGCATCGGCAGAACGACTCTGAGCAGGTGAGTGAATGTGCTCCGTCAGGACCTCCCGCCAATCAATACGCTCAGCGGGGGGGTCTAGATGGAAGTGTAAACCCCCCTCATTGCTCCATCGCCGTTGAGCATTGCAACAAAATCTCTGTGTTCAACACAGGGATTTTAGTGGACATGGAGCTAAGGCTTTACATATGCCTTCTCCCTAATGCCAAGTAATTAACAATTTCACACCCCTATCTACAACCTTTCATAGCTATTAATGTTTCCCTGCGGTTATCCAAGTGACAGAAATTGTATGCGTTTAACAATAATAACTGAAAAAAATTGGCAATCTAAAAAATGAGACTACATACAAGCAATATTTGATAGGGGGCGTTTTAGTACTAAGAATTGTGCTCAGGAACCTGAAAATTTGCATGGATGTAGTCTCAGGGATTAACCCTGGTAACCCCCAGGGGGATGTGAGTCTCTCCTTTCTGGCTGTGCAGGGAGCACGGGTCAAAATCAGGGGCCAGGCTAAAAATAGGTGGCAGAACGCCGTTCCAGTGCGTTCCGCCAGAAAAAAGCCCTAGTTATGATACAGAAGATGTTAGGCAGACAGTGGCAATTAACAATTTTCACATATGAGCAACCAGGGTAGTAGGGTATGAGTTGATGGGTTTATCAGGTCTTTAACATTGCACAGATCCTGCTCGTTCCAAGCAGAGCAGGTGCCAGCCATTAATAGTGGATTGCCTGTAATCAGCAAGTATATAGATGCCGTGGCCGGAAAATGTAGTGCTTTTCTCACTTCTCTATAGCTGTGTCTCTTTTGAGCATATTTTGCTTTAGTTTAGGGGAAAGCTTGGATACCAGACAGTGAAGCAGGCCTGCAAGTTTTAAGTGCAATGCATGCCTTTTTGACCTGCCACGGGCAGGAAGAGAGGGCCTTATTTAAATGGGAGACATCGTTATGTTTCAGCAATAATGGTATAGTTTGTAAGGGATATAGTAATTGTGCAAAGGGTATAATTTTATATAAGTAAATTCTGCCAAACAAGGCTAAGATAGGTTGCGCCATGAATTCAATTTGTTAACTAGCTTCATGAGTAATGGGGTGAAATTTAGTTAGTAAAGCGAGGCTGGTGTTTTACTGATTTTGTAGGTAGGGGATGTGCTGGTCGGCAACTGCAAAGCAGGTTCCAGACAGCCAGGTCCTTTGAGGTCTGGAGGTAAATAGCAACAGCTTACTCTTGGTAACACTGGTTTTGAAGCCTGCATGATGGCTAAAATTTTCAAGCATGGTAAACATGGGCATGTCCTGACTCGGGTTAGAAGAAAAAAGGAGAAGATCGTAGACGAAGAATGCTGAACGTAGGAAATGAGTACGAAAGGGTATGCCCGTAATGCTTGAGTGAGTTTTGAGTTATCGGGTTAGAGGTTCCAAGGCCATACTAAATAATAAAGGGGACAGCAGGCAGCTCGATTCTGTATTTGCGAAAATTTGCAATTGCGCGTGATTGCGAAAATATATTTCGCAAATAATTCTACTAATATTTGATTCTGTATTTGCGAAAATTTGCAATTGCGCGCGATTGCGAAAATATATTAGCAATCATAATCACCTTACAATTACCTTCAAAATGAATGGTCACATGCTATTTATGTTCGCACTGCGAATATATATTCGCCATCCGTGCCCATAAGCATCCCAATGGTGAAAATCGTGAATATTCAAAATTGCGAAAATCCGCTGCCATATTCACGAAAAGTTCTCGAACAGCCAATATGTATTGGCAATTCGAATACTCGAGCTCAACACTCTTCATCAGCGGTAGGAAAATATTCTCCTGCTGTCCACAGGTGATGAATTCTTTTTTTTTTTTTTTCAAATGTTTTATTTTTTGAAAAACTTTTACAAAATACATTAAACACAATTTGTGTGTAAAACAATCCCATAAGAAATCACAGGTCATTAAGGTATACAACAATGCATACATCAAAAATTGTCAACAAGAAAAACTTAGTGACGGCTGGGATAGGGAAGGGAGAAAGGGAACTGGACTGTCTTAGGGAGGAGAATAAAAGGTAGGTGAAAAATATAAAGAGTATAAGAATAGAGTAGACGGAAAGGAAAATAGACAGAGGATAGTTGCAGAATACAACCAAAAATTTAAGAAAAGGGGGTTTAGTTTGTGAATCTGGAAAAAGTCTCCCTCCTTTTGTTGAGAGTTGAAAAAAGGTTCCAAGCTGACCAAGTCAATTCATAAATGTCCTGTTTGTTTTGGAGGGATAAAGACAGGTCTTCCATCACCCGCACTTCTTTCACTTTGTGTACGTAGAAGGTGCAGTGTTTTTCCAGCGGATAGCGATACAGGCCTTCGCTGCATGGATGAGGTGTAGTGATGGCCGCAAGGTGGACAGTTCGGCGGCGAACATCTATTCGCCCTCCTTCTCGCCGGCGAGCAGTACGGGTGTTCGACCCGCCCCGTTCGCCGGCGAGAAGAAGATCTCTATTCTTCCTCCGGCAGGATCAGAACCTGCGAGATCGTGCCGGAGGAAGAATCTTTTCACTAGAAGACCGGGCATGAAGCCGGTCGTCTAGTGAAAAAACCGGCTCGGAGCAGGAAGTGACGTCAGTGACGTCACATCCGGCTCCCTTAACCAGGAACTATGCGTTCCAGGGATTTTTCCGATTCAAATTCCCCGCCTAGAGGCAGGGAATTTGAATGTGTCCGCGAACAGGCGGACGGCGGACTTCTTTAAAAGTCCGACCCGTCCGTTCGCGGACAGTCCAGGCCGATGTTCGGCCATCACTAATTTGGGAGGAGTGGAGGCTCTTAGCAATACGGCATGAATGGTCGCCAATGTGTGGTGAAGAGGGCCATCTGAACAGTACAATTGTTCAAAGGCCGTAAGAGGTCTTTGGAAAGTATTAATCTCAGGTAATGTGTTAAGGAAATGGTGCAGTTGTAACACCCTCCAAAAATCTAGATTGTATGGGCCACGTGGTGACATCAGATTTTCAATAGAGGGCCATTTAGTCAATGTTGAATAGAATTGCACTACGTCCATTCGTTGTGTGATGAATTTGTTAAAAGGGCCTTTCAATGTCCCTAATGGGAAAGAGGGGTTTCCAATGATAGGGAAGTGCAGAGAGTTTGTGTCAGTGGGGAAAAGTATATTTAATGAATTTTTACAAGAGATTAAAGTTGGAGCAACTGCTGGGTGTAAGCGCAGGGAGGGGGGCATTACTCCAGTAGACAAGAGGAGATGTTGAAGGGGGAATTCACAGAAGGATTGTTCCATAGTTACCCATTGTTTGTGTTCAGAGTGCCTGTGCCAATCTAGAAATCTTGTTAAATGAATGGCCCTATGGTAATTGGTAATATTGGGGAACGAAATGCCACCTTTTAGTTAAGGGAGGGACAATGTTTAATGAGATAGTCGAGCTGGTTTGTTTGGCCAGAGAAAGCGTAGAAAAAGTGAGTAGAATTTGTTGAGAAAGGTACGTGGGATTTGTATCAGAAGAGCTTGGAATAGGTAAAGGAAAGATTGACATTTTAAGGATATTGCAACATCCAAATCAAGAAAACCATCCACTGTTTTATTTGGAAAGCAAAGATTTGACTTTCTGGAGAAGTGGGGGGAAATTTAATCTGAAGATGTCTTTAGGGTATTTGAGAAGTTTGGTCCCCAGGTAGATAATGGTCTCCTTTGCCCATTTGAAAGGAAACAATGATTTCAGAGTTTGTAATTTTTTAGGTGTAATGTGGACGTCTAGAGTTTCGGTTTTCTGAAAATTAATTTGGAGGTTAGATAGATGTTTGTATTTGTATAATTCCTTTAACAGGTTTGGCAGGGATATTTTAGGGTTAGTTAAAGTGAATAATAAGTCATGGGCATATGTGGATATCTTATGTTGCTTTTAGTTTATCTTAATGCCTTTTATGTCAGTATTAGTTCTGATATGGCGTAAAAAGGGTTCAAGAGAGAGAACAAATAACAAAGGTGATAAGGGGAATACCTGTCTGGTCCCATTGGATATTGGAAAGGGGGAAGAGAGGACTCCATTTGTTTTAACTTGCACAGTGGGATTTGAGTAAATCGCCAACATCCAATTAAACATATGAGATCCTAATCTGAGGTATTTGAGCGTTTGAAAAATAAAGTTCCAATTTACTCTGTCAAACGCTTTTTCGGCATTAGTGGCAAAGCAGATTAGGGGGTGTGCTTGTAGAGTTAGCTAAATGGATTAGATTCATCATTTTGATAACGTTATCTCTTGCCGGTTTTGATGTGTTTTATGGCCCATTCCAGTTCTAGTTCTGTAATTGGTGCTTCTAAAGCCTCAATTGCTGAACAAGGAAGTTTAGGGATCTTGGAAGATTCTATGTATTCGATTATTGTTGGAATATCGGATCTCAAATTGTATAGGGAACTGCAGTAATTTGCAAGTGTGTTTGCTATGTTTTGTTTTGTGTTTGGTGATGTCCTTCACGATCGATTATGTAGGGAATATATGATTGAGCTTTTTGCTCTTGTAAGGCGTTAGCCAACAACTTGCCACACTTATCACCATGTTCATAATATAGTCTTCTGCAGGGCTTTTTTTCTCAGAGAAAAGGTGGTGAAACTCACCCCAACACCCCCCAGGAATGGTGAGGCCACAACATACACATATGGTATAGGACATATACACAGTCATACAGCTGTGACACTGGAGGGGGGCCCCACCCCATATACTACACATGTGCTACTCAGTCTGGCTCCTGCTCGCTGCTCATTTTCCCCCCTCACCGGGCACCAGTCCCGGGCAGGCTGCACATGGCGGCGAACGTTCCTAATCCCTCGAGATCTGTTGCAGGAGTTCTCAGGTCTCCCGGGATTTGGCCTGGAAGCTAGCTATTCGCGATTATAAAGAATCAGGGGCCAGGCTGAAAATAAGCCAGAAAAAAAGCCCTGGTCTTTTGCATCTGATCGCTCTAAAGAACAGAGTCGCTCTGGAGTTGTGAGTGGAGCATTTCTAATTTAGCTAGGCGAGGGTCTGATGGATTTTGTGTATGAGTTTTTATAAGTTTTTGGATGTTGTTTAAAAGGTCACCCACTGTTTTTTTCGGACCATGAAATTTCCCTGATTGAGGCATCTTTAAATAGGTGGAGATCTCTGTGTTGGGTGAGGAAAAAATCTATATATGAGTATATGTATTATGTATGTGTATGTATATGTGAGTAGTATGTGTAATCTCTTGAAGAGGGGTGGAAGACTCTCCAGATGTCAATGAGCTGTGTTTCGTGAAGTTACCTGAGAATGTGTTTGGTGGTCGACCATGGAGGGATAGAGGAGCCTGAGGATGAGTCAAGTATAGGTTGCAATGAGGTATTCAAATCTCCCCCAGAATAAGTGCACCTTCAATGAAGGGAGTTAGAGCTGCAATGGCTGAGAAGAAAAATCTGTCTTGTTGTGAGTTTGGGCTGTAGATATTGGCTAGAGTAATTTTAACATTTCCTATTAGGCCTTTTAAAAAGATGAAACAGCCATCTGAGTCTACGTGAAAATCGGTAAGTTGCCAGGGAATGGTTTTAGAGATCAGTACTGATACACCTTTAGATTTGGAGATAGGGGAGTTACAGTGGTAATGGGTGGTGAATAGTGATGATCACGAATATTCGGATTCCGAATATTAATCGCGAATATCGGCAATTCGGAAATTCACGAAGATGGTGAATATATTGCCGAATATTCGCAATTCCGGATATTCGGTATTTTTTTTCCATTACACACACCTCTCAATGCAACAAATGGACAAATGGGAAGGCTGCAACAAGAGCTTAGCCACACTTCCTGCGACCATCAACAGTTTTTAAATCCAATATTGGGGTGATGCGACTATTCGGAATATTGCGAAAATCTGCACTTTAGAAAATTCGCGAAAATCACTTTAATGACGTCCAAAATTCGCAATTTTTTTCAACACGCCCCTCAATGCAAGTTAAACATATATTCGCGAATATATAAAATTCGCGAAATTCGCATAAAACTCGCATAAAACTGCCGAATGCGAATACTGCCGAATGCGAATATTTTCCGAATGTTTTCCCAAAAATTCTCGGCATGCCGCGATACGAATGTTGCCTATGCCGCTCATCACTAGTGGTGAAATGCCTGTCTCTCAGAACTGGTATGTTATCTTGGCAAAAGTGGGTTTCTTGAATGAAGGCAATATGCGCCCCCTATTTTTTTAAAGTGTTAAGGAGAATTTTTCCTTTTTCAGGAATGTTAAGGCCCCTTGCATTCAGGGAGACAATTTTCGGATCGTCCATGCTAGGACAGGGCAGATTAACTGTATAGAAAAGTAGGCGCGAGTGAAGAAGAAAGACTTGTTAGATAAAGTAGGCGGGTAAAAGAAGTGAAGAGAGAAAGGAGAAGACTGTATGGGGAGGGGGGTTTGGAAGGGGGTATGTCAATGATAGGAAGGGAGGGAAAGTTTATCTGGTGTCACAAAAAAACTATAATATATACATTTGTGGAGGAAATTCCTCTCACTGTCTCTATAAGTACTGGATCCACAAGATCCAGGCTTGTATAGACTGTCCTAGTTGGGGGAAGTGGACAATGCTTCTGGTGTCCAAAACAAGATGGCAAAAAAGTGCGGGTGTAATAATATTTGCAAATGTCCCGGCTCTGCCCTATGAGATGTAGATGAATGAATCTAGGAGAGTAGAGAGTAGAGTGGAGGCTTAGCAAATAGGATGTATGAATAGTATGTTGCAGGGTCAGGGGGTTACAAATGAACCCTTAATATTGTATTGGTCTAGGGACCATTTCTATTTATACAGGGGTGAAATCGTAAGTTGGTATTTTGCAACCTGTGTTAGGCCAGTTCGGTTTTAGAAATGGGGATATAAAGTGTAATGGAAGAAGGCATGTTGTTTAAAATTTCTAGTGTACTCTTTTACACTGCTTTTTCCCTTCTTCCTCTGGGCACGGTAGTGAGAGATTGAAAGTATGTTCCATGGAGCTAAAAGACCGGATTACCAAGTCTGTTTTGTGAGAACGACAGTAGAGAATAGGTTACTATGTACCTTTTGAGTTTGATGTATTCTTACATCATATAAAGTTTAGACATCATAGGTTAACCTAGATAACTTGAGAACCCCATGGGCCATCAATGAATAACCCAATACTCAATACTTAGTTATGGGAATATTAATAGTTATTCCTATGATGACACACAAGTGTCAGTATACAGGTAGATATCGCTGATATTATGGGTAAAGTCTGTCTCAAGTGCTTCCTTGCAGAACACCTGGGACAGAGGGGAATAAGTAATGTTCAGGATAAGGCAAACACTTAATTTTATTATAGTCCAGACATACGATACCCAGTGTGGAGAAGGTACATAATGTTGTAATAAGATGTTCGAGATGATGGGTTGAATAGTTATCTGTGGTAGTCTTCCGAGTCTTCTGTAGATTACAGCAAAGAGTACCTGTATAGATAAAAAATTCTATTATAGGCAAAGAAAACGAGTCAACATGGTGTAAGAACGGTTACGGCACCCCATGCGTGTGTAGCTGCTCCAGGAAGCTCCCGTTTCCAAAGGATAAAATCGGCCTACAAAAACTCCCACCACACGGCACACAGGTCCCATCTCCTGCTGTGAAACCCCCTGGAACCAAATGGATCGCATCCTGGGCTCCCCGAAGAACTGGGCACGCTAAACCACACGCAGCTGTCACTCCATACCTCGCCTGAAAAAATCGAGGATGACGTTGGTCCCCCTAGCAGACGAGCGCTCACACTTTGACAATGAGGATGCTGCATACCTCAAAATCGCACAAGTTGTAGCTCGGATCCTCACACCTACTATCCAGCAAGCAGTTGACTCTGCCATCACAAAAAGCTTGCCTGCAGTCAAACAGGAGGTACAGCTACACTCCAAGCGCCTTGCTGAGGTGGAGTCCAGGATCTCTTCCTTAGAGGATTCCCTCACCACCTCCTCTACCGCGGATGAGGACATCAAGGGCACGGTAGTCATGATGAGAGACAAGCTCGATGACATCGAGAATTGATCCAGGCGCAACAACCTGAGGATTCTTGGCATACCTGAATCCATCTGCACAGCCTAGCTGAATGAGATCTGCTCCGCCATCATACCGGGGGAACTCGGACTCCCCTTCAACTGCAAGGTAGAAAGAGCACACCGCCTAGGACCCACTGAACCTCTACTGAACCTCGACTATTCAGCGGAGGTGTCCTGCAGGCGCAAGGAATTCTACTAGGTATGTGCACTTATGGTGTCCAAAACTGACTGCTTTACTTTGGCATACCCAGCTACCCTGCGCTACCCTTGCCAAGGATGGCACCCCTCAATCCTTCACTGACCCAGACGCAGCACTGACCTTTCTACAAGCACAAGACTGCCCAACACCCTCAGGGGACCCGAACGATGTTCCATGATTGTTCCTGCAACACCTCGTTCCCTTTAAGGGTAACTACTCCCATGTGCTTAACTCCCTTTTTTTATCCTTTCCTCTAACTGACATCACTTTCTCTGAGTTTCTGAACTCTGATTTCTACGTGACCACCATGCATGGGGAAAAAGAGAAGTCGACTACTGGTATTGTTACCCAAGTTTACACGTCTCTATCTGGGAGATTCACCCATTGAGACCTGTTTTTCTGTTTGTTTTCTGTTTTTATTTGAATTTGTTAGTGCGCCCCATACCCATCTTTAGAGGGGAATTTTCACCCACAATGCACATCTGCCCCATGATAATGTACACACATTTCAACCCTCCTTCTCTGATATGCTCTTACTGTTTCAGCTAGTAATGTCATGTAACTCTCTGACAGTTAATGAAAGTATTGTAGATAAAGTAGTGTCATGGAATGTTAAAGGCCTCCGCACGCCTCAAAAGTGGATCCAGATCCTCTGCCACCTTCGTACACTCAAACCTGATATAGCCCTACTCCAAGAGACCCACCTCAAGGCTGAGGAGTTTCACTTAATGAAACAAATGTGGGTGGGAGAGGTTCGTGGCTCTTTTGCCCTAGGCAGATCTACCCTACAATATCAACTGCTCTCTACTGCTGGTTTGCCAGGTGGAAGGGGTGTCTGAGCTAACATAAAAGTAAATGACTAGAGTTGAGCGGACACCTGGATGTCAGTGTTCGACGAGTTTGCCCGAACTTCGCCGAAAAGTCTGGGTTTGGGACTCGAACCTGAATCAAACATCATCCCGAACCCCATTGAAGTCAAGGAGGACACAAAATTTTCAGCACCAAAATCGCTCTAAAACACTCAGGGAAAGGGCTAGAGGGCTGCAAAATGACCACAAGAAGTGGACTAATGATCTTATAAAAGCATCAAATAAAGACAAATTGTCATAAAATTCAGATTGAAGTGAAAAATTAGGAGATGGAGAAGGTCAGTATGGAGGAGGGGGCAATGAAGCCCACGGTGAAGTCAATAGTTGATACCAGAAATACATCTCATTTCTCATTCCAAGGAAAAATGTCCATTTTGTGGCACTACAAAGTTGCCACTACACTACAGGCAGAGAAGGCTGCAAAAGCCATGACACACCTATAACACACAGAAGGACAGCATTTCAAGTGGCAGCAATTTTAAATGCTGGCATTCAGGGCCTCCTCCCAAGTGCACAAAGCACTCTTGGAGACAGTAAAGGGGGCATAAAACTCCAGCTCCAAGAAGTACACAGACCATGGCAATACAAGAGTGGAATTGGCCAGCCGGAAAACACAGAAATCCTGGCATTCAGGGCCTCAAAGCCTCATTTTGTTTTTCCACTTTGAGACAGTAAAGGGGGCATAATACCCCAGCTCCAAGAAGTACACACATTGCCGCTCATCAGTCGCAGACAATTTTAAGAGGCCACAGACGCTGGAACAAAGGGCCTAAACTTTTTTGTTTTTTTCTCCTGGATTGGAGACCGTAAAAGGGGCATGTTACCCCAGGCCATGCAGAAAAGACCACATAGCAGTCTAATGGGTTTTTCCAAAAATTGTCCAGGCACCAGTCAAACTGGCCGACAATGAACTTTTTTGTTATCTTGCTTTGGAGACATTACAGGGTGCTAGGATCTCTAGGCCACCAGTTAAAAAATTGCACATGACTTTGATGTAGGACCACTAAGCGACAGGAATAGATGGTCCTAAAAGCCAAGATGCGCTGATAATACAGTTTTGTTTTTGACACTAGTGATGAGCGACTAGGCAATATTCGAATTCGCGTAATTTCGCGAATATCC
>CM070037.1:84502375-84546531 GCA_036250615.1 Ptychadena robeensis
GCGATATTCGAGCTAAATATTCGAAAATCGAATATTCGAGCTCAACACTATTTGACACCCAAAAATTTTCATTGATCTACTTTTACCACTAGGAGGAGTAGGATGAGGAGGTGAGTAAGGAGTAGGAGGTTGAGGAGTTGGGAGAAGCCGCTGTGTTGGTGGAAGCGGAGGTGGAGGAAGTAGTCGTCAACACTGTGTTTTGTTGAAGGCCAATTTGGGCAGATCCCAAAACATGGGGAAAAGTATGTAAGCCAGATTAGACTACAGGCTGGATCAGGCTTTACTCTGCACAAGGTATGTTAAAGTCTTGTGGCATCCATGCCTGGTTCATTTTAATGAATGTGAGCTTGTCCACGTTGGCTGTGGACAGGCGTCTGCGCCTCTCAGTGATGACTACCCCTGCGGTGCTCAACACACCTTCTGACAAAACATTGCCGCAGGGCATGACAGAAACTCCAAGGCATAAAGTGCAAACTCGGGCCATGTAGACAATTTGGAAATCCAGAAGTTGAATGGGGCAGACCCATCAGTCAGTACCTGTAGGTGTGTGCACACGTACTCATCCACCATGCTGATAAAATGCTGCCTCCTGCTAACACGTTCGTTATCTGCCGGCAGTGCTGGTTGCTTTTGGGGGCCTAATAAGGTTTTCCACATGTCGGTCATGCTAACCCTGCCTTAAGTGGTGCTGGCCATGCCCCTTTTGCGCTGGCGACTTGGTCCTCCACCTCCCTCCCCATCTCCTGTTCAGGAATGCCACCAGCAGCGCCTCCACCAGCGAACGCTTGTGCTCTCGCTTTTCATCACGCTCCAGTGATGAAATTAAAGAGGACATGCTGTCCTTGCAGTGTGGATCCAGCAAGGTGGCCACCCAATACTTAGGACAGGTGATGATGTTAGCAACACATTGGTTGTTGCACAGGCACTGCAGCATGTAGGTGCTCATGTGTGCCAGGCTGCCCATAGACAATGATGAGCTGTCCTCTGTGGGAGGGGTATCATCTATGTCCTCCGTGTCCCCCCAGCCTCGCTGCAGTGATGGTCCTGGGTTGCATTGGGTGTCATCCTGCTGGGAACCAAGTTCCTCCTCACCCTCCTGCTCCTCATCCACATCCTCATCCTCCATAACTGTGCCCGATAAGTTTCGGAATGATGACATCTCTTCCTCCTCATCCTCCTGCTGCTCCTCCTTTACCACATCCTCTTCCATCAACGCTTGCAGTGTTTTTTTCCAAGAGACAGACAAGTAGGACAGTGATGCTGAGAACAGCGTTATCGGCACTGGCCATGTTGGTGGAGTACTCGAAACACCACAGCACATGGAGGCCCACTCGGGAGAAGTGAAATGTTGCTGTTCAGCAGACCGACTGGCCCATGCGTGCTGCAGCTGAAACTCAACTATTGCCTTCTGCTGCTCACACAGTCTCTGCAACATATGCAAGGCGGAGTTCCACCTTGTGGGCAGGTTGCTTATGAGGTGGTGAGCAGGAAGGCCGAAGGTACGCTGCAGGGCAGATAGGCGAGCGGCAGCAGGGTAAGCGCGCCTAAAGCATGTGCAGACCACCCACACTTTATGCAGCAGCTGAGACATATGTGGCTAGTTCTTTAAGAACTTCTGCACCACCAAGTTCAGCACATGCGCCAGGCAAGGGATGTGCATCAAACCGCTTAGGCCCAGAGCTCATTGGCAGCAACCACTCTTCAGTCTGATTTTTGATGGCGGTCCAAAGTTCATATGCAGTGTGCAGTTTATCCCCCAAAGACAGGAGTTTTAAAACTGCCTGCTGGCGCTTACTGTATGGACAGCATTTCAAATGCAATTTTGAAATGCTGGCATTCAGGGCCTATCTAGCGTTTAGGAGATGGATGGCATGTGACATGGTGGAGACGCTAGGTGACCGTGGCGGTGGTGTTTCTACTGGATGGACTGCTTTATTTTTGTCTTTAAGAAGCTGAGTCCACTGCAGCTCGTGTTTGGCACATAGATGCCTAGTCATGCAGGTGGTGCTACGGTACAGAACATTGATGCCTCGCTTGAGGCTCTGATTGCAAAGCATGTAAAACACTTGTGTCTTGTCCTCAGAAGATTGTTTGAAGAAATTCCACACCAGGCCTTTGACTCTCTGGGTGCCTGGTTGCGGTGGACAGCAGCAGACTGAGCTCCTAGGCCACGGCCTCTCGGACTCTGCACCGTGCTCCCTCTTTTGCTGTGCTGGGGGCTATGTGCTACCTCGACCTCTTCCTTTCGAAGTGCACACGTCTGCCACCTGACCTTCATCCATGTGGGGTCTAGGATCTCATCATGCTCGCCATCATCTTCCACCAAGTCTTTGACCCTTCTTGGCAGTCTCCACATTGTAAAAATGCGCAGCAGTTGGTATCTGTCTCTCGTTATCATCCTCATCAGACACCTGCTGAGCAGGTCCTTTCATCTCCACATCTTGCGAGAAAAGCGGTTGACCATCAGTGCACTCAATCGTTTCCACTTCTTGGGCAGTGCTAGGTGGATGGCCCATGGCAAAATGTGTCCATGTCATCAAAAAACAGTAGAGGCTGCTGCATGACTTGGAGCTAAGGTTGTTTATCAGTTTTGCCAGAATTCATGAAGATAGACGGATGTCGAGCTGCAGAAGGTGCCAACTGTGCGCTTTGAGAATAAGACCGGGTGGCAGACATGGAGAAAGAGCTGGAGCCGCTAGCAGCCACCCAATCTACTATGGCCTGCACTTGTTCTAGCCTAACCATTCTAACAGCGGTATTGGGGCCTACAAAATATAAAGTCCACTGAAATATGTGAAATTTGAAAAAACTTTTTTTTTCACAGAAAGTGTGGAAAAAATTACTGTTACCACAGAAATTTGGTATTTTAACCTGACAATTTTTTCAGATGAACCACAAAATAGTAAGTCAATGGAAATATGTGAAATGTGAAAAACTATTTAAATTTTTCCCTTAAAGTTTGGGGAAAATTACTGTGACTACAGAAAGGTGGTAGTTCACCCTGACAATTCTTTTAGATGGACCCCAAAAAAAAGGAAGTCCACTCAAATATATGAAATGTGAAAAACCTTTTGTTTTTTCCCTGACCGTGTGGAAAAAATAAGTCAGCACAAAATGTGTTATCTGACCCTGTAACCTATTTAAGATGGACCACAAAAATAGAAAGTCCACTCAAATAGGAAGTTAAAGTTTTGTAACGATTTCTGCCTGCCTGCAAAACTCTCCATTCCTGACACACAATGTGCCTCTCTATCTGTCCCTTTTATATCTGCCTATACCTTTCTCTCTTTTAAAACTAGCAGCCTATCTCTCCCTACAACAGCAACACGTCCTGTCTCTATGCCTGCACGTTTAACATTGGCAGCGCACTGGGACTCGCCTTTATATAGAGGCTGGCTCACATGTGCACTGGCCAATCACAGAGGGCATGACAGTGAGACATGCCTAGGGCTGAAATGTAAAAGGCTTGTTTATTTGGCTGCACTGCAGCCAATCAATAAGCTGTATTAATGGCGCATATGTCCTGTGTTCGGGTCCGTTGTGTGGAAACCCAGATATTCGCGTCTGTTTATCTCTATAAATGGCATTACCTTCTCTGTTTTCAATGTTTACGCCCTGAACTCCCCTACACCCTCATTCTTCCATGACCTGACAGGATGGGCTGCAATAGATAACTCAACAAAGGTGATTATGGGTGGAGAATTTAACACGACTATGCACCCCACAGAAGACCAACGTCCCGAACACTTCCAGGAGGCATATTGCCCTGCCTCCATCGACTCAGTCGATACAGGACTCTTTTGCTTAGTTTAATAACTTGATTGGAACACCCCACTAACAGAGAATTCACATTTGTGTCCATGGCCCATGGCTCACTGGCACTAGAGATGGTCGAAATTAATAAAATTTGATTCTACTTAAATTTCGAGTTTCCCAATCAAATTTCAATTCGACTGTGAAATTTCAACTTTTTTCAAGTCGAAATTTCTAAAGTCAAAAATTCGCATAACGCCAAAAATTTCCATAAAGCACTCAAAAAATTAACTTTGGGCCTAAAATTCATATAAGGTCAAAAATTCCCATAAGGTGGAAAATCTTCTGTATGAGCTAGAGCTATAATAGAAGAATCAGTGTACATAGTAGCAGAGCTTTCAAATCAGAACTGAAACTGCAAACAGTGATGTCACCATAAATCATCCCGAGACACCAGATCACACATGGAGCGGTGTCACTCACTGTAAGGAGGATGGCAATGGTGTCACTCACTGTTAAAAGGAATGGCAATCGGACGGCACTAACAGGTAATTGTTGGGGGCCAGGTTGATGAGCCAGTGAAGCAGAAGGGCAAAATAATCCACTTCACTGGCTCTGCTGAGCCCTGCAAAGTTGAGAGGGCACACCATTTGGGCCCCTTTGCAGCCAAATAACAAAGCCCCACGCCAAGTTATCATCAAATACCTCAACTTCGCTGAGAAAACCGCCATTTTGAGAACCTATCGTCAACGCCACCGTCTCTTGTGGAAGGTTTTAAGCTATTCCTCTTCGCAGATTACTCTATGGAGGTGTCCCGCAAGCGCATAGCCTTCTCGGCTGTGTGTTCCTGGCTCTACGAGAAGAAGGTGCGCTTTGCCCTGGCCTACCCGGCGCTGCTTCGATTCCAGACCACCGATGGCGAACAGCATTCCTTCACTGATCCGGACAAGGCCTCGTCCTTCATAGATTGCTTGGATCCTTCCCAGCTTAAACCGCCTTCACGCCGGGGCATGGATGCTCGGGCTGCCTCTCCACCCTTGGCTGGGATAGGTGATGTCCCTGCTGATCCTCCAACTGCCGCACTGTTGCAAGCCGTGGATGCCCCCTGAGTGTTGATTCTGCACCACCCATCAACTGATGGTGCTTCTACTACTGCTTATTTGGCTGTCATGGACTGCCCGGCACTTGCCTCATTGATCCCTCCTGACCAGCTCTAAGGTACAATTTTACTCACCGGGGTTTCATCCTGGGTGTGGTTCTCTGACACGTTCCTGCTGGTGTCTGGTGCGGGATTTTTTTTCTCCTACTCCCTCTGCTTTGATCCTATATGGGGAAAAAAGTTAAGTCCTCACACCCACTTCGCACAGTTGGTCTGAACACCTGTATCATCTGTTTTATTATAGCAGCTTGGGGCCGTTATCGGCTACCTGCCTGCACACTGGGATACATATGGTGTTTGGTTCTCCTGTTTTCTTTGTTTTATACCGTTTTTTGGTTATGTTTTTGGTTATTTGGCACATGTCTTTTTTTTAATCCCTATTGCTGACACTCTGATTTATGTGTGGTTTTACTGTATAACTGATTTGGGGGGTGGTTTGCTGCCCTGTACCTACTGTAGGTATACTTCTGCGGTCACTCATTCAGCCACTCCATGCGCGTAGTCTCGTGGAATGTTAAGGGGTTACGTACCCCCCAGAAACGTACTCAGGTGTTACGACACCTGAACCACCTCAAGGCGGACGTAGCCCTACTCCAAGAAACACATTTGCATGACCATGATTTCTTTAGGATGCGTAAATTTTGGGTGGGCGAAGTTCATGGTTCTTCTGCTGCGGGGCGCAAGGCGGGGGTGCTGATTTTGATTAAAGCTAACTTTCAAGGTCAGGTGCTGGCAACAGACATTCAAGACAGAGGGAGCGGGGTCCGAGTGGATCTACAGATCTCAGACTCAGTTTACTTCATTTTCAATGTTTATGCTTCTAACTCGCCGAGCTCGGAGTTCTTTAAGGAGCTGGCTGGATGGGTGGCCGCTGCACCTGGTGATAGGATGATATTGGGGGGTGACCTCAACACTGTGATGTCCCCTGTGCTGGATAGGAAATCTGCCAAAACCCCTATTTCACATACTATCCCTACCCCTCCGCTCACTCCGAATTCCTCCCTTTTACAAGGGTTCACGGAAGCCTGCGCCCTGCATGATGTTTGGTGGCTCCACCATCCAGTGGATACTGAATACACCTATGTTTCTCTGTCCCATGGATCCCTCTCTAGATTGGATCACCTCCTAGTTTCTGGGGTACTTCTCCCTGCATCATACACCCGATAGCCATATCTGATCATGCCCCAATCACACTGGACCTCCAACTGGGGTTCGGCTTACACTCCCCACCGGTGTGGTGTTGCCCTTCCTTTTTACTACAGAACAAAAATTTTTACTCAGTCCTCCACACGGCATGGGTGGAATACTCCACTTTCAACACCCAGCATCAATCCAACCCTGCTCTCTTTTGGGAGGCGGGCAAGGCATTCATAAGGGGCAGGATAATTGCTTATGCCGCCACCCAGAAAAAAGTGGCTCACAGTAAGTACCTGACTGCTAGTAAGGCCCTTAGAGAGGCCCAGGATCGCCTTTTTAGTTTGCCGTCCAAGGGGAATAGGGATTCCTGGTACTCATGCAAGTTGGAGTTTCCTGTAGGCCAAACGTATCGTTGCCTTCAAGGAAGCGCGTTACCGACTGCTTATCCATCGTTTTGGTAGTAAGGCAGGCCGTTTGCTGGCAAAGCTGGCCAGGGCCCCTATGGCCTCATCCTACATACCACGGCTCCACAAGGGGGATGGAGAACTTTGTCACACTCCCCAGACTGTCAACAACCTGCTCTATCAGTTTTACCGTAGACTGTATTCCAGGAGGGAAGGACTTTCTTGCCTCCTTACCCTTACCTCAGCTGACCCAGGAGTGCTTGGAGACCTTGAACGCTCCAATCACTCTCGAGGAGGTGGAGTCCACGGTGAAGTCCCTTTCTAACGCAAAGTCGCCTGGCCCAGATGGCCTCCCCGCGGAGTTTTACAAACTCCTTTGCCCTATGATTGGGAAGCCCCTTCAATCTCTGTATGCCTCGGTTTGGGAGGGGGGCCACTATTTCAGGACTGGATTGGAGGCCCATATCAGAGTACTTCCGAAGAAAGGCAAAGATCCACTGGAACCGGGCTCTGATTGCGCGATTTCATTGATCAATGTCGATGCTAAAATCTTTTCTAAAATTGTGGCCGACCGCCTGGCTTCCTTTTTGCCAAGCCTAATTCACCCTGTTCAGTCGGGTTCATCAGGGGCCGCTCCGCAGTCTCTAACATCCGCAGAGTGTTGGCGGCCTTGGAATACACCAAGCAACACCAAAAGGATGATGTGGTCATATTATCTCTAGATGCCGAAAAGGCGTTTGACAATGTCAACTTCTCCTGGTTGTTCTTGGTGCTAGAAAAGATGGGGTTTGGGGGCCCGTTCATACATTTTCTGCATCAAATGTATCTCCATCCAGTGGCGAGGGTCAGTGCCTCGGTGTCCTTTCGGATGCCTTCCCTTTGCAGAAGGGCACCCGTCAATGTTGCCCTCTGTCTCCGCTATTGTTTGCGCTGGCTCTGGAGCTTCTCTCAAGGTACCTCTTGGAGGGGGCTTACTTGACTGGCATTCCCATGGGTGGGGACACCCTTATCTCTGCTTTGTTTGCAGACGATATTATTTTGTTTTCGGCCAACCCCGCCCATGACATGCCAGTTGTCATGGAGACCCTTCACAAGTTTGAGGGCTTTTCTGGCCTCAAGATTAATTTTACCGAAAGCAAACTTTTACCCTTGACGCCTCATAGGAGGGGGGACTGGGTGACCACCATGCCCTTTTCAGTTGCACCCTCCCATATCACCTACCTTGGCATTAAAATCGGGAAAACCCCCTCTCAATTGTACTCACTGAATTACCCTCCCCTTATCCAGGATATTTGTAGACAGCTTGAGATGTGGTCCAATCTCCCCCTTACTTTATTTGGCAGGGCTCACCTTCTCAAAATGTCCAGTTTCCCTAGGATCCTGTACCCACTACAGATCATTCCCATCCTGCTTAAACATGCTGACGTCCGTCTCTTGCAGAGTGCATACACTAGATTCTTGTGGAAGAAAGGCAAGCCCAGGATTGCGTACAAAAAACTTACGCTGCCCAAAGTGGATGGGGGGCTGGGACTGCTGGACGTGAGATGGTATAATTTAGCTTGTCTCCTCCGCCATTCCTTTGATTGGATCAAGGGATCCTCCAGTTTCTCCAATTATGAGTTGGAACGTGGGATGGTTCGGCCGTGGTCGTTATCCGCCCTCCTTCATTGCCCCCCGGCTCAACTCCCTCCCAGGCTGAAACATAATGTCTTAATTCGTGACACGAATTAGCTTGGAGGGAGGCCTGGAAGATGTTTAAATTGCCCTTTAGAGTGTCTAGGTACCTACCGATCAGGGGCAATCCACTTATGCCACATTGCTGCGATTCCCCGGCCTACCAAACATGGGAGTCCCATAAATCTCGGTTTCGACCTTTGAGATTTTCCCAACTCAGGGCCATATTCCGCTTGCCTCAAGCTCATCTCCTTCATTATTACCAAATCATGAGTTTCTGGCGATCCTTGGGTATTACTCCTGAAGATGCCCTTCAGCCCCACCGGTTTGATGCATTAGTACAGCAACCGGCTACATCCATCTCCACTATTTACAAGTCTTTGCTCCTGACGGCTAATGCGAAATTCAGATTTATCCGCACTAAAGTCTGGGAGAAAGAGTTTACTACAGTGGACTTGGCGGACAAGCTCCTATGGGGCTACCACACGGTGGCCAAACTGATTAAGAGTGAACACTGGCGGGAAACGCAATACAAAATATTGCACAAGGCATATCTGGGATTTTATCTGATATCTTCCCCGGCACAACCTCATGTGTTGGCGTCGGGGTCCTGTCCTAAATGTGGCCTGACTAAGCCTTCCCTTAGTCATTGCCTGTGGTCCTGCTCTGTGATTAATAAGTACTGGCAGGCAGTGATTTCCTACATTTACAGGATCACGAGGGAACGAGTGTGTCTAGACCCGGTGCTGCTGGTGTTTGCGGTTCTTGACAGCGAGATCCAACTTCATATCCGTTCCTCCCTTTCGCAATGGGCCCAGCTCTGTCTGCTCACCGCCCGTCGGTGTATATTGCAGAACTGGTTATCCCCCTCACCCCCAGATGTTCCCCTGTTACAGCGTAACTTGGCCAACCTATTTAGCCTAGAGTGTTTGGCGGCAGATTCGGATACAGATAAGGCGGTGACGCAGTTTTTCAGATTATAGAAAAAGTATGTTTATCTGACACTGCCCCAGGAAGCCATTACACGACTGATGGTGCGACACCGCCATTCGACCTGGTACACTACTAACAACCTGCACAACACGCTGGGACCCCTTAAACTGCTGTGATGGGCTGATTGCTTGAGTTGATGTGCATACGCACTACTAGACAGTATATTTTGGACAACGAGGTCCTCTCGACGGGTGACCTCAAGAGTGTTATGGAGTGTCAGCGCTGCCCCTCTCCCAGTTCTCCCCCTTTCCTTATTCTTGGGTTGGAGGCTCTGGCTTCAAGTCAGCACCTCCTTTCTATCCTTTCGGTTTATCAGTTTACTGTGCCGTATGTTTTTGTTTTGGTTGTTATCTGTTGTGTGTTTGTTAGTTGTCCCTTTTGATACTGTAGTCACATTCTGCTTCGGAGATAACTGGCATTATATTTTACTGCTGAATGATGTCTTCTGACTCTGTATTATGGACACTGTTTGTAAACTAAAATTTCAAAATGTTTAATAAAAAGATTTATATAAAAAAAAATATCAAAAGTAAAAATGTTTAGGTTCAATTTGAACCCAATTTATACACAAACTTGACAGGTTAGAGCAAAACTTATTGTTTTCAAATGTTTCCCCAACCCTTCTCTACATCTCCAGCTATTTTTGTGAGTATACCATTTTCAGGGGCTTTGCAATAAGCTGACAAAGTTAGCTAGCACCATGCAAATTTTTCAAATAATTTTCCAATGCGAATTTTCACTTCCTCATGCGAAACTTCAAATAACATTTAAAAATGGCACGACAAATCAAAACCAAAGTTATTTTTTACTTTGAAATTTCGTATTTAGAGAAAATATCAGGCAGATTTTCGACTTTTTCAGCAAAAAGTCGAATGACCCCATCAAAATTTGACTATTCGAATTTTCAGCGAAAAAGTCGAAATTTCTACTTAAAAATTCTTACTGCAAATTTTTCGCCATCCCTAACTGGCACACCTAGATTATTTTCTGCTGTCCCCCTCCTTAATGACAATGACGATGAATACATCCATCCAAGACCTTGTGATCTCTGATCATGCCCCTGTTACGCAAAATTTGCGAGTCTGCCACACGCTACCCAGGCCACAAGCCTGGAGGTACCCTAACCACCTCCTCACCAACAAGGACTTCCCTTGCAACAAGGGTGGGAGGAATATGCACTCCATAATGCCGACTATCAGTTTGATCCAGCCCTGTTCTAGGAGGCTGGCAAGGCTGTCCTTAGGAGAAAGATTATGGCGTATGCCTCCCACCAAAAGCTCAATACCTGTTGGCCAGCAAGGCAATTTTTTTTCCAAAAATCTACCATTTCGACGGTTTCGAGTTAATTGCAAAGCCTCTGAACATGGTATCAACACCAAACTTGCTGGAGATGTAGAGAAAGTTTGGGGGTATACTCCAACACTACTAACACAAATAGTTTTTTTCACAAATGAAGTTCAAAGTCAAGTAAAAATTTCAAAAATCGGAATTTCGACTTTAACTTTGAACTTAATTTATGCAAAAACTACATGTGCTAGAGCCAAACTTGTTTTTTTTAAATGTTCCTTCAACCCTTGTCTACATCTCCTGCAATTTTAGTGATAATAACATTTTCAGGGGCTTTGCAGCTCACAAAGTTAGCAAGTCGAAAAATTCGACCATCTCTAGTCTCCGGGCCCTAATGGACTGCCTGTTTTAAATTGTTCTGCCTCACATAGGGGACTCTCTATGCTTACTTCCCCACCGCCTTTGAGGCGCACATCATACTTCTTCCTAAAAAGAATAAGGATTTGATGGACCCTGGTTCGTATGATCTCCCTTCTCAATGTCAATGCTAAGATATTATCTAAACTCATGGCGGACAGGCAGGCTGCTATCCTGCCCGCCTTGACTCACCCAGCTCAAGCCGGCTTTGTCAAGGGCAGACCGGTGGTGTCCAATATAAGGAAAGTTACTGCTGCCTTGGAATATGCTAAATTACACCCCAAAATGGACATTGCCATCTTATGGCTTGACGCCGAAAAGGCATTTGATAATGTTAAATTCAAATGGCTGTTCAAGGTGCTGGGATGGGATTTGGCGGCTCCTTCCTACATTTACTACAGCAGATGTACACCAAACCAGTGGCAAGAATTGGGACAACAGGTGTGATGTCACCTGCCTTCAGCCTCTAAAAGGGAACCCGTCAAGGGTGTCCACTCTCTCCCCTCCTGTTCAATCTGGCCCTGGAACCGCTATCGTTGCAGCTCTTATCCGATCCCTCTTTCAAGGGCCTACCAATTGGCAAAGAGGTTTTGCGCCTTGCGATGTTTGCTGACAAAATTCTTCACCCAGACCCAAAATCAACTACTCTGAAAGTGAGATACTTACCGTCACCGCCAAGAGACATGGACACTGGTTATCATCTACCCCCTTTCACCTGGCCAGCACTCACATCATGTACCTCGGGATACAGATAGGGAAGCTCCCCTCCTCACTATATGCCCTGAATTTTCTCCCCATCATCCAGGCCATAGTTAAAGAACTAGACATGTGGACATCCCTTCCTCTATCACTGTTTGGCAGAGCCCATCTTCTTAAGATGTCATGCTTCACCAAACTCCTGTATCCCCTGCAAACCACCCCTCTTCTCCTGTGCCTTAATGATGTGTCTACCCCAGAGAGCCTTTAACTGCTTCACATTTCACACCAAGTTTCCATCCATTTGCCACTGGCGGGTAATCCGCTCACTGCCTTTGAGGCATCGTCAAGCTAGCTAACCTCTTTGATAAATCTACTTACAATCTCCTCACCTTTCTAGATTTATGCAGTAAACACACCCCTCTCCTCTACTTATTATTTCTATCGACTCAATGTTATTGTAACGGTGGCTGCCGTACGCCGCCGTCACCTCCCTTCTTACCGTTGCAGATTTAGGCGCCTTGTGCAGCGGTGATTCTGATATTTCTACACACCCCTTCCCTCTTCCCTCAAGAGGTAGCGACCTGGTGATCCCCTCTGGAAAGTCTATCTCAACCATCAGCGGTATTGTGAATAACGAGTGGGTTCACTTAGACAACGCCCTTAGAGGAGGTAGGACACGTGGCACAGGGGGTCCACACCTGCTGCTCCGTGACCGTTATCCAGACGAGTAGTGACTATATCCAACGTGTACCACTTTCTAAATGTTTCAAATGTTTGTCTCATATCCAACATGTGTCCTCTTGGTCCAAAACCTTCCCAGACCATGATCTCCCGGATAAACTTCTAAGAGGCTAAGGAAGATAAAGGAAAATGGAGGTCAGAGTAATAAGGTAATGGCCACTATCCCCAGGAAATTCACTGAATTTCGGATAATATAGATACAGTTGACTCTATAAGCAAAAGAGTCTTGGGACTGCCCAGGGACCAAAGTAAGGGGATTTAGGTGTGACCCAGACCGGAGTTAGCCAACCACAAAGATAAATATGAACAGACAAAGTTCAGTATAAAAATCTAATTTTATTCATTATAAATATGGTAAAAAGAAGCCAATCGCAAAGAATTGGTTTGCGGCTAGCAGCCAAGGAATCTACCAGCCTCAATCAGGTCATGTCCATCAAAAACATAAGTAAATACACAGAGAGTGACAAAACATCCAAAATCAAAGTATAAGGTTGATAAACTCTTTAGCTTAGCTTATCGGTATGTCCAAATGTGTCATCCGCTCCTCGACGCGTTTCGGCCACTCTTGGCCTCCTCAGGAGGGGGGTGTGTTAAGTCTGAGTAAGATGGATGAACGGGGTTGAGACCCCAGTGGATATTGCCTAAAAAGAGAAAAAGAGAAAAAAAAAAAAGAGAAGGTCACAGAAGGATCTGGTTCCAACTTGTTCATGGTATTGCTTCTCAAAAATCACATGCATATGATAGAGGTACATATTGGGTATACATCATACGAAAACTCTTATTCGGCTTGCTTGCATTTGATAATAAAATTCATATAATTACACAGAACACGGTCTGTCTCTTATGATTGGTACATTCCGATCATGATATTGTTAGAAGGGATATACCTTCTTGCAAAATATACAGAAAAAACATAATTAATTGCTTATTTCGTACCGTATGTTCAATGAGGCATCGGATCCAGGCCAACGTCATTGACTATGAACCTGACAAGAAAGTTGTAAGGTGATGTCCTACAATTTGAATCGTAACACCAATATTCAGGCCTTCATAAAACAGGTCTCTAAGGACATATCCAAACTCTGTCTCCCACGGGATGATAAACAAGAAAATTTACCCCGAAACCTAAGATTGGCCCTGAAGAAACTCCATGACAACCACAAAATTGTCATCAAGCCCTCCCGATAAAGGAACAACCCTGAGTGGTACAGACCTATTTCCAAACTAAAAATAACCTCGTCGATAACCTGGTATCAGAACTTCCTTGAACAAACTTTACGGGATAACATTAACCCCAAAACTCTGTTTGATTTTCTCTGGGTGAAAAACCCACGAATTGCCACCTTCTTCTCATTACCCAAGTTACACACGACCCCACATGACCTACCGGGCAGACCGATAGTTTCAGGCAACGGCTGCCTCGCTATTACCTCCAGGCACAGGGAGTAGCTATGGGGACTGCTTGTGCACCCTCATATGCGAATCTGTACCTGGGGGTATGGGAGGAGTATGTCTTCTCTACCCCTTTTCTAGACCCATGGCGTCCACATATTCAATTTTGGAAATGTTACACCAATGATATCCTTATCCTGTGGACCGGTACTCCGGTTCCCTAATTAAGTTTGTACAACAGCTGCAGATCAATCCATTTAACTTGAAATTTACTCTAGATTTTTCACGTGACAAAATAAATTTTCTGGATTTGCAAATCTTTACCAATAACCTGGGCGACATCCATACCACCCTGTTTAGAAAGCCCACTGCATGAATTTTCTTGCTTCATGCTAACAGCTTTCACCCCCGCCCCCTGGTGAACAGTATACCCTATTCACAATATCTCAGGACCAAAAGGAACTGTTCTACTTTTGAACATTTCCAAATTGAGGCCAACAAACTACGTACTAGATTATTGGAAAGAGGGTACCTCCAAAGTCTTCTAAGAAACGCTTACAACAATTTTTAGGCCCTACCTCGAGAACAGATTGTGAACCCTAGGGCCCTTCCTGATCAAAGAGGAGGGACTAATGATGTTACCCGAATAATCACCATGTACAATGACCAATCTGGGGTTTTACGCCGAATCCTACAAAAACACTGGCCACTATTGACACATGACCTATCCATATGACCATTTATCTCCACATACCCCCAACTTACGTTTAGACGATGTCCATCGATTAAGGACAAGGTAATTCACAGTCACCATACCCAAGGCGGAGTGAAAGGAAAAAGCAAAGTGAACTGTGGAAACGTAGAAAATGCAGGGAATGTCCTTTTATGTCAGAAGGCAGAAAGTTCACAGAATTCAACATCATATTACATGTCAGACATCAGTAGTGATCTATCAAATGGTCTGCAAGTGTAAAAGGTTCTACGTGGGGAAAACTAAGCGGATCCTAAGGATACGGGTTCAGGAACATCCTCAACGGTGACATGAGTACACCTTTAGCATATCATGTGAATACATGCCAATAACCCAAATGTTAAATTCACAGTTTTGACCCATATCCCAGATGGAGCCAGAGGAGGCAACATAGATGTTTTACTACTTAGAAGGGAAACAGAATGGATCTTTAATTTGAAAGTGAATATACCCCCTGGACTCAATGACACCTTGAGTTATATCCCATTCCTAAGATCAGAGATGACAGTGAACAATTTAGGATGAACAGGACCTCTTTTGATGTAACTTAAGACAAGTGACTTAGGACATAGAAATGCTGTTAATTTGTCTAACTGGTGTGTAAGGTTATCATTTGACAATCCATAATGTCCATATATTTCGAATATCTGTTCATATGTATCGGTGGGGGATCGGATTAGAACCCCAACCCTTGTTTTAGGGGTACCCAATTTGGGGACCAAGGGAGGGGGGGAGAGAGGAGTGATGCGGTGGTAGGCCCCCCGGTGGTGCATGTTATTCCTCTCCCCAATTGGACGCTCCCCTATAACATTCAAGGGATCTTCCCCTTAGCCCAAACACGGTCTCCACTCGGTGCTCTCCCTTTCCCCCTCTCTTCCTCCCTATACATCATCCCCAGGGCAGACGAATATCAATGTGAATGGATGGTAGAGTTGTATGTGCGCATGTTGTTTGAATGTGAGTTCACGAATGAACTTCTAGTTTTAGTAGTACTTAGCACAAGTCCAATTATGATTCCTTGATCAGACACCTATGCCCCTCTTTCTATATATTCCCTTTCATCTTAGTATTAGAACATAGACCCCACACTAATTTTTCACTATATCCTGTCAAATTTAGACCCCTCATCACATTTATATATAATTTTTCACATTTCTCCACACTTGTTAGACCACACATTACTTGTTCATCACACCTTCATCAGCACTCACCCCTAATCACTCATTCCACCCCACACATGTTTGTGCTCTTTTCGTTTTTCGTTTCTTCCTTCCTCTTTCCTCACTCTTTTTTTCTTCACCTCTTCTTTATTCACACCAACACCATACACTATTTTACTCAACCTTTTGCTCATATACTTTGTCTTTAACCCTCACTTTTGTAAGTGTTCCTTTTTCTTTTTTGTTTGTTTCCTGAGGATAAAATCTTTAAAAATAAAAAGTTTACATAACACATAGTGAAAATTCTTTTGAAGTGTTCCTTTTTCAATTCCTTCCTGGTGTTCTTCACCACTTTGTCATTCTTTTCCTCCTTTGGTTCTCTTATTATGTTTCAATTCTAAACCTTCTTACGGAGTTTGCTTTTTTACTTTTGTTTTCACTTCACTGTCCCTTTTCCTTTATTTCACACACATCATTTACATTCATTATTATTATAATATGTTATTTCACATCCACTCACTGACTCTTATATTCATTTAATCCCACACGCACTTACATACATGTGTCCGTGTTGTCTAGGTTACGGATGGCCTCTGTGGTTGGGTGGACTGAGGAGGAAGAGGGTGGAGGTACCCAATGGGAGGTTCCCCCTTCCCGACGGCAGTGATGTCTCAGTGAGGCTGCCGGCGTCCTGGTCACCATGATGGCGGCAGGGGGAGTGGTCTCCTACATGCGGTGTGTCGGCGGTCTCCATGGTGGCGTAGTTGTTTGGAGACTGGCCGGCGCCTGACGCGCTGGGATGACTGGGCCCTGACAGGAAGGTGGCGGGGGGTGCCATGGCTGCCAGCAGCCGATCGAGTAGTGCTGCGGCGGTGAGGGGGGCTACCCTGAGCAAAGGATGGGACTTGCTAGATGGGTATTCAACAGGACATCTAGGTTGATGACCTGTTGTGGGCAAGAGTGCGCTGTTCAGCGCAGGGTGTCCAGTAGGGGAGGGGGGGGGGCGGAACCCTTTAGTGGTGTCCACCCCTTTCTCCCTGATTGGTCTGAGGGGGCTCAAAAGCCGGCAGCCGTTCCTATATGCTTTGTGTGGAGGTGTGCTGCTGGATGTGGGTCCACCACTAGCCCCGAATGACTGGTGATTGTTAACCAGAGTTACAGGTAACCTCTTTACTTTTGATACCACATGATACCCATGACCTGTTCTACCTGTTATTTGTAACATTGTCACTGGAGGCATATCGGTGGTTGAGGAACCAATCTGGGCATGAGTGACGTGCATCTTTGGGGGAATGCAGCATGCTACATGCTACACCTGAATCCTTATTACTCCTCCACTATGGTTTGATAGTAATTAACCATAGTAATTAATGAACGAGTTCGCTGATGTATTCCTTCACCATTGCTTTACCCAGCCTTCAGTACCCCCCTCCTTCCAAGACGGCCTATGGACGTCTGAGGGCCTGGTTTGTGAGGAAACCTGCGGTGGAATTCCCTCGTCAGCCTTGGGGCGTGCACATTTTCCTCAGGTTCCCAAGAATTTTCTTCCTGACCATAACCTTGCCATTGGACAAGATATTGTAGTTTGTTCCTGTAAACCCTAGAGTCAAGAACATTTTCAACAATGTATGCCTCTTCACCTTGTACATCAACAGGAGGAGGTGGAAGCAGGACTCTCCCAGGGAAGGGATTCTCCTGAAACCGCTTGAGCAGGGAAACATGAAAGACAGGATGAACCCTCATGCTGCTAGGGAGCTGGAGGCAGAACATCACTGACTTGAGCGGCAAAGGGGAAAGGTCCCAAAAACTTTTGCCCCAACTTAGAGGATAGAACATGTGTTCTAAGGTGCCGGGTAGACAGCCAGAACTTGTCACCTATTTGAAAGGTAGGGGCTGCTCTCTGGTGTCTATCAGCTGTCCTCTTGTAATGGTCCTGAGCTTCCCGCAAAGTTTCAATGAACTTCTGGGTTTCCTGTAATGCCGTCAACCGTGTGGACACAGCAGGCATAGGGGTTGAGACTGGCAGGTCAGAAATAAAATTTGGATGATAACCAGAGTTCAAGAAAAAAGGGGTCTGGGTAGTGGAGCTGTGCTTAGAATTAGAATTAATGCTTAGATAGTCCACCCAATCGTCTTGCAGGTAACTGACAAAACAGCGTAGGTATTGCTCCAGAGTCTGATTAGTTCTCTCAGTCTGTTCATTGGATTGGGGATGAAAAGCAGTTGATAAATTGATAGAGATGCCAAGGGCTGTGCAGAAGCTTCTCCAGAATTTAGATGTGAACTCTACCCCTCTGTCAGACCCCACATCTTCTGGAATTCTATGCAACCTAAAGACTTCACGGATCATAAGCTTTGCAGTCTGTTCCGCTGTGGGTACTCCTCTGGCTGGGATAAAATAAGACGATCCACCACAACTAGGATAGTAGTCATATTGTTAGAAAGTCCATAGAAACTGACCCCCAAGGGCGTGATGGAACTGGGAGAGGCTGTAATAATCCGAGAGGAGAAGATCGAGGAGTTTTGTTTCTGGCACAGGTCAGACAAGAAGCAACATATTTCTTCACATCTTTTTTATAAGAAGGCCACCAAAAGGATCGGGATCAAAGATCTTCTGTCTTTGTAGCCCCAAAATGCCCCATGAGTTTGGAGTCATGTACTTCAACTCTAGCACATTTGGGGACATAAATGCAATTGGAATGAGTCTAGAAACCGTTCCGAAAAGTTAGGCTAACATCTGTAGGTGGATGAGCAAGGAGTGGGTCATTGTTGTACCCATCTTTAAGAAGAGCTAGAAACTCCTTAGATGTAGTGGCCCCCAGGAAGATCTTTTGAGGTAAGATGGTACAGTCTGGCTTGTTTTCTTCAAGGGGATAGAACAAGGTCCTAGATAGGGCATCTGCCTTACCATTCCTTAATCCAGGTCTGTAGAAGATCACAAAGTTGAACCTGGAGAAGAACAAAGTCCATCGTGCTTTTCAAGCTGACAGCCTTTTTGCAGAACGGAGGAATTCTACATTTTTGTGATCAGTAAGTCACAGGATGAATAGTCCCTTCCAGTAGGTGTCTCCATTCAGAGAAGGCATCTTTAATAGCCAGCAATTCTTTATTTCCAATATCATAGTTCTTTTCAGCAGCAGACATTAGATGGGAGTAATAAGCACAAGGATGAAGCAGCATCTTATCTCCAGTCCTCTGAGAAAGAATTGCTCCCACAGCATAGTCTGAGGCATCTACCTCCACGATAAAAGGTAGTGTGGGATCCGGATGTATCAGGGTGGGTGCAGAAGTAAATAAAGACTTTAATTTGGAGAATGCAACCTGTGCCTCCAGTGACCAGAAGAAGGATTCACCTTTCTTTGTCAGCTGTGTGATTGGCGCAATGAGAGAAATCTCTTATAAATCTCCTGTTATAGTTTGCAAACCCTACAAATCTTTCAATGTCTTTGGTGTTAGTTGGAGTGGACCATTCTACTACAGCTTTAATCTTAGCAGGGTCCATACTTAGTCCTTCTGGAGAAATGATGTAGCCTAAAAACTGAATTTGAATTTGTTCAACTCACATTTCTCCAATTTGATGTACAGACGATTGTTTCTTAGTTGCTCCAATACGGTACACACATGTTTGCGATTTTTCTCTAGATCCTCCAAAAAGATAAGTATATCGTCCAAGTAAGCAACAACAAAAACATTCAACAAATCTCTAAAGACATCATTTATGAAGTGCTGGAAGGTAGCAGGAGCATTGCACAGGCCAAAGGCCAAAGGGCCAAATGGGTATTCATAGTGTCCATATCTGGTTCTGAAGACGGACCTTCATGGACACGGATGAGGTTGTAAGCGCCCCTTAAGTCCAATTTAGTGAATACTGTAGCTGATTTTCAAGTAGTTTAGGGATTAAAGGGAGCGGATAGCAATTTTTAACCGTGATCTTGTTCAGTTCCCTGTATTCAATGCATGGCCGCAGGCTATGGTCTTTCTTGTCAACGAAGAACAGAGCTGCACCTGCTGGAGACGTAGAGGGTCTGATGAAACCTTTTTGTAAATTGTCATCGATGTACTCCTTGAGAACCTTTAATTCTGGTTCAGAAAGAGAAAAAATTTGACCAAATGGTATCTCAGCCCCTGGTAGCAACTCTTTTGGACAGTCATATGAGAGATGTGGAGGCAATTGATCAGCATTCTTTTTATCACAGACATCGACTAGATATTGACCGTATTGTGATGGAAGGTTGGCGTATTGCAGAGGAGCAGCTTTCTCTACTTGTGCTTCCTGGATGAAGGACTGACTCCGTAGACAATGTGTATTGCAAAAGTCTGAAGTGAATTTTATAGTGCGTGACCCCCAGTTGATAAAGGGGTTGTGGGCAGCAAACCAAGGAATGCCCAGAATGACAGGAAACTTAGGAGAAGCGATCAGCTGAAAACTGATGGTCTCATGGTGATTGCAGTCAATGTGAAGTTCAAGAGGAACAGTCTCATGTGTGATAGGCCCAGACGATAAAGGCAAACCATCAACAGTTTCCATCTCAACAGGTGCCATCTTGTTTAACACTTCTATATTGTGGCTCTGAGCAAAGTCAAAATCCATAAAGTTTCCCCCTGCTCCAGAGACTAACATGGCGGAGCATGTAATGTCACGTCCTTGCAGCAGGATATGAATAGGAATGACAAAATGAGAGAATTGAGGGCAAATTTTATTTCCATCATTTAGTAACGGGGAGACAGTCTGAGCAACAGAGTTTATTTGTTCCGGCTCTTTAAGATCAGTGGCAGCAATGGTTCTCTTTAATTTGTTGGGGCAATTAACAGCGTAGAATCCCCAGAATCCCCACAATAAAGACATAGGTTTTCAGAACACTGTATTTTTCTCTTGGGTAGAGATAGATTTCCTGATTGCGTCAATCTGCATTGGTTCAGGAGAGTCAGGTGAGCTTCTCTGTGCAGGTGGGCTAACAGAGAAACGCCAGCCCCCATTGTTGTCAAACTGTCCAAGTCTCTCCTTTCTTCTCTCAGTGAGTCTCTGATCAATGCGGATGCATAGGTGGATGAAGGCCTCCAGATCATTATGGGTCTCCACTCTGGAAAGCTCATCTTTCACCTGTTCAGAGAGTCCACGGCGAAATTGGCTCTTTTGAGCTGCTCGGTTCCAAGTGGTGTCAGCAATCCACCGGCGAAACTTGGTTTGTATTCTGCAACAGAGCGTTTTCCCTGCCGCAGGTTGTGTAGCTTAGCTTCAGCAGTAGCACAGAGGTTGGGATCATCAAACACTTGGTTCATAGCAGTTAGACGTTGCCACAGCAGCTGCAACAGTGGACTCCATGTGTAGGCGAGATTATTCTGTAACGATCTGCGGTCAGGCTTGGAGTCCAGTAGCTGAAACAGTAATGGCAGGATCAACAGGTAGAGAAAGGCAGCAAGCAGGAGCGTGGTCAAAACAAGCGTAGGTCTAAAGCCGGTGGTGTCGAGTCACAAAGGACAAGATAAAGAGTAGTCGGTTGTCAAAGCAAGTGTCGGTACAAGAAGATAATGAAAGCAGGAGCAGGGATAAACAAGAAGCAAGACACTGGCTGGAAGCACAATAATCTGGCATTGAATCACAGTTGGGACCTGTCTTTTATAGAAAGTCCATGGGAGGGGCCAAGGGTTCAGGGTTCACCAGAACTAAGTAACATGTGTCTAAGTGCAAGGTATCCGACAAGGTACTGAAGCAAAGATTCCAGTGGTTCAGAGGATAGAGCTGCTGCCAGACACTGGTGTGTCCCTGGGTTTGGATCCTGACACTGGGCCTGCCCAGCAATATCACAGTTCTGGCAAGACTTGATAAATTACATCCACCGCATAAGTAGTAAAACACTAGCCAGAGAACCCGTACTGTTGCTGTTTGCATACCTAGATAGGGACCAACAACAGGGAGTCAAATGCTCTCTTTCCCAATGGGCCCAAATCTGTATGTTGACCACCTGTAGATGCATCATGAATCAATGGTTGTCCCCCCATCCTCCCACAGTGCAGTTTCTGGTTTGATCCCTCAAGGATTTCTTTCACATTGAGAGGTTAACGGCTGACACACTGGGCGATGCATCTGTCACAAAATTCTTCCGTAGGTGGAGGAAGTTCCTTCAACACACTCTCTCTCCCCAGGAGGTAGAGCAACTAATGTTCCGATTCCGACACTCCACATGGTATGCCCAGAGCAACTTCCACAACACTTTAGCGGTACTCAAGGTGTGCTGATGTATAGTGAGAGGGGCAGATCTGAGTCTGCTCCCCCCTCTACTTTGAACAGGCCCTGTATGTATATAATTGGGGTATGATTTTGTGACGCTACTAAGTTAGTTTATTTTTTTTATATGTTTACCATTCTTTTTTGTTGTTGTTATGGTGTGTTTTTGGAAAAGCTACAGTTTTCTGTGCAATATATTGTTGATACCTGGATTGAACTCAACCGAACATGGAACTCTGTTTGGACTGCCTTAATATATCTGATCCTAGTGTTGAGCTTATATACGATTGTATTATGCTATTATTGCTCTGTATCTTTTCGATGTTGAAAATTGTGAAACACTTCAATAAACTATTATAAAAAAAAATTAGGAGAGAGTCTCCTAGGTAAAGCAAGTGGGGCCTAAAGACGAGGCGTCTGAGGGCGGTTTCTCCTGAGATTAGATATTGGTTGGTGAATCTCTTGTGCTAACCAATTCTGGATCTGTATCGGTGGAGTATTAAGGGATTTGAAGAGATCTGTCAGTGGGAGATCTGTCAGTGAGTGAACTAAGAATGTAGCTCTGTCTTTCTTGACAATAAGATGAAACTGGAATCCCCATTTGTAGGTGGCATTTATTTTACGGATCCGACCTATAGCGGCTTCATCACTCGTCTCATCTGAAGGGTGCGTTTGATAAGATCCGGAAGGATCTGAATGGTTGCCCCATCAAAATCAAGGGTGCCTTTTTGCCAGACTTGGCGCACAAATTCCTCTTTAATAGTATATTGGTGAATGCTTCAAATAATGTCTCTCTGTCTTTGAGGGTCATCAGAGCGGGGTCCCAGGGAGCGATGTACTCTGTCAATTAGTATGTTTGTATCTGGTGGATTGTCCAGGTATCTATGAATGATGGAGCAAACTGTCACTTTCAGTTCGGAATAACCAGTGGATTCTGGCCACGGAGGCGGATATGGTTTCTTCTGCCTCTATTATCTTGATCATCCAGATATAACATCATGTTTGTGATATATTTAGTATTTTGAGTAGTTGAGAGTTTGGAGTTCAAGTGATACCGTTTATTGGCTAACTTAAGCAAGGTTTCGGGATATCGCAGATCCCTTCTTCAGGCTAATACAATTCTGGTTTTAGAAGCTCACATTTATACACAAAAAGTTACAAGGACATAAATATTGTAAACAAACAAATGTTTTCTCAAGACACACTAGACTGATTGGGGTGAGAGTTAAGGATTAGTTAGTGGAGATAGTGGTCAGAGTTATGCTAGGCATACACTTACCGACACACGCCGATATCTTCCTCCGATATCTTCCGGGATGCTAAACGTGATGACGTCATCACGTTTAGCCTCCCGTTGCATTCTGGGGCCCCTTCAATCGGCCGGGCACCCTTTGTGTGCCGGCCATAAGCTGCGATGAAGACGCTGCTTCATTGCAGCTTATGGCAGCGGCTTTCATCGGCTCCCATCGGCCAGAGAAGAACGGACATGTCCGTTCTCTGGCCGGCCGAGAAGTGGGGCGACAGGGATCGCGCACGCCCGTCGGTCAGATTAAAAATCGGCCGCTTATCGCCATGTGTATGGCAGCCATTAGGAAGAGTTATTGGTGGTCATAAAGATAAGGGGTAGAAGCAAAATATTCATCTCTCTTAACAATTAAAAAGGTCAATTGACTAAAGATGCCATGAAATACTACTAATGCAGCTGTTTTAAAATAAAATAAAATGCCACTGTGCATAGTTAATTATCAAAGTTGAAAGATAAGGAGTCCAGACATACTAGTTGTGAAGTGTTCTTTCGGTTTTGGGAATGAGAGGAAGGATTTTATTGCCAGTGGTTAGAAATTCAGTTTAAGTCATAATGACACATAAAGTTGTTGTCCCTGTTCAGGTCATACTCCAGAGTTCTGAATTTCTGTATGAATTTGCATTCCCATTCCATTCCTCTCCTCCTGTGATTTTAAATTCCCCCTCAGTACCATAATGTGGAGGTCTTTTATACTGTGCCCTGTGCTGCAGAAATGGGCCCCTACGGGGACATCTGTTTTCCTGTTGGTATTTTGAGCTTAAAAGTGTTCCAGATCTGTAACCCTTACTTGGAGGTAATCAGTGGAGCTCTTGGACAGTGGAGTTAACTGAAAAAACTTGTACAATATCCAGATGTGACTTGTATATAGAATAAATTTTTGTAGCCAGGGAATCAAAATCAGCTGTGGTGGGACATGCTTTGATTAAAGCACAGATTTTTTCCTCAAATGAGTAAGAGTTAACAGTGGCAGGGCTTAAGCCTCCAGCTGGAGTGCTGTCTGACTCTGACTGCTCCTGATCTGTATGCCAGGAGTTCTGTGTCTCATCCTCCGCAGGCTGCGAGTCCAGTGCATAGCTAATGAGCTTGCGGAGAGAGGCATGGCTCCCGGGGAGAGCGTGAAGGTAATGGAGATGTCTGTGCTGGTTTTGGGGACACAGGGGATGGAGGTGTATGCTCTGGATGGCTGAAGGCAGAGCCTTGCTGGTGCTAGGCCGAGGGCTCGAGGTGGCCGATTGTGCTGCAAAATACGACTTAATTTTGGTTTGGGGGGTAGCATAGGGTTTCTCCTGCTTACCCTTTTTAGTCATGTTGCCAGATGGGTCCGGATGGCAGAGATTGTGACACGTTTGTTGCGGGCAGAGCGGGAGCTGTGTAGCTGCACATTTTAGTCCATTGGCATTAGGCCATATCCCCCATTGTAGAATTCTAAGGTGTATCCATCGGGCCCTGGGACTTTGTATTCTCCAAAAGCCGATATCGTATGCTCAATTTTAATGGGCGTCATAGGAGCATTGAGTGCTTCCAGTTGGGTTTCAGAAATATGGGACAATGAAATTGTGTCCAGAAAAGCAGTTTGAGACGTTTCATCCCCAGGGGAGGAGGCATAAAGAGTAGATTAATACTGCTCTAATTTTGAGTTAATGGTCCATGCGTCGTCACTAGTGATGGCGCAAACCCTTTCTGGCCACAATAGTGTTGGGAAAGTTGTTTCAAGGGTCCAAAACACCGTGGCACATGACATGACAGAGGGGAATCACATGGCAAAACTCCAATAACAATTTTTTTTTCACACAATAAAATCCGCACCAAGGAACTTCGAAATGATAGTCAAATGGGAAAATAAAGTGCAATGAGTGATTACCCTTAGACCGGGTGTTTGAATTGAATTATCTCCTTTGTATGAACCCTGCACAAAACCATGGACTTTGCATCGTACTGTTTCTGAACTCACTACCTAGAGGGGGGTATTGGAGGATTTCCACCAGGTCTCAGGTAGGGAGATACCTGTTCTGGGGGCAACGTAGTCGGGTACCAAAAAAATAAAGTTTTTCATACGACAAATTATTCAACCGATCGCTTTTGGTCTGATCACTATGAAGGCAATCGCCTTCTCATCTGGGGGTGTGCCAAAATGGACAACCACACTCATTGAGGTGATCGCTTCATTGTGGACACAAGCCCCTTCACCACGACAAGGTAGCGATCAACGAAGGGGGAGTGGCACATGTATGTGCCTTTTTTAATGCCAGCCACAGCCAAGAGACCGAAGAAAAATAGGCAAGTACACTTGCCATAAAAATTTGTCCATGTACATTTCACAGAAAAATTAGGTATGGTAGCAGCCGCTGTTGTAGCAGCGGCCAGAAAAATTGATGTTCTCCAGGCAGAATGAAAATGAAACATGCGGCTTGAACCATAGTGTGGCGGAGGATTCATGAAAGTCATATTTTGGCCCCCCAGTTAAACAAACATGTATAATAGTTTTCTTCAAGGGGAAGGGATAACACAACAGATGACGCATCATTTATATCGGTGTTTCCAAACAGGGGGGAAGGACCCGACAAAATGCACAACTATAGGCCATAGCCTTGCTTAATTCAGACATAAGATCTACTCCAAGATACTGGCTAACAGGATCTTGGAGTAATCCCGGGACTGATTGATCCGGACCAACGGGCTTTGTTCCAGGGAGACATACGCGGGACAACACCCGGAGGGTCATAGACCTAACTAGGACATAGTAAATAAAGAAGAAATAGGAACGGTGGTCCGAGTCTGGATGCGGAAAAGGCATCGATCGCCTCAGTTGGAGTTCCTACTCTCGACATTAAAAGCATTGGCATAAGATGGATAATTTCTAACAGCTATAAGGACTATACGCCACGCCATCGGCATCAATTAAGTTGGCTAATGGTCAATCAAAGAGATTCCCAATCCTTAATGGCACGCGACAAGGCTGCCGCTCTCGCCGATATTGTTCGCCATGGCCATCGAACCATTAGCGGCACAAAAATCCGAAAGAATACTAATATTAAAGGGTAAGGGTGGGAAATAAAATATACAAGATCTCACTCTAGCGGAATGAAATATACTGACGCTTACACAGCCAATCACCACCCTCCAAACCTAGAAAAAATATTACAGGAGTAGGGAATAGTGTAGGGATATAGAAAAACAGGGGGAAAACCGAGGCCATGGCGACCAATATCGACGGGAGGAATTGGAACATTTAAAAGAAGAGTAAAGCTGGCGATGGAACGAGTGTAGGGGAATGTAAATTACTTGGGCACAATGATACAAAAAACTAGGTATGAAACATTATATGAGAATAATTATCCGACAATGTTTAGAGAAATAGATAATCTCCTGAGTACAAGGAAGGGATAACGATATCGATGACTGGAAAATAGAGACGATCAAAATGATGATTGTCCCAAATTGACCAACCTTTTAAACACACTGCCGGTCCCAGTACCAAACAATAATAAAATACAAAAAATACAACAAAAACAATGGATTTCATAGGGGGGTATAAGACACACAGAATTTCTACAAAAGTGATGTGCAGAGCAAAGGAGATGGGTGGAATGGGAACACCAAGATATAAAAAGATACTATATAGCGTCCCAGATAGGCTCCATAAATGGTGTTTTAAATCAAACCACAAAACACAAATGGGTTCAAATTGAAAAAGGAATATATGGAGATGAGAGATGTGAGACCATGGATTTGGGGCAGGGGAGTAAGATTGTTTGACTATGCCGCTCATCACTAGAAAGGATCAATCCCTGTTACAACACAGTGGATGTCCCCATAAGAGCACAAGTGTGTCTAAAATCTTCAGTCCTAAAAAGGACTTTTGGGTCTGTAAAAGTAAGCTACAGCCAGTGAAGGAGAGTAGAACAGCCTTTCCCTGCCTAACTGGCGCCTCTCCCTAACCGCACTGAGCCGAGTGAGAGGGGTCAGGTGCTATATAGCAACTGGCCATGTGTTCCTCCCATCCAATCACTGTAATGCCAGCAGCTAACATGGTTGCTGGTATTACAGTGGGAGCAGCAGTAAACTGCCCATTGATTGGAGGTCTTCAACCCGCGTAAATTGGTGGGCAGAGACCCGAATATGGCGCTCAAGCACGCGTGGTGCTCTGTAGAGCACTGGCGAGTGGCGAGCATGGCGCCGCTCAAGCCGAACACTTGTTCGGCCGAGCATGTTCGCTCATCACAAGTTGAATTGCGTGACATTTTTTTTTGTGCCATCTTAAGGGATGCTAGGGCTCTTTGGTAGTTCACCCGAGCCTGTTTGTGCTTGGTTGAAAGGAACGATATTGCTACACCCCTCAGATGCGCCTTGGCTGCTTCCCAAAACAATATTGGTGTGGAATAGTGTTGAGCTTAAATATCAAATGTTCGAATGCCAAATATTTTTTGCGAATATCGGCAATTCGAGAATTCGCCAATATCTCGAATATGTTGGCGGATAGTCTAAATTCCGAATATTCCCAATATGGCCATGTATTGCGAAAATAATATTCGCAATGCGAAAATAAACATAGCATGTGGCCATTAATTTTAAAGATATTCTCGAAGCAAATATATTATTTTCGCAATGAGAATATGATTTTCGCAATACATGGTCATACCGCGAATATTCGAATTTCCAAATATAGAATCGAATATTAGTAGAATTTTCACGAAATATCACGAATTCAAATATTGCCTATGCCGCTCATCACTAGTGTGGAACAGTGATGGATGTTGTCATGGGTGTAATCATGGCTCATAGTAGCATGGAATTCCGGATCTTTGCAAAATTGATTGGGAAAGCATGATAGAATATCATCTCCTTTTGGCATGCGCTCATGTAGGTCTATGCTAATGGGGGTGTGGTCTGATATCACCAAATCATGTATTTCTGGGGCATTGGCTAGTGGTACCTGGGAGGCGCATACAAATAGATAATTTATATGAGAAAGGAAGACGTGAGAGAAAAAAGTAAGCTGGGAATCTAGGAGGTGGTGGTTTCTCCATATGTCATGTAGTGCCAGTGAAGAGAGCAGACAGCATAAGGGGGGGTGTTACTTTGAGCAGGTATAAATTTGGGTTGCGGTCTCAAGGATTCTCTATCATAAAAGTGAAGCATGGACCAGTTAAAATCGCCTCCGTATTAATTTGTGTTTAGCAGCAGTTTAGCATCTTGAGCTATGCGACCTGCCAGGTCCTGGAAAAATGTCTGGTCGGTGAAATTGGGGCATATACTCAGATAAATACTCAGATAAGTGGTGCCCAATGAAATAGAAAGATGAAGCAATCTACCCTCTTGGTTCCCGAAGTTAGTATGCACTTTATGGGAGAGATTCTTGAGGATCAGGAGCAGTACTCAGTACTCCACAGCTGGAGAGGCATAAATTTCACCCAACCAAAATTTTTCATACGGTTAATATCATTGACAAGTTTTGTAATTACATGTGATGAGTAGTGTTGAGCTCGAATATTCGATTTTCGAATATTTAGCTCGAATATCGCTATTTCGCCATTTTGCGAATATTCGCGAATATATCATCGGATATCCGTCGCGATCGCGATTTTTCGCGCTGTATTGCGATTTTAGAATCGCAAATATATAATCGCAATCCATTGCAATGAATGGGATCGCGATTATATAATCGCAATGCGATTTTTTAAAACGGAAATGACGGATATTCTCCCAGTCAGGTATCCGAGCTCCATTGACTTGCATGCATTGCTCATATTTGATCGCAAATGCGATTTGAAGATCGCAATTCATGTCGTAAGTGCAGATATTCGAGATTACGAATGTGGAATCGAATATTATGGCGGATATTCGCAAAATTACGCGAATTCGAATATTGCCTAGTCGCTCATCACTAGTGATGAGAACAATACCGGGGCGATCCTTCTGCCAGTTTGCAGAAATACATGAGTTTTTATAGACATTGAATAGTAGCATATACAGGAAAAGAAATCCTACTCTGGGAAGTGATTGGGAGTTATCAATATAAAGATCAACCACTCCTCATAGAATATACCTTCTGGACAACTGAGAGTTACCAGTATTTGTTTAGAGATTTTAACATATTATTACGCCCTCTCGAGCGACCTTGACATCATCTAGTAGCCAGACCGTGGTCTACAAAAGATGAACTTATAAATCAGACAATTCGAAGGCTTATGGCCATATATAGCTTCTTTATGAAACAAGCCTATTGAGGTGTCAGCACAAGATATATATATATATATATATATATATATATATATATATATATGTCTTAAAATTCAGTAAGTAGAAGAAACAGTTAATCATTTCAAGAGTTGTATGAAAAGTTCATAAAAGGTCATTTGAAGATTTCATATGAGATGTCCTAGTTCATATGAGATGTCCTAGTGCTTCCAGTACATTTCTTTCCCAAAGATCATTTAGTGATCTTATAAGACCCTTCCAGAGCCCCCCGCTTCCTCAAGGGAATCCTAAGAGAGTTGACAACCCACACTTCTATGCATGATTTCCTTCTTCGGCAGCACCTGCTTAAATTCAAATTGGTGCCACCTACGCAAAACAAGTGCGCATCCATTGTTGATAGTTGATCTTGTAGACAGCATCTTGTAGACTTGCATCTTGGCCTCAGGCTGTCATCATGGTTATAGGCTCTGGCTCACTTGGTATGAGGAAATATCACAGGAGTACTCCTTCAACCTTCTGGCTTTAGAAGAGTGGAGTGGCGTCATCAAGAGGGAGGGTCTTTGGCTTGACCTGGCTGACCTGCAGACCTCCTGGAGCAATGGACACATCAACCATGGCACAGCTGCAGGGCAGTGAATCCTTGGAAACAAAACAAACTCCGGGGAACAAAACCTTCAGGTGTGGGTGTTAAACTTGGTCTAAATCTCTCAACCTTCCCAAGTGGGCACAGGAAGCAATGAAAAAATCATCAAAATAAGCAAGTGATTATTGTAGACAAACATTATGTTTTAAACAAACAAATTCAGCTGTAAATTTTAAGGAACTTCAAGAAAGAAAATCATAAAGTTTGTAATAAGGATATATGTGGATATTCATTTCTTAAAAAAGTAAAAATATCATGTTATATAAAAGCATAGCAGTCCTTCATTGGGCCTAGTCATACAGATTATCATTATTATTATTATGTTTTGTCCAGACCCTCATCACCCTCACCCTCAGTTATCGTGATCTTTTATCTTAAACAATTTATTTCTTCAAGATCAGATACTTAGTAAAGGTATGTGCCTTTTCAGTTGCTGCACTTAGTCTCTTAACCTTACAATATACGATAAGCATAAACACATAGAGTAATACAATAAAAATTAGTAACACTACTATTGGATCCAGCACGGAACAGGAATGCCGTGGCTGAGGTGCTGTACCCAAAGACTTTACCACGATGAAACCTTTGCATCTTCTTCCAGAGCATGAGACACTTGCAGCAATTTATCCCTGTCCTGCGACAACCTTATGTTTGCCTTCTTCTCAACGGCCCTCAATGTGTTTAATACTTCATCTTCTTTGCCAAAGTCCAACAACCAGGCCTTCAATTCCTTCCCAAATCCCAAAGGAATTTTCTGCAATCGCACCGGAGTGTCTGGTTCAATATTCAGTAATTTTTCTGGGGTATCAGATGTACGACCCCGCAGTGCACCTACATCCACGCCCAGGACTGGACTAGACATGCAATAAACCCCACCGGGTAGGGTACCCTTCTGAGTGCAATTCAAGCCATACACAATAAAGGTGACATTGTTCGACACTTGATACCAGCACCAATACCCATGTCCTATGTATAACAAATGATTAGAGGGAACATGGCGGGCATCCATAAAACAAGATACAGCTTTGTCCCAACATTGCACCTTTTTGATCCTGTCCTGTTTTCCCTGGCATAGCAAAACATGTTCCTTCTTCCAGCACCCCAGTGTGTCAATCATTCTGGGTTGTCCAGATATATAGATCATCAAGTCATGATTTAACCTTGGGTGCAGAATTACCTGATCCGACAGAATGGTACCCAAATTTATGGCAGTGTAAGCACTGTGTTCAATTCCTGAGGTGGGCATCAAGGACGATATTACACATGAGAGGTTGAAACAACCATGGAATTGGTTCAGCCTCTATTTGTCATGATTTAGGGCAAACTCGGGTACCATTCGTGCAGCCTGCTTTCTCAAATTTAAAGGAAATTGGCCGGCATGGAGGGAGGTTATCATAAGTTTAAAATCGTGGGACAATTCAGATTGTACTTGAGTACAGGACAAAGCGAGCTGAGTTTCCGCTTGTACATTTACCAGACCAGCAATGACACCCCTGAACTTCAACCTTAGGGTGTCTGAAAGGGAGGGGGTTGTGCCAATGTGTGCATGCTGCAGATTCTCTAGGACATACCTCCACATCCATTGTGTTTAGGGCACACATAGTCACCCCTCCGGCACCTAGGGCCGTGTCTTTGTTTCTCTTTGATCTGTAAGAAGAGTAACCGGACTCCAACCATACTTGCAACATATAGATTTGGTTCTTTACAAATAGTGTACACCTCTTATCCCAGTTATCAACTCTGAAATCCCCTATGGATATCCTCTAAGTGTACAGTACAAACTGGGTGTCAGTTAACTCTGTCCAGAGGGAGGATAGCTGTGGTACCACAAGGTCAGCAATCTTTACCAAAGGGTTATAACAGGTGTCCAGGGACATTTTTACAGGTTCCAGTCCCCTGGTACACGGGCCACAGTGACACACACTCTGCCTTTACCTTCCCATGTATTCCATTGTTTTGTGTTTAGCATAGGATCATCTAGACCTGGGAAATAATTTTTCCAATCTAACCGGCCTTCCATTCATTCTCACATTTATACTTTGCAGATCTTATTTCATTACACCAAACCTCCCATTTCCAGGGATTTGACCTACTAAAGTACATAGACTCATTAACATACCAATGTACCACCTCAAAGAATTAGTGTCCCTCTATATCTGGGGTATAAATATCTCACCTAGTATGGTTTAGAAAGCTATTTTCTCCACATAGTTAATTTTTATACATTTATACTGTCAAAATCAGTAAGTCACCTTTAAAACAAAATTCAAGAATATTGTGAAATCTAAATTTTCCCTTGGAATCAGGATTCTCTTGAAGTCACCCACTGGGTCTCATGTTCAGCAGAGTTCCCCTGAGCTGCGTAATAATACCTTGTGTGCTGCATCACCTTTGTCACATTACTGATAACACAGATGATGAACCGAGATGTAAAAATTTCTTTCATGGGGTCATCTAAATTCAGAACATTCTACCCGCATTTTACCAAAAAGGTCTTTAATCCTGACATATGTGATCACACAACTAATCATTGTATCATCATCATCCTCTGTACACAGATCAGCCTCAGCAGTCATCTCAGGGAAGATTGCAGGTATGAGACATACCTCTGTTTTGGGGGTTCTGATTACCTTCATACTCAGGATTCAGGTAATCTAAATTATAAGTCACAATTCAGTACTTCACCTAAATGAGCCTGATGAGCTGAGCTGATTCTATTTTATATTATGTGAAAAAATCCTTCATTACTGTATGTAATACCACATGGCAACCTGAAAAAGAAGGGTGTTATTTCATCAAAATATGTGGCTTTCTTATCATATACACAGGTTGATCAAACACAAGCTTATTATTAAACAGCTTTGTTAGTTGTAACCCCCTACATATCTCTTACAATGGGAGGCATGGATCCCTTTTAACTTTACCAATGTGGTTGTGGTGAGTATGACCTGATAGAGGCCATCAAAGCTCTGCGCTAGTCTTTTCCTCTAGCTAGTCTTTTCCGGGGTGAGATCTGGAATAGAAAAACTTAGGCATAAGACTTAATGAGCTGTTTATGAGCCTGTCATACATACATCTTTAGTGAACAATATATCCGTTCCACTTCCTAATGTGATCTAATCAGTATGTGCAGTGCAAGCGGCACACCTTATGACAACCGTCTCAGCCAGAGGGCTTATAAGCTCAGCACGTTTTATAGGTTTCTCTAGTAGTGGTTACAAAACCTCTTCAGTTTCAGGGATTTTCCAAAAATCTAATGTTATTCTACATCTTTAACTTCACTTAATCAGCTTAACCATTTATTTTCTTCCCTTTATCTATTATAGAGGTTTACATCAGATTCATAAGTTCTACCATTAGTGCAGACTGACTCAGAACATAACATCATCCCGGGTGATTACTGACTGGGGGCCTCCTGAGTATAGCAGGGAGATACATTTACAAAGACTGTGAGGCCTGTATCCTTAATTATATAATCTCTTACTATTATTATGTTGTTTTATTTCATTCTTTATAGTGGCAAGTGGCATGATCTGTTATTCGGTATAGGTTCTGGATCATGACAGTGTTCTCCTTATTTACGCTATTCAACTGGTGGACGTGTAGGGGGTGAGGACCTCCAGCACAAGAGAAATTGCCCACTTCCTGGCACCTGGTCCTGGTACAGTGCGTTCGGTGGCAGCAGAAATATCAGGTGAACCAGGGGGGGAGATGTCCCAGGCAACGGACACTGCAGAGAGGCAGCAAAGCACCTCCAGGGGATGTAGAGGGGAAGACCTGGACTTACAAGGGACTGCAGGGCTGGGGAGGCAGGAAGGAGTTAAAGAAGCAGTCCACCTCTTGAATTTAGAGAGACCACTCAGCCCTAAGCAGAGCTCTGACAAAGAATACCCCCAGCAATCACAACCCCACTCATTCTCACCACCCCTGGCTGAATTGAGCATTATAACGACCCAGGTGGAGACCGAGAATTCTAAGCATATAAAAGGGGCCAATAATGACCTGACACACTTAAGCCTGCCATAGACACAACCCAAGCCAACCATTTGTTAAAAAATATACATACATTACATACATGGACAATATAATACATAGAACATATTACAGAACAAGTCAAACCCACAATTATTAACCAATATACATACATTTCCATACCGGCTATGTGTAATAATAACATTATTTATTACATTAAGCCGATAATTACATGACATATATGTATTGCAGAAGTATTTTGCAATACATAAAATAAATTACAGAACCCCCTGTAAAAACAGTTAATAAATGTACATTTACTTACAGTTAATATATCCACTCCAGAGCTGTAATCCAATCATGATATAATCCAACAAAGCAATTCTTAATTTATAATCCAATCAAAATTAAAAAATAATTCAACTTCCATTCAATCAGCCAGTAAAAAAGCCATTAATAAAATAAATAATCCACACTGCGACAGCCCTAAATAAATCCATTCTTGTCCACGATGTTGTAAAAAAATCTTCTAAACTTCATACTCCTTGATGCCCTGGCTCTAACCTCCTGGGCACTATGCCCGAACTCCGTTCGGACGCAGTTTGATCTCTGATCAAATTGCGCCCGTGCTGGGATCGGGCACAAATGGCGCCCCACTGTAAGTATTGGGAAGAATTGTTTGACCTCAAGTGTGCCTGCACGTGGCGTCACAGGGAGTCATGACCCTTGGAGACATCACATGGTCATTTTTTACTGGCTGATCGGATGGAAGTTGGATTATTTTTTATTTTGATTGGATTTTTTTAAATGTTTTTTTTTAAATCAAGAATCGCTTTGTTGGATAATGATTGGATTACAGTGCTGGAGTGGACATATTAACTGTAAGTAAATGTACATTTACTTACTGTTGTTTTTACAGGGTTTGGTAATTTACACGTAGTCGGTATGGAAATGGAAATGTATGTTTATTGGTTAATAATTGTGGGATTGGCTTGGGTTGTATGTTATATGTGATAATGTATTTAATTATGATATATAACATTGATTTTTTGAATTTATTGAAGCTTTGTGTGTTTTTAGTTACATGAATTATTGGTTAGTTAATTGGGTTAATGTTTTGGAATGGTTTATTTAAGGTTATTTGGAAGATTTTATTGGTCTATTTTTTGATTCATGTATTTTAATGTTTTTATTTAATTTTAACTTTGATTTTATGTTGGGATTTGTATTGTTTTACTTGTGGTTTTGAATTGGATAGGGGTCATACTTTAATAGCTGTTGGTGGTCTTCTGTTAAGTTTGTAGTGTTGTTCTGCTACTGCAGAATTGTCAGAGTTGCAGTTTTATATCTAATAATTGATAAAATTATTAAATATAAAACTTTTTAGGTGTTTGGTAATTGAGTGTGTGTAGGTGATTTATTTAATGTCAGATGTTGCTGTTATCTGTGATAATAATTTTAATTATTACAGATAACAGGTTTTTACTGTATTTGGAAAGTGTTTCTGTGTGCATGTGCGCTTATTGCCACACTGATGTTTATGGCTTGGAAGGAGTAAAGGATCATTACAAACAATACCTACTTCCAGTTTATTATCTATAACCATTTATTTTTATGGTTACAGATTTTTGGTCGATTTGGGTGGTGTTTGTCACTTTGTGAACTTTTCAATGGACCAGGCACCCCCCCTTTTTCTGTGCCTCGTTGTCTCCCATTGACTTACGTTGTATAGGGGGGCTCGATAGAACACACGAACATCGCCATGTGTTCGGACTCGAACACCCGAACCCGAACACTTTTGGGCTCGCTCATCACTAATAACAATATAAACAATGGGATACTTAGCCAGAGATTGTATGATGGTCCTCTAGCTCACATCTTTCACCTGCGATCTTATCAGCACCCCAGCAAGTCTCTGAATGACCTCTCTGCTCCACCACTCTCATCCTATTGTCCCGGTGATGTCTGCCTAGGAAGGAGCAGGATCTTGGCTATGGGAAGTGATGTAATGCCCATATGCTTACTATTACCTCAGGAATGGACTTGACTCCCCCCACTTCCTGTGATGTCCATGTGGTCAGCGAATATATACACAGGGCTGAAGCTCCTGCCCTGTAACATGTATTATACTTTTCTCATAATGTAATCTTTCTTAGTGAGAAACAGGTTCATGACTCAATTGCCTAAATTGGTTCTATAATGAGGAGAAGCAGAACGTCACTGATTTGTGTCATATTTGTCTGATGATTTTTTCTCAAAATATGTCATTTTGAATACTGGATGGATTGTTTTAATAACACAAAAATTACACTTTTCAGTGTGTTTTACAATAATGTTACATCTAATTTTAGTATTCTTTTTTTTTGCAGGTCCAGCAACCAAGAAAAAATATGTCAGCTACAACAACTTGGTGATCTAGAAGGCTTGCTGATGAACTTCAGTTGGAGCAGCTCTATTTTAACTCTGGCATTTTATGGTGCTGCTTGCTCCCTCTCCATCATGTGCCTCTCCCACAGCGGCCAATCATGAGAGGAGAGGAGCTTGCTAAGACATGAAGGCGCACAGCTCTTGAGGTCTGGAGGATAGCTGCTTCATTGAAGCCATCTGAACTGTACCTGGCTCACCATTAAAAGGACAGCCAGGATGGGAGGATGAGCACCCAGCCCCAGGTCAAGCAAGTTTGTGAAGAGAAGTTTATGAGGGCTCTCCCATCATATTTTTGGGGACCATCAGACTCAAATTTTTCTGTACAGTTTGTGAGAACATTTTGCATACATTATACACTCAACACATCTTCCTTTCGAGTCTGACTTTTGTTTCACTGCATTTGGGAGTCCATTTTAAGCCTCCTCTTCTCCCCATCAATGAGCACTTGGCTTCCATATAAACATGCATCTCCTGTGTGATTCACTGCTCAAATTGGTCAAAATGGGTCAGCCATGTTTTTTTTACATTTCTATATTATTTTTTTATTTCATTATGTGTTTTTCTTTCTTTGATTGAACAACAAGAAAAAAGACCATAAACTGTGTGTAAAATGCAGGCCATAGTTGAAGCATCTGTGATGTGATTGACTGGCGCCAAGTGGTGGTCGGTTTTAAAATGCATGTTCTCTTTATCTCTGCATTATTTATTTTTTCTGTTCAAGGACTCTGCTGTTTTTGTTTTATTTTAGAGGACATGATGTGGGTTGTAGCAGCTCCTACTTAAGCTTCCCCTGAGGGACCTCCTCTAAATTAAGTCAGTGAAGGCTACTACGTGTACTAAGATGACACAAAAAAGCATGTATGTTTTCTACTGTTTGTAATGAGTATTTTCTGCTTACGTGCCAACCTAGTGAGACTTCCCACCCCAGACCTAGACTGCCCTGTGATATTGTCAGAGAATGTATTAAAGATTTTCATTATCTTTTTTAGAAACAGTTGTTATCTAAGTTTTTTTGGTGCAGATTTAAAAAAAACAAGATGGAGGTAAGAAATAGAAATTAAATATTAAAGCAATCTAATTCTGGAAATGTGGAATTCCTATATCACCAAAAGCCTGATTGCTTATTTTTTAAAAAAAAAACAGAGTTTATTGAATCCAAGATCCAATTGGATGCATGTTCAATTGACTACCTATGTATGACTAATTTATGGGTCTACATTTTTACAGTATTTCTGCAAGACCTTTTTTTTGGTGGGGGAGGGGTCTTAAAGGACATCTAAAAACAACCCTGCTTTTTAGTATGGCACATTTAGCTATAAGTTGTGTTTTTAAACAGAACAATATTTAAAATTCTCTTGTTAATGCAAATGTGCATGGTTAAATTGTTCTCTATGCAAACAGCAGCCACAGTTTTTGAGGGTCCTTGGTTTTATTCTCTTTCTTTAACTCCTTTCTTGTGATGCCCAAAATGTCCAGGAATGCACATCCACTGTTTGATTTCACCCAACCACATAACCAATATTTATGTGGAAGTGCAGAAATTTTAATAAAATACTTTTACGTGGTCTTGTCTGTTATTGCTAGGAAATCTATTTCAAACACCCTTTTCCCTTGGGGAAAACCATAAACTCGATGAGCCCCCACCCATGCCCCCACAATAAACCCATGCCATTAATGAAGAGTATCCCCTTCGTTGAGGTACAGTTGTGTTCAAAATATTCAACCCCCACTGAAATTGAGTGTTTTGGCCATTTTGACATTTATTTTGATCATTTCAGTCATCTTGTTTACAATAAAATGAAAGAGGCACTTGTATGTCAGACAAATATAACATAACATTAATAATGAAATCACCACAGATGTATTTTCTGTGCTTACATCATTATCAGTTTTATTCAACCGTCAAGTGACATTCATTCTTAGTACTTAGTACAACATCCTTTTCCCGCCATGCTTCACAGTAGGCAAGGTGTACTTTTCTTCATAGATCTTGTTCTTCCTCCTCCAAACATAGCTGTCTCCATAGAATAAGAAAAGTCGACTGCAGTATTCCAAAAGTCATATGGACAAACCACAAACGTTTTGGGATAGTGTTCTGTGGACTGATGAAACAAAATTAGAACTGTTTGGGCCTATGGATCAACAATGTTTGAAGGAGGAAGAACAAGGCCTATGAAGAAAAGAACACATTGTCTACTGTGACAATGAGACAAGGACAATGATCCCAAGCATACCTCCAAGTCCACTAGAGCATGGTTACATATTAAAGGTAGCCATACACGGGTCGATTTCCCACACGATTCCTGTGCGATCGATCACCGGGCGCGTGCACGCCAATCGATCGATGAGGAATCGAGTGCAGCCCACCTTGACCAATCGACCCCGCCCGATCGACTTGGCCCCCAAATCGGATCGGCCAGAGAACCAACCTGTTGGTCTTTTCTGATCGATTGAGCACACATCAAGGGGAGTTGACATTTGTGAAGCGATCGATCGGGAACAGAATCGTCCAGGAATCGGTGGCCTAAGGTGGTAGGCACAGACTTGATTGGGCGATCGATCGACGCCTGTGGCTTCACCGGAATCGATCGGATGGGCGATCGATCGCTCACACGTCGACACATATATGGCTAGCTTTAAGGCTGGAACATTTTGGAGTGGCCATCACAGTCACCAGACTAAAATCAGATTGAGAACCTGTGGTGGGACTTGAAGAAAGCAGTTGCAGCATGCAAGCCTAAGAATGTGACTGAACGGGAGGCTGTTGCCCATGAAGAATGGGCTAAGATACCCGTAGATCGCTGCAAGACACTTGTGTCAAGCTATACTTCACGTTTAAAAGCTGTTATAACTGGAAAAGGATGTTGTACTAAGTACTAAGAATGAAAGTCACTTGGGGGTTGAATAAAACTGATAATGATGTGAGCACAGAAAAGACATTTGTGGTTATTTCATTATTAATGTTATGTTATACTTACAAATGCCTCACAAGTGTAGATAAGGTCAATCTTATTAGACATAGGTTGAAGGGATTGCTTAGTACATATTGCAAGCCACTGTATGTGCACAAATGGAGATGGTTCCAGGGTGGGTACCTCTGTGACAGAAGAGAGCAAGTTGCTCTCCTGACAGTTTGCATTAGAGATCTGGACAAGTGAATTTCAACACTGAAGAATTTCGAAGAGTCTATGTTTATCACCTTACTGTAGTTACAGAAAGAAGAAGAGGATCACAGTAAAGAAAGGCTAGACATGTTTGAGCATCCAATCAAGTTTGCTAAGTTAAATGAAGATGTGGGGGTGACAAACCCAAACAAGTGTGAATATTCTGATGGCAAATTTTTATTGTGAACATTGGCACTTTGAGAATTTGCGAAGATCGGGAAAATAGTGCTTTCTCTTCGTTATCGTAAATATTTTTTTTTTTTTGAAGTTAGTTAACTACTGTTCATTGTGTTCGCAATATGCATATGTACAAGTGCCGATTTGCACAATGAAGGTAAGAATGAGTGGTGATCAAGAATTCTTGCTTTTACGAACTTATTGTAAATATTAGGTGAAAAACTCATGATATTTTGTGAATACAAATATTGCCTATGCTGCTCATCACTAAATACTACAGGGATCAGACAGAAAAGGGGGATTGAATGGGGGAATTTGAGGGGGAGGGTATATGACAGATAGTAAAGAGAATCAATATGATAAAAATTGCATTTATCAAGGTGAGGTGGCCCACATCCCAAATATATATCGCATACCCAATTAAAGATTAAGGGGGTGCCTCATATCCAATCCATATTATTGTATCCCTACATCAAATGCATATAGTCCATAAACATAGATAGCCACAAATAGATTGACATGATGAAAGAATGGTCAGAAAAAGGGATCCTGTGCCACCAGAATCCACCCTAATGTGTGTTTCGTGTCTTTATCTGGTTTATTTCTGTATCATCAACATAAACACCAACCAAAAACAAACACAAAACACCGGAGGGTAAAGCTAGGAACACACGGCTCGATTTAAGCATACAATCGATGTAAATCAATGAAAATTTACATTGATTGTACCATGTGTCCGGGCCACAATTTTGGTACAATCGACGATAATAGTTTGATGATGAACATTACATCGATTGAAAAGTGATCGGACTAGTTGGAAAATTATCGTTGAATTGTACCATGATTGAACTACTTTCCTGGAATGTTTATTTTCATCGTACAATTGTATTCGAGGAAGTGACAGTTTACAGTTTTTAGGGCATCAATGGCATCGACGACTTTAGTCAATAATCGATGTTGTACTATGATTGTATGACACTATTGCTATAGCACACGGTAAAATCGATAAAATACCAAAATCGAGGCTCTTCATCTAATCTTACATCGATTGTATGCTTAAATCGAGCCGTGTGTCTAGCTTTACAGTTAGCATCGCAAAACTGCTGACCAAGTAATACTATTTATCAGTGTAAATAAGGTTACTTACATATGTCAATATGAGCAAGCCAAACATTGGAAGAACAGCCAAAAGCCCCCCTAGAGGGGGGCTATGGATGAAGAAGGAGAGGCCAAACCAAAAAGTCCGGTGACCAGATGCAACTTATACAACCTGCACATTAGGAGTCGACCCAATCTGTTTAGTTGTAAATATGTTGGTTTAAGTGAGATTTGGGTGTGCAGGGGGAGAAAAGAAACCCAGCAGGGAAGTGTGTGGAAGGATGGTGAGTGCCATGATGAATATATGTGCACCAGTGAACAATAGTTGTTGTTTATCAGTTGGTTATAGCGGTGCGTTGGATGAAAAATCAAACTTGATGGGGTGTAGAACTCAAAAATCTCTAACTGGGTATGTGATAATAAAGTGTCATACTTTGTTTATTTTATCATAACTGATGGAAAGTGAAGGAATTGAAATATTATCATATATTTGATGAATGAAGTATATAAATGAACAAAAAATTAAGAAATGTGTATATATATATATATATATCCAGTGGCTTGCAAAGTATTTAGCCCCCTTGAACTTTTCCACATTTTGTCACATTACAGCCACAAACATGAATCGATTTTATTGGAATTCCACGTGAAAGACCAATACAAAGTGGCGTACACGTGAGAAGTGGAACGAAAATCATACATGATTCCAAAAAGTTTTTACAAACAAAAAACTGCAAAGTAGGGTGTGCATAATTATTCAGCCCCTTTTAGTCTGAGTGCAGTCAGTTGCCCATAGACATTGCCTGATGAGTGCTAATGACTAAATAGAGTGCACCTGTGTGTAATCTAATGTCAGTACAAATCCAGCTGCTCTGTTATGGCCTCAGAGGTTGTCTAAGGGCCATTTCACACTCTATGCGTATTTTAAAGGCATGCCTTTTTTATAGGCATGCGTTTCCGCATATATGCAAAAACGCATGCGTTTTTGACATTACATATGCGTCTGCGTTTTGCATTCGCGTTTGCGTTTTTGACCAAATGAATGAAAAATGTAGGAAAACTAAGTCAAAAATGCATACAGCAGTGAGTTTATAAAAACGCATGCGGAAACGCTGCGTTTTTAAAAACGCAACGCATACAGTGTGAATGGTAACATTGGTTGCCTATGTAAAAACGCACGCAGTAAAAAAACGCAACGCAAATGTGAAATGGCCCTTACAGAATATTGGGAGCAACAACACCATGAAGTCCAAAGAACACACCAGACAGGTCAGGGATAAAGTTACTGAGAAATGTAAAGCAGGCTTAGGATACAAAAAGATTTCCAAAGCCTTGAACATGCCACGGAGCACTGTTCAAGCGATCATTCAGAAATGGAAGGAGTATGGCACAACTGTAAACCTACCAAGACAAGGTCGTCCACCTAAACTTACAGGTTGAACAAGGAGAGCGCTGATCAGAAATGCAGTCAAGAGGCCCATGGTGACTCTGGATGAGCTGCAGAGATCTACAGCTCGGTTGGGGGAAACTGTCCATAGGACAACGATAAGTCGTGCACTGCACAAAGTTGGCCTTTATGATAGAGTGGCAAGAAGAAAGCCATTGTTAACAGAAAAGCATAAGACGCCCCGTTTGCAGTTTGCCACAAGCCATGTGGAGGACACAGCAAACATGTGGAAGAAGGTGCTCTGGTCAATGAGACCAAAATGGAACATTTTGGCCAAAATGCAAAACGCTATGTGTGGCAGAAAACTAACACTGCACATCACTCTGAACACACCATCCCCACTGTCAAATATGGTGGTGGCAGCATCATGCTCTGGGGGTGCTTCTCTTCAGCAGGGACAGGGAAGCTGGTCAGAGTTGATGGAAAGATGGATGGAGCCAAATACAGGGAAATCTAGGAAGAAAATCTCTTGGAGTCTGCAAAAGTCTTGAGACTGGGGTGGAGGTTCACCTTCCAGCAGGACAACGACCCTAAACATAAAGCCAGGGCAGCAATGGAATGGTTTAAAACAAAACATATCCATGTGTTAGAATGGCCTAGTCAAAGTCCAGATCTAAATCCAATCAAGAATCTGTGGCAAGATCTGAAAACTGCTGTTAACAAAAGCTGTCCATCTAATCTGACTGAGTTGGAGCTGTGTTGCAAAGAAGAATGGGCAAGGATTTCAGTCTATAGATGTGCAAAGCTGGTAGAGGCATACCCTAAAAGACTGGCAGCTGTAAATGTAGCAAAAGGTACTTCTATAAAGTATTGACTCAGGGGGCTGAATAATTACGTTGCACACCTCACTTTGCAGTTATGTATTTGTAAAAAAAATTTGGAATCAGGTATGATTTTCCTTCCACTTCTCACATGTATCTCACTTTGTATCGGTATTCATTTTCGGTGAGCCTGTGCGAATTGTAGCCTCAGTTTCCTGTTCTTAGCTGACAGGAGTGGCATCTGGTGTGGTCTTCTGCTGCTGTAGCCCGTCTGCCTCAAGGTTCGACCTGTTGTGCATTCAGATATGCTCTTCTGCATACCTTGGTTGTAACAAGTGGTTATTTCAGTTACTGTTGCCTTTCTATCAGCTTGAACCACTCTGGCCATTCTCCTCTGACCTCTGGCATCAACAAGGCATGTGTGCCCACAGAACTGCCACTGACTGGATGTTTTCCTTTTTCTCAGACTATTCTCTGCAAACTCTAGAGATGGTTGTGCGTGACAATCTCAGAAGATCAGAAGTTTCTGAGGCCAGCCCGTCTGGCACCAACAACCATGCTACATTCAAAGTCAATTTAATCACCTTTATGAAGCTCGGTTTAAGTTGCAACGGTTCATCTTGACAATGTAAACATGCCTAAATGCATTGACTTGCCACCATTGGCTGATCAGTCATATGATTGGCTGATCAGTCATATGATTGGCTGATCAGTAATATGCGTCAACGAGCAGTTGGACAGGTGTGCCTTATAAAGTAGCCAGTGAGTGTATATGTATTATGGAGCCAATTACTTATTTGTTCCCCCAAGAATGTTTCCTAAATCCACATTTCTATTGGCCAAGTAAAGATATACTTAAGGAGAATAGGTAAGCGGGGAAACACACAGATATTTCCCATGACCTAAAAGGAATCATCTACCTGTGGCATGTACTAAAAATGGCCCTGCCTTATGTCCCAATGCATGAGTGAGCATAGAGAGAAAGGATTGGTTTTCCACTTTTCATGAAGTTTAGGTTTTCATGAGTATTTTCTGTTGCTTTACCTAAATTAATTGTAATCACATGCATGACTTTAAAGAGAAAACTCCCATATCCCCTTATTCAACTTGATCTAAACTCTCATCTCTCTGACCGCCGATACCTGCCTCCCAAACCCATACTAGATAGAA
>CM070037.1:84557095-84567411 GCA_036250615.1 Ptychadena robeensis
GAGTAAGACAACATGCATAAAGAGGATGATGTGGTCAAAATACTCATTTGCCTAATAAGTATGCACTCCCTGTACGGTTCATTCTGTGTCAAAACGGCTTCATTTTTACATTGATTGAATTGAATCACATATGTAGTTGGATGATCCTAAAACAATATCAATTTTAAATCAACTTCTTAAGACAGGAACACTGTTAAATGCATAGCTATATGTTTGTTTTGGACTACTGCCGAATTTACCATAGTGCTCCTGTGTAATATACAGTATTTTGTCGTATAACTACATCTGTGATGGAATTCAATCAGTTCTATGATGATTATACAATTCATAAATGAATTGATTCAATTCCATCAACTACATATGTGATGGAATAAATTTTTTTTATATATAGGATCTTAAAGGCACACAATGTACAAGTATATACGCAAGCCTCTGTGCCTTTTCGCGGGCTTTTGTACGGCCATTGTACGGACCGCTGATTCTTGTAGTGCATCAGCTTGGAAAACCTACGATTCAATCTATAGACAAACGATCATATTTGTATAAGTGATTGAACTGAACTGAATGTGTAGTTGGACAACCCAAAAACAGTATTAAAGTTAAATCAATTTCTAGACAAGAACTGGGTGAAATGGATAGGTATATGTTAGTTTTGGGATAGGGCGGAATATAACATAGTGTTCCGTTATGACAGCCATATAAAGTTAATTGTATATTCATGTAGTCTTTTTTTTTGTAGAACCACATATGTGATGCTATTCAATCTATTTTAAATCAAAACCACGTTGACACTCCAAATGAACCGTATATGTAGAATACTGATGCACTACATGAATCAGTGTTCCTGACAAAAGCCCGCAAAAAGGCACAATGTACGTGTAGCCTTTTCGCGGGCTTTTCAACGGCCATTGTACGGACCGCTGATTCTTGTAGTGCAACTGAATTGTACATATGTAGGCCATTCTATAGTCAAACGATCATCTTTTATACAACAATGAAATTGCATCACATATATAGTTGTTTGATCCAAACACAATCAACTCTGTGATTTTTCGCGGCCTTTATCATGACTTTATTGCAATCACATTAAAATTGAAAATATGTATGTATGCTGTGTTTTATGTGTCTCCAGTACCGAAAAGGTCTTAGCACTTCGTTGCCACTTTAAACGCGTTAATGCATGTTACTTGAAAATACATCAATCATATGCATTATGGTTTATACTGTTTACTTAAGATTATATGGGCCAAAGTTTCACGTTCAAAACTTGAACCAAGTGCACTATACGTAACATCCGGTTAATGATCGCTACGCGCAAGTGCAGCACTTACCAGTGGTTTGTGAAAGCAGTCCAAAATATTAAAACTATGATTTCGAATGTACTCCAAAGAGCCAGCCAAGGAAGAGTTTTTTTTAGTCCAGCTTGCTAGTGAAAAAAGGTATAAATTTGATCGTTGCGTTTGCTCCTTTTATACGGCCGCGTAACTTCCGGTTGATACTCCGCCCTCAGGCTTCTTCATCGCCATCTTGTCCCGAGCTCGGAGCAGACAACACGTGGAGGAGTGAGTGCAGAAACATAGACAATGGCCGATCTGCCAGAAAAAATGGATCACGATAACGAGCAGCAGCGTGGTAGAAATAACAGCAGCAGCAGCAGTAACAGCAGCATCCAGGATGCAGGTACTATACCCATTACACGAACAGGGCCCTTAGTCCATGTGGAAAAAAGCATGCCATGCGGGCCTGAGAAAAAAAACATGGCCGCAGCAGGAAAGTCAAGAGTACACACGACTCAAAACATGCATCAAAAAGATCAAAACATAAATTGCAGCACAGGCCAAGTGAAGATGAACCCCACTGCAAACATTCCACTACCGGTCCAAGCATGTCCATAGTCACCACGCCAATCAATGTCTGCCAAGCAAATTTGCAAAGTACTGAGCCCATGGTGCAGGAAGCTGAATCCAGTATAGTAAAGAAAGGGACACACTGCTTATGTCTCAAGAGGAGACGAACATTTTAGTCTACCATTTTGATGGTATGGACTACGATTGTGTAAGGGGAAAACACCCACATCCCAAAAAACGCAAAAAAACTATTATTGACAAAGTCAAAGAGGAGATTGAAACTAAATGTGGTGTAGTCAGAACTCACGAAATGATTATAAAAAAGTGGTGGGACTTAAAAAGACGACAACAGACAACTCTGTTTGTGGCACGTCATTCTAATGCAAAAAGTATGTATACAGTAGTAGGGTTTCCCTTTCAGAAGGTTTAAAGTGTTCAATTATTTATCCAACCTTGTTGTTATGTTCAGGAATATCCAGTACAAGCATTGAGGACATGTCTTGTGAAGAAACAGTATTATCAGCTGGTAAGAAAAAGCCCAAGGATACTTGAAAATAAAATGCAAAATAAAAATTAAAAATAGATTTTTGGATTCTATGTATAGATGGGGAAAGCAATCCAGGTAGTGCTGCTGCAAAATCTGAAAGAGTAATGACCAGTGGGCGGGGCGTGCAAGTAATGCTGCATCAATACTATGGTAAGGCTGAGAATCCAAATTTCTAAAGAGGTGACTGTCACATATAGAGGTTGGTGCCTGACCATAAAGAGGTGGGTGACTGGCCTGACAGAGTAGGGTTGTTAGAATGTAGCAATAGGCCTTGTACAAATATTATTTGTAAATGTAATATTAGAGACAGCCATCTCATCTCAAACAAGATTGTCTCCCTTGCATAATCAATAAGCACAATGGAATGTGTCTCTGGTAATTTGATTAACACATTCATTTACACAACAGACAAATTCAACTCACATTTACACATATAGTTGTTTACACATAGACTACACAAGAACTTGATCGCATGGCTTAAGTGATGCGCACACCAATCACTAAGAAACTTCAAACACATGACACTAGACATTAGCATTCGACAAGGCTTCCTGAGAGACAGAATATCTATTTGCATTCTCTAATAGGTTGATGTCACTTTAAAGACATTCCCTGCCAGACTAACTGTCTCATGTATTGTAAAATATCTGTCCAATCCTGTGTCATATTTGAAATGTCCAATCATGTATTGTAAAATATCTGTCCAATCCTGTGTCATATTTGAAATGTCCAATCAATGTCCTCCAATTGTAAGAGTATAAAACAGCTCTGTTAATGTCAAATAAATCAGAAGTTTTGGGATTCAACTTCAGGTGTTGGGTCCCATAATTCTCCGGCCGGAGAGAGAAATATTCACTAGGGGGGGGATTTTTGACCAAGGGCTTGGTAAGTTGGTGACGTGATCGCGGTAACGGTTTTGGTATTGGTGTCAGAAATAGCTTAACAAGTTGGTGTCAGAAGGGAAATACCTTTACAGGTTGGTGTTCAGAAGTACATACCTTAACAAGGGTGAATGGAAGGGTGATATTCACCCTACTCTGTCAGGCCAGTCATAACCAATATAGTATTGGTATAATGTTTGCAAGTGTAATAAATGATTGAAATGAGCACTGTGATGTTAACAAGCATTCTATTCAATTGTCTTCAACAGAGTCATCTACAAGACCTCCCATACCAGGGCAAGAAAGTGCCGGCGCTTCAAAAATCAGTAAGTTTTATTTAATTAAGAACACTAAATAGTTCACGCACTCCTATAAAAAGTAAAATTAGGATGAAGATGTGCAGAACGAGGATATTAAAAAGAACAAAGTAGGAATGATGCCACAGCGTGCTGCCATAGGCCAGTTGAGTGACTTTACCTATGTGATTACATTAATGTAATGGCTGAGTTTAACAGTAGTGTGGTGAGAGAATTCTAATTTTATTTTTTTAATCCACAGAGACATCATCACGACCCCCTATACCAGGCAAGGAAAGCTTTGGAGAAGCTATTACAAGTAAGTGCATATCAAAAGAAATACTTGACACTGGGTAGACAGATGTGTCACACATTGGAGGTTGACAATATATCCTTAAAATGTGCAATTTCAATTTTTTCTCAGAAACTGCAACAAGACCTACTAAGGAAAAACGTGCTGAAACTATTTCCAGTAAGTATATGCTAATGCTTGCTGTGCACACTATTGTATAATTAACAACGTAGATGAGTGTGCTTTAATAATAATGTGAAGTTTTGATCGTTCAACTACATAGGTGATACAATTCAATAATTCCTAAACATATGATCGTTTCATCGTGCTTCTATCCTCAACTCATTGAATTGCATCACATATGTTGTTGGACGATAGAAACTCTATTCAATATTATGGCTGTTCAACTTGATCACTATGTGAATTTCAGCCACTACCAAACATTGGTAGTATTTTCTGTGTTGTTGTATAACATCAATAATAATTCATTTTAATAGGTTGAGATTCAATCGACTAACAACATAGGTGATGCAATTCAATCCATTCAGGAAATATGCATGATTAAACGATCTTATTTTTAGGAATGATTGAATTGCATCATATATGTAAAAATCTATATTGATTTTTGATCGTGCAACTACATATATGACAAAATTTATCCATTTATAAAAATATACTATATAGCAGCACAACATGAATCAGTGGCAGTCAGAAGCATGCTTTGAACAATGGCCATAAAAAATCCCTGGTAATAATTTATGTTGTAATTTCTATTACAGAATCTTCTGGAAAAACTTCCACATCAGGGAAGGAAAAAGTGGTGGAGACTGTATCCAGTAAGTATATAATCCAGTATAGGAAAAGATGGGACAACATCCAATGCATAGATGCACGTTAGGACACATATTTGGGACAATAGGTAGTTATGTGGCGAGACATTTTTTGGTCTGAGTAGGAATGTGACTGGACTGAAGGCTGATGAGACCATGTTTTGGTTTTCTACAGTGACAACTTTGTTTCTGAATTGAACAGCCTATTTAAGGTTTTTTCTTATGCCATGTCATTCACAGATGCGTCTACTAGACCGTCAACAACGGGCAAGGAATCTTCTGGAAAACATTCCATATCCAGAAATGAACAAGTGGTGGAGACTGTATCCAGTAAGTATATGATCCAGTATAGGAAAAGCTGGGACAACATCCAATGCATTGATGCACGTTAGGACACATATTTGGGACAATAGGTACTTATGTGGCGAGAAAATTTTTGGTCTGAGTAGGAATGTGACTGGACTGAAGGGTGATGAGACCATGTTTTGGTTTTCTACAGTGACAACTTTGTTTATCAATTGAACAGCCTATTTAAGGTTTTTTCTTATGCCATGTCATTCACAGAGGCGTCTACTACACCGTCAACAACGGCCAAACATTCTTCAGGAAAACCTTCCACATCAGGAAAGGAAAAGTGGGGAGACTCTATCCAGTAAGTATATCGTACAGTATAGGAAAAGATGAGGCCACGTATTTGGGACAATAGATACTCATGTGGCTAGAGAGATATTTAGGATTCAGTACGAATGTGACTATAAAGACAACCCAAAAAAGATAATGGACTGGACTGTGATGACACCATTTTTAGTTTTTTCTACATGGAAATTTTTTATAGAATTAATTTGAATACTTATTTTTTATTCTTATAACATGTCATTCACAGAAGCGTCTACTAAAACGCCAGCAAGTTCCAAAGAAAAAGTTGAGAGCACTGACTTTCATGGGAAATATTTTAGTAAGTATATGGTGATTGTTAATTTTTATGTTCAATTGCTGCCATTGCCATGACAACGTACAGAACGGGGCCTTTTGTAGATATTAATATGTGTAAACGTATAGGTGTGTAATGTGCCCAGTTAGATTATAGGGTGCAATCGCCAATTTTCAATGTTCCTTACAAATGTTCTGTCCTCAACAGAAATTCCAGCAAGGACGTCTACACCAGTTCAAGTTCAAGGGCAGGAACAAGTATCCAGTAAGTAACTTCATTGATTTTACATACCCCTACATCTTAACATTTTAGACAGATGTTATAGGGAGTGAAAGCAGAATTTGTCTATTGATTTCTGGATTTTTAATTTTTGATGACACAATTTTAGCATTTACATTGGTATAATTTAACATAAACCATTTCATAGTATGTGTGTTGGAACAGTCATACCTATCTCTACCATATGTTATACAAATATGTATAAAGCATGTGTTTGTGAAACAATAATATGATAAAAGTTTCAAGATATGTCCTTTTTTTATTTCAGCCTCACTAGGATCCAAAGAGGAACTTTCGTACCATTTAATATTATGCAAAAAGGAACTCCAACGAATGGAAAGGAGAATAAATGCCCTAAATGTCTGCCTCTGCAACATTAAAGAAAAAATACATAATCTCTGTCGGGACTTTGCATAAACATGATGAAAACATTGTTCCTATGGAGCTGTAAAAGTTTGTTACTGTACTTGAAATGTTAAACTTGCACTACAAATGGACCTTTATTTTATTGTGAAAGAGATTGTTTATTGCACTTTTAAAAATGTATAACTTGACGGACGCATTGCACACGATCTTCCTCCCTCTGTCAGTTCACATACAGGGTTAAATTTTCAATTATATTTGGATTAGAAATGTCTTGTAACATTACTATATCCAGTGTATGACTTTGAGGGATGCACTTGTGCTTGTATACTACCCCACCTGTGCTTGCAGATCTGTCTCCCTCACAGTCATACACATGTGTCTTGGTGTATGACTTTGAGGGATGCACTTGTGCTTGTATACTACCCCCACCTGTGCTTGCACATCTGCCTCCCTCACAGTCATACACATCTTGGTGTATGACTTTGTGTTACCTGTTGTACCTGTTTTATGCCTGCATAAACATGTCTTGTCTTTATTGTGCTGCTGTTGCTGCTGCTGCTACTGCTGCTGCTGGTGCTACTTACTGCTGCCTAATTTTTGTTACGGAAACAATAAATATTGTTTTTTCAAAAAATTTGAATTATTTCTATGTTTAAAATGCGCACATAAATGAATTCATTTTGTACATGTAAACATGTGTTTAGAAACATAACGAATATGATCGCACAAATCGCCACTCTGCTCATTTTACATAGATAGGAAACGTGTGTTTGGAGATTACATCTCACAAGGTTCTGGAGGAAAAAATTTAGCTCCATGCCTATTACATTTCACTCAGTGGTGTCCAACGATGTTTATATGCATAGCCATATAAACACAAGTATGACCCTTCTCTCACCTAATATTACACACAATACATTATACAATACCATCACACCTTCATTTAAGGAATAGTCTTGACATAGGACAACAGCTTGGCTATTTTTCCCCGCAAACACTACATGTAAAGAGAATTTTTTTTTCAACAAATGATCACAATGAGTGTATATGTTGGACAAGGGAAAAAAATAAGGTCCAATTCCGATTATTTTAGTAACAGAACGTTTTCACTACATATATGGTTATTTGCTGTACGTTTATTTCCAAAATGGCTGCCCCCATATGTTGACATATGTTAAATAGGTATAAAACATCGATCAAAAATTGGTTGACCACACTTGGTTCTCAAACTACCTAACCAATTTTCAATCAACCGATCAAAATTTACCATCCAGTCCGATCAAAAAACGACTGAATCTTCACTCAATTTTGATCGGATTAAGTCGAGTCAACCAGGTGGGCAAATCGCAATTTTCAATCAATCGACTAAAAAAATTGATCGTTTTAAGTCGATTGAGCTAAAATCGGACCTGTGTATGGCCTGCCTAATGGACACTGTCTGGAGGACAGACAAGAGATCCTTTCGGTTATTGACTCTCTAGCCAACAACAAAGCCCCAGGCTGGATCTGCTTCCCTCTGAGAGGACAAACGGTGGTTTTGGGAGAAACCTTCTCCCAACGTGAGCCTTATATTTACCTTTGCTACATGACTGTTATTTTGAATGGCTAAAGCGAAGCTGATTTTTGGCATAAATGAAGCCTTGTTGATTTAAAGGACATCAAATTCCGGTGTATTGACTGTGAACCCCGGACCCCTTAAGTTCTGGCGTAAGTCAGTCAGGTCCAGGGGCTTTGTTGTTGGCTAGAGAGTCAATAACCGAAAGGATCTCTTCCGGGGTGATAGGTGTGTTAAGTTGTTGAATCTGAGTCTCAGTCAGGTGCGGTAGGGAAGTACAGTCTAAGTAGGTCCTTTGTTGGGTCTGGTCTGCCTCTATATAGTCATATAGGTTTGTGTAAAAGCTCGCCAAAATGTAATTTATTTATTTTGGGTCCGTGGAGATCTTTCCGTCTGGCCCTTGCATAGCAATGATATGTGAGTTAAGTAGTGTAGTTAGGATTGGGTTTGCTAGCAGTTTGCTAGATTTATTCCCATACTTATATTATTCCATTTCCTTATACGATAATTTTATTTGCTCTTTTTGTTCTAGTCAGTGGTCAAAGGTAATTTTGTCGTCCTGTTGTCTACGTCTGTTGTTGGGTAAGCAAACAGCAAGTTCTGTGCTTTTTGTAAGTCATGCAGTGCAGTCTGGTATTGTTTGTGTCCTTGCGTCTAGTTGATAAGAAGGAAATCAGTGCCCCTCCTATGTACGCCTTAGCTGTTTCCCAAAACAAGATTGGTTGGCCTTTGTGAATGGCATTGGTAGTGAAGTAGTCGTGTAATTGTATAGATAGATAGTCGTGTAGGGCACAGTCATGCAGCAGGTGACTGGGGAAGCACCACAGTATATCCGTCCCCTTGGGGCTGTGTTCTAGGAGTGTCACGCCTACCGCCGCATGATCGGAAATAATTATGTCATATATTTGGGGGTCTATACATAACAGCTGCAGATCGTCTGTTATGAATATGAAGTTGAGTCTGGACAGGGAAATATGTGCATCAGCAGCATGAGTGTAGGTACGGTCTGTCGGGTGAGTTTGCCTCCATACATCTTGGACATGAATCAGTTCTGTGAATTCACCCAGTGGCGTGAGCAAGTCTGTGGATGTCCTCGTCCACCATTTCAATCTTGTTGTGGCCGCTTCTGAATGTCTGTCCCATCTAGGGTCCATGACCTCATTAAAGTCGCGCCCTATTTTTTTTAGTTTAGTCTGGTCTTTAAGAATTAGTTGGGTCAAGGTTGAGAAGTAGTCTTTCATTGGGGAGTTGGTGGCATAAATGTTATATACGCTTATGTCTTGTGTGTGTGAGTGGAGCTGTATTCTGAGGAGCCGTCCCTCTGTGTCTGCTTCATGGTGTGTCACTTCAAATTTAAAATTTTTGTTCAAGAGGGTAATCACTCCACCTTTCCTTCCTATCAATGGTGAGGCAGAAACTTTGCCCACCTAAGTTTTGCATACTCTCCTTGCATGAGAGTATCATGGAATGTGCAGGGGCGTGACCTTAGCCCTTGCACATTCCATGATACAATCTTGATGGTCATGTAAGGAGTCTAAGTTGTGTATGAACCATGCCATGTTGTGTACCCTTTTCGTGACTGTATGTCTCCTGTAGCACATAACTCTTAACATCACATAAACTAACACAAAATAACTGTAACATTGAATTTCTAAAAAGTTTTAAAGAATGATTAAACTGTCGCTTGGATGACAGCCTGTTAGCTAACCAAGCAGAGTAGCACTATAGGAATAGGTGGCTTCCTTGTTTCTCTATAGAGTGATCCTTCTCTCAGCTCTCCCCTCCCTGTCAGGTAAAGTATAGTATAAGGCTCCCTCAGAGCCCTAATCCCGTCAAAAGAAAAGTGTCCATCCTATATGAGGATCACATCAGTGTCCCACAATCATCAATAGCGCAAAAATGATACTCATTCTGTCTGTCATCTTGATGGTGAGTTTTGTCCTTCAATGGGGTGTCTCAGGTAGGGAGTACAAACCATCCTGGTGAGGTTCACTTTGTCTTTTTAGGTTGGGTCGTCTTGTCCTTTTTCTGTGACATATAGTGTCCCCCTCCCCTGAAAATCTGTGGTGTGCCAAGTCAAAATGTGCCATGCTGATACACTCATATGCAAAAAGACTAAGTGCTGTAATAAAATCAAAAGGTGCTTCATTAAAGTATTAGTTTATGCAACCATATTATTTAAATCTTATATTTTTTCTTCCCTCTGCATATAACAATTCAGTTAGTTTTTATCAACACAGAAGCCTAGGATTTTAACAGGGGTGTGTAGACTTTTATATCCACTATATACACTCTGGGTGAGGAGAAAACAAGATTCAACCACATACCCTTTTCCTGGTGCATTTTAAAGTAGATTAAAAATGATAGATTGAAATTGCCTTTATGTTCATCAGCAGTTCTCTTGTGGTGGAGTTGGGAAATCAGGCCTTGTCAAAGCGGACCTACCACATTGTAGGTCACTTTGCACTATCAGCATCAGGCTGCCAATATAT
>CM070037.1:84570588-84581124 GCA_036250615.1 Ptychadena robeensis
CAAAGTTTAACTGATGTAAAAACATAGGGGGCGGGTCGAACATCGCCATATGTTCGCGAACATGCGATGTTCACCGCGGATAGTTCGCCAGCTAACAGTTCGGGCCATCACTAATCCCCAGTTAATGCAACCACTTATTTAATTTATTATTTTCGTTTTTTTGGCTTTCCCTCCTCCTAAATATTTGAGTGGTACAGTTTATTGGGCACATTAAAGGTGGTAAAGTTCTGAAATGATGGTCAACTGAACTGCAGGCCCTCAACCTATTGCAGGCACTCAACCTAAAATTGTTTTTATAGGGTCCGCTGAACACCATGTACTGGCATGTAATGTTTTAGAGCGTCAGCTTAACTTCTGGCACTGCCATAAAATGTTTTAGAGCATCAGCCCAATTTCTGGCACTGCCGTATAATGTTTTGTAGTGTAATTTGTCTTGGGGGGGGGGGGTTGGGGGTGTGTTTTTGTCAGTTTGCTTAAGTGGCTTACAACAGGCAAACAACAGGCTTACAACCAAGATGCAGGCAGGGGGTGCCTGGTTGTCTCCCATTGACTAAAATTGGGCTTGGGTGCACACAAGTTTCGCAATATGTTCGGACTGAACACCTGAAAGCTTTGGTGCTCGCTCATCACTAATATTTACAAAACTTTTTGGTGCAGTAACTCACCCTAAAATAAAAATGTGTTGATGCTTTAAATACAATTTATAAAATTAGATAATTGTGTAATGTATATTAGGAAACCTGAAGCTATAAAATAACACAATGACACAGTTTTTCTAATCGGGGGGAAGATTTATTTCACACAGAAAGGTCTATATGACTATAGCTCCATACGATTATGAATGTTATGTTAAAACTAAAATTGCTCATCATAATGATTGAACATCTACTAGACAGAGATACAAAGGGGTGCAAATAAAAGTTGAAGTAAAGAAGAAGAAAAAAGAAGAGTATGAACTTCTGGTCATTAGATATCTATGTGAAAGTCAGGAAGGAGATCTGAGGTTAAACCAAAGCCTTATCCAGGGCACTTTTATCCTTCACAGCATAGGGAAGAGTGACTCTCAGTTTACGATTCTCCTCCATGGTTTTGATGATGGTGTCATAGGCATTTTTGTTACCTGACCAGCAACGCCTTGCGACCTAGTGAGGGGTAAAAGAAAACAGGAAAACTAAGTAAACTAAGGGAACGACAAATATAACACTTGTAACAAATGCACAAAAAATTCAGTCCAAGTCACACGGCACACTGAAAAATTACACAGAACTCCAGTTAAAAAAAGAAAAAAGAAAATTTTATTCAACAATAAAGTAACAAAATGAGCTTATGTTCTAATATTTCAGCTTTCTGGGCTGCTTCTTGAAGGCAAAACCTGATTGGCTACCAGTAAGAGGCTGATATCTAGTCAAATTAGGGCACTTATACGTTGCATTTCATGGACTAATGATTACAAAGCAACATTAACTTGGGGGGTTTTTGAAATGGGCTCAGTGTTTAGGATGCTATTAAGCCCAGAAACTACAGTGATTTGTAAAACCTTAAATATAAAAACTATTATATATACATATACATTGTACTGTTCGGGTGCTGATTTTCTGCGTGTTTCCCCTGCTACGTCAACAGGGCGCGCTCCTGCCGGTACGTTACACATAGATTAAAGCAGATTCATAACGTCAAGCTCCCTGGCGCACCGCCCATACCCCACCGTTTTTAACAGTGCAGTACAGGCAATTACAGCAGTGTAAAAAGTACACTGCCTGCCATTTTTTCTCTCCCCTCCCCCTACCCCCCCCCCCCCCCCCCCGCTCCTCTCCACACAGCCGTGTCTTTAATGACACCGCCTGTGTGGGCAGGAAAGCTCACTGCCCCCTTCCACGTCACCGTGATGTAATCAGCTTTGTGGGAGGTTTGTGGGAGCTTTGTGGGAGGTGGGAGGAACAGCCAAACCCTGATACCAAGGTGATGTTGTGGAAGACTGTATCATGTCACGGCAAGATTGAGCCCAAAAAGTCTCCCAGATTAAGATTTCAAAGCAGACTGGGGTTTCAAGATTTGCTGTTCAAGCTCTTTTGAAGAAGCACCAAACACAGAAACTGGGGTGCGGAAAAATGTCACAGGTGCCTTGGACCTAGGAATCAAAATATGAAATATTTGGCTGTAGCAGAAGGCAGTTTATTTGCCAAAGGGCTGGAGAGCTGTACAATAAACAGTAACTGCACGCAACAGTAAAGCATGGTGGAGGTTCCTTAAATGTTTGGGGCTGGATTACTGCAAATGGAGTTGGAAATTTGTTTAGGATTAATGGTGTTCTCAATGGAATACCATCAGGGAGGCATATGATGGGCAGCAGGACAATGACAAACATATAGCAAAAGGAATTAAGAACTTTGTTCAACATAAAGAAGAGCAATAAGTCCTGGAAGAAGACCTGGATGGTATGACCCCCACAGAGCCCTGATCAACATCACCAGTGTAGAATTACATGGAGAGACAGAAGGATGTTTGGAAGACTACATCCACAGAAGATCTGTGGTTCGTTCTTCAAGATGTTTGGAACAACCTACCCACCAATTTTTTTAAATATGATTTTATATATATATATATATCTCTGATGCGCTAAAATCTTCAAAACACACATAATCTTACCCCATTAGACACATCCCAACTCAGCATCATTTTAGCATTATGTTCAGCCTCAGAGGATCCATCCAAAACCAAGCCAAAACCTCCATTAATGACCTCACCCCTTAAAAGAAAAAGAAAATAATGGGTTGATCCTAATAAAGCAATGGCAGGTGTTTAATTTAGTGACAGTACAAACATTTGTTATTGTCAAGAAAATGTTTTTGACCATTGGCCTCTTTACAAATCTAGATCAGCAGCTTTTCACAGCTTATGCTGCAAAAGTCTACAAAGAAAATTTTTTTTTTTATCTTTGCGTACTGAATTAATGATGATGGATTTTTATTCTATGTCTGTGACTCTGTATTGCGAGCCACACAAGTAACAGTTTTAAGATTGCAGAAAACATCAGAAAGTAGAGCAATGGACAACAATGAAGATATATGCTGCAGGCTGTTACTAACAAAAAAATGGCGATGTTTCCAAGCAGTGCCGTTTTCTATGCAAGTTCTGAGGGGGTATGCTATTGGTGGAACTGCCAATGCTATTGGTGGAACTCCATTCACCTCCAGCAACCAAACCCTCACACCCCCCCTTCGGCAGCTCATGCCCATGTCAAGGAGGGAATGCGGATATGCGTGCAAGGGAGGGTGCTGGGGACCTATGTGCACACATTCTGCATAGCAGGAAAAATGGCCCTGTTTACAAGTTCTATTTCTAAAGCCCCCCATACACGTTTACATTGTGACCCAATGTTTTGCGCAATCAACCGTGCGTGATCACATCATCACACGCAGTAAATCTTCCGAAACATCGGGTCACAATCGGCCAGGCACCTTTTGTGTGCCAGCACTGACCGTCAGGTCTGACCACCACCCCCCTTCCCCCTTACAGCTTCTGAGGGAGAGGCAGCTGCAGACAGTCTGTGTCCTCAGCCCCTTCATCTCCAACGGAGCTGAGGAGACATATCTGTACTTTGGACAGGGACAATTGTCCCCCATCTAAAGTATTAGACGGATCTAAGAATTATGGACATGTCCATAATGGCTTAGATCGATTTAGGGGCCGATTTAGGCCCTTTAAGCTTTAGATCGGCACCTGATTTTTCGTCTGGCCGACCATCTGCGCATGGCAGTCGATTCCCTGAAAAATCGCTTGTATAGGGGGCAAAGGTTGATCTTGCTGGCAGATTCATAAATACACTGCACATCACTAAACCGCTATGATCACTTTGATGGACAGTTTTTTTTTTTTTTAAATAGACAATTAAACTAAAACCCAGCTCTATCTAACATTAAAGCATATAATTCCATCTTTGACAGTTTGATCAATTAAAATAAGTGAATGATGGAGCTATTGGCAGATCAGCAGTTAATAACATTTGTTATAGGGGTGGGGGACTAATTGTAAAACTGCTAGAGACAAACATTTTTATTTTAACCATAGCCCTTTTGAAGAGCATATTCTTAAAACACTTACTTGCCTCTGTAGTACAATCTGTGGAACAATCAATATAGTCCGCGATTTAGTCTGGGCACTACTTTAGTTAGCAATTGGGTTACAGTTTTTTAATATTTTAAAATGTGTGTAAAAAGTGTGGTTTTGATATTTGGATTAATTTCCTTGATTGTAGGTTTCGTTTTGTCCTACTGCTCTTGCAAAAAAAAAATGTTCTTGTTAACTCTGATAACTATGATACATCCACTTACCATCCAACACCTCCTCCATTATGCAAGGCCACCCAGGTGGCACCACGGAAGGAATCTCCCACAAAGTTATGAACAGCCATATCTACAAGACAACATGAGGAATGATTTCTTTATTCCAAAGATGCTAAAATACAAATGATCAAAAACATAATTAAGGTGGGTAAATATGAAGTACTGTATATTTACCATGGGCCATCTGTCCCAAGTGCCCCCAGGGCTGTATGATATAGTGCCTGCCCAGTCACGTGGGATTGCGACGTCAGCGTCACAGCCACATGACTTTCTAGCAGGAACACTTCAGCAGCTCCTCTCACTGCAACCAAGCCAGTCTCTGGCAGTGGAGAGTGACGCTAATCTCCAGATGAGTTCCGGTGGGGGGATTTGTAGTGGTTGCAGTGAGAGAGGCAAAAGGAGCTGCTGAGTCTATAAATATCAGCTCCTAAGAATGTTCTGTGCTTTTCTGAGGCTGATGTTCTGCAGAATCCACAGACATGTCCTTGGATGCAGGATTCCTTGGTGAAACTTTTCTCCGCTAAGCTAGCAAAAGGACACCTTACTCCAATCTGGCAAGAGAGCCTTCAGTCCCCTGAAAGATAACCAGCAGCTAGTAGGCACAGCTTTTTTGGAACTGTAGCTCCTAATATTGATGCCCCATCCATGCCATTGGGATGGTAAAGAAGCTGTATATATGAGTTTCTGCTAGTAAACTGTAAATATTTCCCAACATTGCTGTGGGGATCTTCTGTTTATTGGTGTGTGAGCTACATGTCAGTGTGCTGAGCAAAAAACATCCTTCTAAAGAATCTTGTCATGTGAGTAGATGCACCCTTCGACACTACAGGTGTTCTTCAGAAACCAAGTCTCCGCCTTTCTGCAGACAATGGGCCTCTGCGAAAGTAGATCCGGTCTCTTAGGTAAGAACATGCTCAGCGGAGAATTCCTGCGAACCGGGCCCTTAGGTCAATATGGTGCCACAAGTACCAGGCATGTAGATTCCCTGCTGAATTTTTGGAGTACCAGGGGAATTAGATTCAGTAGAGGTAAAGCATAACATAGGGGAAACCCCCAAGGTTGAGAAAGTGCATCCTGTACCAGGGTTGTGTCTCCCCTGTACAGAGAAAAGAAGATATTGGCTTGCCTATACTGCTGATGTGAAAAGGTCTATTGTTGGACTGCCCCATCTGTCTACCAGAAGTTGGAAAACCTCCTGGTTGAGGCTCCAGTCTACTTCTCTCAGCTGTTGATGACTCAGCAAGTCAGCTTTTAGGTTTATTAACCCTTTGAGGTGCAGAGCAGAGAGAGGACATGTTGCATTCTGTCCATCTGCATAGCAGTGCTGTTAGAGTCTGAAGAGAGGGACTGCGCATCCTGCCCGTCTTATTTAAGTATGCCACAGTGCTGGACCATACCGACTAAGATTTTCTGACATATGAGTTGACTCTTGAAGGCAGTAAGCATTCTGAACACCTCTAGCAGTTTCTAGTAGTTGGAGGACTGCTTGGCTTTGTCTCTGTTCAAGGCCCCCTGAGAAAAGGAATCCCCAAGGTGAGCCCCCCCCCCCCCTGCCAAAAAGTAAGTAGCCTTAAATTGTAACGGTAGACATTTCAATAACTGTTCTTTAGGAGTGCCTGCCTCCAAGTGGGTTTTTAATTGGGTTAACCAGAAACCGTGATCGATTAAGTAAGATATCTGCTTTTTTATCCATGGAGTCTTCAGAACCCCTATATCCTCAAAGAATAAATCAGTGGCCCTCAAGCTGCATCCAATGTGGATGACTAATTTGTTTTAGCCTTAAAGTTTTCCGGGCACTTCTTTTCCTTTAGGATGAACTTAGAGAGCAGCTCATGGACTGGAAAGACCCTTTTTTTGCATCCACCACACTTCTCCCCTTCTATATCTAATGTCACTATTTCTCCAAGGGACAACTTGTATCTGGGAGAGGCGCAAGCCTCTACCAATGGTTCCTCTACAGAATCTTCTCCTGAAATTTGTACCAAGGAATCCCTGACTTCTTTCTCACTTAATAATCAATAAGAAAAACACTCAATAAGAAAAACACAAATTGTTTCACCACAATTTTTCTAACGACCATCAACAAGATGGAGTAGAAAAGGACTTTAAGGCAGACATAAAGGTAAAAACTAGGTCAGTAAGACATCAAGTACATTTATTATTATGATTATGTATCAGATAAGGTAGTATGCAAATAAAAAACCAAATCATGTAGTAATTATTAAAGCCCCCCATACACGTTTAGATAAAAAAAAATCGTGTGCAAATCTAAAGCTTAAAAGCGTAATTGTAGCCAAAATATGCAGCCAAATCGATAAGCCATTTGGACATGTCCTTAATTCTTAGATCGATTTAGCCTCCTGGGTGTTACGGCCAAAGCCAGTATGGATCAAACTGTGCCCGTTCCGGGATCAGGCACAATTGCTGGCTCTCCTTGAGCCTGCAGCATTTCTGCTTTGCTGCAGGCTCACAGAGATCTTCCGGACCGAGTCTTCAGCCTCATTGGTGATGCCGAATGGGGCGGGGGGGGGCAGCGCCATAGACCTCCATGTTGGGGGCATCGCTTTTCCCTGTACAAACCACTGCATTTTATTGACACGGTGTGTAGACAGCGGAGAATCATGGCAGTGTACAGTGTATTCCGTCACGATTGCCTGTGTAGCGTACGAAAAATCGGCTACAAATCTAAACGTGTATGGGGGGGCTTAACACATAATTACATTTTGTTAAACATAGATATTGGATTGATTCTATTTTTAGTCTACGCGTTTTGCAACCTTACTGACGCTTCATCAGGACAAATGCGCATGAACCTTTTTGATAGTCACTGCGAGGAAACGTAATAGAACCGTAAGTATGGAGGACTAGAACCCATGGAGAGGACATCAGTACTCCGTGTTTAGAGGGTGGATAAGGTAAATATTCAAAATACCTGGTTTATTGTTATAATATAACTGCATGTTAGCAGACTACTTTCTTTGGTTATAGATACTTATACACAAGGGGTCCCTTTGCTTTGTCATGATTCTTCCTATTGGATACTCGAAAGGAAACCGACTGCCCTAATAACAGCTGGGTTCTAGGGGGTAGTTCAGACAAGTTTCTTGGAGGTAAATGTGGCCGATAACTCTTCTTAAACTGATGAGAACAGGACTCTGTCAGCTGCGGCACCCCTTCCTCCTTAAGAAGACCCTCGATACACTTAGGATAGAGAGGCTTGTATGAATTTAAAGGCCTGGCATTACAACCAGCTGATTTTTTAGAACTGTGACCTGGCTGGTCTGTCCTGTCCACCTGCTTGGCCTTGCCCCTGGCAGCATCCAGGGATGGATCCCATCCTGTTCCGGATGGTCCTCTCCAGAGGAGGAAACACCAAAACACTGCATAGGGTGGTTGAGAGCTGGCCTTTAAAGTTTGGTTCTTGGCGTTTCCTCCCACTGGAGGCCATCTCTCAGGTGCTGTCCTGCAATGACATTTTGGGTAAAAAGGAATATAAAATCTGCAAAAGAGTTTAATTAAATAATAGTTTACTAGATGAAACTATCAAATTTACCAATGTCTGGCTAGCTTAATACATGTTGTAGGCAGTATGATGTCACAAATACCTGCACAGAAGGCAGAGCCATCATATATATTAGAAGTTTCTCTGTATGGGCTATCTGTCCCACTCACATCATGGTGATCCCGACTGATAACCACTGGAGCCTAGAGAAGATAGAGTTTTTGATGATCCAAAGTATTATTAAATACAATGTAGTACGAATGCATTAATGCATTCTATAAAATTTTGAAGAATAACAAAAAAACTAAGAAAAAGTTATATATATTAAATGTATCTTTAAATTGAAAGTTATCTTGCCTTACCTTGACTTTTCCAGTTGCCACAGCATTGTTGATGGCAACAGCAATGGCAATTCTTCCTTTCTGATCAGAATACAAAATTCTACCTTGGGAGCCGACAACCTAAAGAAACCCCCCCCAAAGAAAACTCTAATTAAGAAGTGATAAACGAGGGGTTCTGCTGAAACCAAAACCACAGACAGGTAGACAAACTAAGCCAACTCAAACACATCTGCCAGAAAATGTGTTCAAGATGCAAATAAAAACTTACAAATACCTGTAGGTGACTTTGAAAATATGTGGCTGTTTCAAAGTGCACAAAAAGGAGGCACATGAGGAAAAAACGACTGCATAGTTGCGTTGCCAGAAGAAAGACATTACTATGCAAATGATACAAAGTATCTGACTTTCAATATTCCAAACAGCATAGAGACAAGCCTTGAGCATTCTGGCACAAAGTCATTTGGAGTGATGAGACTAAAATTGGTGGTGGTGGATTGCTGATGTTCTGGGGATGTGTGAGCTACAAAGGGCACAGGAAATTTGGTCAGAGTTGATGGCAAAATGAATGCAGTAAGTTATTAAAAATACTGAATGAATATTTGCACTCATCAGCCATTCCAACCTGACAATGATCCAAAAGTCAACTTGTTATTGGTTACAGCAAAATAATGTGTAGGTTCTGGAGTGGCCAACTCAGCCTCTTGTCTTTGATAACATCATGACATTCTGGGGAGACCTTAACATACAGTGGATATAAAAAGTCTACACACCCCTGGTAAAATCAGGTTCCTGTGCTGTACAAAAATGAGACATCATTTTAGAACTTTTTCCACCTTAATGTGACCTATTTACTGTACCAATCAATTGAAAACAAACTGAAATCTTTTAGGCGGAGGGAAGAATAAATATAAAAATAAAATAATGTGGTTGCATAAGAGTGCACACCCTTACACTAATACTTTGTTAAAGCACCTTTGATTTTTTTACAGCACTCCGTCTTTCTGGGTATGGGTCTATCAGCATGGCAGATTGCGAGGGCATATCCTGTACACAGCCCTCTTCAGATCACCCCACAGATTTTCAATTGGATTCAGGTCTGAGCTCTGACTGGGCTATTACAAAACGTTCATCTTTTTCCGGTGCAGCCATTCCTTTGTTGATTTGGATGTATGCTTTGGGTGGTTGTCATGCTGAAAGATGAATTTTTATAAACTTGAAAGTTTTTTGCCAATAAAATTGACTGTAAATTTGGAACTGTTCATAAATCCCTCTTTTGCAACTAAGGCAGTTCCCTCTTTTGCCCCAGTTCCAGCTGAAGAAAAACAGCCCCAAAGCATGATGCTGCTACCACCATGCTTTATTGTGGGTATGGTGTTATTTTGGTGATGTGTCAGTTTTATTTTTGCACCAAGCATATCATTTGGAATTATGGCCAAAAAGTTCAAACTTGGTTTCATCAGACCATAACACATTTTTCCACATGCTTTTGGGAGACCTCAGATGTGTTTTTGCAGAATTTAGCCTGGCTTGGATGTTTTTCTTCGTTAGTTAAGGCTTTCATCTTGCAACTATACTATACAATACTGCATAGGTAAAGATAATTGAAGTTAATAGCTCAATATACCGGTCTGTCCCATTACCAATATCACAATTTGAAACCAGAAATTCCCTCGATGGTACTTTAATAGTGATGAGTGAGCACCAAAGTGTTTGGGTGTTCGGTCCGAGTACTTTGCAATATTCACATGTTCTACTGAGCACCTAAACCCAATATAAGTCAATGGAAGACAACCAGGAACCCCCTGCTCGGATAAGGGGAGGGTGTCTGGTCTATGGGAAAAGTTGAGAACAAGATAGAAAATGACCACAAACTGCATGGGGACCATGTATAAAGGCATCTTGGACTCAAGAGTCGCTGCTGGGAACCATTTTCTCCTAGTTGTATGCCACTTTTAAACATTGCAAAAAACACGCCCAAAACCCCCCAAAAGGTAAATTTTACAGGAAAAAGGTCTCTCTAACATATCATACAGCAGTGCCTGCAGTTGAGCTGACTCTCTAAAACATTATACAGCAGTGCCAGAAGTGGAGTTGATGCTCTAAAACAGGGGTCCTCAAACCACGGCCCACGGGCCAGATCCGGCCCTCCACGGCGTTCTGACCAGCCCACGGGTACCCAGCAACCCCCCCCATGAATGCCCAGCATTGCAATCGGATGCCGAGCACCTGGCTCTCAATGCGCAGCTTCTGATCAGAGCAGAAAGAAGCTGGCAGGGTCTGTGAGGCAGAACAGTGGGGCGTGGCAGGAAGACGGAAGCTGATTGGCTGGCTGAGCACACTAGTCTTTGCT
>CM070037.1:84588821-84609715 GCA_036250615.1 Ptychadena robeensis
GTGCAGGTCTAGATATACAGTTATACATGTGTACCATCTTCTATTAGGGGACTTGACATCGGCACCTCAGACGTGCCCCTTCTTCCCTATCCCCGATGAAAGCACTTTTCCTTGAGGGACCTTGACTGGACAGTGGCGTCCCATGTAAATTCTTCCATCTCCGACCTTGCAGATTTGAAGGTATTTACCACCTACCCTCGGTACCTATGTACTGTGTTTTTCTACGTTCTAGACGTGCTGCCTTGCACAACTTACAGCCTACGTCAACTACAGTGTTACGAGTTTACCAGCCCCACATGGCTGCAGTGCGGGGGCTACTCAGAAGCCACTTGAATGTCAATTCTAATACTCAAAATAATAATCGGGCTAAAATAATAACACGTGGGCTCACTTGTACTGTTATGCCTTCTATGAGATAAACATTCACTAATCTTGCGATTAATATGTTTCTAACTATGAGACCTAATAAATATCAAATGACTTTCTATACAAGTTTGATAAATACAAATACCATATTTAACTCACAGGCTCTGCAACAAGTGTCGATTTCTATGTGTATGCTTGCTGCTCAAATACTCGCTGCTCAAATTTGACTGACCAACCCACGACCGACTATACGGACGTGAGTATATTTGTCATGCCTATCCTTTCTCGTCACACATGGTGTCTTGTATTTAATTATGCATATCATTTGTGAATTGTTTACTCACTGATATGTCCTATCACTATTGGAATGAATCATTTTGTATTATTGGTAATGATTCACATGTAACTATTATGTACTCTTGATTTATTGATATATCTTATTACCATTAGAAACTCGCTCCACCCTGAGGAAGCCCCTCTCTTCAAAAGGGGCGAAACGCGTTGGACTGGCGCAATGCGCCGGGAGTGATGCTCTGTCTCTATGGCTTTTAACCTAAGTATATGACTTTTCATGACTTTGTGATTTTTTTTGTCATATGGATTTTCATGATTTTGTGATTTATGTCACATGGACTGATGTTATGACCGACAGGACGATGCACTGACCTATACCTATTTGCTTTTATCATGCTCTTGGAAATTTAATTAAATAAAATCATGTTCTTTTTTACTAATTGTTTATGGATCTCTATTCAATATGTGCCCTTAAAAGTCCCGGGATATTGAACTCTCCCCACAGCCCTCTAAGAGGGTTATGAGGTTCCAGTTGAAATCCCTCTGTTTTCTTTGTATTTTCGGCTTTCAAGAGGTGTCTACAGAGTTAGGGCGAGATGCAGGATTCCTCCCCTCTGCGCCTCCACTGAACCGCTATTGCTGCTTACTGGACTACTGCTCCTGATCCTGGGTAAGAGAGCCATCAGCCAACCCCCCCCCCATGTAGCTGGTTAGTCTATGTTTGCAACTGTAGTCCCTATGTCTTTTACCCCCATCCCTGCCTTGGGTGATGGTGAAAAACTTGTAAATACTCCTCCATAGTAAAAGTTATCCCCTAACCAGCTGTGTGGACATTCATTTTATCCAGATACTATAGTGTGTGTGTGTAGTGTGTGTGTGACAGTGTTAGGGACATGAAGTGGCTGTCGGTTGCTAGATGGGTGCAAAGGGCCTATTAAGACGTTAGAGAAGCTTCAGGGAGGGGATAAAAGGATGAGTTCGGCCCCAGGGGTGGTGTTCTTGCAGAAAGGAAAGGAAGGGGACAGCACATGTAGCACCGCTGCTCTGGCCGAGGACTACCTCTCCCCACAGTTTATGCCAGCGTACGTGCAGCCAGAGTGCGTAACAGCACACGCATCTCTCATATGCCACTGTTCCAGTGTCCTACTGCAGCTCCACAGCACCGCTGCCCATACCGAAGTTCTGGTGGGGTGGATGCCTGGCCCACTATACTGTCCCACCATACCAGCATTTGCTGACATGTGGCTCCTGGAACTATGAGGGGTGAAAAGCCTGTTGTCCACACTACCTCCTGTGGTGTGGACGCAACTTTCTGTTGAACTATCTCCTTGGGACTATCATTGTATCATCAACATCGTTGCAATTGTTACATATGACATACTTAGAATGGACATTCATTGATTATATTTGCCAGTGGCCTTTGGCCACAATGGAGCCCGCCGCTCATGGCTGCTTTTTTTTTTTTTTTTTTTTTTTTTTTTACTGTCCGGGCCCCCCACCAACCATGCATGCCCCCCATCCCCCACCCGGGGGGGGGGGGGGGGCTGAAGACAGAGGCAAGCAGGTGAAGTGGGACTATTTTTTCACCTGCTTGTTCCGACAATTAATTCTTAGAGCCGGCCGGCTGGAAGGGGACTCCCCCCTCCTCTCTCATTCATCTGCTGAGCCGGTGTTCTGTCAGATAATGTTCCTCCAGCAAATACATCATTCCAGCCAATAAAAACGCAGGAGAGGACACACCCTCTCCTCCTCTCCAGCTGTACTGTAGAAACAAAACCAAAAGCTGTGTGACACTGTAATTTTGAATATTCATAGCACAAAAACCATTAATAGTATAATCATGAAACTTTCAGGGTCAGAAATGCTCCCCTACTACTACTTACACCCCAAGTTTCACCCCTCTAGCTACAACACTTATGAGTTAATTTCAGCTAAAAGTCCAGCTATCAGATAATGCTTCTTTATCGCCAGAGAGATATAATCCTATATGCAACATTTCACTTGACTAATTTGAACACATAGATCTTTAAACTGCATGGTAGAACCTTGATATTTTGGGGGTTACCAGTTAACCCCTAAGACTATATCCATGCAAATAATCAGGTCCCTGAGCACAATGCTACTACTACCTACTAAAAGCCCCCTATCAAATATTGCTTCCCTATGAGCATAAGGCACTACTCTGCTGCATACATTCTTTTACTTATCCTAATCTGAACACATGGATCTTTAAAACCCTTCATGGTAGAACCTTGGAATTTTCATACGAAGACATCAGCTATCAAATAGTTCTTCCATAAGACCATAATGGCCTACTCTGCAACATGCATCCTTTCACTCACCTAATTTGAACACCCAGATCTGTACCCTATATGGTACAACCTTAAAATTGGGAGGGTTACTAGTTAACCCTTAAGACTACATCCATGCAAAATTTTAAGCTGGCTCCAATTCTTCCTACTATGAAGTCAACTATTCTATAATGCTTCTTTAAGCATGCTTATTGCTCATAATGAAGCAATATTTTGGGGGTTTTAGTAGGAAGAATTGGGCTCAGGGACCTGAACATTTGCATGGATGTAGTCTCAGGGGTTAACTGGTAACCCCCCTAAATTTCAAAGGTATACTACCCATGCATTTTGGATAGGCACTATCTGGGACTTGCTAAACCTGTCTCAATCCCATCTTGCTAATGTTTCTCGACATCTAATATATGTATCATTTATATATGTATTCTTAAGCCACACAGTACATAGTGTGCAAGAGCACTTGGATTATGAAATTAACTCTTTCTTGAGTTCATAATTTGTTCAATGTACATGTGACCTGTTGAGCCGATATGCACCTTTTCTCTACCAACGCATAGTGTGCAAGTGCACTAAAAGAAATTGGTCAAACCTTAGGAATATAATTGAAAAAATGGACTGGTGAAAGGACTGGTAGGCCAAGGAAGACATTTAATCCTTTGGACACATTCCATTCCAATGTATCCCAGTCCAGGATTTCACATTTACCTAGCAATCTTATCATTATTGTACCTTTACTTAAAAAAATTTGCATGCTCTTACTAGGCAACAATCTATAACAAATGTATAGTATAGTATGTGTTTTGACCACAGCCATCTTTATTAAGAAGAACATACTGGTTCTGTAGTTATAGCTAATGCTTTATTACAAGCCATCTGTCTGTCATGTATAATTAACATAGAGATATACTGCTGTCATGTATGTCCTTCATTCACGTAGAGATATACTGCTGTCATGTATGTCCTTCATTTACATAGAGATATACTGCCGCCATGTCTGCCCTTCATTCACATAGAGATACACTGCTATCATGTCTGCCCTTCATTCACATAGAGATATACTGCTGCCATGTCTGCCCTTCATTCACATAGAGATATACTGCTGTCATGTCTGTCCCTCATTCCCATAAACATACATACTGCTGCCATGTCTGTCCCTCATTTACATAGAGATGCATACTGCTGTCAGGTCTGTCCCTCACTTCCTTAGAAATATATGCTGCTGTCAATGTGAATAACTATCTATAAAGGGAGGCTCTGTTTCCCTTTAATGGGGGCTCTCTGGCAACCTACAGGGGTCTTACTGGCGCTCTATCTATAGGGAAGAGTAATAATAAATCAAATGTATATATCATATATAAACAACTCCTCTGCTCCTATGCCAGTATAAGCATAAATCTATGTAATGGGAATATATAGCTTCCCCCCTTGGGGTACAAGGCAAATCACTTGATATTTATTACTCTGTTTCCAGGGCATAAACTGCCCCAGATAAATAAATGGATAAGGATAAGGAGTGATCATCAACCCCCAAATCTTAAGATAAAAGCAGTCAATTTTCAGACACTTCCTTAAAAAAAATAAGGGCTGTCATAAAAAGCGCTTTAGCGGCACATACTTTACACCTTTCTTTTTGTTAAAAGAATAATTTTATTAATACATGATTAAAAAGATATACATCATTGCACATAAAGCCATAAATTCATTAGTACATGATCTGTTTACATCGATCACAGATATGGATACATATTTACATTGGCTATCCCTATTGGTAGGCACCAATCTGCATTTCACCCCACAAAAGGAAGGGGCTTTATAGAGTGGGATTGCCTGTACATTCACAAAAAAAAACAGTGAAGAAAACACAAATGTTATCTTGGTGGCCATTATAGGAGGTGAATGCCCTTCGGTTTGCCAAGTTTACTTACATCTACTGTGTCCAATCAGAATGGAGGTAGGCAAAGAGCAATTCACAAAATCAAGAGGATCAGAAAGACCCTTGAATTAAAATCCTGTTTAAACGCATATGTGCAAAATAAGCAAATCTTTATTGTATGCTCCTTTTGATTCAGATTAAAGCCTGCCTCCCAGGAACTTGAATGTGGTTGGGCTGCCCTCCCTCCATGTCGTCGGACTTTCCACCGATGACCCCAATGATATAGACCTAGGGGTCAACAGGATATTCATTCAAGGGTTTTTCTAATCCTCTTGATTTTGTGAATTGCTCTTTGTCTACCTCCATTCTGATTGGACACAGTAGATATAAGTAAATCACTCTTGGTGGTAGGTGGACATACAGCTGATATGTGAGTTATTACTAATGTGTTTTTCATGTATACTTTTCTAGATATACTTTATCTGGGGTAGTTTATGCCTCAGTAACAGAGTAATAAATACTAACTGTGTTACTCCCCCTTGGTCAGATATGTCCATCCAGTCTCAACATCAACAGTATCTGGTCATGTACAAATTCCTAATCATGAGGATAATGTTTAAATAATATGTTGCAGCAGCTATCTCCTCTAGTCTGCTCCCCATAGTCCTGCAGCCTACCTTGATCTGTTCAGTCCGTCCTGGTTGCTATCAGGGAAGTCCTTCACTGGCCATATGTCAGATGTCTTCCAGTCTTTAGTCCATCAGTCCTGTATGTCTAGGTTTTTATAGTGCCTCCTTCCCGCAAAACCGGGCGGCCGTTGCGCGGCATGTGCACGCACCGGCATGATCACCGCGCGCCGGTGCTTCTGGTTGCCCTTCTCTTGGCGGGTGTTTTCGCCATCATCAATCTACCTATTTATGCTCTTTCAGGTGCGCCAGAAGTGACATGGGAGCCTCTACATTGTCGAAATCACAGCACAGCAAAATCAAACACTTATGTCTGTTTTGAAGAGGTTTTGGGGTCCCTTGTTAAACCAGAGGTTAAAGAACGCATATGGTGGAATGAGTTCGTGGATATTTTCACTCTCCTGCCAATTAAACGTTATGCAATAGAAAAGTGCGAACGGGGCAAGGAATATAGGACGGAGAAGCATGATGAGCGGAGCTCAAGAAATTGCCTTCGTGCTTTTCTGACACTGGGTTGCATCATTGGTGAAAAGCGACCGGAGAAATGTTTATACATGCTTTGTTATATAGAAACAATTATGGAGGCAGAGAACGTACAGGGGCATGGCCTGGTTATGCTATGACAAACAATTTCGTCAACGGATGTCCGTGCTCCCGTCCTTGGCTTAGGGACATAAAGACATTGGGTTATGGATGCGGTTCATGAACATGCCGAGAGCTCCATTTCTGGCCTTGCCCCCTTTTGGCGGTTCGGCCACCACAAGTAGCGGCTATGCCTTTCATAGTGGGGCCAGAGTGCAGGATCCCCGGCCGTGCAAAAGAAAGGCGTTTGTTGGGCCTTTAATGAGTCAACCTGCAAGTGGGGGTCATCCTGCCATTTCAGACACGAGTGTGCTGGATGCGGGGGCACTAGCCACCCCATGTCCAGGTGTTTCAAGCGATCTCGTACATATGGGACAGCCAAAGCTGGGGATGAGATTGGAAAAGGGGAGGACGCCAGGGCGCGTGGATGCAATGGCGCCGTTCCTAAATGAGTACCCGATTAGATGGCAGGCTGATTTAATTTTTAGGGGGTTTAGTGACGGTTTTAAAATTCCCTGTTCCATGACAGCCCCCAGATTGTCCTGTCCTAATTTGGCATCTGCATACCAACATCCATTGATATTACAGAAAAAGTTGTTTAAAGAAATTGCATTGGGGAGGCTGGCCGGCCCATTTGATAGTCCGCCCTAGTCCAACATGGTGGTATCACCACTAAGTTTAGTTCCCAAGAAGGAGCTGGGAAAGTTTAGAATGATACATCATTTGTCTTTTCAACATGGGCTCTCAGTTAATGATGGTATCCCTGCAGAGCTGTCGGCGGTTCATTATGCCGCTTTTGATGCAGCTGTGGCTGTAGTGAGACAGATGGGGGTTGGGGCCCTGCTAGCTAAAATAGACATTGAATCAGCTTTTCGCCTTTTGCCAGTTCATCCCGATAGTCAGTTTCTTCTGGGTTGTAAATGTCAAGGACAGTGGTTTATAGATTGCTGCCTGCCCATGGGGTGTTCTATTTCATGTTCTTTTTTTGAAATGTTCAGTTCAGTTTTCTGGAGTGGGTGGTGAAACAGGTATCTGGCCTTTCGTGCTTCGTTTAATACTTAGAGGACTTTCTTTGCGTCGGCCCGGCTGGGTCAGAGGATTGTGCTTGCCTGTTGTCCACAGTTTAGTCTGTTTTTGAGTCATTTGGGGTTCCTTTGGCAGTTGAAAAAACCAAGGGCCTTGACACTTGTATGAAATTTCTGGGCATAGAAATTGATTCTGTGGCTAGGTCATGCCGGTTGCCATTAGACAAATTGGAGGACCTGCGGCCAGTTTTGGGTTCCTTATGGTCAGCTAGGAAGGTGACCTTGAAGCACATGCAGTCTGTACTGGGCAAGTTACATTTTGCATGCAGAATGAAACCCATGGGACGTATTTTTTGCAGGCCCTTGACACGGTTGACTGCAGGGGTGAGGGCACCTACACATTTCCTCCAAGGAAGGATGACATTACAGTTTGGTTAATCTTTCTGGAACATTTTAATGGTACGGCACTGTGGCCAACCTTTTTCCAATGAATCTTTACAATTATTTTCTGACGCATTGGGTTCAATTGGTTTTGGAGCCTTCTTTGCAGGTAAATGATGTCAGGGCTGATGGCCGTCTTGGTGGAAGGCGTTCGGGCTTCATAGGAATTTGGCCTTTTTAGAATTTTTTCCCATAGTAGTGGCGGTGTGGCACGACTTGTTAGCTGGGTATTTTGTTACATTTAATTCAGACAATTTGGCCGTGGTATCTGTCATCAATAGTCTGTCGGCCAAGTCAGTGCCGGTTGTGAACTTGCTGAGGAAATTCGTACTACTCTGTCTTCAGCACAACATTAGATTTAGGGTGGTTCACGTGCTAGGTATTCACAACAATATCGCTGATGCTTTATCTCGGTTCCAACAGGATCGTTTCTTTCTGTTGGCTCCGGAAGCGGTTAGTCACCCTACGCCTGTTTCGGATTCTCTGTGGGAATTGGGCTCGGTGGATTGGATCATTGGATAAGGAGGTCTCTTGCCCAATCCACATGAGAGGCATATTCTAGAATCTGGCAACAATGGTCTTCATTTGAGGTGGCTATGGGTGGTCCTAAGGTCGGTAAGGAAAGGCGGGACATGCTTTTGATTTTTATTCTCAACCTGTTCAAGTCTGGTTTGTCATCTGCAGCAGTGGTTAAGGCATTGGCTGCTCTAGCTTTTCTTTTTAAATATAGAGGTTGGGAGGATATAACTAAGCACTTCTGGATTACTAAGGCAGTGAAAGGTTTTAGACGTAAGACGCTTGTAGTTGATCGCAGGAGACCGGTCACTTTCCAGCTCCTGGGGAAGCTTTTTGGTGAATTACAGAATCAATCTGCGTCAGACTTTGAACAGGTCCTTTTCCGCTTAGCTTTTTCCTTCGCTTTCTTTGGGGCCTTCTGGATTGGGGAGCTAGTCTCGGAACGTCCAGGGCGGGCTGCTGGTTAGTGACTCCAGCCTGTTAGATGGGGCTTTGTTTCTCACTATCTATGGGTCTAAGACTGATCAGGTCAGGAGGGGTTTTACCGTACAGCTGTTTGCTTTACCAGGTTGCCCGCTGTGCCCTGTACACTGTTTTAACGCTTATTTGGGTTTACGGCCAGACAAGGGGGCACTTTGCTGTTGCATGCGAATGGGCCCTTCTTGTTGCGGTTTCAATTTGTTGCAGTTTTAAGGAAGTGTTTGCGGGCATTAGGCTATACAGATAAGGATTTCGGTTCCCATTCTTTCTGCATTGGAGCAGCGACTAAGGCGGCTCATAGGGGCCTGAGTGGGGAGGCCATTAAGAAAATTGGCAGATGGGAATCTTCATGCTTCCAGCGCTATGTCTGTCCTGACTTGGTGTAAGTTACCGGCTTTTAATTTTATTTTTACTGCAATGGACTCTTCCCCTTTTCCCCCACCCCCCCCCCCCCCCCCCCCCCCCCCCCCTCCCCCACATCTCATTGCATATTTTTGCACTGTGGTAGTTGTTGTTTGGTATACATTACCTGTTATGTCTGTTTCTCTTGCAAATTCCCAAAAGTGCGTGGTCTGGTAGTTGGGCCATTCATACATTTACTGGGCGGAAAAGAGAGCCGGCTCTAGACTTCACGGCAAGCTAATGGGTTTCGCTGACAGTTTTGTGGATTTTCACTGGTTGGGGGTTAGGGGTATGCGTTAGCCACAGCTGATGAGACAGTTCTCTAGGTTAGTGCAGCTTTGGGGTCCACCTGATATTTTACTGATTCATGCCGGGGATAATGACTTGGGGATAATTCCCGTCCTACAGTTTATACGGGAAGTTAAATCTTTTATTTTCCGTTTGACAGAGGATTTTCCACAATTGGTCTTTTTATGGTCCGAGGTAGTCCCTCGTTTAAAGTGGCACTCTGAAATCCCTCAAACGGTTTTTTAACCGGTCAATAGGGCTATTTCCAAATTTGTACAGAAGAGGAGGCGTGGCAGTGAGTCATTATTTGTTGGAACTTGCACCTGGTAACTTCAGGGATGATGGTGTCCACCTCAGTGAGGTGGGCATGTAGGTATTTCTCCATGGTTTGCAGGAAGCACTTCTTGGGGCCTGGGGTGTGTGGCGGATGCATTCAAGGCCTAGCAGCCATTGAATGCGGTGGCGGTCCTGGTAGTGCCCATGGGTAGTATGTTTTGGTTAACGACACAAATTTTTTGGTTTGAAATACTGAACTCTTGCACGGGTCAATGACCCACTGGTAATTTTTGGTCTTAGAAAGTTAAGGAGTCAGTATAGTGAACTAATTTATCGTAAACCCATCGAGCTGGTCGGGAAGGCTGATGGGCGGATAAGATTATACCAGATGATATTAGTGTTTTCATATATATCGAGGTGTGTGTTAAAATGTCCTTTTAAAGAACCCATCGAGCTGGTCGGGAAGGCTGATGGGGATAGATATGGAGATAAATATATAGATGTTTTGAGAGCACTTTGTTCATGTCACTAATATGGGGCACTATCAGAGACAAGATTTTTTGCTTGAAGTTATTAATATTTTTGATACAAAGTTGTAAAGTTATTTAAAAGTATGAGATACTTATATATATTTTATACATGTTTTATCAGCTGTGGCCAAATAACTATATAAACTTCCACATCTTTCTAATACATATGTTGTTGGTGTCTTTATTTTAGAGCATAAGCAATTTATACAATTTGAAGGTTCTTTTAGGTACCGGATTCAGGTCCGCCATTCGTCAGACAGCTACAGGACCATATGTGATGATGATAGTGATTAGTGTTGCTGGTGTGAGTGGTATGTGAATAATTGATGAAGTTGCAGGGATAGGGAATGTGTGATGTTTTAATGTGGAATATGTGGTTGATGTGCAATGATAGCCATGTACTAAAAAAGAAAAAAAAAAAAAAAGAATATGGTTGGCATACATGTTCCTCTGTGTGGTAAGTAGGGCTGCATACAGTGTGGGCCGTGTCAACATCTGTGAATGTGGCTCCTCTTAATTAATTGAAGTGCAGCATTTGACTCAGTGCAGAACAGGGTAGGAAAACATTGACTCATATAGAGCGTGAATAAGAACATAAGATATTACCTTAACCTAAACAAAGGGGGGGGGGAGAAAAGAAGGGAAGGTTTGCTCCAAAATCCCTCGAAATTAGGGCAACAAGTGTATATAAAAGAAAAATTTAAAAAAAAAAAAAAAACTGGTGAGACTCTCTTCCCCCTCTTTTGCCCCTTTATGTCGTAATGCCAGACTAGGACCACCCTACCTTTTAGTTTATGCAGGCATACTTGGCAATACCTTACCACAGGTCAATGTAGAGGGAGGGCCGGGCTTAGATATTTAGTCTGTTGCTTCCATAATGCTCACCTGTTGAGAGCCTCCAGGTGGAGCTACACTAATCAAATGCTCTCATTTGCTGCTTTCTAGCAGCCTTGCCTTTCCTAGGTAGCAGTTGGACACCCTTCCCTAGAAGGTGTTGGGGAAGTCCCTGCGGCTTGTGGGTGGGAGTGATTGCCCACTGGTTTAGGATCGCCCTTGTCCGTATGCCCCCTTCACAAAGGTCACTATACCTGCCGACGTAACTCCAGGTGTGGGTCCTTCTCTTGCCCTAGGTTTTGTGGGAGACGTCCTGCGGCCTAGTAGGTGAGGCAGTGACCATACAGGTTAGTCCTAGAGGTCCTGAATGGCACATTCTGAAGATCTGTTTACTAGCTGTTCTCACGGGGTACCACCATAAGGTGTCCCCAGGGAGAAAGTACAACAGTAGAGAATAACTTTATCAGGAAACTGGATTAATATATAAAGATATCAGTACAATAAACCTATAACATATGAGTAAATGGGCGTATAATCGGAATTCTATGAACATGATAGCATATGGATGTCGCATTTGCGGTCTCAGCCACTGGGAGCCCTCGGACTGCTTTTCTCACTGTGAACAGGCTAACAATAGAAACCGATTGGTTGGAGGGGGTGTGAATGCAATACACTAAACAACCTCCGTACTGTCTTGGTGTTTGTATATGTATATATCGATATACAGCTGCCACCACTTCTTGCGAAAGAAAATAAAGAGCAAGAAGACTCCTAACTTATCCCTATGGAAAAAAAGGTTAATTCAAAACAACCTATCTAGAAAACAATATACATCACTACGTAGCATCTCTTAAGGGCTTTGATTCTTAATGGGTCATTCAGAACAGGTGCAGACCGAAATGATTGAAATAATTTATTTTCAAAGATAACTATTAAAAAAGAATTTAACTATACTAACAAAGGAACAGAGATTTTGGATAGTAAGATAAACTAGAAACAGAAAAAGGGGACTAGACTGAGGAGTAAGAATTTACCATGTGTGAGGGATTAGCTGTAGAGCGGCAAAGTGCGGTACCCCCTGGATGGGTCCCTAGCAGGCGAAGGAGGCACAGCAAACAGGATTTGCAGGTGAAAACACACGGGTGGTTTATTGGTGCAAGTCTATGTACAATATATACATCCGAGAAGGCAGAAAACTCACAGCAATCCATAAAAACAGACACATAGAGTTCTTTCCACACAGGTACAACAGCTCCCCAGTAACACACAGGACTGGTTCAGAGTGGAGCCACTTGACTAAACAGGTGAGGGGGTTTTATAGAGCCAAAACCAACTCTAATGAGTAAACAGGACACAGCTGGTCCTACCCTGCACCAGGCCCAGCAATTCCAGCTCCCTCTGCTGGTCAGATGGCAAAGTACTCAGCATATTGCCAGTATCTGGGACACACATATATTCCATACTGGATGCAACCAGGGGATTTGATAGGCTTCCTGTCACACATGAAAAAAGTGTCCTTAGAAATAAGTCAAATACAATACCAGGGGTGAATAAATGGTCAGATTTCTCTTATTCCCTGTATGAGCTCTGAGGTTTTTTTTGGGGGGGGGGCATTGAGTGTGTTATCTCAATGCTCATGTAGGATTTTGGGGCTCCTAGATGTTTAAACAGGTGGGCACATACAGGCATGGTGGACATTCCATGGTTTTCTTAAAAGAATTGGTTTGGAGTTAACTATAAAGGGTCTGGTAGAAATTGAATTGTGGCTTTAGTAAAATACTAGCGCAGACTGATGCACATATGGCGATTATTCGTCACAATATGTACAAGATAAGCACATAATGCATAGTTAAACACATAGATGGAGAAAAGAATTATAAGGATATTGGCTGGATAATAGAGATAACTGTAAAATGTGCATATACCTGCAAATAAATGTATATGGTGTAAATGAATGAGCATACAGTATACTCAGAATTCAATGGACATATCATGTGGTTTGAGAAGATCAATATATCTATACATGAAAAGTGCATGATACATGTTTATATGGCTCATCCATAGGGCGGGCACTGCATGGTCATAAAAATAGCAGTTAACAATACAGTTACTAGAAGAATAAATTACTCAGTATATATGTAGGGGACATATACTGGGTATATATCAAAACATACTGCATGGATGTCGGTGATGCACAGGTGCAAGAAAAAGTATGTGAATTTGAGGGTACATGAAGTTTTGCATGAATTGAAATGTGCTCTGATCATCTAAGTCACAACAATAAAATAACACTACTCAAACATTATATGTTTTCATGGTTATATTGAACATAACATGTAAACATTCATAGTGCAGGGTGGAAAATTATGTGAACCCCTAGCCTAATGATTTCTTTAAGAGCTAATTGAAGCCAGGAGTGAGCCAACCTTGTGTCCAATCAGTGTTATGATACTGAATGTGTTGCTGAAAGCTGTCCTGCCCTCTAAAAACACACACCAGCTTGGGGTTTAGGTTTTCAAGAAGCACTGTCTGATGTGACTTGCAGAAAAGAGCTCTCAGAAGACCTTCTATCAAGAATTGTTAGCTTGCACGAAGCTGATGATGGTTACAAAAGTATTTCCAAAAGCCTTGATGTCCAGGTGTCCACGGTAAGACAGACAATGGTCGTCCTGTAAAGATGACTGCAAGATCACTAGTAATTAGGTAAAGAAGAATGATAGAGTTTCAGCTTACGAATATACTTACATTACAGAAATCTTTGGCACATGCTAACATTTTTGTTGACACATCTACAGTATATTTGAGTTCGCTTAATTTCGCGAATATATTAAGGAACATTAGAAATTCATAAAATTTGATTCAACTGTATTCTATTTCCTTACATCATGCGTAGCTGTGACGCAAAGATTCGTAAACCAACTTTACAGCTTATCTTCTTCATTCTGTGATCTTAGCCAGTACGAGCACTGTGCGTATTGCACGTATCCATTCAAAATGCACACAAATATGCACAATGTATGTCGGTAAACAATGTTGAAGCATAATATGACAAATATTAGTTATTGTGAATATCCGAGAGCATATTTGCGAAATATTGCGAATTCTCGAATGTCGGATATTGGTCTAATATATTCGAATTTCGAATTTCCTTGCTCAACACTATTAAATATTAAGAATGGTTCACATACTTTTTCTATGCTGCACTGTGAATGTTTACATGTTATGTTCAATAAAAACATATAATGTGTGTGTAGTATTATTTTAATCAGACTGTGACTTCGAGATGAAGATCAGAGCACATTTTATGACCAATTGCATGCAAAACACCAAGTAATCCAAAGGGTTCACATACTTTATCTTGCAACTGTATAAACACATAATGTAGGCATAATATACAAATATAAATACAAATAGATAGGCGTATATGCATGAATATATAAGAAGCCCCGCACAATTATAGTTAATAGCATATAAAGAATAAAACAAGAAAGCAGAAAAGTGGGGCTGGTAGGAAGTTATCAAGATCATTGTTCTGGATTCACCTCACTATTTAGGCATGGTGCAGTGAGTGATTATATGCTTAGCGATGTTAGTTTACAGTAGATTGTATTTGCTGCCACCTATTGACCATTTCTGGGACAGCCACCCATTTATTCTATCATTAGTGAGCCCCTAAGTACATAGTTCACAGGAAATGCCTTCATATTAGTTCCAGCAGCACACTATGTGGCATCAGATGCTTCTATCAGGCCATGTCTACATAATAGCATTTTTATCAAATCTATTATAAGGATAAAGTATACAAGTTTATTCACATCACTGAGGATTGAGTATTTTCTCATGGACTTCCTTATATTAGTGGTTAAGCTATCTGTTGAGCCTCTATACACAGAGTACATAGTTGTGGAAACAGAATAATCATGTAGTAAATTAATGATGAATGGTGGTAAATCAGCACAAGAAGAGAGAGTAAAGAGTAAAAAGTCAGTATACTGAGAAATTTATTTTAAAGGAATGTATAAATGCTCCGGTCAATAGGTGAGGCAGATAAGGCAGAATAAAGAAGAGCATAAATTTCAGACCGGAAGATCTGAATTCGAGTTTTTGGTAGCATGATGAGAATAGTGAGGCACGTATCCAGATATTGTGAAATATCCTGTATGAACACATTGCCACCTTTATCAGCAAGTTTAATAGTTATATAAGGATTACGTTTGAGGCTTTTGATAGCTTGGTATTGTGGCGTAATATTATGTAGTTTAGTTCTAGTGGAAGAAAGGTATTTGGTATCAGAGGTGACTTGTTTAACAAAAATGTCAAGGCAAGGCAACTGTTTTACAGAAGGGGAAAAAAATAGATTTTGGTTTAAAATTGGTCTGCAAGATGCATGGCTCACATTGTTCTGTCAAATCTTCATTGTCAGGTTAGGTGTCTAGATCATTGATGCATGAATCTGACTGTTCATTAAGAAGTTCAGGAGTTTCAGAAGATGAAAATCTTGGATTTTGAAGTTCTTAAATTCATCTGATCGGGTAGATGTAGGCTAATCATTGAACAGTCTTCAATTGCAACAATCAGGAAAAGAGATTTATGTCTGAGGATTTCAAATGTAATTAGGATGCAGGATTTTGATTTCGGTAAGGGTTAGACTGTGACATGATAGAATGATTACTTGAGGTGTTTGGTATTTGATTAGAAACCAGTCTTTTGTGTTGTATCTTTTTGTAGAAGTTGGAGAAGTTAGGGTTAGGCTAAAAAAAAAAAAGGTAGTTGGGACTGATTGGTATTAGGTGGGTTTGTTTTAGGGGTCATGTTCTACTTGTAAGTGATTACAGGTGAGTTATCTTTAAGAGTGGTACTCAGACCAGGTTCGGTATGGTTGCTGTTGACTGTTGGATGGTGTTTCGAAAGCAGCTTCATAGTATAAACTGTTGTAGACGCAAAAGTGGGCTTCGGCATTGGGGTTAGGTAGAGATTGTCGAATTTTTTTTCAAAAATTCGACCATTTTGACGGTTTCGACTTATTTGCAAAGCCCTTTGAGCATGGTATCATCACCAAACTTGCTAAAGATGTGGAGAAGGGTTGGGGGTACACTCCAAAAAAGAAAGTATGTCTCTAACACAAATAGTCTTTTCACAAATTAAGTTCAAAGTCAAGTAAAAATTTAAAAAAAAATCGGAATTTCGACTTTAACTTTGAACTTAATTTATGCAAAAACGACATGTGCTAGAGCCATACTTTTTTTTCTTTCTTTTGTTCCCCCAACACTTCTCTACATCTCCAGCAATTTTGGTGATGATACCGTTTTCAGGGGCTTTGCAATCAGCTCACAAAGTTAGCAAGTCGAAAAATTCAACCATCTCTAGGGTTAGGTTGATCGATTCAGAGTCGATGGAGGTGTGAGTAGTAAGGTTACATAGTTGTGCTGGCACAACCAAGGTATTTGTGTGAGTAGGGTGACTCAGTCAGTATTTGATCAGGAATGTCCAGATTTGGTGATTCGTAAGGGGGTGGTTTGTGTTTGTTGTCGGATTGAATTTGAGGTGATAAATGATCCAATTATCCCAGTATATTTCTGAGTTATATATGTCCAGTAGTGTTGAGCGAGAATATTCGAAATTCGAATATATTCAACGAATATCCGTCATGCGCACAGATATTCGCAATGACGGACATTCGTCATATTATGCTTCAACATTATTTACCGGCATACATCGCGCATATGTGTGCGCATTGCGAATGTATACGAGCAATACACACATCGCTAGTCACAGAATGAAGAAGAGAAGCTGTAAAGCTGCATTGAGAATCTTTGCGAATCATTGCGGAAGGCAATAGAATACAGATGAATCGAATGTTATGCATTTAGAATATTTCTTTGTATATTCGCGAAATTACGCGAATTCGAATATACCATATGCTGCTCAACACTAATGTCCAGGTATCATTATATTTCTAGGATCTTCTTGTCTAGCGTCGCTATTTCCTGATTAGTGTAGTCCAACTGTTGTCTATAGTATTCTGTCAAAATCTTTATCATAATCTCAGTGCAACTGTTCAAATTTTCCTCCAATAGAGCCTTCAAAGCCGAATCAAGGTTGTTTACATTTGGAAATGTTTTAATGCGTAGAACAAAGGGGTTATAGCCGGCTTCAATATATTTATTGAAAAAAAATTAATATGGTAATAAATTCTTGATTTCTTCTCCAGTAATCTATTCAACCTTAGCCCACAGTTGCTGATATCCAGTTCTGATGAGTCTGTTTTGTTTGTTCTTTGTTCAAACTGGGATATAAATTTGTCCCAGCTAGTGCTTAGAAAGTCAATCATAGTTCATGAGTAGCATGCAGATAATAGAACACAGATAGTTGGAGAAAAATAAGAACAAGTTGTTTGGAGGGAACAAGAGAGGATGTATGCCACCCAAGGAAGTCTAATGAAAAAAAAAAACTAACTATCGCTTGTGACCTGAAAAGCTCATCCCAAAACGAACATGATGTATGTAAGGATTTATCCCCCCACTTATGGGACTTTGATTGGCTTTCAGGATGTTATTTTTAAGAAGAAGAATTGTTCATAAAATACACAGAAATTGATTAATTTATTAATCAGGGAAAACACAGCAAACAAATCAAACAGTTAATATCCGTCAGGGGTCTGTACATGAAAATATCCTTTGTTTCATACAAATTCTCAAACACATGTAGTAGGATTATCATGGAGCTCTGTTGGAAGTTGTTTAAGGTTTGACATGTTTTGCCCCCTTGGGACCCCCAATAAGGCCAGGGGAGGAGGGTTAAAGGGGAGGTAAATATGCAAACTGTTGTAATTCCTGTAATTGTAATTAAAGCTGACAGCCTGCAGTTAAAGCATTTGTTTCATTCCAAATTCATTGTGGTGTATAGAGCAAAAAATGGAATAAGCAGCTACAAGAAATATATCAATTTGTGAAGGTCGAAGCTGGACTGACCCCGAAGAGACCAAGACTGCCAAGCGAGAGCGGGGCAATTTGGGATGCCAGGGACACCAGCCAACCCTCAGCCCACTACCCCCACGGCCAAGGAAGTACACGGCTATGGTTGTCAGTGATACCCAGAGCTCAGTGAGAAGTTTTACCAGCAACAAGCCAAGAGACTCCTACACAGAGCCTGAGGTTGGTCACCCGAGTGCTATGCACACCATTACTTTCAGTGGGATCTTAACTTTCCGGGGTAGGCAAGTTCAAGTGGGGTGGAGTACAGTGGTGGTGGGTTGCTAGAGGGGTGTAGAGGGTCTTTTAAGATGTTGGACCATGATGCCTCAGGGCAGGGAGATAATAAAAGGATGAGTCTCCTTCCCTTTCAGGAAGGAGACAGCACCTAACTTTTCCTACAGTTTATTCCGGCGTGCATGCAGCTGAAGAGTGTAATAGTATGAGTATCTCTTATTTACCACTGTCCTGATGTCCTGCTACAGCATCGCTGCCTGTACTGGCGTTTTGGTGGGGTGGATGCCTGGCCCCTACTCCTGGGTCCCACCATTGCTGGTGTGCCCACTATACCAACCCACCATACCCACATCCATGACATGCGCTGTGCCTGTTCGTGTGGCCCCTGGCCCTATGCTGGATGAGAAGCCTGTTGCCTACACTCCCTCCTGCGGTGTGGGTGCAACTTTCTGTTGGACTAACTTCTTGGGACTTGCTGAGGACTAGATTGATTCAGTTTTCTGTTTGCCACAGATGCTTTCTGTTGTCTGGTTGTTCCCTAGACCTTACAGGTATCTGAAAAGAACCTGGTAGCTCCAGTGGTTGCCCCAGGCACTATTACACTATTATTTGTCTTTCACAAGGGGGACACATTGCCCCTTTAAATCGTGGGCCGCATACATCCAGGCAACCTACTTACCCACCCCTCTGGCCACAGACAACACTTCTACTGTGTGATCGCTGCTGAGTTTTGTGTAAACTTGTAAGCACAACTGTATAATCAATGCAATAATACACAAAGAGGCTTGGAGCATAGCCTCTCATCACATTGCTTTATGTTCAACGTGGCTTTCCATGTTGCCCTTTTTGACATGCTACCATTTACTTTGCCATAAGAGTAATTGAAAAACCAGTTACAAGAAAGCTAAACAGAAGCTAATGTATACAAGGCTTGAAATGGATCATGTTATGTGTCCACAAACAGGCATGTTAGTTTTGGACAAACAAAAATAGATTTAGTTATCAACATTCAAGACATGCCCTTTTATCCCAAAAGAAAAACAGTGCAAATACCATTTGATGTTTTCCAGCTTCCTGGATCCATCGAATATTGTCTCTGTATTGTTTCCAGGCAGAGTCACTGACTGAGGATAAAAATAGATCTAGATTGGAAAAGATCTTATGATTCAAAATGATGACATACAGAAATAAATTTGCATCTTTTAATTCCCACAGATCACAGTGAAACATGGTCCATTACCTTTTGATATCGCTTAAGATTTCCATGAAAAGTAGAAAGATTCAATTTTATTGTTGTCAAAAGCATGGCGTGGAGACATTTCTACTCTACATTTTTTTTTTTTTAAATAAAGTGGAAAACTGGAATACACTGTGTTTAGATTTGTCCTTATGAAGAAGATTTATTCCTTATGTTGTTCTTGTTGTCAGTGCTATGTTGCCACATTTTAGTCATTGTTGTATTGCATTTTTCTGTAAATCTTATTTGTATGGCATAATTTCCTCCTCCCTCATTGCAGGTTCTTGCTACCATTGCAGACAGATATACATTAGTGTAAGGAAGAGAATATTTCTTATTACCTGCATTCATTACTGGAAATCTACCACTGTTGTCTGCCTGTTGATACCATATTTAGTAAATATAATCTTTATCAGATACCTGAACTCGCCAAATACTTTCCATCCATACCAATCAACCCTCCTGTTTTGGCCGTGAAAGAATCCTGGATTTTTCCAGAATTGAAGTCAGACTAGTCAAAAGGAATATAATTCCAACAGCCCTTTACATGTTCCAGCTCTATATGTACCAACTGCAATCAAGCTAAATGTTGGCAGCCATCTTGTAAAAGCACATGGTCACACTGACTTCAAAATATTCTACCTGCTCATCTGTAGAAGAGTTAATCTGGAATGAACTGTATTATCTGGTCTACACTGGATTGTGTCACCCTGTTTAAGCTGCTGTGCACCTTCTTATAGAGACAGTACCTCATTTCTGCTATTAGTACAAAATGTCCAGACAAGGCTCTGTGCACTCCTCCACTACTGAACCAATTGCGATGTGGTGATGCAATGAATCCATTTGGCGCATCGATGCACACCACTTTAGGCAATTGATTCCTGTTTGATACTTTGGATGGTAATCCAAAGTAATGGTGAATGAATAGGGATTTCCCAAAATGTTGGTTCCCTGTTCGATCAATCCTTTCCATTTGAAGGCCATGGCCATGTTGTATTCCCGAACAATTAATTGCTACAAACTCGCATGCCAATCGATCTTACGGGAATTGAATGAAAAATGTATCAGTGTATGGAGAGCTAAACCTTCCCAGCTCACTGCTGAGGTACAGATTTCTATACCAAATGTGCACCATAGACCACTGAACTTTTTTTATGTTGTAGCTGTCGAAAATGTTTTTTTTTTTTTTTTTTTTTTTTTTTTTTACTTTTAATTGTATTGGATTTAAATTAGCATTTTGAAAATCCGGCCTCCTGCAGATCACTTCTCCCCCCGGTGTCACAAACCTAACAATGATGGGAAAAGGGATCCGCAGCTGGATTAAAACAGATTTTGAACAGATGAGATCACCTTCTGCAGAGTCCTCTAGAATGGGTCTTGAGTAGATCAGCGGGTATAAGGTCGAGTGGGCAGGTGGTGGAAGGAGAGGAGCGAAGCAGAGAGGGGACTTCCTCCAGACTGACAGGGAAAAGTGAGGTGAAGGAAGAGTTAGAGGAGTAAGGGACTGGAGGAGTGGAGGTGGGGGAAGAGTAACAGGAGGAGGGGAT
>CM070037.1:84647322-84664720 GCA_036250615.1 Ptychadena robeensis
CAGGGAAGAAGACCCGAAAATACATACACACAGCCGCACCCACGGGTGTTAGCGCTACAGTACATTCTCTGTTGTAATTGCCATTTAGTTTTGCCTATATAAAAGGCATTGCAGATACAAGTAATCATGTATACGACGACTTCCGTTTTGCAATTAGAGAAGTGGCGTGGGATGAACTTGTTCCAGTTTGGTAAATTGGCCATTCTGGGTTGATAAATCTGCAGCATTTCCAGAATCTACATGAAAACGTAACGAGTTTTCTGCATCCGTCACCACGTTTGGCACCCGAATAGTGGCTTTGTGTCAATGAATCTTTAAGAGATCTAGATTTTCGGTAGGTTATTTGAGGGAATGGGCCCACCAGGGGTCTAATTTTTGTATAGTTTTGAAGGATGGGCCAAAATTTATGTAAAATCTGTTTGAACGATTTACTTTGAGATGTATAAGTTGTGATGATACGTGTGGTATCATCATTGGGGTTGGTTTTAGAACCAAAAAGAAGGTCATCTCGTTGTTTGGTTTTAGCCTTGCTGTAGGCCTTTTTTAACATTTTTTTACTGTAGCCTTGTTGTATTAACCGGTCTCTTAATTTGCGAGCTTCACATTCAAAGTCATTGTTGGTGGAACAGTTCCTCTTGAGCCTGATGTACTGCCCATAAGGTATACTGTTAATCAGGGGTTTTGGGTGAGAGCATGGAGAATTGGGTTGCCTGCTGTCTTCTTTCTAAACAAGGTTGTTCTTAGTTTATTGTCAGCACCTCTCACAATTGTAAGATCCAGGAAGGATAGTTTGTTTAAGTCAGCCGTAAAGGTGAATTTGAGGTTAAAGTCGTTCTGATGTAATAATGCTACAAAGTCATTTAGTTTTTTCATTGTTCCTTCCCACGCGAGAAACACGTCATCAATAAAATTGTCAAGTTCTTCTGCAGAAAAGAGTGTTCTTTCCCATGCCCCCAGGTACAGGTTTGCGTAGCTTGGGGCACAAGTAGTCCCCATAGCTACTGTCCCTGTAAGGGGGCCTACAGCAAGGGTAAAACCAAACAACGAGATGACCCTCTTTTTGGTTCTAAAACAAACCCCAATGATGATACCACACGTATCATCACAACTTATACATCTCAAAGTAAATTGTTCAAACAGATTTTACATAAATTTTGGCCCATCCTCCAAAACTATACAAAAATTAGACCCCTGGTGGGCCCATACCCTCAAATAACTTACTGAAAATCTAGATCTCTTAAAGATTCATTGACACAAAGCCACTCTTCGGGTGCCAAATGTGGTGACGGATGCAAAAAATTGTTACATTTCCATGTAGATTCTGGAAATGTGCATGCTGCAGATTTATCAACCCAGAAATACAGCCCAATTTACCAAACAGGAACAAGTTCATCCCACGCCACTTCTCTAATTGCACAACGGAATGTGTCTTTTTCATGATTACTTGTATATGCAATGCCTTTTATATAGGCAAAACTAAACAGCAATTACAACAGAGAATGTACGAACAAGTGAGATACAGAACAGTCGGGGATCTATCGTAACCTATTGGAAGGCACATAGCTACCTGCCATCACTACCAACCACAATGCTTCAACATTATGCTATTAGACACAGTACATACCCACATTATGCTTCCTTCAGTGTGACTAGCCTTTTCCCCCCGAATGACACTACTGAGCTCATTTTCCTCTCAACACTCCGGAAGTGAGAATTACTAACAACCTTGATTTTTCTCCTTTTTAATATATGATAATGTCCTTTCACTACCTTCAATTGGATGATTTTCTGTCTTTCAGGGTCTCTCAATTCATGATGTTCATTCAAACCGCCTCCTGCGGCCTTTTGTTATATTCTGTCTTAAAAGTTAGATAAGATTACCACATAAAGAATGTATACCAGACTATGCTATTCTAAAAAATCATTGATACCTGTTAAATCATCCATTACTTGTTGTCCAATTTGTCAAATGACAGTTATTTATACATTTTTGCGCATGTACCTGAATACCTATAGACTGTTTATATGATGCACTCAAGTCTTGGGGTCACCATTGGGGGTATCCACAGACACCCCAGGACTAAGGCTGAAGTGATAGCTTGAGACTGTAAATCAGCCTCATATCAGGGTTAATCTTGATGGTACTTTTATCCACTTCATATGCAAGATTGATAATTCTATACACTATTGCATATACATTTACTCGTGACCCCTTGGGGCCGATGACGTCACTGGGGGTTTTTCCCTATGTGCTTGGCGTACCATGTTGACTTGTGAGGACGCCGACGGACCACTACTTTTCCCATAACCTTCTCAGTAAGCTGATTTCTCTATCTAAGCGACCATTTATTTAAGCTACTATGGAAATTGATGTTCTGACAGTATCTTTACTTTTTGTTTTGGACTCTACTCTGATAATACTGGATACTTATCCTCTTTACCCTATGTAAGTGCCAACGTCGTTATCCCTCACCTCACTATGCTATACTGTATACAATGACACAAACCACTATCTACCCCCACCCTTCAATACAGACCCCTTATGTTGCACATACACTGATATCCAATTGGATAAACTTCCTTGTCCCCACCACTACACAACCTATCACGATCTCTACAATTACTGACCTATTTTCATTTTTTAAACACCCGATTGCTTGTCACTTATTTTCTCAATTTGAACCCATTAATTTTGCGGTTCCCCACACGTCCATGGTATACGCAAAACGCCACTTGCACCTACACGTCCACCCCCCACCTACCACCTATACACACACGTTTAAACCACTCCACTTTGGGTTCCCTTTAGCCTATGCACGCCATCACAGCTATTTATGGGTCCCACTCATTAGTCCTTATCTATATTCTTGAATCAGGCTTAGTTCTTATTACTACATCATTGCCAGATGGGTCCCCTACTTTTTGGGATGTGGTGCCCGGTCTATATGGATGGGCTCTCCGTTCTTCGATGTAGCCTCAAGTTCGGTCGACAGTAACGCAGTCCTTGACACATCATCTCTTTGTGAGTATTAGATATCACTACATCATACATTGCTACCTTTTGTGGCCAGGTATCTTTCGATCTGGACCTCCAACTCATTATACCTATATTCTAATTACCCTGTTAGAACCATCTATGCCCCAATGTTCACCCCCTGAAGAAGAGACGAAACGTACGTTGGGGTGTTTCTTTGCAAACAACTGTTTTGGCTCTGCTGTAAACCCTGGACAGGTGGTTGAGATGTGCTCAAGGTGATCCTAGGACAGGGCATTGATTATACTGGAATATATCAAGCGCTTCATGATATTTATAATTTTTTTGTATATGGACATTTTTTTCTAAGTCTGATAAAATGATGTTATTTTAACCCATACATACTTATGCGTATTACTCTGCTTTAATCAAGTGGCCGTTAAAGTCCCCTAGCCTCTGAGATCTCAGAGGACATCTCTGTGTCTGCCAGGTGCTCTTCAGATTTTTCTATCTTTCATCTGCCCAGACTCTAACCTTCTCTGGGCAGCCCATTTTGTTAGACTCATAGACTAGAATAAAAATGCCTCTTTCAAAATCTGGGTCCAAATGGACAGTTTCTACGCCCCCCCATATCCTCGGCCACCTCCCATGGATCTTCGCCCCGCTTCCTTCACAGATCTCCCACCATCCCCTGCTGCATGCCACCTTTAAAGAATGCCGTAGGGTCTTTTCACTGGCCCACCTCTCCTCTTCACTATCACCTCTAACTCCCATTCTCTTTCACCCTTCCTTCACCCCCTCGGGCGGGGACCCTGCGTTCGCCTCTCTGACTAATCCCAGCCACTTCGCTTCTGCAGGTGGTTGGAAACGCACATTGGATATTCTCTCAGACCCCTCCATGATATTGCTGGGGTTTTGGAAAGCTCACTAACTTTCCCATTTCCTGGCCTTCCTTCCCTCCCCCTCCCCATCCTCTTTCGTCAGACCTCTCACCCCACTGGAGGAGGAATGCTCTTACCCTAGACCGTTGCCCCACTCTCTGTCACATCTGTATACTCTCATCCTTAACTCCTTGTCCTCTCCACTGACAAGCTTTCCTATATTGCCAGATGGGAAACCGACCTTAACATGTCTCTCACGGACTCCGACACCAAGAAAATGTGCACGTTATCCATGAAGTCCTCCATATCTAATAAATACCAGGAGTCAGGGTTCAAGATAATGTCCAGATGGTACCACACTTCCTTCCTTCTTCATGGCATTTTCCCCTTGCTACCAGACGAATGCTGGAGATGCAACTCCCCTTCAGCAGAAATGCTTCATGTTTCCTAGTCCTGTCCCAAACTGAATCACTTCTGGTCGCAAGTCCATTAAATTTGCGGTCGCTTCTCAGACCGGCCCTTACCCTTCTCACCGGCCCTGTACCTACTGAAACCACACCGACGTTCCTATCTCCACATATAGAAAATTCACTCTGATCTACCTCATCAATGCTGCCAGGGCCAGTATTCCTGCTATATGGAGATCCACCGCATCTCCCTCCATAGCCAACTGGCTCCTTAGGGTAGCTGATATCCAGGTGATTGAGGATCTGACCAGTACTCTAAGAGGTGTAAAGAACACAGGAATCAATCAGGCGACTGCAATGCTTAACTGGATCTTTATTGATTTGTGAGGCCCTGAAGGTGGGTCTCACTGGTGACACAAGGTACAAACCAAACAAGAAGTAACTGGAGTTACGGTAACAGTCCACAGTAACAGTCTTAGTTATAGTCCAGAATGAAGGTACTTCTGTCAACTGAACGCGGGCCGGCAGCTCTTACCCCATGCCCCCATCTACCCTCTCTCCCTCATCAGGGGCCCCCATCTCCTCTCTCTCCCCTCTCTTTCCCTCTCCCTGCTCTTTCCACTGCCCCCCCCCCCCCCCCCCCCCCCCCCCCCCATTACCCATGCCTCTCTCTCCCTCTCCCCCTCTCCCTCCCCCCCACTCAACACCATAAACACACATCACGCTGACAACGTGGGATTGAACACAGAATAACCCACCCAATGCTCAAAATGAAATTAAAGAAATACTGGAATTCTGCATACCCACTGATCTAAAAAAACATTCCACATTCTATCTGGTACAAAGCAGAGGAAATTTTATAGACTGTTTCTACACGTTGATTCTGGAAGATCTCAAGGGACTCACCAAAAAACCACCAAAGGTCAAACAAAACTTGATCTTAAAGGAAAATTCTGCTCTAAAATCCCTTAAGGAAAACACTGACATTGTCATCAGGAATGCTGACAAAGGAGGCAGGATAGTTATCCAGAATAAACTGTATTATCTGAAAGAAGCAGAAAGGATTCTAAAGGATGAAAACTAACCCCTAAGAAATAACCCCATGAAAGATCACAAAATAATTTATGACCATCTAATAAATAAGGCCTGGGAAGATCAGCTCATCACAAAAACGGAAAAAGAATTATAAATGGTACCGCATCTAGCCACAGCATTATTTTATCACCTACCAAAAATACACAAGTCCCTACAGAACCCCCCAGGAAGACTGATTATCTCCGGGATCTACTCACTAACCACCAACCTTTCAGAATATGTGGACACACATCTACAAAAATATGTCATTAATCTTCGCTCTTACCTCAATGATTCAAGGCAACTCTTAGAGGACCTGCAGCACATACATTGGAAAACTTCTTACAGCTAGGAGACCCTGGATGTTACATTACTATATTCCAACATAGACCTTTAAATAGGACTATAGGATACTATACTATAGGAGCAATATAGGTGTTCTAAACAACCCTCTACTACAAAAAAAAAAAAAGCAGGCGATATTCTTATTAGAAAGCATAAATTTAAACCTATCCCATAATGTCTTCACCTTTAACAACAATTTCTTTATACAAACCAAGGGAACAGCAATGGGTACAAAATTTGCACCCAGTTATGCAAATCTCACCATGGGGTATTTCAAAGAAAAAAACATCCTAGACATAAGCAACCCATTCCAATCCAACATCTATTGCAAGCGATATATATTATTTGAAATTATGATTATTTGAAATGGTGATCAGAATTTGATCCCATCATTTGTCTCCCTCGTGTTTGACATGTGTCACATCCTTTTTATTTATTTTTTTAAAACAATAAGATTTTATTGAGAAATAGTGCACCAAATCAAGATACATACAATATATTCTCAAGTATTTTGTTCTCAAGTTTTGAAGCATAGGAACATCTTGGTGTTCTAGAAATACAGATCTAATGCAACTGCTTCACATGAAATTTCTATAAAGTATGCATTTGTTTAATAACCACAAAATAAACAAAATATGAAAAACTGGGGGGAGGGGGTATATGGAAACAGGAAAAGCATAAGGGGAGAGAGGGAGAGGGCTTGTAAAAGTAGTTCGCATTAGGAAGTTTGAGAAAGAAGAGGGAGGCCGAAAAAGAAGGGAAGGAAGAAGAGGAAGAAGAAGGAGGAGGAGAAGAGGAAGAAGATGATGCAGGATAGGAGTCAAGGATACTGTTAAGAGAGGGTTCATTCACCTGATCCATTGTGCAAACTCAGCGGATTCCACAAAGAGAGTCCAAACCGTCCAGGTTTCACTATGGGAAGAGTATTTTTCCTGAAGGTGAGCTATGGATGATTCAATATGCCTGATTGCTTCCATTTCGTCCGCCCATTCCCTGACTGAGGGGGTGGAGGGGGATTTCCCAATGACGATGAAGGACATGCCTTGCTGCAATAAGGAAAAAGCGAAGCAGACCACGCTTTGCTTTAGATAATGGACCCAGGAGTGAATGGGAGAGGGTAAAAAATTTGGAAAGGTCCCTGTCCGAAAATGGATAGTCTAAATCCTTTTCCCATGCAGCTATATAACACGGTCGTCCACAATAGACAACTTGTAGGAAAATGTCATATATGGCAGAAAGGTAATGGGTAGGGGGTTGTTTTAGATAGTACAGAAGTCCTCAAAGGGGGTGGTGTCCCTAGAGGGGTCTTCCGCAGTCTGTACAGTCTTAAGGTACTTTAGTTGTAAGGAATGTAGCCACAGACTTTCACCCAAAGAGGAGACAGGGGCGTTCGGAGAGGTAGGGCGAGTCTGAGAGGCAGGGTATGCAACAAGAACTTGCGAAAAAGGTGTTAAAATTCCTCTTTTGCACTGAAGGAAATCTCTTTCCATTCCAGGCGGAAAGTGAGGATTGCCCATAATTTGATGTAGGGGCCCTAGGTAAGAGGATAGTCTATGTCTGGAGACAAGGTGATCCCAAGTGCAAAGGAGAGGCGGTATAAGAAATAATCGGGGAGGACAAGGAGAGAGTGCTTTAGGAGATATCCAGGGTAGAGAGCATAGGGAAATAGGGGAAGCCAAATCAAAGAGCTGTACCCACATTTTATTGTCCCTACTGTAGATGGCATCGGTATGTGGGAGTGATGGGAGGCCTTATAATATAGTTTAATATCAGGCAGGCCTAAAACCCCCAGATGGTTTCTTGCAGACATCTTGTATAAGTGATAACAGGGGAGCATAATTAGGAATGTACAGCTTAGTGAAATTTAAATATGCAAACCCAGATATTTAATGCTATCTGAGGCCCACACAAATGGAAATACGGATTTTAATTTATCAACTCGATTATTTGGTAGGGATATGTTCAGGACCATTGATTTCGTGAGGTTGACCTTAACTTTCTGAGCGCTCTGCCCGTATCGCGCCGTTGTAAAAGAGTACACTGCCTGTCATTTCCGGCATCTCGCCGGAGCTCTACACGCATTACTGACAACAGCTGCGTGTGAGAGAAAGCCGGCGCTCCTCCATTAACATGGAGGTCTATGGCGCTGGCCCCCCCGCCCCCTTCCGCGTCACCGTGACGCGATCGGGGCGGTGCCGCCAACCGGGAAATGCTGCAGCGATGTAGACAATCGCTGCAGCTTTCCGGGGAGGCATAGGGTCTCCCCGTCGCCGGCTTCCCGTGCGGTTGAGACGACCCTGTTCAGCAAACGAACAGGGTTCGTCTCAACCGCTAGGGAGGTTAAAGTTGCTCTAGGTATGAAAAAGTTGGAATTTAGAGAGAAGAGAGGGAAAGGCAGTTTAAGGACAGGGAGAGAGAGCACCCCTGTCTTGTGCCATTGTATATGTTAAACGAGTCAGTCAGGTTGCCATTTGAGGGCTAGAATTTTAGATATAAAAACCGGGGGTAAGCCTATGTGTTGGAGGATAGCCTGCATAAATTGCAAGCCAAGACGGTTGAATGCCTTTTCAGCATCAATAGATAAAAGGCAGAGAGGCAGTTTATTACTTTGTGCATAGTCCATAAGGAGGAGGGTCTTAATAGTGTTATCCTTACCCTTTCTGTGTGGAACAAAGCTGACTTGTTCTAGATGGATTAACCAAGGTATCAATGGGCTCCAAAGGCACCCATACACTTCTAGATTTTTTTTCAAGCAACTTCATTCAATCAATTTTGATTGAAAATCTATGGCAGCCCTCATGGTTAGATCGACCTAAAACGATTAAGATTGGGAAAATTTTCGATCAAAAAATGATTGGACATGCTGGAAATTTTTTATCGGTTGTATTGAAATTCAATTCCGCTTTCAGTCAAAAAAATAATTTGATTTAAAATCTGTTACTACAGTTGGCATAGAGAACAATCACTGATTTCCCTGATCCAAATTTTTTTATCTTTTTAAGTTGATTGAAAGGAGAATCTAGACGTATATGGGGGCCTTTAGTCTGTTGGCAATTATTTTAGCATAGATTTTAAGATCAACGTTAATTAGGGAGATGGGATGATATTTTGGGCACTGTGAAGGCTTATCTGATTTAAGTATCAGTGAGATATGTGCTTCTTGCATTTGTTTCATAAAGGGTATTGTGTCAGAGACATCGTTGTATGTATTTGTTAAGATCGGTGACAGATCCGTGAGAAATTCTTTATAAAACATTGCAGTGAAGCCATCAGGTCCAGGGCTCTTACCCGAAGTGAGAGATTTGATGGTGGCACAGATTTCATCGGGAGAAAACGGGAGTGCTAAATTTTTAAGGGCCTCTGTAGGTATAGACTGAAGCGCAGTTTTCGCTACGTATTCTAGCAGGTCTGGAGGTGGAGTGGCAGTCAAGGTGACCAGGTATTTCCTTTGAGGTTGTATAAGGAGGAGTAGTTAAGAAAAGTAGACATTATGTCCGATTGTAGGTGTGATCAAGTGTTTGAGGATGTGGCAATCTTGGGGATGTACGTTCTGGACCGCTTGGCCTTGATTGATCTTGCCAATAGGCGACTTGGCTTGTTGCCATATTGATAGAGAGAATGAGAAACGGTCGCGGTGCTTCAAAAAGGACAAATCAAAGAGGCTACGTAATTCAGAGCACTTAGTTAACACATTTTGAAAATCACTGGCATCAGTGGAGGCCTTGTGAGAGGATTCCATTAATTGAATCTTGCTAAGTAGTGCTTTTATGTGGAAGGAGCCTTCACGTTTTAGGGGAGAGCCATGAGCGATCAATGTACCCCTGATAATGCCCTTAAGTGTTTCCCACTTGATGGTGGGCGATGTATCATCTGTGGCATGATTAATCTGGAACTCTGAGATAGCACGTATCGTCCTGTTTGATCATTGGGTCCGCTAGGAGAGTCTCGTTCGGTCTCCAAGGGGGGTATGGTTTAATGGTGTCAGGAATCGTGAGGGATAAGTGTATGGGACGACCATAGCGGAGTGCCAATAGGTGAAGTGGGTTTCCAGGCCAACAATGGATGTGTAATCAGGAAATAGTCTATCCTACTATGAGATTTATGGAGGGTAGAATAATGGGTATAATCCCGATCAGCAGGGTGCATAATATGCCAGACATCAAGGAGCTACAGGGATTAGAGTTTTGTTGTCAGTTTATTATGAGAAAAAATAGCTTTATTTAGAAGATGAGTCAATACTTGGGTTTAGAGTCAGATTAAGGTCACCTCCCAGTACAACCATTCCCTCAGCAAAATCCTGTAATTTACTGAGGAGATGTAGCAAGAAGCAAATCGGGTCATGAATGGGGGAGTATACATTCACTAGAGTGAACAGTTTACCATAGATAGTTCCCTTAACCTCCTGAGTGTTTCGCCGAGGTCCAGATTTCTGTACCAAAAGCATTACGCTGTTTATCATTGAAAAAGACGTGTTGCAGCCTGTAACTGACCAAAATCTGTCCAAAAACAGGTCTAGTAGACAACTTGAATATAAACGCTTAAAACTTTTAAAACAATTACATTTAATGATCAAATTTTATAGAAAACACAAAAATCTGCCCAAACTAGAATAAATTTTTTAAATCAACCAATACTGACAATGCAGTCTGATACACAGCGCAGGGAACAATGCCGTGACATTTGCCGGCGGATTACCTACATCTTGCCCGTGGCTTAGGGCTCACTCCTGCCACATTGGGCGGAGTGCATCCTGTGGATTTAGCGGAGCCAAAATGCAGAAAAACTGCGTCCGTACTGCATTCATACATGCAACACGAGCGCTGTTTTTCCGCATCTTGGTGTCTCTGGCGGCAATGTGCGGCGCTGCAATGAAGAGCGCACATTGGCAGCATCCCGCAGCTATTATAACAGCAGACGCACCACTTAAATAGCACAGTAGACACTGTGCCAATAATTCGAATGGGAAGTGTCCTCTTTGAGTCTTTTTTCCCGCTGCGGACATACGTCCACTGCAGGGAAAAAGACGCAGTGGACGCAAGCCCTTACAAAGTATTTACTTTGTATGCCTTTTCCTTTATTTTGAACTTGATTGGATACAGAAAAATAAATCCAATCAAATCCAACATGAAAGAAAACTCATAATAAGCAAATACATGTTTTATTTAATGGTTTTTTTTTTCAGTTTAAATTGAACTGGAGCGAAAAAAAATGCTCCAATCAATGTCAGAATGAAAGAAAAACCATAAAGAGCAAAAAAAAAGTTTTTTTCACATTTTGAACCTGAAGAGGTTCTGGCCGGTGTTCCTAGATTTTGTCTGAAAAAGCGATTGATCTCTGTTTTTGATCTCTGCTAGAGGGTCCCATTAGATTGGGCTTATGGAGTATAGTGGAAATGTCCGATACAGCAAAGATAAGAGCTTGATACAAAGAATGTAGCTGTGGGGGAAGCCACTGAAGGGGACAAGTGGTTCTCACTAAGGGAATTGGTGGGAATGAGGCAGGTAGCAGCCCAACAGGGATTCAGAGGTACCTGGAACGCAGTGATTCCTGTTTTCAGGGTTTCAGAGGTGGATTGTTAAGAAGTTGATAGTAAGGTCACAGTAGCTGTTAAAGGATTCAGAATATGGCCGAGACCTCGATTTAGAATGCCACAGCAGTTATTACAGGCAAGGTTTGTTGAAGATGAATAGCGAGTCTAAGATTATATATTTGAACCTGCTTCCTGCAGGATGGATGATCTCCTAAGATGTTGCCAGCCAGGGTACTAGGTGGATGGAGTTGTTGGTAGGCCGAAGCCACAGCCTAGATTACCAGGTGGAGCCGAGTATTTAAAGGACAGGGCTATCAGGGCTCACAGGTGGTACCCTCAAGAGCCGACGTTTGAGCAGTCCTCCGGTTTGGCGTTTAGCCCTGTCAGATGATGAATAGGTGAGTTCTCAGCGGGGGTCCGCGCGGGTAGGCCCAAGCCGTGGGCTTAATTTTCAGATGCGGCCACTCGCGCCGATTAGCGCTACTGTGGGGCAGTGACTAGTGTTGAGCTCGAATTTGGAATATATTCAGCGAATATCGGCTATTTGAGAATTCACAAATTTCACAAATATGGCGGCAGATATTCGCAATTTCAAATATTCGCGATTGGGATGCTTATGGGTATGGATTGAGAATATATATTCGAAATGCAAAAATAAATAGCATGTGACCATTTTAAAAGGTAATTACGAGGCGATTAAAAATGCGAATTGTGCAATTGCGAATATAGAAACGAATATTAGTCAAATTAGTCGCAAAATATCACGAATTTGAATATTGCCTATGCCGCACATCACTAGCAGTGACGGCTCAATTCCATGGCCAGTGTCTCAGGTGGGCCTCCGGAGGGGGGAGCGGGTCCTTCGTGGAAATGGCGAGAGGTTTGGCAAGCAAGGGGGTCCGGGCATGTAGGCCTAAATTTCTGGGCGTTGGGGTGGTCGGAATGAACCGCTAATTCGCTCCCTGGCTGGTGCTATGGTCGTCTGGGATATGCTGGGCTGCTTCTCTTGCTGTTTTGGGTCAAGATGGCATCAGGTAACTACGGAATGAAGCCCCTTGGCACGGAGATCCCCTCGCGTCCATCCACTACGGCACCAAGCCACATCCCTTCATGTCAAGCTCCACGGGAGAGATGCACAAGATCAAATAAATACCAGTTTTGTGATCTATATGCTAGAATGCCCCTGTGGGCCTTAATATGTAGGAAGAACGACCCAAAACCTACAAGTAAGAATCGGACAACACAGAAGAAATATACTAAAAGGCTTCTTACAACATTTTCAAACTACACAGCAACAAAACGATAAAGGACTGACTGTAGAGCCATTAGAACAGATACCGTACAAAGAAATTATGATGCATTTAAAATCCAGAAAGGCATACTGGATCTACAAGAGGAAAACCCTACAGCCTGATGGTCTAAACGAGAAAACAGAAATGATAGAATAACTCTCTCAGTCATCTGCCCTCATTTCTGATACATATTCTTCTATGCTTTCTATACCCATTATGTATGGACTTTAAGCTGGACTTTTATAGCTTAACCATATTTAAGGACATATCAATATCATGGCATTTAGAATCAGTTTGAAACACCTTGCTGCCTCGACACTATTATATTCTGCATTTAGCCATACACCTACCACCTCCCCCTCTTGATGCCCCTTAGTACAAAATGTTAAATAATAAAATACTGATCACATAGAGAACCAATCCTAGCTCACATTGATCAGAATATATATATATATATATATATATATATACACATATATACATATATATATATACATACTGTATAAAAAAAAGCTACTGAACGCAGCTTTAATCCCTTGCATCCCAACAGGCATTTTACAGTGCAAGTAACCAATCACTAGTTTCAGTTTTGCCACCCTGCACATGCGCAGTACCAACATACACTTAGCACGCAGGCGCATCCAAACACATGAGGGTACTCACGAGCAATTCGATGCACATATGCTCGTGAATACACGCACTCGCCACATCATCCTTAGCCTCATTTAAAGCGCCATGCGCCCAAAATGAGCATAAATAGAATACACTGCAGCAACTGAAGGCTAAAATATACTGTTCAAAAGCTACAGACTTATTGTATTATAAGAACTACCAATATATATCTATAAGTTGCAACTAAATTTAAATTGTATCGCATCTCACTATGCATTATGACCCATATTTCTAAACTTAGCAATTTGTCATATCTATCTGCTTACCAATGTTACATTAATCTATTTAGAAGAAAAATGATCTTAGCTTTCCCTTTTTTGTTTTCAGATACCTATATATAGACCCCTAATCTGGGTATTATTGTTATTGTTTTTTTCTCCTCCTTTAGGACAATTCCTAACTACGCTGCATGCTATATAGACAAGACCCAAATATACGCCTTATGTATGATATTGGACTATCCACTCAAACAAAATGACCGTCATCTTTCTCAACCACTACAGACTGTAATGAGACTACTTATATTCATCCTACAGATCTACCTCCCACCATATATCCTAAAGAAGTGGCCCTGTGAGCCACGAATCGCTCTGTACAAGCATTGATGTTTTTACACAATTTTAGCTGGATTTAATATTGAACTAAAAAAACGAATAAAATGATTTCTAGTGCAATGGGTGCCTTCACTTGAGCCTTCTTTTTGAAGTGGGTCACCTCTTACCCTTCTACATTGTTTTACAGCGGGAACCAGGGAGCAAGCATCCTACATCTACCGGTCACCCATAGGCCTCCAGAGCGTAACCAGGGGAGGGGGGGGGCCTCTGTGTCATACACTTGGCAGGATTCCCTCTCTGCTTCTGCCCAGCTCTCTCTGGCGAGAAGCAGAGACCCAGGGGACCACGGGGAAACCAGGTCCCCATTGAACAGGAATTGATGTGCCCATGTGTTGCACATTGATTCCGGTTTAATTGACCCACGATCAATCACAGTGTGGTCGTCTTCACCACGCTGTGAATGATCGTGGGTAGATTGCACAATCTACCTGTGTATGCCCAGCTGAAGTTATTTATCACACCTAAAACAGCCCTTTCAGAAATAAATTCTTACTGCATGGAATATTATTTTTCTTGGACATATTATTTTATAATTTCAAGATCTCTTAAATAAGCAACTTACCGGATTCTCTGTATACACTCATCCAGTGAATTTGTAACCTCCATCAGCCAACCCTGCTTGTGACGCTTCAACAGAGCACTTTCATCAACCTAACATGACCATAGAAAGTAGCATGGTAAGTCTATGGATCCTTCACTGCAATTTGCAGTGAAAGTGGTCTCACCAAAACAGTGAGGGGAGGCAAATCAGGATTAGGAGCAGTCTTTTATTCCTCATCTGATTTTATTCCCACTTTTTGTTTGGCAAATCCACAGTCACGATTACAGAAACGGACTGGCCAAATGACCAGTTACAAGCTTTTAAAGTTTTCAAAACAACATATATACACACATAATTACACACATATACATGGGCGGTCTTAATCTGTTTGGTGCCTTGGGCAAGCACCCTCTTTTGCACCCTCCCTCCACAGTACTGCTCTGTTCCAAACCCGGCTGGAACTAAAGGTGAATTTACACGTGTAGATTTTTTTGTTCGGGCAACGAAGAATGAACAATTTTTTGGTTGATTGAACAAAAATCTAGAATGGCTAGTTTGTTCAATGGATACATTTTGTTCGACCTCGAACAAAAAAATTGTTTGAAAGGTCATTGAACATGTTGGTAAAGTTTTATCTGTCGCTGCAATATTGATATTGGGATGGACAAACAAAAGAAAAAAAAATGTAAAAAAAAAAAAATCTAAACAAAAAATTGAAGTTGATTGAAGAAAAAATTCTACATGTGTAAACCCACCTTAAGAATTCTCTGGAGCAGAGTGCCATATCAATAAGTGGGTATACTTTGTACATTGTGTGATATGTGACATACTGTGGGCACTCCACACTGTACATTGTGTGACCTACTGTGGGCACTACATTGAGTGATATACAGGGGGCACTGCACTCTGTACATTGCACTAGAGAGGGGGCAGGGTAACAGCAATGGAAAGGGGCGGGGATTGATTCACTCGAGGGGGGGGGGCAGGACTGCACCACTGAAGGGGGTGGGGCAGGATCTCAGCAATGAATAGGTTCCAGGATTGCAGCACTGGAGAGGGGGCCAGGATTGCAGCACTGAAGGGAGGGGCAACTTTCCTCCTCAAACCATGCCCCCCTGCAGCATCTCTGTAGCTCGGATGAGCGGAGGAGATGGCCAGGTGCGGAGGCTGCCCCCACCTCCACTATGTCCCCTGGGCAATCGCCCAAATGTAAAACCACCACTGCATACATCTACATATAAAATAATGATATATACATGGAACAGGCAGTTGTGTACATATATAAGAACAACCCAAGTGCATCTACTTAAAGCTCAAGTGTGTTACCTCCGCAATGACACCTATGCAGCCCACAATGGCAGCTGCCTTTGCTTGAGCGCCGCTCATTCCTCCAAGACCAGATGTGACATATACCTTCCCAGTCAGGTCTTCTAAGCCAAGGTAACGACGTCCAGCATTTAATATGGTCAACTGCGAGAAGCATAGAGGCTTAAAATGCTACCATCACCTATCTACAGTTCCATTTACAGCTAAAAATGTAGGTGTAAAATCATAGGTGACCACTGAGCTCAGTCACCTTAGACTAAATGATTACGTACCACTGTACCATGCACAATACCCTGTGGTCCAATGTAACAATAGCTTCCTGCAGTCATTTGTCCATACCTATGAAAAACATAAAGGAACGCTCTCCAGTGAATTACAACCTTCAACTTGTATATATTGGTAAATTCAGGGCAACTTAATTTAATTTGGGCTGTTAGTCTACCTAATCCTCTACGTTATTTATGGAGTAGTATGTAAAAAAATAAAGGTGACAAGGTTCCATTTTGTCATCTGAACAGCTGTAGGATAGTTAATACTTGTTCGTGTGATTGCTTGGCTCCCCTTTAAACAAATACTGAGGGACCCAAGTCCATCTTCTCATATATGTACACACATACTAGTTACAATGTGGGCCTTCAAGGGTCTGATCAACCCTACAAATCTCTTCAGTTTACTCTGCATGTTGAAACTTCAGACACCAATCAGTCTAAACATAAATACTGCTTTTGTATGCTCAAATGAATGGGCCTTTAACTATCAAGACAGAAAAATAAAATAAAAAAATAAAGACCCAGGGTATGAGCAGAATAAATGCGTTAGAAAAAAAGTTAGGTTCTTACATTGTTACACCTAATGCAAACATCTTGTTGTAATCTTTTCTGGTGGAGTAGTTCGGAATCACCTTTAAAAATACCAAACAAATTACAAGAATAAAGTCAACTAGACGGAAATTTTTTGTTAATCAATATTAAGCCTAAACTTTACCATCCCATTGGTGATGACTACTCGTGGAGCTCTTGGGTGACTAGGAAAGAGACCAAGTGGATGTCCACTATACATCACTAGGGTCTGATCTTCTGTCATTTCAGCAAGGTAGTACATCACAAGCCAGAACTGAAGGTAAAAAAGAAAAACTTTACAATTGTACTGCAGTCTTTACTAAAGCCGGCCATACATGTATCGATATTTTCATTCAATCGACCAAAAACAATCAATGGTCAAAATCTAACAAAAACAAATCGATCTAAGGGTTATGGAACATGTTTGTACATTTTTTTCGATCGTACACAGATTGATTCAGCTCTTGGAAAATCGATCATTTTCAATTCAATGTTAATAATTAGCATCAACGTTCGATCGATCTAAATCAATCCAACATGCATCAATAGCTCAACATTTGTGACCGATTGATTACTAACAGATCGATGTTCATGTTCATGATATAATGTTCACACATGCAACATATCCACAAGTGTATGGTGGCCATTAGTTTTGCATGATTTTACAGGGTTAACCTTTTCTTCTAGATTAGAAGGCCTCCAGCTTTATCAGGTCCTTTTTTTTTTGTATAACTGTTTATTTAAAGATTTTATAACATACAAATAAAACATTAAAACAGACATAACAAGAGAAATAAAAAGAAACCATAACATAATCCACACACAAAGAAAAGAAAAACCAAGAAAAATACCCGCACAGAGAGAAAAAGAAAAAACAAGGGGGAGAAAAAAAAGGGGGGGGGC
>CM070037.1:84678846-84692295 GCA_036250615.1 Ptychadena robeensis
GACCCCTTGAAACAACTTTCCCAACACTATTGTGGCCAGAAAGGGGTCCCCTTGTTTTTTTAAATTCGCCTCCCATTGAAGTCAATGGCAGGTTCGCGTGTTCGCAAACTTTTGAGGAAGTTTGCGTTCGCCGTTCGCGAACATCAAATTCCGGGTTCGCGCCATCACTATCAATCATAGCAAATCTTACATACATTAAATAAATGTAAACCTCTTCCAAGTTGTATTATTTAACCAATCTTCAGAATGGACAGAAATATTGAAAAATAAACAAACAGACTGAAAATTACACACACCATAAAAACCCCACACCAAAATATAATACATACATACATACATACACACACACTGCATTTTGAAAGGCACCTGTCTATATAAAGATATAAGTAATCCTCTGTAGATAGAATTGTCTCAAGACAAAAATCTGGGGAAGGTTACAAAAAAATTCTGCTGTTTTGCAGGTCCCTATGAGCACTCATCTGTAAATTCAAGTTTAACTTTAAAACCACCAGAACTCTTGAGCTGGCCGGCCATTTAAACTGAGCGATCTGGGCAGAAGGGCAATAGTCAGTAAGGTGACCTTAAAACCCATTGGTCACTTTGTCAAAGCTCCAGGGGTCCTCTTGTGAGAGGTGAACTTTCCAGAAGGACAAGTATATCTGCAGCAATCCACCAGGTCTGTATGGAAGTGTGGCCAAATGGAAGCCACTGCTTAGTAAAGGCAAAAAAGCACCTGAAGAACTCGCAGACCATGGATGGTCTGATGAGCCAAAAATTTACCTCTGGAAACCAGGCACTGCTCATCACAAGGCGAATATCATTCCTACAGTGAAGCATGGTGGCAGCAAATGTTTTTTAGTGGCAAGAACTAGGAACTAGTCAGGATAAAGGGAAAGATGACTGCAGCAATTTATATAGACATCCTGACTGAAAACCAACTCCAGAGTGCTCTTTAACTCGGACCATCTTTCAGTAGGAAAATTACCCTAAGAACACAGTCAAGATATCAAACAGCATGGCTTCAGAACAACTCTGCTAATGTCCTTCAGTGGCCTAGCCACTAGAATCCAAGTGAACATATTTAAAGAGATCTTAAAATGACTGTGCACCGATGTTTCCCATCCAATATGATGGAGCTTGAGAGGTGCTGCAAAAAGGAATGGGTGAAACTGGCCAAGGATAGGTGTGCCAGGCTTGTGGCAACATATTCAAAAACATTTGAGACTGCAAATGCTGCCAAAAGGTCCATCGACAAAGTATTGAGCCAAGGCTGTGAATATACATGGATAAAAACATGACCATAAACCAACGCAGGGTCTCCATGCAAAGCATCGGCTGAGCTGGAGACACAGAGGTGCGGAGTCTCCAGCTCCTCAGATATCGGGCAGCAGCACGATGGCGTTATCACTCTGCTGTCGGGAACCTTGAACTGCTCCTATATCTAGCCGTGTGTCCCCAGCTTTAATCAAAACAGTGTCCTGAGCGGGACACTATAAATCACTGTGTGGTAGGAAATACAGCAGACAAGTGCCCTAGCAGCTGTCAGGAAATTTTGTTTTTTAAAGTTTTGACCTATCTACCCTGCTGATGCCAATCTTGACAAGTAGAATTTGAGGTGGTAGGTCTGCATTAAGCACATGTGGATTCTCAGTTTTTTTATTTGTAATATAGTTTAAATAATAATAATAATAATTTAGACACACACATTTATATAAATAAAATATTTACCATCTCCAATGAGTAGTCATTTTGACAAGCATCATATGTGCACGCAGGCCAATGGGTCAGGCTCAGAGTGTGGTGGGTTGCAAAGTCACATGCAGGCCAGGAAGGGAGGCTGCCATTATACATCTCTCTCCACTACATATTGCTGTAATTGAACCTCCTGGGTGGCAAGCCAGCTCTGGGAGATAAAAGCAGTAACCCCCGAGCCCATGTTTAACCTCTCTAGCATTACGGTGCCATAATTTCCCGCCCTCCTCTATACTCTCTGTCTCTAAAACACCGGTGGTGTGGGAAAAGTGACGCCGCCTCCATTAACATGAAGGACTATGGCACCGGAAGGGATCGTCAATGCAGAATGCATGTACTGGGTTCGAGCATACCGCCCAGTAGGTTGATTATACATCCGAGAGGACCAATCAGCTGGCTCGTGCCAGGCGAAATAAAGCACAATCCAAAAGGATCCCAATGCTGCACATTCCAATTAGGATGCAACTGAAGAGCAAATTACCTGACCATAACAAGAGGAAAACCCTTTATTTGCAAATTTTTTAAAAAAAATTATAAAATAAATAAAAACACAATTTAAATTCAATGCAAAAAGTCTACCCCAGGCAAAATAACTAGCAAATTGATACATCATGTACCTGAGCCCAGTTGCTGAACACTTGCCCGTTCCCTCCATAGGTTACCAGCTCCTGGGGAAACTGTTAAGGGACAGAAAACAAAAAAACTGCAATTTTTATACTAACCAGCAGGATTTAAGACTTTTTTTTTTAGATAATATACTATTTCTGTATATATGGAGATATTTGTACACACCTTTTATAAAGGAAACAGCAATTCCTCATTGTCAAACAGAAGCTTTGGTTTTAGTAGACCCCAGGAAAAATCATGTAATGAATAACTAAAGAAATAACTAGATAAAAAAAAAGTTGCATAATTGTACCTGCTGATTTAGACCTATAATGTTGCAGTTAGCATAGCAAAGCCCATGCCCCGTTCTGATTATTGGATCGGTCAGTCCTCCATTTTTTATTTTGGCAGGGTACATGTTTCCCTGTTGGCTCCATGTCAGCATACACATTGAGTTGGCTCTGCCCCTTTAACCTTATAGGATCACCTACCTATAAATCAAACACCACTGGATGCACTAGCTGTTCTTTTACCTTCAACTGATAGGACCTCAGGGGTCCCTACCTAGCTGGTGTAAATCTCTGGTGGCCAGCCACCTTTTGGTGATGTTCCTACTGTCTATGCACTAGGGCTAATTTTGTTTCTCTGGCTGCTGCTGGGGTGACCATTTTCACATGTTAGACTGTGTATTAAGTGTATAGGTTACCAGGTTTGGGTATGTGAAAGGTTACCTGTGCTCTCTTGAGTGTTAGTACGAAAAAAGTTATATTTTCCTGTAGCTGTGCAAGGCAGGTGCATGATAAGTCAGTGTTATGTGTTTGTAAAAAGGTCAAAGAAACATGCCAGAAAGTTCTAGTTAATGTAACTGTGGAATGCCATCTGGAAGTGACCAGCCTGGGGCATAGGTATTATAAGGCCCAAAGGGAGGAGCTAGATCTTTGGTTGGAGGAGAGTGCAAAGAGTAGAGCTCTGTTGGATCCTGTGGGAGGTAGTCATGCAGGCCCGAAGATTTGGAGAGTTAGCAGTGATGTGATCACAGACATCAGCCTTGTGTCTGTATGAATGCTGCATCCAATCACATGACTGCCATGCTCAAGAAGTTAGGGATCCCTGCTTCATCTTCAAAACTGTTACATCTGTAAATATGCTGGGATTTGTAGTCCTGCACTTTAGACCGGCCAGATCCCATTGCACTACACAAGAATCATTGCTAAAGAAATCTTAAGCTTCACCCCAGCATTGACAGGAAGAATCAGCCTCCTCTCATCATCACAGTCCCAGGAAGTCCAGCTTTCTCTGCTGCTCAGTGTTTATTCCAATGCTGTCTTGTATTGGAAAATCTGGTGTGAAAAGGATGCCAATCGTTTACAGGGGATGGTAAACCAGCAAGTGATGTCTCTTCTTGACCAGATGAAGGATATACATTTGTGCACCTTTGCTCAAGCATTTAGGGGTGCAGCCTTACAGACCCCTCCAAATTTCACAGTTGAGAACCAGGAGTGATATTTTGAAGTTAACTGAACCTGTAACATTCGCAGGGATGACTTTTCAGAAGTCCAGCCTTATAAAGCAGTTGTTTGGCAGGCCCAGCTTGGTAACAGGAGGCAAAGTCCGCTGAGAGAGCCTAGAGGGAGTTTAATCTCTTTCATGAAGGGAAATTACAGCCTACTTCTTGAGGTGCTTTAAGACATATACAGAAGAATAGCACTCCACAGAATACAGGCACCTCACCCTCCCCAAAGAATGTGGAACAGGAGATACAGCAAGAGAAAATTTATTTTCGTGCCACCACTGCTATTCCGCCAGCTCTCTATTAACCAAGCAGCTAAACCACTGCTTGAAATGCTGCTTGGCATTCAAATCGCCTTCTAATCACAGTTCAGGGACAAGCCAGGATCGACGATCCGTTCCCAGCCACCGATACAACCAGCAGTGTCCTGCCCGCCTCCTAGCAACCTGGAGGGAGAGGAACACTGCCCCAACGGCTCCTGGCTGCAGTCAGGTGGTGTCCCATCTGGAACCTAGCAAGTGGCCAGGGGAAGGATGCTGCAGATAAACACAGCAAGACAGGAGGATGCAGTCCGGATACCTGACATGAGCATAAGTGGATGGATTAAACCACTATACAAACCAGGCTATGCAAGTTATCCACAGAGAACAGGTTTTTACCTCTTCATTTGGGATCATCCTTCCCAGCAGAGGCTGAACCACAAGTACAAGAAGGTAAAACATTACCAACAGAAAATAATGGGCTGTCCAAGCAAGTACAAAAGAACATCTGAACACCATGGTAGGCAGTCTTTTAAGGCTCGGTAGGGTTGTCCTGTGGGGTCAGAGATGACCCAGGTAGGCTGACATGAGGTGGAACAGGAAATGACTTTAATCCATTTTGGAATAAGGCTGCAACATAACAAAATGTGTAAAATGTGATGTGTTGTGAATACTTTCCAGATGCATATAAATGCTTTGGTTAAAAAGAGGTCGGGATGGTGCATGATATCAATTGATGTCACAAGATTGATCAGGACTCATGTGAAGTTTACCTTTTGGCAGGGGCATTCTGCTGCCAGCTGGTCAGACAGTATGGAGTTCTTTCCTCCCAGCTGCCAGCATCTTCACCTGAAGTGTCAGGGAACTCCTGGAAGCCACAATAGACCTTATTCAGGCTATGGCTATGTTCCCCTGTACTCGCATGCGGAAATCGGCATTGATCACGTCTATTCAGTTAAATGGGCTTGTCCCAGCATTTGCAATTATTTTTTATGCTTGCATAGACATGAATGGATGCGATTTTTAAACACGTGTGAATGCGATTGAAAAACCATGTCCATTCATTCTCTATGGACACGATAATCAGGAAATTTTTTTTAAAATCATGGGTGAAGATCACATGAGCTATCGTACGCGATCAGCTGCCTGCGATTACACACGTAATCAAAATCGTGAATGCAAGGCAAAAAAATTGCCTTTGCCAGAATTATTTTCTCTTAAAATAGTGTAGATCCTAATTCTAATCTAATTTATTCCAGGACTGGAGGCTCTGCAGCAAGAAGTGACAATTTTTTCTAACTCCAATAAAAACGGACAGAAAGAAGCCCATTCATGCAGACCAGGCTATGAGTTCAGGTGACCTAGGAAATCTACAGCATTCAAGCCAACCAGGTCTTCAGCTTCAAGGGCCACTCATCCTAAAATATCTTTTACAGGTTTGCCCCATTCAGATCCGCCTGGTGGGGAATGACTGGCCTCTGACATTTTATGGCAGAAGACAGACATCTGAGCCCTTAGCTCCGCTGTGCCGCCCGGTTAAACCCGCACTACCAGCCACCCACGCATCTTCACTCTGCTGCATTATGGGGCGCAACTCCCGGCAAAGCTCCCAGGCACTGGCTGACAGCATGCGACTCCTCCCGCAAAGAAATCAAGAGTTTCTTCACCTGCGGCCTGCATTATTCCTCAACCAGATGACGTCCGGCTGGCTGGCGTCTGGCAGATGGCACCCGGCTCCAGAGGCCCCCAATCCTCCACTGCAAGTGGGGACTCCCTAGATAGGGGCTCACCGTTCAGACAGGACTAATCTGCATTGGAACCTGAATCTGACATGCCAAAATTGCCCAAATCCCTGCAGCGGTTTCTCTTCAGGCTGCCCACCAAGCGTGACAGCCCACCTACAATACAGGTGGGGCTTTTCTTACTACCTCTGGGCAACACGCAATGGCAAGTCCGCCCTACTGAGATCACCAGAGGACCTGGGGAAGTTCCTGCAGATTCTTCAACTGGATACGGTTTTTATTTATTTTTTACTATTTATTAAGCATTTTCAGCTATAGTTTTTTTTTTTTTTTACAAACAACCCTCTAAAGAGGGGGAATAAAAATAAAATAAAACATTAATAATGCTGATATATTACACATTTCGGCAGCTAATGATCTCGGTAAGCACGTAAAAGTCCTTTGAGACAAAGATGCTGCTATTTAAAGTTATATCTAAATGTGACAGAAAGAAAAAAGATTGAGCTAGCCTCTAAACATTGAGAAGAGACCATCTCTATATACGCATGTATAAACCTAACCTAGTTCTACTCTAGTATGGAGCTTTAGGGCAGTGTAGTTCATCTATGCCAAAAAAGAAAAAAAAACACAAACAGCAATGGGAGAGAAAATTTAGCTCACGTAAAATTGCTGCAAGTTTTACCAATCCGGTGTCCTAGGCCAGAGGGTGTAGTACAGGCTGCCAATAGTATATTTCAGACACCTAGCAATGTCATTATGTTATTGCGCTCTTCAGGTTGGAGTACCTCATAAATGTGAGGCTTCCAGTGCCTGTAGATATGCAAAGCTGACTTGTCATTTCCCGACTTTACTTCTTGTAGCTCCCTATAAAATAGGATTGAAAGTTGGGAGATGACTTGCTGGAGAGTTGGAGGATTTTTTTGAATCCACTCTGTCATTATAGCACGTTGGGCTGTCAACTAAAGAGATGCAATGGGTCTCTAGGAATTGTAGTCTTTAAAATAAAGTTAATATAGTCTGTCACTTCCTTCCAAAATTTGACTATGGCTGGGCAGGTCCATAAATAGTGAGTCAAAGTTGGATGAGTCGTGTCACATTTTGGGCAGTACGGTCTCAAATTTTGTCCTGTTGAAGTCTCTGGTGAGGTTTTAACACATACTCTATAAGTCCGATGCAGAAGTTTATACTGGATTTCTCTCCAAATCTCGGAGACCATATATTTATGTATGTTCTGAAAGCCCTAATTGAGTTTTTCTGGTAAATCTTCATGGGGGAAATCTATATACCAATTTGCAGCGCTTGAGTGTTCTAATGGTCTTGTATTAATGTCCTTAATGTAAACATAAAGGTCAGAAATACTATGAGTAGGTGAGGTCAGTATAGTGTCAAGCCTCAAGTGAATAAAAAGAGAAGATAAATCTATTGGTAGGGATTTACAAAACTGTCTACCTGTAAGAGATACATAGGCTGGAACTGGTTTGCAGTCATTTGGAACTTAGTTTGCAGTTCGGTTGGATACTGTTAACTGGAGCCCTGGCCTGACTCAATGGAACCTACCCTCACCCATCTCCCTGAGCTGCTGCCCTGGACGACGGTCAAAACACCTGCCAGGAAGTGCAGGTCCTGCCCAGGCTCAAAATAACTACCTACTGCTTCCTACCTATACCCTTCCCTTGTCCGTCTCAGACTGACCCTCACCACTTAAGTGACTGCGCCCTGCTTGCCTATACCCATCTGACCGCTATGGCAAACCTTGTCAACAAAGGAGTTTGCCCACCATACATCCGCCACTCATCCCTTCTTCACAAGAACTGTATCCACCTCCACAGAAGTGTTTCCCGGAATCAAGAAGACCTGCAGTTCCTGTGATCTATCCTACACTGGGAGTGCCCCCAATACCGGTTTCGTCTCTCAGTTTACCATCCTGTCATGCCAATGTTCTGATATCTCTTCACCTCAACCTACATGCTTTCTGATTTTTCTTCTCTTTATTCTCCTCTCCCTCTACTCTATGTCTCTCGTCTCCTTTGCTCCCATCACTGCCTCTCCTCTCCCTTACTTTATGCTCTCTTTACCTTGTCTCTACATTACCTCTGTGCCATATTCTCTGAATCGATCAGCCATGATAATGTTCTTGTTCATATTGTTTTTTTTTCTTTTTGTCTTTTCCTATTAATACTTATTGCTTACTCAGAAAAAATCTACATGTTGACGTTGAGTTGTTTATTTAGGTTAATGTTTACTGCGACCCATCATTTATCGTGTCATGATTTTATACTGTAGCGTGTGGGAGAGCCACAAACTAGTTGCCCTGTGTGTCCCTCTAGCGGCGAGTAGAACTATACGTTCCTCTCTGTCCCGCATACAACCCATATGTGCCACACCACATGTTACATTGGCTGCCCAGTGCATCCATAGGCACTCAAATCTTTGCTGACCATTGCCTCGTCTCCCCCTCTCTTACAATTCTAGACTCACTGTCCCACGCCTTCACCTGGTGCTTGAACGAATCACTCTTACAAGACCCCATAGTACAGAAAGACCTGACAAACAGTAAAAAAAACTTTTCCAAACAGACCACAAAAAGGGCACTTCCTCTTCTCCCGTACAGTGGGAATCTCTGAAGTGCGTCCTGCGGGGTCGCCTGATGATGCACGGATCTCGCCTTAAAAAGGACCGCTCCCGCCTTCTGGCGTCCCTGCTCCAGGACATCTCCTTGCTAGAAACACATCACAAGCGCACCAGAGACTCCGCTGTTTACCAAACCCTTCTCCAAAAAAAGCATTGCACTGCAGAAGCGGTTTGCCTGCGGCATAACATTTACCTACATGTTAACAAATGTGGTTGATTCTTAGCCAGATCAATGAGGTCTAAACACTCTAGGACATACATCCCCGAAGGTAATCTGGTGTATTGCACAACACAAATATCCAAAGCTTTCAATGCATATTATATGAAACTTTACAACGTCCCTGCACCCCCCCCCCCCCCCCCCCCCCCCCCCCCCCCCACCTGCCTGACATGCATCCCCTCCACCATCACTACAAGACTACATAAATCAGACCACCTTACCTACAATCCCGCCTACTAAAATTGCAGACCTGGCAGCCCCCTTCTCCCATGACAAACTCAAGGCAGCAATTTCCTCCCTGCCCCCAAAAAAGTCCTTTTTTTTTTTTTTTTTTTTTTTTTTAAACAATAAGAAGACTGAATGCTGTCAATCGGCCCAAAGGGAGCCTATTTCACATCCCAGAGCTTTAAGGCTTAAAAAACCTTTGACGTTTTCCATTGCAGGTCTCCACCTTCAGTTTTGATACCCTCTTTTTGTGCTATCTACATCTTCAAAAGGATACACCAATTCCCAGAGTTTTTTGTTGAGCTCCATCAAAAATAGGGCATACATTGTCTTGATATAGGAACAATCTGCTATTGTCACACAAGGATAAACAGCTCTTCTATAACACACAGTTACAATCCTTTCTGCTCATCGGCCGGTTTATCAATGTAGGAGAAACCACTTGCCTGATACCCAATATTTCATCTTTCTAGGAGAAAAAAAATGAACACTGGCCACGCTACAGTTGCCTTACCTCGGGAACAGGTGATCGTGCTCCTCTAGCACATTCAAAACCTCACTCTCTCCTACAAGTCTTCTTGTCTGACTGTTACATCAGATACCAAAACTGATGGCTGAGGAACAGTTTGTGGAATTGAAATGGCTCAAGGGATACTCCTATTTTTTTCCTCAAACAGGTTACAAATGAGGGCTGCCTACCAAGCCTTGCTTCACTTCCATAATCTTATTCAAGGGTGGTCAGTGATGCTTCCAATGGACAATTTGAACTTTTGCTGTGTTCTATGTTCACAAACTAAAAAGGCACCCACAGGCATATTCTTCAAGAATTTGCTTTGATTAGGACTTGCACTCGGTACCATCTGTGGAATCAATCTAACAGCCTCCAATCTTCCAGACATAGAGAATGTTCAAGCTGCCTATCTTTTACAGCAAAGCTAGTTGACACCAAATGGAAGTTAAACCAGGAAGTATTTCATTTGACTGAAGACCTTTCAGCCAGACATCCCTCTAATTGCCTCCACATTTATGGCTATGGTTCCCAGGTTCTTCAATTGTTTTCACATCAATCACAATTTCAGGCCACTCTGTTTTCTCCATGGTGTCTTCAGAGGGTTACACCTTCCCACCTGTACCCTGATCTTCTGGTTTCTGCAGATTGTGATTCTGGGTGTCGATTTTCTTTCTCCGTGCAGATACCCCAAGAAGCCCTGTCTTCCAATGGATATTAAATTGTTCTGAGAGTTCCTGCTTAAATAGGGTGCATCTACTGCTAACTTCCAGTAGCTTGATGACAATCGACACGTGTATGGCTACCTTGAGCCATTTTTTAGCACCTGTTGTGCCTTGCATAGCCAGGTTATGCCGTTCCATGGACATAGTTTGGCTATATATTCCTAGAAGAATGGAATGAGAATACAGTGTACTCTCCTCAAATTTCCCGCCCCTGTCCACACTGCGGGTGTCATTTATGTGGGCTGGAAAACCCGATACCCCTCCATTAACATGAAGGTCTACATCACGGCCCCCTTCCCCTTCGGCTTTACAGCGACACTAAAGGGGCGGTCCCAGAAACCCCCAGAAATGCTGCGGCCACATAGAGAATCGCCGCAGCTTTCCGAGGGTATGCCGGGTTAACCCAGTTTGCCTTGTTCGCTATCCCAGTTTGCCCTGAGCTTGTTTTTCAAACAAACTCTTGACAAACTGGGCTCATCTCAAATGCCAAGGGGGTGAAGAAGGCATTCTTGGTGGCTTCAATATCAGGCAGAAGAGTTTCAGCAAAAGGCACCTTGGTTTACATTTCTCCATACTACACTTTTTTTTACAGATAGTACAAAAATTTCATATAACCAGTATATTACCCTACCATCCTTACCTGTAAATTACATTTCTTCAGTGCACACTCTAGAGCAGGGGCCGGTAGCCTTTTTGAGGAAGAGAGCCATGAATGGCACATATTTAAAAATATAATTGCATCAGAGCCATACCTGTCCCTGGAAGTGATGCCACTGATGGATGAGAATTATCACCATGGCATACAAGGAAGCTGGTCTAGTAGATCCTCAAGGGGAAAAGGCTTATGGAACATGAAGTGACTCTTCACCGTGAGTTCTTGTTTTTTGCCATTTTTTCTTTTTCAATTTTATTACATCCCACCCTCTTGTGGCTAGTTAGTTCCCAATATGTATGCTGACATGAAGCCAACAGGAAAACAGAAAATTCATATCATACTTACCATAATTTTCCTTACCTGACGTGCTCCATGTCAGCATATTCCCACCCTGGTTTAGGACTAGTTCTTGAACTAGGAGTACAGCCAGTGGCGTTTTATTTATAGGTAGGTGTTCCTATGGGATTAAATGAGTGGGCCAACCCAATGTATATGCTGATATGGAGCGTCTGAGGAAAGGAAAATTATGGTAAGTATTATATACATTTTTTGACCATGAAGCACTTAAACAGCACTGTTATTAATCATCAGATATTTGTGGAGATTTGCCATCTGATTTTCTCTAAATCAAACATTTGTGTTCTCATTGGGCTATAAGGTCATTGCAAGTTTTTATTTTCTTTTTTCTATAGTATAAACACCTGAGCTACGGCTGGATCCAGATTATTCATGATCATGTGCATCACAGCTGCTGCTTTCATCGTTTTGCATGGATATTCTAAAATTGGATATGCCCTGAAAAATATTGCAAAATATTTTTTTTAGTTTAGGCCTTTCTTGCTTTTTACTAGCAGGACATGTGAAATCAGAAACCTTTTCATGCATGTGATCAGTGGACCTTTCAATATGATAAAAAAAAAAGGAACAACATGCAGGACAGATGCAGGCTGTTGGTTGTTTAGTGATTTGGCAGGATAGAAAACGGTAAACCACCAAGTTATTGCTGTACAGATGCTACACAGACAACTGATTATGGATATCTTGTGAAATAAAAAAGTCTAGTGTGTGTATATAAGGCTATATATATATATATATATATATATATATATATATATATATATATATATACACACACACACACACACAACTTGAATACCTACTTATCACAAAAAAGTTAATTACCTTATGTGGATATTTGGATAAAAGCGGTACATGTAAATGTGCCCATAATTCCGTAGCTCATCCACAAACTCTGGAGCTAATGTTTCATGATGTTCTGGGGGGAAATATCGTAAGGCATTCTCCAAGGCAAGCTGTAAAGTTAAAATAAAATATTAATATTAATAATAAAAATATTAAGGCAATTTTAGCTCAACGATTATTATAGTCCAACATGTTTTGACCCCTTGGGCTTCATCATGGAACAGCCACAGAAATTATCCAAGAATAATAAAATTATTATTGATCTGCAAATACCAGATAAAAAAAAAAAATAGATATTCCATTATGGTATGAATTCATAGAAAAATAGATGAACCATATTTGCTAGTCTGGCCTAGTACCTGCAAGACAGAGATGGTGAAGTCATAGACCAACCATAAAAATCGCCGCTTTGGCTATTTGTACCTGTTGTTGAGTCCGTTTTCAGTTGACCAGGAAAATCTCCATAGGACATCAGAGCCTCTGGGGATATTATCTGAAATCACCAGGCTAATAGGAGCATGGTCAGAAATAACAAGATCATGGATTTCCGGGGATACGGCTTGCAGTAATGGTGACAAACAAGTAATCTATACGTGAGAGTGAGAGACACCGCACCCTACTGGACATGCTAGGAACCCTCACCGGTGAGAATAAACAACACTGGAGCCGATTTGTCGCTGCCCTCGTCCAAGCTTACAACACCACCAAACATGATTCCACTGGTTATTCTCCCTACCGTTTGATGTTTGGAAGAGAAGCTAGGTTGCCTGTGGATCTGGCCTTTGGTCTCTCCCCCGATGGGACTTCAGCCAACACTCACCAGAATTACGTGAACAGACTCCGCAAGGACCTCAAGGTTGCCTTTGAGAAAGCTCAAGCCGCTGCGGAGACTCGGGGTTCCCAAAATAAAAAGGAGGTATGATCTCAAGGTCCGTATTCAAGACCTAAAACCAGGAGACCGGGTGCTTTTGAGGAACTTGGGCCAAAAGGGGACCACAAAAGCTGGCTGACCGTTGGAGATCCCAGACTTATGTTGTCTGCTCTCAACTCCCAGACCTACCTGTCTATCAGATTCGCCCTGAGGGTAGAACAGGCCCCTTAAAGACTTGGCATCGGAACCACCTTTTACCCCTCGGAGAAGCAGTTCGGGTACCCACCCCCCCCCCCCCGAGGAATCCAAATCACAGAAGAAGCTCCCAGTGACTCGTTCTTGCACAGCTGCCTGAGAACCAGACCTTGTGGAAGTTGGGCCAGAGGAGGAAGACTCTGAAGAGGAGTTTGAATTGGACGGAATTTGGGTCCCAATGTTCCCAAGGCTAGACCTTCCTACCTTTGAGTCTAACTCAAATCCGTTAAGAGTGGAAGCTCCTGAGTTCGTGCCCCAAATTATTGAGCCGGTGGTAAAGCCAGAG
>CM070037.1:84692395-84704305 GCA_036250615.1 Ptychadena robeensis
CTGCTCGAGTTGAGGGCTTTTTGATTCCTTTCATCCCTTCTCACCATAACCTTCGCGGGTGCTTCTCTCCATAGACAATGAAAGGGTCCTCCTCTGAGTGCCTGCCAGTGGAGGATTCAACCGGTTGGATTTCATTGCCGTTATCTATAGAATTTACAAGCGGGGAGAGCAGGAGCGCTTGTACCATGATACCTCCTCATGGGGCGCAGGCACCGGAATAATTTAAACATAGAGCTATGAGTTAAGTACAAAGCCCCTGAACATGGTATCATCCTATATTATCAAATTGCTGGAGATGTAGAGAAGGGTTGAAATATTATAAAAAGTATAGAATGATAAACAAAGCAACTTTATGGAGGTCAGTGAGAATTTGTCCTGGTCCATTAACAATCCGATTGCCATGATTAATTCTGGTTTGAGTTTTGTGTGTACCAAGTTTAATTATAAATAGTGCTAGTTGGGGTATAGAGTATGCTAATACTAATAGTTGTGGTTAAATGTACCCTAGCCAAGAAAAATTGGAACTAGAAAGCTTGAAACCCTAAAGGTGAAAGAAGTTTCACCGTAGTCCCACTCATTGGGGACTGCTAGGTTGGCATTGCGGGTACCACGGGAAGAAGTTAAATCAGGTAATGATAATTTAGATCAAATGGTCTTTATTAAGCGACTATTAGGACCGATGTACAAGTTAAAGTTAAAAGTTAGGGCTCAACATGGCCTTTTTAAAAGATCATCTTACATAGTGTTGCCATAACAGTTAATAGTGCAATACAATACATAAGAACATAGAAAACTATAGCCAGGTGGTGAGCTTTGACGTAGGAGATAATGATCTTGGTAGTCCTCCAACGCGTTTCACCCACTTTGGCTTCCTCAGGGAGGTGATCAGATCATTAATCTAAGTAATAGAATCACATATTATAGATTCATATATTGTAAATTCACATATAGTGAGTCATTCAGTTAACAATGGCACATATACATCAGAAAACTGTTGTTTAGACATATAATCATATTATATCAAAGACTGTTATCTAAGCATATACTCAAACTAATGTAATCATCATCTATGCTTGTATGGTGAATCCATACATACATTAAGGAAAGTGCATCATGGCAATAGGTAAATACATACAGTAGTTGTAATAACCAATTGTTTGGGGATTAAAAAATATATGAATATTTTGGTATGCCATAGAAAGCTGATCAAAAATACAGAATCAGATTTAAAAAAAAAGATTTATGGGTGTCCAATTGTTGTTTACTTCTATCCACATATTGTAATAACGTAATGAATATACTTACACTAGTAAGACTCTGCTGGATATATATATAACAAATGTCTCAAGAGACACTGGCTAAGAAGAATGTAGGTATAAAATCGACTTGGTCCAGGTGGTAAAAAGGCCCCCCCCTGATTAGGGAGCCCAAACCCCGGTTGTACAGGCCGGGGGGAAGGGGCTCTGATGGGTCCCGTCTATAGGGTGCAAACAGATCTGGAAGCATGAGAGAGAGTCAAGTGGTCAATCTTCATACGCACATAACCCAGAAACACCATAAACACCAACAGAGGAACAAGAAAAGAAACCTAGGAACACTCACCAATAGATGAGGGACCTGAGGGCATCCGATACAATTTGGAAGAACAGGCTAGGGTGAGGAGGTCCAAGGAATATGGTGTTTCTGGGTTATGTGCGTATGAAGATCGACCACTTGACACTCTCTCTCATGCATGCAGATCCGTTTGCACCCTATAGATGGGACCCATCAGAGCCCCTTCCCCCCAGCCTGTACAACCAGGGTTTGGGCTCCCTAATCAGGGGGGGCCTTTCTACCACCTGGACCAAACTACTAGTCGATTTTATACCTACATTCTTCTTAGCCAGTGTCTCTGTTATATATATATCCAGAAGAGTCTTACTAGTGTAAGTATATTCATTACATTATTACAATATGTGGATAGAAGTAAACAACAATTTGACACTCATAAATCTTTTTTCTAAAATCTGATTCTGTATTTTTGATCAGCTTTCTATGGCATACCAAAATATTCATATATTTTTTAATCCCCAAACAATTGGTTATTACAACTACTGTATGTACTTACCTATTGTCATGATGCACGTTCCTTAATGTATATATGGATTCACCATACAAGCATAGATGATGATTACATTAGTTTGAGTATATGCTTAGATAACAGTCTTTGATATATATGATTATATGTCTAAACAACAGTTTTCTGATGTATATGTGCCATTGTTATTTAAACGACTCATTATATGCGAATTTACAATATATGAATCTATAATATGGGATTCTATTACTTAGATTAATGATCTGATCCCCTCCCTGAGGAAGCCCAAGTGGGCGAAGCGCGTCGGAGGACTACCAAGATCATTATCTCCTACATCAAAGCTCACCACCTGGCTATAGTTTTCTATGTTCTTATGTATTGTATTGCACTATTAACTGTTATGGCAACACTATGTAAGATGATCTTTTAAAAAGGCCATGTTGAGCCCTAACTTTTAACTTGTACATCGGTCCTAATAGTTGCTTAATAAAGACCATTTGATCTAAATTATCATTACCTGATTTAACTTCTTCCTGTGGTACCCGCAATGCCAACCTAGCAGTCCCCAATGAGTGGGACTACGGTGAAACTTCTTTCACCTTAGGGTTTCAAGCTTTCTAGTACAAGTTAAACTTTCAATTAATTTTTTACAGAATTGTCTGTTTCAATTTGTATTATAGTCAGGATGAAGACTAGACCCTTGTTCGGACATATTTCAGCAAGTTAGAGTACTACAACATAAAAATAAAATTCATGCAAAACCTATGTACCACTTCTAGTCTGGACTGCACGCTTTTGTTACAGAAAACTGAACTGAATGGAACTGCCAGGTCTTTTTGCCATCTCTGCTGTCAAGGGGTTATTAAAAACTTGAGTTAGACTTTCTGATAACTCCGTTTCCAAGAGTCTTTTCCAGGACAGGTTACCAATGAGAGAAGGGGATCCACCCTCCACTCAGACGGAGAAAACACAATACCTAGTAGAAGTTAAAATTTCTAGCTCCTGCAATCCACTGGCAGTCTGTGCACGAGTATCTCAGAGCGGTAAAGAAACTGAAAAATACTAAGCAACAATAGGTTAACCGCAATAGGGAGGGAAGGCTGCTGTCCTGGAAAAGACTCTTGGAAACTGAGTTACCGGTAAGTCTAACTCAAGTTAGACTTTTCCAGGACAGGTCACCAATGAGAGGATAAATGAGCACTCACCTCTGTTAGGGTGGGATTATTGCCTCTAGAACCTTCCTGCCAAACAACTGTTCCTGCGCTGCCATGAGGTCCAGTCTATAATGGCGGACAAAGGTGCCAAAGGAGGACCACGTAGCAGCCTTGCAGATCTGCTCCGGAGTAGCCCCCGCCTTTTCAGTCCACATGCTGCCCAAATTCTGGTGGAGTGAGCCAACACCAGGAGTGGACAAGGCAAACCCTCAAGCTTGTAAGCCTCAATAATGGCCTGCCTAATCCACCTAGCAATAGTCGCCTTAGAGGCAACCTTACCCTTTCTAGCTCCTGAGTGCAGAACGAAGAGGGAGTCTGTTTGCCTGAAGGATCCGGTAGAGTCCAAGTAGGCCAACATCGACTCATATCGAGGAGGTGAAAAATCTTCTCCTTCTCATTAGATGGATTACTACAAAAAGAAGGCAGAATTGATTTCCTGAGCCCTGTGAAACTTGGAGGCAACCTTGGGGAGGAAGGCAGGATCCATCCTGAGTACTAATCTATCAGGGAAGACCTGCATGTACGGCTCCCTGACTGAAAAGGCTTGGAGCTCGCTAACTCTCCAAGCTGACGTAATGGCCACTAGGAATACCACTTTCCACAGGAGAGTTCTAATCTCGCTGGTGTGAGCAAATGGCTGCTAGAGAGATCCCACTGGGGAGCTATCCTAGTCTTGACTGGTGAAGACCTAACCCTTGAAGGAACTGGGAAACCATGGCATTCAAGGCCAACCTACTCTCCAAGAAATGGCTAAGGGCCACCACCTGAACCTTTAGAGTGCTCAGGGAGAGCCCTAGGTCTAGCCCTCTCTGTAAAAGTGCCAGGATAGAGGGCACTGAAGTAACGTCCGCCTGGGAACTACAGGAGGAAAGAAAAACTTTCCAGACCTTTCCATAAATCCGTCTAGTGGAAAGTTTCTTGCTGGCTAACAGGGTGGTAACTACCTGTACCAAGAACCCTTAAGCTAGCCGTTACCGCCTTTCAGATACCAGGCTGTCAAATGCCATGCCCTGTCCTGGTTGGTCGTCACGGGACCCTGGGAGAGGAGACTGCTGACTCAACGCATCCAGAGCCCAAACCCAGTCGCCCTTGGAGATGGAGCAGTACCGAGGGAGTTGAGCGCTGTCCGAAGTTGCAAAAAGGTCTGAGGCAACCCCCACCGGGACACTTAGATGTTGAAAGCCTATGGGTTCAACTTCCACTCCGCTTCTAGCAACCTGTGACAACTCAAATAGTCTGCTTTTAGTTTTAGGGTACCCTTCAGATAAACAGCCGCAAGCGACACCTGGGCAGCATACGCCCAGCGGCAGATAGTCCCTGGCAGTTTTCTCAGGGAAAACAACCTGGTGCCCCTCTGCCTGTTTAGGTAAGCCACTGTGGTGGCATTGTCGGAGTACACTTGAACAAAGTGACCCCTCACCACTACCTGAAAATGCTTCAGGGCGAACTACACCGCCAAAAGCTCCCTGTAATTGGAGGACCTGCTTGCTTCTGAAGGACTCCAAGCCCCTTGCGCCATGAGGTCTGCAAGATGGGCCCCCCACCCCCAAGCACTGGCGTCTGTCACTAACCGTACCGGGTTTTGAAAAGCCCAGCAAAGCCCTTGGGGCAGTGTCAGTTCCCTTCTCCACCACAGGAGGGACCTTTTTACCCTTGGAGAAGCAAAAAACAGCCCCTCCAATGAATCGGGTTGCCCATCCCAGCATAAAAGGACCTGAGCCTGCAATTCCCTCATGTGGGCCTTTGCCCACTGTACTGCCGGAATCACTGCCACCATCAGGCTGATGGTGGCCCTTGCCTGCCTGATGGTGACTGAGCGGCTGTGTTGCAGAGCCTCCACCAACTTTTGCCGTTTTTCTAGTGGAAAAACAGATTCTGAGCTACGAGTCAAGTCCACCCGATACCCCAGGAACTGTACGACTTAGGATGGTTGTAGATTTGATTTTTTTCCAGTTGACCAACCACCCCAGGGATTCGAGAAAATCTAGCGCCTGCGTTAGGTGCGACTGAAAGCGAGGCTACGTGTCCGCAAAAACAACAGATCATCTAGATACGGTATTACCGTGATCTGTGTCACGCGCATTGGAGACAGCGCCTCCGCCATCACCTTCGTAAAGATGCGTGGGGCTGAGGACAGACCGACTGGAAGGGCCACAAATTGGAAGTGCAGTACCTTTCCCTGCCAGAGCACTGCCAACCTCAAATATCGCTGATGACCTGCCCAGATAAGGATGTGCAGGTATGCATCTTTTAGGTCTACCGATGCCATGAATCAGGAAGCAGAAGATTTCTTGTGGTGTAAATTGTTTCCATCCGAAAGCTCTTTTGTGAAATAAAGAGGTTGAGAGAGTTTAGGTTCAGGATCAGTCTGAACTCCCCGGAGGGGGGGGGGGGGGGGGGGGAGTAAGTGCTGTAACCTCCAGCCTGTACCCCTAATTGATGATCCGGAGTACAAAGGGATTTGGAGCCAATTGATGATAGGCTGGAGCGAACTGGCTCAATCTTGCTCCTACCTTCTCCCCCCTGTCAACTCTGTTTAGCCCTCTGGGTAGGAGGCTTAAACAGGATGCCCTTTTCTCTTGCCTTAGGGCCCTGCCAGGGATGTTTGCAGGGCGGTTCCCTGTTCTTGTACTCCTTCTGACCACCTTCTGTACTAACTTCTGACCACGAAAAGGCCAATTGAGAGGCAGTTTGGACTTCCTGACGAGAAAGGCCTTCTTCCTATCCGCAGTTCTGTCCAAAATGCCCTCAAGCTCTGGCCCGAACAGCAAGTCTCCAAAAAACGGAAGGCTGAACGGCCTGAATCCCCCTGCCAAGTCTTGAGCCAAAAGCCCTCCGGGAGGCAATAGCTAGAGCCCCTGACCTGGCTGAAAGTCTAACACACTCAACCGAGGCGTCAGCAAGGAAGTTGTGATCCAGGATGAGAGCCCCGACTCCCCGCCGGCATCCCCAGCAGCTGAGGCACGGGGTAGGGGGGCGATGCGGACTCTCACCGAGCAAGGAACGAGAGAGAGAGAGAGACGCCATCCCCACCGGCGAGATGGAGGTAAGCCCTTTTCATCTGACTAGGACCAGCCACTGCCCAATAATAAATATGTTGCATGGTTTAAGTTTTATTTCCATTAAACCACTTTTTGTTGCATCTGGAGTACAGCAAGGGGATCTATCAAAAAGAATACAAAAAACTAAACGCTTGTCAATTTTTCTCAAAATTTAAAGGGTCCTTTTACACTATATGCGTTTCGTTTTTAAAAACATGCAGGTTTTTTTACCACACATGTTTTTTTACTGCACGCGTTTTTACATTGACAACCAATGTTACCATTCACACTGCGTTTTTAAAACGCCCTGCTGTTTACATTTTTGATTCATGCTTCATGCATATTTCATTGATTTGTTAAAAAACACAAATGCAAACGCAGGTGTAATGTGAAAAAAAAACGCATGCTTTTGAAAACGCATAAAGTGTGAAAGGGCCCTGACCGTTTTAGCTTTAGTTATACTTCAATGAATAATTATCCTTACCCCCTGCCACCCTCTCCCCATACATAAGTACATGGACTCTTAGTGCAGCAAAGGAAATGCAGAGTTTGCCCCTAGAACTGAAAACAAATGGCTTTCTATAACTAGTGATAGAGCTGGAAACCTGGTATTAAAGCCAAAAATTTACTAAGCAGCTATTACTCAAGAGCTAAGAATCATTAACCTGCTGTGTGCAAGGATAACCTTATTAGGTCTTCACTCCTCCCTCAGTGTGAAGGGCAAAGGGGGATTACAGATTACGCAATGTAAATTTCAGACAAATATGTTAACACTGATGCTGCTTTTACATGTTTTTTTTTTTGCAGACACATTCCATGTCAGCTTTTTTTCAGTAGGAGATCAGTCCATTTAGGCCTAGCTTAAAACTGGGTGTGGATTGTCCAGCAGGGAAGGATTCTTATGTTTATTGACCCATTACACCATCTATGATTCTTAAAATTATATATCATAAGGTGCATGCAAAGTGTAAACTGTGTCATTCACTAAAGAACTTAGAAGCTTTTGTTTTCAGACTTCAGACAAATACAACAGTTTCTGTTGTAGTTTTAAGACACCAGCAATTAACAAATATGAGTAGTCATATGGTTTACATTTAGCTTACCCCTCTGGACATATTAGAGTAGTAAAATGAAAAGACAGTTTTTATACATAAATTTACAGATTGACTTAGATGAAACATGTTTTAAATGATCACTAACTGTGAGGATTCCTCTTTCCACAATTTATGCTTGGAAGCTGAACTTATATTTTTGTACATCAAGTTCTGGGAAACATTTCTGAGTGCAATATTGGCAACACATGTTTCTTAGGAAACCTGATTTACTTTTGCCTTGCATTTTAAATTAACAACATTTGCATTTAGTAGGAAATGCGAAAGCAAACAAAGGGCGTTGAAACTGTATGGTTCCTAAAACTGAGGCCATCACGCTGCAATCGGTTGCTAGAAAATCAAGCAGAGATCATATTGTGTATGGCTACCTTAAGAGTTTACTAGCAATTCACTATTGCATTTTTTCAATGCACAGAATATTTACATGTACATTACGTGGTGTAATGCAGGTCCACACATAGATTAGAAAAATAAATAATCACACTATATGAACACACATCTGAACTAATCTTAAATATTAATAATGACAAAGCAAACCAATTGTTGGATGTAAAATGTTTAAAAAAAAGTTTTTTTAGCCTCTCCTATAATTTATGTGCAGCCTATTATAACACTACCTTTTCTTCCTCTGCTGATAGCTGTGCTGTACGGACTGGAGCATGGGGTACCTCATTATCCCTCCCACAGTTTGGGGGTAGAGGGTGGAGGGGTAATCCAGCACACAACTCCTGAAGAGTGATCATAATGAAACAATCCGGTCAGTGGAACATACACAAGTGTTACCTTGGATGTCTATTAGGTGAAAAGTAAACACCCACTTTAGATCTGCCACCTCATTGGCCAGTGCAGCTTTGCAAATTAATGTGTTACCTGACCTTACTTCTACACAAACACAGAGAGCATGTGTTGTTTTCATGTTTAAAAATTAAAAAAATGCAGTTTGGCTTGTGAGCTAGTGAAAGAGTTAAAGTCACCATACACCTTACAATTTTATCATACAATGGCTGTACAGTCAAATTTTGTTCTACCAAAACCATGTAATATAAGGAGCTTTCAAAACTTTCCAGTCAAATGATTGAAAGGTGTATGCTGGTCTTAACCTCCCTAGCGGTTGAGACGAGCCTAGCTCGTCCGAGCTTTAGGCTCGCCTCAACCGCCCGGGAAGCCGCCGATGGGGAGACTTTATGCCTCCCCGGAAAGCATTTCTGGGTTGGCGGCTCCGCCCCGATCGCGTCACGGTGACGCGGAAGGGGGCGGGGGGGGGCCGGCGCCATAGACCTCCATGTTAATGGCAGAGCGCCGGCTTTCTCTCCTGTGCAGCTGTTGTCAGTAATGACAACAGCTGCGCGTAGAGCTCCGGCGGGATGCCGGAAACGGCGGGCAGTGTACTATGTACACTGCCTTGATCGCCCATATCGTGCCGTTGTAAACGGCGCGATATGGGCGGTGCGCTAGGGAGGTTAAGTCATAATGTCAGGAGACATACATGTAAGCCCCCCCCATACACCTTTAGATCACTCCATACAATTTCCATTAGATCTACCAACAACTATGTGGTAAAGTGGCCTCCCCGATAGAATACATAGTGATTGGAAGGGTAAGAAAGCTGCTCATAGTACATGGTTTTGGTAGAAAAGTTGATTGCACAGAAATTGTATGGCAAGACTGTAAGGTGTATGGGGGCTTTTAGACTTAACTTTTTTATGCAAAAACTACACATGCTAGAACAATACTTATTTAAAAAAAAACACACAACTCCTTCCGTACATCTTCAGAATTTTAGTGGTGTAACCACGCTTATGGGCTTTGCAAGTAAAGAGCCCTCCCTGATAGAATACATAGCGATTGGAAGGTTTAGAAAGGTCCTAATTGTACATGATTTTTGTAGAAGAAAACTGGATTGTAGAAAAATTGTATGCCCGTTAGTGATGAGCAGCATAGGCAATATTCGAATTCGTGATATTTTGAGAATAATTCTACTAATATTCGATTCTATATTCGGAAATTCGAATATTCGCAGTAATACCATGGATTGTAATAATAATTGAATTGAAAATAATATGCGCAATTGCGAAAATCATATTCGCATCGCTAAAATCTTTAAAATGAATGGTCACATGCTATGATTATTTTCGCAATACATGCTAATATTATTCGCAATACATGCTAATATTATTTTCGCAATACATGGCCATATTGCGAATATTCGGAATTGCGAATATCCGTTGAGATATTGGCGAATTCTCGAATTGCCAATATTCGCAAAAAATATTCGTCATTCGAATATTCAAGCTCAACACTAATGCCCGTTCATTTTGCCCAAGATCGATCACAGGGGGGTGACCACTCTGCTTGAGGTTGCCAGCAAAACTAATGGGAATCACAGGACTCGCCACCAACACAGCAAATATTTGGATGGGAATTGAAGGTCCCCATCCAAAGTAAGTGGATCCCACAGGGATTTACCATCCTAGCGGATCCCTGAGCGATTTAGACCCTTTCGCTCAAAGTGGGCAGCTGCATTTCAGGGAAGATTGGTTGAATAATCATTCGCCATATACGTGCAGTGCAGTTCGCAATGTGTATAGCCAGCTTTAAGTAAGAATTCTACCTAATTATGTGAAGCTCATGGAGGGGAGGTCCCCATCTTAAGACTAAAATAACCTGCCATAATGTCTAAAGCTCCCCATAGACAGGCCGATTCCCGGCCTTAGTTGCAGCCGACCAACCGGCGTGCTCGCTCATAAAGCACATAAAGGTTAGTTGGCCGCAACTATAAGGGAGCCCACCTTGAGTTTCTGAGAAAAAAAGCTGGCAGGTCGGATCGCACACGGATTCGTCCTGCTGGTTCTTTTTCTGCCCGATCCTGCTGCAGGCTGTTAACTCGGAGGGGAAGTCTCCTCCCCCTCCGAGTTAATTGGCTACAGTCTGACAGGAATTGCGTGTGTTAGTGGAACACACAGGATTCCTATCCTCTCTGTAGCCGACTCCTACAGGAGACTCCGGAGGAGTCTGCTAAAAGTCGGCCATAGATCAGGACGTCTATGGCCGGCTTTACTTTTTTTTTTAATCATTAAGTTTTACCGGCTTTACTTTCTGTTCTTATCAAAACAATAGTTTTAAGTCTTTTAACATGTTCCAGTGATTCTCCAGCACCTACCAAGAAGTAACATAAAATAACTACAATACTATAACATCAAAACACTTAACTAGCCCTGCTGCTATATTACTGTAATCACACAGTGTGCCCTCAAAGGCATCAGTTTGAATGGATTCTTAAAATAGTGATTTAAATCCATAACCTGTACAATTTATAATGCATTTTAGTATTACCAAATTATATATTTTTTTAAATGTCTGCTCCCATTGTCATAGGTGTGGCTTAAATAGGGAGCCTAGGTAACATGGACTATGGTCCGCAGAGCTATTTCAGTAGAACACAGGTTTGCAAAACACTTTAAAAACCTTCTGACAACAGCTTTCCCATTATAGGGCTGCCTTGGAGTGAACCAGAGAGCTATGTAATCTAAATATTACAACAAAGTGTTTACTGAAGAACTCCAGCAATCGAATAGATAAACTTGAATGATTGTTAAACAATGAAATAGCAAAGCAATTTCTGTAACAGGACAGAAAACCAGAAGCAGCACAGCATTTGCTTATGTTTCTGCCACATTCTTCTGCTTTCTGCTCATTCAGGGCTCTGTCACACTTTCTGTGTTGCGTTGTGTTTTTACAAGGGCAGTGTTTGTTTTTTTTATAACGTTCTGCTACATGCATTTTTGATTGATTTTTTGATTGATTTGTTTAAAAATGCAAATGAAAAAATTGCATTTGCAAAAACACATGCGTTTTTGTATACATGCAGAAATGCAAGCTTTAAAAAATGCATGCCTTAAAAAAGACATATAGTGTGAAAGGGCCCCTTCAAACTGCTTCTTGCACTCCAGCTCTGCAGCACAGGGACTGCAATAGGCTGATTTTGCTGGTTAAATGCAGGTTCTATTTTATTACACTTCTATTTTTTAAACACTTCTATTTAGCAAAGAAATGACATTTTGTAAGGGCCAATTTACATCAGTGTGATGCACGCCAAACCCCCGACGATGCCAAGCTGCACGCAGATCCGACCGCCAGTTCACAATCATGCGATGGCCAAGCGTAGCCAGAGGCCCAGAGGGCGGTGATTTACAGTAGCCATACACAGGTCAATTTTCCACTTGATTTTTGACTGATCGATCACTGCGCGCGTTCACGAGATCGATCGGTGATCAATCGCGTTCTGCTCACCCTGAACTATCAACCATACGAAATCGGAATTGACTAAAAATCTGATCGGACATTGATCCGCATGTTGTTTTTTTGGGGTCGATCGTTTGCCAATCGGAGTATGTTGGTGGACCCAGAGCCCTATGCAGCAGCCTTTCAGATCGATGGATTTTGTGGAATCGGCCATTTTGGAGATC
>CM070037.1:84704330-84716046 GCA_036250615.1 Ptychadena robeensis
GGAGATCGGCTTAGTTCCCAGACCCCCCCGCTGTGAGTACATTTTTTAAAGACTGAGCCACAAATTGGATTCCCAAGGTGGGTGAGTTGCATCACATTCCCGATCCGACAATTGCGACTTCCTGATCGCTGATCCGCTGACAAATCGCACCTGTGTTGACTACCTTTAGGCAGCGAAAAGCTACCAGCCCTTATCGCACGATCACAGAGCCCTGATTAGCCGAACAATCGTCGCTGCCACCACGTGATTCTCAGAGTCACGAACCCGCACCACCAAAGCAATCAACAATTGCAATATGGAGAGATTCAGACCCCACACCCACCCATGCCCACACGCAGGTGGTTGAATATCTGGCACCTCACACACTCTTCCTTTCGGCATTCCAGCTATTTTTCGCTCTAGTTACACTGATACCTCCCTAGCGCACTGCATAGGTACAGATTTTGTACCAAAAGCGCACCCATAGACTTTATGGAATTTTTAACATTTCACTGAATGCGGTGTGGTGTGGTGAACAATAATAATCAGTTTTCTACTAAATCCTTAGATCAGAAGGAAGATTCATGACCAAAAAACTAAGAGTATCTTCTTTCTTTAGCCTCGGCAGAGCTCCTGAAAGTCACCTGTTTTAGTGCAAAAAGCTCTACCCCCCTTTTCCTGCCTCCCTCTCGTTTGTTTCTCCCTCTTCCCCCTCGCCTATTTCCCCTCTCCCTTTCCCTATTTTACCCATGACTAGAGATGTCCCGAACTGTTTGCGCGCGAAACTGTTCAGCGGCGAAATCGCATTCGCATGTTCGCGTGAAAACGCGAACATGATGGCATGGCGAGTTCGACATGCCCCCTATCTTTTTACATATTGAACAAACTTTGACCCTGTGAGTCACAGTCAGCAGGCATAATCCCAGCCAATCAGCACCCACCACTCACGGACATCCCACACTCTATAGCTTAGCAAGGAGAAAAGCGCATTACAGATTGCCTAGGAGAAGGAGGACAGAGAGCTAGTGTTGCTGCTGCATATAGACGACCATAGACTAGGCAGTTCAGTGTCATCGAGAGTGTTCTACAGTGTGTACTCTGCTGTGTCAACAAGTCCTGAAAAACCCCAAAAAGTCCTTTTAGGCTATTTTGTTGCTGCCCTGTGTCTGCATGCCACGCTGCTACCACGATTTTTAAAGCCACATATACACAGTGCCTACTGCCACACTCATATCTGGTGCACTTTCTACCCCAGGGGATTTTTTCACCCTATTTTAGTGCTATTAAAGGCTTCCCTCTGTTACAGCCTTGTGCTTCCAACTGTGTGTGCGCCCACACTGCCCGCTGCCCAGTCCCACCCATATTTTTTTTTGCCACTTTGTAACCCCAGGGGATTTTTGCCACCCTACTTTTAGGTGCTATTAAGGCTTTCATCTGTACACACAGCCTTGTGCCACTGTGTGTGCACCCACACTGCCCCAGTGCCCACCCAAGTGTTTTTTTTGCACTTGTAACCCAGGGATTTTTGCACCCTACTTTAGGTGCTATAAAGCTTCCATCTTACACAGCCTTGTGCCAACGTGGTGCGCCCCACACTGCCCAGTGCCCACCCATCATTTTTTTTGGGCCTTTGTAACCCCGGGGATTTTTTGCACCCTATTTAGTGCTCATTAAAGGCTTCCATCGTCCAGCCTTGTGCCAACTGTGTGTGCCCCACACTGCCCAGTGCCCACCCCATATTTTTTTTTTGGCACTTTGTAACCCCAGGGGATTTTTTGCAAACCCTATTTTAGTGCTATTAAGGCTTTCCCAACGTTACAGCCTCTTGCCAACTGTTGTGTGCGCCCCACACTGCCCAGTGCCCACCCATAGTTTTGTTGGCACTTTTGAACCCCAGGGGATTTTTTGCACCCTCTTTTAGGTGCATAAAGGCTTTCCATCTGTTACAGCCTTCGATGCCAACTGTGTGTGCGCCCACACTCCAGTGCCCACCCATATTTTTTCTTGGCAGCTTTGTAACCCCAGGGGATTTTTTGTACATAGTTATATATATAGAAATCATTATAGTTGGATAAATGGGGAGGGGGGGGGGAGACAAGCGAAAGAAGAAGGAAAGAAAGAGGGTAGGAAAGGACGAAGAGGGGAGAGAGAGAAGGAGGAGGGGGGCGATGGGTGCGACTATATCTTTAATCCCTACCTAGCAGGGCTGAAAATTCAGCAGAATTGGTAAAGGTTATCCAATCGTGCCAAATGTTGCGATATTGAGTTTCGGTACCCCTGACAGAGCTGTGACTAAATTTAAGTACCTTGATTCATCTTCCTTGGCTTACGCAGCAAAAAAAATACGTTGGCAGAAGCCGCCACCTACATTGACAAAGTCAGAGGCTTACAAAAACTTGCCAATACAAAGCTTAAAGTTTCTGTAATAAATAATAAGGATGGTTCAGGACAGTTTACTCCTAAATCTTCTAAGCCTTTCAAACATAGTCAGCATGGTAAATTGGACAAAAAGGTCCAGGATCAGTCTAGGCGAACACATTGTTTCTATTGCCAAAAGCCTGGACATATGAAATTTCAGTGTCAATTGTTTTTGGCAAATATCCAAAATCAACTCATAGGTAAAGACGATGGATGAATTCCCTTACCTTCAGCTCCTGTACACCAGGATTTCAAACCTGAGTCACCGTTTGCCCCCCCTAATTTGTCAAGTCAGGGAAATATCCTATTCTAACCGATCTGTGTCACAGGGCAAACAGATGGTCCCTGCTAGCGGAGGGGCTCAGGTCTCCTCATGACTAGAGAGCGGTCCTCCTTCCTCCCATTGGAATTTGTTGCTTCTGTCTTGTAAGACGAGAGTGGCAGACCATATGTGTGGGGAAATTTGAGAGGGATACAGACCAAATTTCTAATTGACACTGAAGCACAATTGAGTGTAACTAACAGAGATTTGCCTTCCTCTAACAATGCCCAAACTTGTTCTATTGTTGGATTTAACGGACAAGGTCAGACTGATGCAAAACTAATCAACGTTGTCTCTTTTGAGATACTAGGTTTTCTAGACACTAACATTGACATTTGGTCCAGGTGTGGAAAACATAATTGGTGCTGCTGTCATGAAACAAAGAGGTATCAAATTGATCTTGGTAATGGTGTCACCTGGAGAGATGGCTCGATTAACAAACCTGTATTGATTGATCCTTCTGATTATGTTGAAATTGGCAGTGTTTTTGTTACTGAGGAAAAACTGTCTGCATGGAAGTGGCCTGATACTGGTGGCAATCTCCCTTTGCAACAGGTGGTTCAACAATATCCTCTGCTGTGGTCCCATTTTAGAAACAAGGTGGGATTCATGAAGGACACAATTGTGAGTATTCAAGGACCTGACCAACCTGCCCAGCGGCAGTTTAAGTTACTACCTGAGGCGATGGAACCATTGTCGCAAATCATACAGGACTTTCTGCACCAAGGGGTTGTAAAGGAAATTCCGTCACCAACGCACCCATTTGGGCGGTAAAGAAAAGTGACGGTTCCTATAGGTTTCTAATTGACATGAAAATGCTTAATAAGGTTACTCCCAACACAGCCCCCATTGTGGCATACACTCCTCCACAATCTCGCGCATCAAGGCCAAGGTATTCTCGGTATTGGACATATCCAACAGGTTTTTTTCAATATAAATAGCAGCGAAAGTCAGTATAAACTGGCATTCAATTTTAAAAATGAACAGTATATTTTCTGCAGTCTCCCACAGGGTCTACACATCAGTGCAAGTGTATTCCATCAGGCTTTGGCCAAGGTTTTGCTGAAATTCTCCAAAGCAGACACTTTGCTCCAATATGTGAATAATCTTCTGTTGTCCACAGAGACAGTTCAGGAACATTTGACATTGTTAAACGAATTGTTTTCATTTCTGCATGAAGCAGGTTTGAAATTAAACACATATTTAAACACATAAATAAGTGAGCAGCACTGGCTCTTAAAACTAAGTATGTGGATGTATTACTGAATTTGATGTTGTCAGTGAAAGTATAACTTATACTGTTGTTCTACCGCAGAAATTGTGACTGCATACTTGTCAATCTTGAAGAAGCCCGCTAATCGGGTGAAACATGTCGAAACATTGAAGACAAGTATGGTTTCTTGGTTTATTTTTGTAATCATGGACTGATTGTTTATATGTACTAAGGAACAACTATGACTGTTTGATCGTTGTTCCTCTATGAATAAATATATGTTGGTTTGAAAAAATATCGAGTTTTGGTGCCTTAAAAGCCCAATAGTCTGTTGTATCTAAATTTTTGCCTTAAGTTTTTTCGGGGTGTGGCACATTACATCTATATTACAATACACCTTTGGCCAATATACTATATTTGTTGAAATTAAACACAAACAAGGTTCAGTTGATAAAGGAGGAGGTCAGATTTCTGGGTGTTCTAATCAAACCAGGTGTGAGACAAATCCTGAAGGAGAGAATAAAGGCTATTTCTGTTCTTTCCATTCCTACTTCGTACAAGACCTTGCGACAGTTTTTGGGCTTGGTAAATTTCTCCAGAGATTTTGTGGAAAACTTTGCGTTTAAAGCCAAACCATTGTATGATTTGTTGAAAAACAATGATGACTTTGGTCCCTGGACGGAAGTCCAACAGAAAGCCTTCGAGACCCTCAAGCAGGATTTGCAATCTGCCCCAGCTCTTGCTACAATAAAGCCAGGTGCAAAATTTGCGTAAGTGATGTGTACATGGGCGTTTCTAAAGTTCTACTGTATATATACCAACGTAGCACAATTTTTTTTTTTTTATTGTGGGTCTGACTGCAAAGAGGCAACATGTCTTTGACAAGCAGTGAGAAGAGGCGGCTTGGATTGGCTATGCTAGCAGCACAATTGCAACGGAAATCCCAGGATAAAAGAAAAAAACTATGGAGCAAGCGATGGCTATTGGAAAGGGAAAATTATTCTGACATGGCCTTGCTTAAGGAGCTGAGGGACAACAATCCTGATGATTTTAAAAACTATTTAAGGATGTCAGAGGAAAATTTAAAGCTGCTTTTGAGCACACGGCTCAAAAGCAGCTTTAACTTCAGACAGCAACGACAGCAAAAACTTTAGAAGCAAACAACCAATATGAGGTAACCGATACCACCAGAAGAGAGGTTGATTGCAACATTGCGGTTTTTAGCAACGGGACGCTCCTATGCTAATTTAAAATTTTCGTGTGCAATTTCACCACAGGCGCTCAGAAAAATTTACCCTGAAACCTGCCAGGTCATATGTGATGAACTTTTGAAAGAGTATATAAAGGTAAACCACTTTACTATCATTTAATTATTATGGTTATTGATGAATATTAATTATAATGTATGTTAAATCATGGGATTTGAAAATGTATTCTAGTTTGATAGAATAGCAACAAGGTGTGTTGAATGCATGTTGTTGAATTAGCTGTTCAAATGCTTTGGTTGCATGTCAAAATTATGTGAAAATATATGAATGCAAAATGTATAGTGTTATTAGTGGGTGGAGCTGTAAACAAACCAATATAGGTAAGGGAAGTTAAGGGAACACTTCATGTTAGATATGGAACTAGAGGGTTTTTGTAGACGTTTGGAAACCAAATTTTGTTTTCTTTCAGTTTCCATCCAGTTGTGAGGAGTGGCAAGCTATAGGAGATGATTTTCATCAACAATGGAATTTTCCAAATTGTGGAGGGACGTTGGATGGAAACCATGTGCGAATCAGCACTCCCAAGCATTCAGGTTCTTATTTTTTTAATTATAAAGGTTTTTTTAGTATCCTAATGCTGGCATTGGTTAATGCTAATTACAAGTTCCTAATGGTAGATGTGGGTAAAAACGGACAGATGTCTGACGGTGGTGTCATGGAGCACACGTAATTTGCCTGTAGGCCGAAGGCCAATGAGCTGAATTTACCCACCAACTCCGAAACACACAGTGGACTTAATTATGTGTTCGTGGCGGATGAGGCATTTGCACTTAAGCCACATCTATTGAAGCCATTTCCAATGCGTACATTGACGCATGAAAGAAAAATGTTTAATTACAGACAATCAAGGGCACGAAGAGTCGTCGAAAGCGCTTTTGGCATAATGGCACAAAAATTCCGAATTTTTCTCTCATCTATTAATTTGTGTCCAAAAAAGGCGGAGGTAATTGTCCTCACTTGTTGCATACTCCATAATTTTTTACGCAGAGAGACTCTGAGGACATCAGCATTAGGGAACAGGCCACAGCTGCAAATGTGTCTCCTGTGGCTGGTGTGACTTTCAACCCGCACCAGGGCATAGGGTGACACTTGAAAAATATGTGCAGTATTTCAATGGGCCTGGTAGTGTGTCTTGGCAGAATGACATGGTGTTTTAAAATTTTGATGTTAAATGACAATTTGTTCAAAAAGTTTACCATTTCAAAAAAAATTTTGGTTTATGTTGTTTGTGGTGGACCAATAAAAGGCTGATAATGTAGTGAAAGCATAGATTTATTAACAAATCTAAAACCGTTGTTTTTGCATAGAAAATTTAACACAACAATAAAATAGTTAATTACATTTTTTGGAACAAACTACTTAATAAAACTATGTATTAAATATCAATTTGCTATACAATAATGCAAAGTTGGATTAACCAAATATAAACGCTAGATTACATATTCGCGTAAGTACTTCCATTGTCTTGGGAATAATAAATGTATTGTGTCTCATTACTATTGCTTGGGGTTCCATAGCTGCAATTGGCATTGGGTCCTATGTGGCTTGTTGGTGTTGGTTGGTGTTGGGCAAGTGTGATTTTCCAAAAACATTGACCTGGGGTTTTCAGCAGTCAGTTTGTTTAAAATGCATTTTAAGCAATGTCTGTGATATGTATCTCTGCAGCAATTCTCTGTTCTTCGCTAATTTTCTTGAGTTTTCTTGCCAATTCTTGGGTAAAAACATCAGGGTCATCGTCTCTGTTTTGCAAGAAATGTTTCCATATCTCATCATTTTCAATGTTGTTTGATGCACGACGAGTGGTGGAGACTGCTCTGCTGTTGTTGCAGGGGCATCTAGCGGTGCAGTTGGTGTGGATTCTTTCAAACAAGGTATGTCCTGCAAAGAACAAACAAGCGTCACATTACAACTTATGTTATGTTCAAAAGACATTTTGTCATTTGGAAACATTGATTGTGTCAATCTATAGCAACATCACATGAACTCAATCTAATAGGAGATATTTTTATAGAGTCTAGGCTTGTACACATGATCTGTTCAAGCTCCTGATTCTTTTGAATTTTCAAATTTGTGGTCTTCTTTTTTGAAAACAGTCCTTAGGTTGTCAATTTTTGTTTTTACATAGGACACATTCGCTTCCTTGTAGAAGGTTTTGCAGTAGTCTGCAAGTTGTTGATAAGCTGCTTTCTTCTTGTGCTTATTAGAGTATTCTGCACTCTTCACCTTCCATAAGCATGTTAGTTCATGGTATATATCAATGAAGCCCAGTCACTGTTCAGGATTCATGTAGGTGTCCAAAGTAGTTCGAGGTGCCATTTGTAATTCCTTAAAAAAATTCGATTACAGTACACAGCACACAGACAAAAGCATAGACAAGGACATAGACAATGACTGCAAGACGCAGCTGTCACATCATGACGCAAATGCCAATTATGCAAAGTATGGCAACAATAAACAAAGACAACAGTCAGTCATTCTTATCCAGAAAGAAATTATTTTACTGATATCAATGCTGAGAGTACCACCATCCTCACATCAGGTTAGTTAAAAAAATATTTTGAATAAAAATATCCCTATTTTACAAAATAGCTAAATTATTTCAAAGTACAATGTTTTTGCTATGCTGAATACTCAGATTGTACAGGTCACGTGAAGGTATGTTCTTGTTCAATGACTCGCGTGTTCTGCTTGTCTGATCTCCTTGTGTCTCCTTTTTTTAAGCACCAGTAATGCTGGAGACTTTCACACCCGCACAGTACATAGGCGCCAAAGACTGGGAGCATACTGAAAAAGGTAGTTATTATAATGCAGTGATCTCTTTTTTTATTTTTTGCAATGTCTTCCTTGCAATCATTGAGGTTTCAGGTGTAGCTTGTGTGAAGACAATGTAGAGCTGCATACAACTTCGACAATGTTGTACCATACAGTACTGTTTCTATGCCGCATAGTAAATGTAGTGTGTTTCGAATGAGAAAGGAGAATAGTCAGATTTTATTGATGATCAATAGCTGGTTTATGTTTACATGACTTGCTTGTACACCTTGTCTTATATACTTCTTTCTCTTTTTTTTGTTTCAAACCAGAAATGCTGGAGAAATGCACCCGTTTCAGACATAGGCGCTGAAATCTCAGAACACACCCAATCAGGTACTATAGTCTACATAGGGAACTTGTTTATCACATCACTGTGCCATCAAGTGCATCTACTGGGGAGCAAGTTATGCACCACAATTTGTTAAGCAATTAGTGTATTATACTGTTCTGTTGACTAATACATTAGGAATACTTAGGACATGGGGAGCATTTATGTTATAATAATGATGAAAAATTTTATGTTTTCGCAACTTCAAATATAAAACTTGCCTGATCTCCTTATGTATATTTTTTGTTTTGGCAACACCCGTTGTAGCCAGTGAAGATGAGCACTCTGAAAACAGGTAGGTGCTGTTATTAATTTAAGGTAGCTCTTCATTAGAAGGTAGGAACTAATGTATCTCCTTGTGTACATTTGTTTTTAATTTGGCAGTTGAAATGCAGGTTACGTCAATGCCCGTTGAATAAATATTTGCGGAGCACTCAAACTACATGGAACTATTTCACTTTGTACTGGTGTTCATTATCATGTCGACACAATTTACTCGAACACCTAGTTTGATATTCATGTGCTTGTATGTTTGTTTTGCAGACGAAAATCTTGAGAAAACCACCCACATTTCAGGAAGACTAGACAAAACCTTCAGTACAGTCATTCAGGTCCGTGATGTGATGTAATGATGGGAACTCTTGAGCTTTAAAGTCCATGCCTTTCTTCCTAACATGACATTTGTGTGTATGTTTCGTTGTTTTGCAGAGGGAATGCGAGGACCAGAACACTGGGAGTACACTCAATCAGGTAGGTGGTGTGATGAAATGAAGGAAACTTTTAAGCTTGGGACATGTCTTTCTTCATAACATGCCATGTAAAGATTTTTGTAGTGTCAAGACAGTTTGGAGCCTGATTACGATCGGTATTTGCTGTATTCGCTTCTGTGTGCACACATTGTCTTAAATGTGTAATGCTTTAGAACATTTTTATTGTCATATTGTACTGATGATCTCAATCTATGATATTTTGAAATGAATTGCATAGACACGTTTACTGATATTGTTGTGTATATGTTTTGTTTTTGGCAGATGAAACAGTGTAGAAATCAACCCCCGTTAGAGGAAAAGGGACAAAACACTGGGAGCACACACAATCAGGTAGGTTGTGTTATGCAATCAAGGGAACTCTTCAACTGTGACAATATTCCAAGTTTACCCTAAACATTATGTTCAACTGAGTTCGGGCAAACTGCTAGGGAGGTTTAGCTCTGCAGCAATGTTATGAACACCTTCTATGTTATCAGTGTGTTTGTTTTGATCAGCACCCGAACTGATGAATACATACACAGCAGAAGAGGAACATTTTAAAGACAATCAGTCAGGTAGATGTATGCAGTGCAGGGAAGTGTTCTGTTTTACATAGTCAGATGTCACTTTTAAACACATTCATAAATACTGTATTTCCAACGATATTGTAGACTAGATGTACAAATAGTTTCAACTGCTGTCAGTGCTATGTCTTATGCCCTTTGACAAGCAAGTTTGAAATAACATACTCTGTTGGAACCGGGAGTACTATATTAACCAAGTGATCACTTTGTATCAACAGAAGTGCAAGATAATCTAAAAAACATTAAGAAGAGGGGGACAAAAAGAAGATATTATGTTATATCAGGTAGGTGTAAACATATCTATATAGTAGTCTTTACACACTTTAGTACTTTTACATTGACACTGTATTGTCACCATGAATGTATTGTTGACATAGTGGTAAGTATTTTCATTTTAAAAGTATGAAAACCCAAAGTTTGGTGAACTATTTTAATCAATTAAGGTGAACTTGGATCAATCATTTTACAATGTATACGTATTCCAACAGCACCAACACCTGTCATGCAAGGCAGCAGTGGTGTTAAAATAACGTTAACATCAAGTAAGTTTATCAAACAGGTCTACATTCATTAAACATTATGTTCAGAGTATAAAAATAATAAAAAGTATTCAGAGTATAAAAAGTATAATGTGTATTAGGTATTAGGTATTACAACACAGGAGTCACCAATAGGACACAATGCAGGTACATATTGTGCTAAAAAAAATGCACCACTGCAGGCCACACCACTATTGCAATGACATTAGCTTTATTAATGTTGTGCTATGACAGAAAAGGAGACATTTTGGCCTTGTGCTTTGGGTGATTTCCGTGTAATTACTACAACAATGTCTGAAGAAAATGTATGTGCAAGTGCACATGAGTCCCTATTCTCACAGTTCACCATTTACAGGCTGAGAACCTAACAATGGACATTATTTCTCCTTCACAGAGTTGGGATACAAAAAAATAATAATATAGGGAAGAGGTGGTGGTGGAGGAGGATGCAATACGGCATACCTGAAGGCGTTGACTGAAGTCACCTAGTATGTTGGATCAAGTAAGGATTATTGTAGTGCTGTTCACACAAGGTTGAAAACAACAACAACATGACATTACATAGTATTGTTGTTCAGGAGTGTATGCATTACTTCATGTTTTTATGTGCACAAGTAAAGTACAAATTATTTTACAGAGTTAGTGATCCAGAACATGATGACCCCAATTGAGTCTTTCAAGGAGCACCTACATTAGCTTTAAAGACGGCTAAACATCCTCTATGCTTTGCAGGAGACCAAAATAGTTGTCGGACTTCATATTACAGCTATTAAAATGTGTACACTGTACAGTACAAAATCAATGACTAAAATTGTTTTGTGCAATAAAACTTGAAACATCCAATTGCTATAGAGATTATATTCTGCCATGACAGTCACATCCAACAGCATATTGTTTATGAAGAAAAATAAATTGTCAATCAGAACCATGGTTTCACTTGCAATACTAGGTGTCAAATTATGTTGTTTACATGCAAGTTGATCCAAGTCATAAAGAACCAAAAACCTTGCTTGTGACAGAACCAAATTATTATTTAATAGAACAATAGGTTGTTGCTTAGGTATCAACAACATATGATACAATATATTTTTTTTGGTTGTCCCAAACATGTATAAACACAAACTTATTTTACTGCCAGTGCAATAGTACAAAACCTTTTATGGTTATTCTACCTTTATAAACAGCTTAATCTAACTTTGAAGGTAAAATATGTTTGTTCTGCTAATGGGATATCGTGTTCTATAACAATACATGATAAAATATATTTTTAACATCAACTTATTGCTGCGAGTGCAATAATGAAAAACCTTTTAAGTTTATTCTACCAATCAAAACAACATATTTTACTTTCGAAGGTAAAATACATTTGTTCCAAGTTTAAATGAACAAACTTCCTGTGATATTGTGTTCCAAATCACGCTCACATGCTGCTCACGCCGCACATTGTCAGAATTATTGTGGAAATATAAATATAAATAGGTATATATATATAATTTGGGATC
>CM070037.1:84717990-84731958 GCA_036250615.1 Ptychadena robeensis
AGTGGCATGATAAGCTCTGTGGTACGGCGAGTCCAGCAACCTAGGCACACTGTCTGACCTAAAGTGGGTCTCCTGAAGAAGTAAGACTATCTGTGCCTTCTCTGTTTTTGCTACCCCTTTAACCATTGTCCTTTTTTCCGGTGTTTAACCCTTTGCCATTCTACGTGAGAATTGTCACCGGTAAGTTTGGTCGTGCATGAGTTCATCCTCGCAGCCGTCGAAGAGCTGCCTTAACCGACTTGGCCTCTCGGTTAGCAAAATACAAGGGGGTTAAAATACCCCAACTGTGTACCCAAATGGTAACTGGGGAAAAAGGGGGGGCGGAGGGGAATGTAAGAAAAGGGAAACAAAACTTCAAGCCCCCTGGTTTGGGTACTGAAGACTAGAGTCTCCACCCGAGCCTAGTCTGGAAGGGGCAAAGGGAGCAGACCCAAGAACCAGCCAAGAAATCTGGTTACTCCTGCCCCACCTTGGGGTGGACCTCGAAAGGTTCCTGTAAAAACCAAGACCACCCAGGCCAACAGAAAAAACAGCAACAATATATATGATGGCCCCATGGTAACCCTATCTGTCTGTCGGACGCTCTGTTCGGCGGGGCTCCAGAGGGGTTTGGTCGAGAGGCACATAGGACATAAGCACCGTGATCCAATCTGGAAGCGGGCTCTATCGAAGTTGAAGGGATTCACAAAACTGTTGTAGCTCATCTGGGAAGCGTAGGAGAGCCGTGCGGTTACCTTGGGTCACCTGAGGGCCAAATGGAAATCTTCATGTTAAGTGAGCTTGGCCAGAAGAGGGTGTAGGGCTCGTCTTTGCTGCAGCATCAGGGCTGACAGGTCCTGGAAGAGCTGGATTGGTGCACCATCATAGCATACAGTCCACATTTGTCTGGCCTTGCGCAAGATTAGTTCCTTGGACGGAAAATGCTGAAGACAGCATAAAACGTCTCTAGGGTTGCCATCTCTCAGTAATCTCGGGTGCAGGCAATATCGGCAATTCGAGAATTCGCCAATATCTCGAATATCTCGACGGATATTCGCAATTCCGAATATTCGCAATATGGCCATGTATTGCGAAAATAATATTCGCATTGCGAAAATAAACATAACATGTGACCATTCATTTTAAAGATTTTCGCGATGCGAATACGATGGTATTACCGCGAATATTTGAATTTCCGAATATAGAATCGAATATTAGTAGAATTATTCGGGAAATATCACGAATTCGAATATTGCCTATGCTGCTCATCACTAATTATAAAGTTTGGTCAGTGGCTGTCAGGGCTGAGACAAGGCTTTGTACCTTGCACCTTTTGGATGGACCTTTTTAAAATTATCAACAAATAACATAGCTACATTTGTCTTGCTGCTACAATGATCACCCAGCTAAGTAACAAATCATTTAATTTTGTATTTATTTTTTTAAGGCACAGATTACCTGATTGCTTTACCAGAAGACAGTTCTGGGCCAACAAACTGATTGTCAACATGAACACTGAAGGGGTCCTGTCTTTAATTGTGTACGCATTGAATTATGTTTATGTTTTAGCTTTTAGCAAGTCAGCATATTTGTAGCCTTGAAGGTCACAGTGTTCTGATAAGATGTCTCCCTTTACCACACTTCTGTTCCTTGTAGAATAAGTAGCCTTGATGTAGAAAACCTTTGTCTTCTGTGTTCTGTACATTTCAAGTTGTTTATAGATATTGCGTAGTTGGAGTCATCTTCCCCATCCCTTGTTTTAATGTTATAATGTGTGACTTTGACAATAAACGTTAGACAGTTCTTTGACACCCTGTGTGTGCGTGTCATTTTGTCAGAGAGCTGTCTCCAGAAGCATCTGATGGAACAAGGTGGACCAGTGACCAGCATAGGAAAATATTAGAGTGACCAAATTCCTTTCATCTAGGGGCTCGTCTGGGATAGGGTATACAGATCTCGGTAAGAGCGGGCTTAAATATTCCCTTAAGGGGAGCCCTCATGCTTCCGAGACAGTTACTCTGGTACTTATGGTCTTGAATCTGGTTTTGTTGTTTGAGGGAAGAGTGGTTTTGGTCTTTTAGTATAGGTCCTTTGGTAGGACACAATAAAATAGGCTTTTGGCAAGCCTGACAGGGCTTTTGGTAAGCTCATAGAGATAGATTTCTTTAGAGAAGAAATCATAGGTCCTTTGGTAGGACGCATTCTGGGATGGAGTATACACATCTCGGTAAGTGCGGGCTTAAATATTCCCTTAAAGGGAGCCCTCATGCTTACGGGACACTGTTGCTTCTATCTTGAATGAAATAGGCTTTTGGCAAGCCTGACGGGCATTTGGTAAGCTCACAGAGATAGATTTCTTTAGAGAAGAAATCATAGGTCCTTTGGTAAGACGCATTCTGGAGTGGAGTATACGGGTCTCGGGTCCACAGAGATAGATTTCTTTTGGGAGGAAATCATAGATATACAGTAGTATAGTGCATTAATATAAAAGGTCACATGGTCCTCCTTGTACTTTCACTTTTCTGCTTTATCGCCCTATCGCATAGAAGTATAAGATAATTTGTATGTTTGTATGACACAAGTGTCCAGTTGGTAAGTGTACGGACCAGGATCATTGATGGTATTGTTGTTAGCCATGGTGATATGGAGTTTAATACCTATGTAAAGTTTTGTTTAGATTTAAATAATTAGATTGAATAATTGTCTTCTGAAACAGACAGATAAAAAGAACGTCTATAGGCAAATTCCCTTGTTTTAGCAAAATAACTCAGTGTCCTTATGGTTCATATGATGACCAAGGTTTCACCCCAAGGGATAAAAATAGATAGAATTATAAAAGGCACACTCAGTTATAAAAAAAAAAAAGTTGGATGGCCTGAGACTTTGATTTGACTTTGATGATTACTAGATTTTTTTTAACAGAAAAGGTGCTTGAGGAAATGATTCCACCTTATAATACTCCCATTATTAGGCTAGATGCCACATACCGGGTTTTGTATAGGATCTGTGTGTAGTAACTGCCCAGATCATTTCCATTGCCCCAGTGCTACCAGATGTGCCTTCTTTGCTATCAGCCATACCTACACAAGCAGAGTTTTTCTCTGTGATTGACCTTATGAATGTTTTTTCAGCGTCCCTGTTGATAAGGAGACACAGCCACTCTTTGCTTTTAGTTTTTAAACATCGCCAGTGTACATGGTGTAGAATGCCCCAGGGTTGTGTAGATTTGTTTGTAGTCTACTCTATTGTTTTCCAATGTACCCTGTGCTCCTGGACTGCCCTTCATGGTTCTGTCCTGTTACACTATGTGGATGATTTGTTAGTCTGTAGTAATACTCGGGAGGCGTGCCAGGAAGACTGTGTTAGTTTATTAAAATGGTTATATGAAAGTGGACACAAGGTGTCAAAGAGAAAATTACCATGGTGTACAGAAAGTGTTAAATATTTGGGTTTTGTTCTCAGTAAGGGAGAGAGAATTAGCCACATGAAAATAACAGCCGTAGTGGGTCTGCCCCGTCCACACTTGGAAAGACATGTTAACTTTCCTTGGTATGATTGGTTACTGCCGCCAATGCATAGTTGATTCTTTCTATTATGATAATATACTGAGACAAGACAATAAGACAGATAAGCTGGTCTGAAGAAATGTTGCAAGCTTTTGGTTATTTGAAAGAGCTATTTAGTGATATTTAGAAATTCCTTTGGGAGGGCTGCCGGAGAGCGAAGGTGGAACAGTGAGAAGTCTGGTATAATACTGGCATTTTGCCACCGCCTTATTATAACGGCGTGTTCTTTTTGGTCTTGGCCCCAGTCCAGTTCAGCTAAGCACTATCCATTCCAGTGGCAGCTATTTTGGTGCACCCGGAAGACCCATTGGCCACTTCCTGTAGCAGCTATCTTAGGACACTCAGCCAACACCCAGGAAGGCCTACTCATCCAACAGTTTCCCTTTATCCAGTTACAAGAGTCAGCTGCACTACAACACACTGACTTTAGGATAATAGTTGTAGATCAAGTTGTAGAAACAAGCACACATGTCTCTCATTTTGAAGAAGGAAATGCAAAGGTATACTTTTGCTCCTTGCTACGGGGTGATACAAAACCTTCTTTCGTTTGTGAAAACAAGGTTTTGAGTCATGACCAAACAGAGATGTTGTGTTCTATGAGGCCTAAACATACAAAGATTTCAGGTATACAGTACAGATATGAGAGTTTAGGCCTACTCATATGGGAAATATGAATAATCTTATGCTAGGACAATAGGAGTGTAAATGTTTTATTTTTTGTAATAGATCTCAATATTTGTGAAATCTTATTGGAAGTATTGAAGTTTCATGTCAGGTAGTGACAGGATAGGCCATGAGTCTGTACCTAAAGGTTTATCAAACTTCTCATGGCCAGAATGTAGTATTCAGTATGTAGAAAGGGACATTGTACTGTTTGGACTGTTTTCTTTGTTGCAATATCCAGGTTTGAATCTGAAGTACAGGCTACTCAGCCTTTAGGCCCCCATACACGGGTCGGATTCCGACCGGATTCCGGGACGATCGATTCCGGGCGCGTGCACGCGAAATGATCGTGCCGGAATCGCGTGCAGCCCACCTTGTCCGATCGTTCGCGTCCGATTGATCGGGGGCTCAGAATCGGATCCGACAGAGAACCAACATGTTGGTCTTTCTGATCCGATTCTGCACACATCAGGGGGAGTTGCCATTTCGGTAGTAAGCGATCGGACACGGAGTCGTCCAGGAATCCGTGGGACAAGGTGGTATGCAGCGATCGGATACTCTTAGTTGGCCGATTGATCGGAGCTCCGATTCCCGCTGAGATCGCCAGATTCGATCGGATCAGTGATCAATCGGCCATGGAATCCGACACGTGTATGGCTAGCTTTTGGGTTTCTAATGGGAAGGCCCTTTTTTTACCCCGTGGGGATCCAGAACCCACATCCTAGAAAGAGATAAAAAATTGTTCAGGCAGAATATGTGACAAAGTTGATAGAAAGTCTTGAACAAGTAGAAAGAGTCGTGTCTCGCACTGTTCCTTTTCTTCACAGGAACTTGCTTACATCTTGGAACCAGGAGATATGGTGATTGTCCACCAGCTGTCCAATGGAAGGAAGCAGAAGGATTTCCCCTTCAGATCCCCTACTCGAGTGGTGGTTACCACTAGGACGGGGTACTCACAGAGAAGTCTCCTATCTGGATACATGTAAGCAGGATCAAGAGGGTCCATCCAGGACCAACACGGCAACTGATGAAAGGGGGCAGGTGTAAACTCCCAGAACAGAGAGGGTGAAGCAGGTGATAATTCCCTGAAGCATGGCTTGCCAGAGCCTGAAGAACAGAAGGCTGAAGATGTGTTGTCCTGTTCTCCTGAGTCTTGCCAAGACTTAATTCCTATTGTTTATTTGTCTGATTGTTTTCCTTCCAGTGTGGCTCATTACTAACTGTGTTTGTGCTCCTGATTATTTAGGGCCTCTGTAGGTCTTTTGTATGGCCCATGAGAAAAGGTAGAGAGTAAAGAGAGAAATAATTGATCAGAGGCCGGGAGGAGGACAGGTAGCTGCCACAGAGGAAAACTAATATTTTTATCATTGCTATATATCCAGAAAATAATACTTGTTATGCCAACTATTCTAATGTTGGGATGTTTGTGGGAAACTTCACTAAGGGTTACTGTTCTTTGTACCATAATTTTTCCCTGTTCTTTTGCAGAACCACCCGTTTATTGGATGACATTTTTTGGATTTGTGGGGACCTTAACCTCCCTAGCGCACCGCCCATATCGCGCCGTTATAAGGGCGATCAAGGCAGTGTACAGAGTACACTGCCTGTCATTTCCGGCATCTCGCCGGAGCTCTACACGCAGCTGTTGTCATTACTGACAACAGCTGCGAGAGAGAGAAAGCCAGCGCTCCTCCATTAACATGGAGGTCTATGGCGCCGCCCCCTTCCGCGTCACCGTGACGCGATCAGGGCGGTGCCGCCAACCCGGAAATGCTTTCCGGGGAGGCATAGGGTCTCCCCGCCGCCGGCTTCCCGTGCGGTTGAGAGGACCCTGTTCACCGAACGAACAGGGTTCGTCTGAACCGCTAGGGAGGTTAAAAGTCAAATTAGATTTTTCAAGGGTATGGAATGGAGAGTGTGCTCTAGCCAAAGTCATAATGCCTCTGCATATTATTTCGGAAAGTACAGGTAAAGGTGTAGCCCCCTCAACCCACCTTAGAAGATCGTGGTCCCAGGGAGTTTTGACCCACATGTGTACATAGATGCAATTAGTGTCCCAAGAGGGGTCCCAGACAAGTTTGAAGCAAGGGACCAGATGAAAGCAGGATTTGAATCACTTATACTCATTATTGCCTTCAATAAGAATGTGGATTGGATAAATTACATATTTTACAACCAGCCCCATTGTCAATTACACAAGAGATGCTGTTGTAACTGTTGTCGTTATGATAATTCTTGTATTAGTAGTCTATTTTGTGGTAAAGCATATTCAGTGTTGTGTGGCTCGTCTCAAATTTTGTGAAGCTCCAGGACTATACTAATTGTTTAGCTTTGTATTTGTGCACAGCATCATGAGGCCCGCCAGAGATGATAGGTATATGATATATCCACAGTATGATGAAGTCATGAATATTTAAATCATGACTAAAGGGGTTAATGGTCTCCATTTTGTACTCTGTCCTCCATCTTGTTATGTTGCAATCATCTTAGAGTCCTGTCTTTAATTGTGTAAGCATTGAATTATGTTTATGTTTTAGCTTTTAGCAAGTCAGCATATTTGTAGCCTTATAGGTCACAGTGTTTTGATAAGATGTCTCCCTTTACCACACTTATGTTCCTTGTAGAATAAGTAGCCTTGATGTAGAATAACATGTCTTATGTGTTATGTACATTTCAAGTTGTTCATAGATATTGCACCTGCGTAGTTGGAGTCATCTTCCCCCTCCCTTGTTTTAATGTTACCCTGTGTGTGCGTGTCATTTTGTCAGAAAGCTGTCTCCACATGCATCTGATGGAACAAGGTGGACCAGTGACCAGCATAGGAAAATATTAGAGTGACCAAATTCCTTTCAAACACTCTGGTCAAGCCTTTTAAAGCGGTTTGGGCAAAACAATCCATTGACAGCTCTGGTTGCAAAAAGTTAATCACCCCTACTGAGAGGAAGGCAGAAGTATATTCTGCTCTCTTGGCATTTCTCTTTAAAAGGATAACTTGTACAAGTCGAATTTCTGAGAGTAAAGTAGCTCCAATAAGGATCCAACTGCACAGCCTGGCAGGCTTTGGGTGTCTAGGATTAACAAGCTGCTCAATAGAACAATGTCTCTCACGTTGCTTGGAAATTAAGTATATGGTCGGTGCCATATTTGGTGTCTGGTGCCACACCAGACACCATATACAATTATTTTGGGGGGTTTTTGTGGACATTTTGTGGTATTTTCTTTATGTTCTTGCAGCATGTTTTGTGCCTAGCAATTCCCAAAAGCATTAACATTGCATGGTCTGCTAAGGACTGTAGGACATTCTCATTATAAGTACAAGATAACAACAAAACCACATTAAAAACATAAAGCACAGTTATTATTATTTTTTTACAGGGCAACACATAAAATATTATTTTTATCTTGCCTTGTCTTCTCACATTTCAATGCACCACCAAGGTAATATACAGCTTCCTAAACTTTCTAAATAAAGGTTATGTGTAACCCAGTGACCAGCTGGAGTAAGAAATGACAAAAAGATCACCATTTATAACCTTTTTGGATGACAAAGAAAATTATTGGCAGATCTGCTAAGGCAGACCTAAAATATGTGCATCTTACACACGTTTTAGCACCTTGAGCTCAGGTACATCATGTTTCCCCTGATTTTCCTTGAGATGTTTCTGCAGCTTAATTGTGACAAATTCAGTTGACTGGACACGATTTGGAAAGGCACTCACACCTGTATATATAAGGTTCCACAGTTGACAGTTGATGTAAGAGCACAAACCAAACATGAAGCCAAAGGAATTGTCAATAGACCTTTGAGGCAGGTTTGTCTCCAGGCACAAATCTGGTAAAGGTTACAGACACTTTTCTTTGAAGGTCCCAAAGAGCACAGTGGCCTCCATCATCCGTAGAGTGGAAGAAGTTCAAAATCACCTTAATTCTGCCTAGAGCTGGACGGCCATCTAAACTTAGTCAGGGAGGCGAAGAACAATCCGATGGTCACTCTGTCAGAGCTTCAGATAGCCTCTATGGTAAGAGATGAACCTTTCAGGGAACCCACTCCTTAGTAAAAGGCACATGGCAGCCCACCTAGACTTTGCCAAAAAAGGCAACTGAAGGACTCTCAGCCCATTATAAACAAAATTCTTTGGTCTGATGAGACAAAGATTGAACACTTTGCTGTGAATACCAAGCACTACATTTGGAGGAAACCAGGTCAATAGCATCCCTACAGTGAAGCATGGTGGCAGAAGCACCATGCTGTGGGGATTTTGTCTGGGAGACTAGCCAGGATAAAGGGAAAGATAACACCAGCAATGTACAGAGACATCCTGGATTAAAACCTGCTCCAGAGCGCACTTGAACTCCGACTGGAGCAACAGTTTATCTTTCAGCAGGCCAACAATCCCCTAAGCACATAGCCAAGATATCAATGAAGTGGTTTCAGGACAGTTCTGTGAATGTCCTTCAGTGGCACAGCCAGCCAGAGCCCAGACTTGAAACAGATTGAACATCTTTTGAGAGATCTTAAAATGGCTGTGCACCAACGCTTCCGACCCATGTTGCTTGATAGAGCTTAACCTCCCTGGTGGTTCACTGAGGTGCAGATTTCTGTACCAAAAGCGATAGTGTTTTGCCTTTCCACCCCCATCGCCGTCAACGCTGACGCCGATGGGGACGGAAAGGCTCTGTGTGCCTGCAGCTTTGTAGAAATGCTGCAGGCACACAGAGAGCCAGCGGTTGCGCCTGATTCCGGTACGGGCGCAGTTTGATTCACGATCAGACTGCTCCAGTACTTGCTTCAGGCGTAACGCTAGGGAGGTTAAACCAGCCATAGACGCTATGCTTGGCGGGCGTTTATCGAACAATCGGCCGCAGCATGATGACGACATCATCATACCATGGTCAATCGTTCGAAATACACCATTTGCGATTTGACAACCAATACTTTGGATGGGGACCCTTGTCCCCATTCAAAGTACTGGCAATCAACCAGAGAAAAATGTTTGTTCTCTGGCTGATCAAAGTTTTGTGCGAATACGAACGGTTGCTCCAGGTGGGCGCATTCATTTTGCGATTTATCACCAAGCAATCACCCCGAATGCGCATGGTGATCATTCGCAAAATCGGCCAGAGATTGAAGCGCTATGGCCGGCTTTAGAGGTACAGAAAAAAAATATTATTTATTTGTTTTATAAGTTTACACTTGTTTTCTTTTGATTTGGATTGGATAAAACATTTATCCAATCCAATCAAAATAGAAACAAATGTAAAAAAATGAAAAAAAAATAAATCGAAGAAAAAAAAATAATGTTTTCTGTACCTTTAAATCTGCCGCCCGGCTGATGACGTCATCGGCACACGAGCGCAGATCACAGAAATAGCCGAAGACCTCGGCTATTTCCGGATCTGCTCGGGTGCAGCCGGAGACAGATCCCACTAACAGAAACGGTCAGCACGAGCGTTTCTGCTAGCGGGATCCACTTTGAACTGGATTATAGAAAGACATTTCTATAATCCAGCTCAAAAGTAAAAAAAAGTAAGACCGGGTCCCACCTCCGTGACGTCACACGTCACTCTGGGACCCGGAACAAGCCGGAGAAGAAGGAAGATGGTGATGGCGGCGGAGCAGGTGAGCTCCCACGATGTGCCCGAACCCAGTTCGGGAGTATCGATAATTGCAGCGCCCCTATCGCTAGGGAGGTTAAGAGGTGCTGCAAAGAGGAATGGATAAAACTGGCCAATAACAGGTGTGTCAAGCTTGTGGCACCATACTTAAAAAGACTTGAGTCTGTAATTGCTACCAAAGGTGAATCAACTAAGTACTGAGCAAAAGTTGTGAATTCTAATGTACATAAGATGTTTTTTTATTTTTAATACATTTGCCAAATCCTTAAGTAAACATTTTTATGTTGTGATTATGGTGTGTTGGGTGTAAAAAAAAAATGTATGAATCCATTTTGGAATAAAGTTGTAACCTAAAATATTGAAAAAATATATACACTCTGAATACTTTCCAGATACACTGTATATCACAGAGATATAGCGTTTTGTTTTTTTTGCATTGCATCTGATTTGATCAACTGAGCAAATTTCAGTATAAGAAATTTAGACCAGACAGTAGTATGTGTTTATGAAGAAAAAAAAACCACTGATTTAAGTATTCTGCAACAAGGTAAAAAGAGAATTCGTTTTTTCAAGAAGCACATGTTCCACACAGCTTAACGGGTATCTGTGATTCATTGCATATTTGGAAGAGAGGCAGCGGTGGACAAAACGGGTTTCAAGCACGGACAAGACTTGGGAGTGTATGTTTAGATTCAAATTGACATCTACTGCTAACCTTGTGGGTGTTGCGCAAGTGGCACGGATTTTTTTAGAACCATAACCATATTTTATTGCCACTGGCAATCACGGCGGAGCACGACATGCTCCGCTGTGATTGCCTACCCAGCATGAAACTCAGCCCGAATGCTCAGGTTAAACCTTAGCGGTTCTACTTTTTTGTAGATACTGAAGATTTGTATTTTCAAATCTCTGATGATTGCTTTTTGGGAGGCATCCGAGTTTCAGTCATAGGCATTAAAAGTCTTCTAGCTTTTAAATTTGAAATACGTTAACATCAAATAATATCCAGCAATACAGGTGTAAAGGTTCAGTGAAAGGAAATATACCCCTACTTGGCATGATCAAACAAGGGTAATATGAGCGATTATATGAACAAAAACAGACTCTACACAGGAAACACTATATGGGTAATGGAAAATGCCATTACACGTTTCTAAAGCCAAACGAAACTTACAGTTTAAATCATCTCAACACATTCTAGGGTCATATGTGCAGTAGGGTAGTGGTAATTGAGAATGTACCAGTAGCTTCAGTGATAATTCCTAGAACATTTTGTTTTAAAGAAAAGTGAGGAAGTTTCACAACTCATCCTTTTTCAATTACACAAGCATAAAAGGAAAGAAGAAAAAAAGAGCCTGAAAGAGTCCGTCTTGCATGTTATGACATTTACATAGAGCAGAAAGTTCATCCAGGTTATAGATGGTTCAGAAATTAAGAAAACAATATGGTCGTTCTGTACTTTTCTCTTGGACTTGGTGCCAATTTTTTATTTGGCCTTGTCAAAACGGTATGGTTGGAGATCAAATCAAACCATGAATAAAATAGAACTATGGTAGCACAACTCCCCTTCCTTTTTTGTGGTCCGCAGAACATTGGTAGGCAAAAGGAACGAAAACAGGAGGCTTTTGTCATTAGCTTGATGTTTGGTTATGCCCAGCCACAGTTTCAGGTGGTTCAGTTTCCAGCTCTGTACCCTGTATATCCTTGCTGCTCGCCTCCTCGTCATCTTCTTGTGGGTAGAGGTCTGGGTATTTCTGCATGCACTCCTGCATACCCCGAAACTGGTCTAAGCAGTCCGAGCCTTTTACCTCCTCCTGGCTGTAGTGGAAGCAGGAGAAAGCCGATTTAAATTGTTCTCCACATGGCCCACTAGCCATCCCGCCTAGACAAGGGCAGTTCCAATTAATTTCTCCATTAGGCAAAACCAAACCTGTATGGGGGGGGGGGGGGGGAAAGTTAATAGTAAATACGACAGTAAAACATTTTTAGATAATTTTAGCCAGCAAAAAATGTAAACTAACATTCACCCATTGTAATATATAAAATAAACATCTAAAGTATTTGTTCAGCCCAATTTCGGATAGGATGACAATGGATATAAGTGATCTAACTTAATTGCTTTTTGGGGCTATGTTCAAGAGATGCCTGCTCCTTTTATCCCCACTTTATACCTGCATTATTGCTAGCTGGCAGGTAACCACCTTGTTGAAACAAAATGCAATATATGTCCCAATGATAGCGGTGTCACAGTTCTAGTGTAAACTTAGTAGATCTGTACAGCTACCTAAACCTAAAGAGGCTCACCGACTAAAACCCTGAACATAATATTGAACCTATGCTCGAGTTGGTGAATGACACTTCCTAACTGGGCCCTCCAATCCCCAGTGACATAATGCCCTACTTCCTATACATAACTCTCTAGAATGCCAGGCCATTTTTTTTCTGAGGTCAGTGGCAGCATTAGACATTGTCTTCCATTGTCTATTCACTCAGCCAGCCCACTTGTGACACCAGGCTTTTCTGAAGCAATTAAAAGTGGCAGACCAACCAATGAGAGATGGCACTGATGCTATAAAAGCCAACCCTTGCATTGGCCAGGCTTCTAGTCACAGGATTAAAAGTAAAATGATAACATTATGCTCCTTGGTATCTATACTTAAATTAAAGACACTTTCAGTCCACAAGAGGTTAGTGTAAAGTGAAAAATTTAAAAAAAATGTTTTGCCGTTCTTGATTTGTTAATACACAAATTTATGTATTTTTAGACTGCAGGTGCAAGTCCTAAATATGTATGAATTCTGTCTCCTGCAGTCCAACATACATGACCCAAGTCATTCTTCTGCTATTCCTTTCACTTTAAAAGGTGCAAGACCTGTGAATTGTTACTGAACTGTATCACAGAAATCAACCCACCCCCTGAACAGGGTTGCGTTTTATAACAGTTGGACAGATATTCCAATTAGGAAAGAAAAAAAATCCCTTTAACATGTATTTAATCATTTAATTTAATATTATATGTATATTTGGCATTGAGAAAAATTTTTTTTAGTATAAAGACATTGATTATGACAAACATCTAAGAAACTATTGCAGCCAAACAAACAATATTTTGAAAAGAAAAAAGCACTGCACTGTTACCAGAATTGGTTTCCTGTCTTTTTTTTTTTTTTTTTACACTCTGGGTTGTCCATATTGTCACACTTGTTATCTTCATCTCTAATTGATTTCTGCATACAATTATTATAAGTAAAGGACGGCATGTGAGAGTCTCTCTGTTAGCATTGTATTGCGGTCTGTGATCCTACGCATAAAATTCCCTCTCAAAAAAAATATGTAAAATTAATTGACATCTCACAGAAACAAGAGGAACCTTTCACTGGGCACACAAAAGGGTGTTACTTAGTTAAGAGCAGATTTCCTTGCACATGTAGTTGTGTCTGCAGAACAGAAGTGCAGGAAAATATCCCAAATATGACACAAAGAAATCCCTTGCCATCACCTCAGTGCCTTGTATCCACTTTAAATAATAAACATATCCCATAATGTATTTTTGAATATGATTGGATCAAAGAGGTTGTATAGGCACCCTGTGCTGGTGTAACCCCTTCTACTTTAATGAACACAGAGAAAATCCATGAGTACGTGCTTCCCATACCAGGACAAGCATAGAGACATCACTGACTTGGCATGCTGGGGTAATCGGATTTTGGATCTGCTCCCATTTGCAATTTAACTCCATGAACTGGATTTCATTGTAAAGGCACTTTCAATCTGGAGGCAAAACTTTGTGTGGAATAGATGAAAATGTATGAAAATGCTGACCCCTGGGAGGCAAATTAAAAGAACTAAAGAGAATAGTGCAAACAACATTGCTTAAATTTGACAGGTGCAAATCTCATACAAGAAGGGTTGACAGACATGCATACCTTACTTGCCAATTATAATTAGTGCCCAAGTGTGTGCTCAACAGATCATTTAAGACATTGGAGGGGTAAATTAGCTCTATGATTGTAAAATCATTGCTCAGAACCACAGAATAACTTAATTGAATCAGTGTCAGTGGACCAGTGACAAAAACCTAGGCCTATCATACAAAATCTGCTTAGTTCCAGTAATGCAGTGGTTAACAAACTTTACTTGCAGA
>CM070037.1:84732424-84748586 GCA_036250615.1 Ptychadena robeensis
AAAAAAAAAAAAAAAAAAAAAAAAAAAAAGAAGAAGACCCATCAAGCAAACTTTTCCAACCTGTCCGATCACTTTTCAATTAACGATTTTACAAAAATCGTTCAACGATCGTTGATTGTACTATATGGGCAGTACATCGATTAACGTTCAATCGATCGTTTTTTTCAATCGAAAATCGTCGATTGAACGGTAAAATCGAACCACGTGTGGCTAGCTACATCTACAGGTCCCCCCCTCCCAGTGCCACAGACTTAATGACGTGACACCAGGGGGCGGACAAATGTGCCAACAGCACGACTTTTCAAATCAGACTGAATACAGCTTTCTGCTTAGAAATCTGTACTCCGTTCAAAGTTAAAAACATACTAAAATAAAGGCTCTGGTGCCCCCGAGGTCCCCCCTGTCAATTAACTCTCTCACCCCCCAGTGTGATGGTCCTGATGACATCACATAACAAATACATATTGTTTTGAAATCTGTCATACTAAAGAAGTATTTTAGAGATTTCATCATTCAATTGATACCTTTTATATATAATTTTTTTAATGACATAAAAAATTTTTTATGTAATTTTTTTTACATAATGGTTTATTTCAAACCTTATTATGTTTACGATGTCTACTAGACCCTTGTACGGACATATTTTGGGAAGTTACAGGCCTACAACATAAAAGAAACAGTTTAAGTCTATGGTGAGCCTTTGGTACAGAAATCTGTACCTCAGCAGTGCGCTAAAAAGGTAAAAGGTAACAGGTGCGGTAGTATAGCATTAGCATGTTCATTACAGTAAAAAAACACAGCATGGATAGTGTGAGATGATCGTGTAAGATGGTCTTCAAACTTTATTTGAAATACAATTCCCTTTATCACACACACCAATCATGCAAAGACATGCATCATATACACACATACCAATCATACAGGCAGGAAGATAAGTGAGAAGAGGGGCTCCTCGGTTGCCTCCCAAGCTGCACCCCCCCCCCCCTGGAATGCCTCCACACCCCGCAGTTTGGGAACCACTGCTGTAGCGGTTTGCTTCAAGACCCCAACCACTGGATTCTAGCTTTCTATTTACTCCACTTCCTTGCCCTCCTAGGAACAAACTTTCTTGATTTGGTATTACCAAGAGTATACATCTAGAAGGAGGTAGAAGCAAGATAAGTACAAAGGCTTATTAAACAGATTTGCTATACAAATCCTAGGTATATGGCCAGATATACTAATCTTTTGACACCTAAAAAGTCTTCCATACATTTTTAATCTGTGTGATGTATGCATAAATGCTGAAGTATGTTTCCAACCCCTAATTAACCTTTGAAATCAATTTGAATGACATAACAGAACAACAACACAAGAGACTACCGCTTGCTGTTCAAGGATCTTGATAAAGGAGAAACTTCACAGAGAGATGTATCAAATAGTGCATATTTGTCAATCATTTGCTATAACTGACCATGGTCTTCATAAGGATCATTAGGGTCATCCGCTATGAGTTCTGCGCTGCTTGGGGTGGCATGATCATCTTTGGTAACAAAGATAATTTTGTCTTTTCCTAAAAGAGACCGAAAAATATCAATTAAATTTCACAAGGTTTTCTCATGCACATAAAGTAATACAGAGTAATGAGTGTTGCCCTGTATATTCCTTAACATCCATGAATAGCATTAGAAGCATTTTATTAGAGGTGCACCAATTGATCGGCTAGTGATCAGAATCAGCAGGTTCTTTGTATCAATCAGCCCAGATCAGTGAGCAGCATATAGGCTGATAAGGATGCCATGCTCTTACAGCTCTCTGCCCATACGACCCCCCCCCCCCACGCACTGCTGTCACTGGGATAATACACACCTCTGTAATGCTAGCTGCGCCTCCCCCTTCCGGTTCCTATACTGGGAGGCTGATCTGGACAGGTCCCATCCAAAGCAGCAAAACAAAAATAAATTAAAATACAGCCACCAGGTACGAGGAGCAACAAGTCCTCAGCAGTCAGAGGGAAGGGAAGAAAGTTTTGGAGAGAAGGAACAGGCAGGATCGGTCCCTGGATCTCCCTCTCTGGCCAGGTTGACCAGTTAACCTCTCAGGTGCTGCACTGGATGTCAGGGACATCAGAGAAAATACAGTGCATGATCAAAATTCCTGCCCTGGATGGATAAATAATCTATGGTAACCAAGTACCAATAGGTATTCAGGTGTCTGGTGGGATCCCAGGTCATCATAATGTCATTGTGTTTTGGCACTGTATATAATCAGCTGACCTGTCACAACAGTATATTTACTAACAAGTGTCCCCTCCAAATGAGCCTCCCCCTTCCAGTGTCACTGACAGTTCATTCTGCTATGGACAGGGGATATCTCGAGATCAGCCTCCCCCCTCAGGGTTCCCTGTCCATATCAGAATAGTCACTGGGAGGCACACCTCTATGGCTACCTCTCTACTGATAACTCCGTCACCTCACTCTCACCAACACCAACCTGCCTGTCAGTACTATGTATGTAGTCTATATCTATATTGGGAGTTTATGGCAGAGATGTGCTTATAGGACAATGTTTACCCACTAATGCCTGTACAATATATGGAATCTATATATCTGTAATAGGAGTAAATGACATATCTGTGCTTATAGAACAGTGCTCCCCTTCACTTTCTTCTCTGCACTATATATGGAGTCTATATATATATATACAGGGTGCTTAAGGCAGAGGTGTGCTTATAGGACAGTGCTCCCCTTCACCAGTTTGTATAGTATATATGCTATAACACTTCACTACTGTAAAACTTCAGCTAAAAGTCCAGCTATGAAATAATGCTTAGTTAGAGGAGTGAAACCCAGGGTGTAAGTAGTAGTAGGGGTACATTACTGACCCTGAATGTTTCATGATTGTACTATTCAAGGTTTTCATAATATGAATCTTCACAGTGTTTTATGACCATTTTAGTTTTGTTTCTATAGCATTGTTGTTACAGTGCTGCTGCAGATTTAAATTAGATTAGAAAATAAATTTAATGAATGTCATATGCAGGGGTGCACATAACTTTTTTAGTGAGCTCCTCAGATGAGTACCAGGAGATGGTGTATGGTACTCACCCCATTCGTAGGGTGGTCTACCGCCCTGTAGTACTCACTGTCCTCTGCTTCAGCCTCCTGCATGGTAGATTCTGCTGCAGATGGACCTCCCGGTTCCTGATTGAGCCTTAGTTTAGCGGTCTCCATCCACAGATCAACAGCTAGCTTTGGGTCAAATGTAACTCTCACACTACAACACGTTTGCACCCCCAGATCTCAGTATATAGCTCTAATATTATATCTCAGTAGTGCAACTTTTCTCTTGTCAGATGTTACCCTACATATGCCTACTCTGACTTTCGTCCCCCAGATCTCCAACACCCTTATAAGTCCAATCTTTTTTTTATTAGTAATTTACATTCCCAATTTGATACCCCTATCTGAAACCTTCTATAGTTATTAAAGTTTCCCTGTGGTTATCCAAGTGACATCAATTGTACACATTAAACAATATACCTGTAATCTCAACTCAATCTGCAATATCAGTTTCAGCCACCAGGTGTCACTTGCAGTCACAGCACAATACATGCACATTCCTTCTCATCAGAGAGGAGGGGGGAAAGGGGGGGGGGGGGGGGGGGGGGGGGGGGGGGGGGGGGGGGAGCTCTGAAGCTCTCCTCCTGTGTGATATGCAGATGCACTGAGTTAGGAAAAGAGGTACGCAGAGCTAGGATTTAGATGATTTTGCGTACTGCTCATATGCATTCATTACATTACTTCTTAAAATTTTTAAAATAAAATAAGAATCGGCAGGTCACATTACCTGTAAAATCGGACAAGAAATTTGCAATTGGTGCATCTCTACATTTTAAATACTAGGATATATAATATATATATATATATATCTGGTCCATGGCCAGATCCCCATCTAAACCGTAACGTTTATATCAGCAGAGCCGGAGCCAAAGAGAGAGATGAACTCCTATCTATATCTGCCTGTGTTTGAAGCTGCACACCATGCAGCCTATTCCCCCTTTTTGCTTCCTCACGGAAGGTGATACGATGTGCTCGCCATGTGCCTGTATGGCCTCCCTACATTGCCTGGGCATGCTCCTTATGAGGTCGCAGATGGTCTCCAGAGGGATTTAATCCCACACCTGGACTAAAGCACCCCTAACTGCTGGACAGTCTGTGGTGCAAAGTGGCATTGGTGGATGGAGCGAGACATGATGTCCCAGGTGTGCTCAATTAGATTCAGGTTTAGGGAATGGGTGGGCCAGTCCATAGCATCAATGCCTTCCTCTTGAGGCAACTCAAAAGGGGTCTGAGGACCTCATCTTGGTACATAATGGCAGTCAGGCTACCTCAAAAAACATGCAACCCCACCCCATTACTGACCAACTGTCAAACTGGTCATGCTGGAGGATGTTTGAGGGAGCAGAACATTCTCAGTGTGAACAGTGTGAAGCTGTTTTCATCTGTGAAGAGCACAGGGGGCCAGAGGCGACTTTGACAAACTTGGTGTTCTATGGCGACTGCCAAACGTCCTGCACGGTGTTGGGCTGTAGGCACAACCCCCGTCTGTGGACATCAGGCGCTCATTGAGTCAGTTTATGACCTTTTGAGCAGATACATGAACATTTGTGAGCGGCTGGAGGTCATTTTGCAGGGCTCCAGGTGCTGGGTTGTTGCCCTACTACAGGCTCCTCCACGTCTACTGATGTATTGGCCTCACTCCTTGTAGCATCTCCATGCTCTGGACACTAGGCTGACAGACAAAGCATCCGCCACCTCATCAGGAGCATGCCCAGGTGTTGTAGGGAGGTCATACAGGCACGTTGAAGCCACACACACTACTGAGCCTCATTCTGACTTGTTTTAAGGACATTACATCCAAGTTGGACCAGCCTGTAGTTTTTTTATTTCCCATTTTAATTTTGAGTGTGACCAAAATCCAGACCTCCATGGGCTGATAAATTTGATTTCCATTGATAATTTTTGTGTGATTTTGTTGTCAGCACATTCAACTATGTAAAGAAAAACGTATTTAATAAGAATAGTTCATTTATTCAGATCTAGGATGTCTTATTGTTGTGTTCCCTTTATTTGAGCAGTGTATATACTTGAGTATAAATCAAACCTGAATATAAGATGCAGTACCTAATTTTACAAAAATAAGGATGTGAAATGCAGCAGATAAGACAGAGAAACACACAGCAAATGTGCTTTTGGGATGTCATTATTTAGATCCAAATTGTGAGTTAATTGCAATGCCCCTGAACATGGTATTATCATTAAAATTGCTAAAGCTGGAAAAACTAGTGTTAGAGTTACAGAGAGTTAGACTTACCAGTAACTCAGTTTCCAAGATTCTTTTCCAGGACAGCCACCAATGATAGAAGGGGATCCACCCCCAGCTTTTTAAATTTCAAGCTCCTGCACCATACGCCAGTCTGTGTTCGAGCATCTCAGAGTGGTATAGGAATAGTAATGAGCGGCATAGGCAATATTCAAATTTGCGATATTTGACAAATAATTTTACTAATATTCGATTCTATATTTGCAATTATAATCACCTCACAATTACCTTCTAAATGAATTTATTTATTTAGTCGAAATTGCAAATATCCGCCATCATATTTGCGAATTCTCGAATAGACGATATTCGCCGAATATATTCGCAATTCGAATATTTGAGCTCAACACTATATAGGAACTGACAATACTAAGCATCAACATGTTAGCAACCTTCGGGAGGGAAGGCTGCTGTCTTCGAAAAGATTCTTGGAAACTGAATTACCAGCAAATCTAACTAGTTTTTCCCCCACTAGTCTTTTCCAGGACAGCCACCAATGAGAGGATAAACGAGCACTCAACTTTTTTTTAGGGTGGAACGATCGCCTGGAGTACCTTGCTGCCAGACAACTGTTCTCGTACTGACATGAGATCCAGTAAAACATGGCATAGGAAAATGCCAAATGGAGACCAGGTAGCAGCCCTGCAGATCTGTTCTGGGGTAGCTCCCGCCTTCTCAGCCCAAGACACTGCTCATGCTCTGGTGGAGTGAGCCGTTACACGAGTGGACAAGGCCCTCAAGCTTGTATGCTTCTAAAATGGCCTGCCTAATCCATCTAGTGATGGTGGCCTTAGAGGCAGCCTTGCCCTTGCTGACTCCTGAATGAAGAATAAACAAGGAGTCTGACTGTCTGAAGGACCAATAACCAAATAAGCAATAACCAACTCCCTCACATCTAGGTGAAAGACCTTTTCCTTGTCATTGGAAGGGTTATTACAAAAAGGTAGCACTTTTTCCTATGAAATTTAGAGGCGACCTTAGAAAGAAAGCCAGGGTCTGTCCTAAGGACTAGCCTATCCGAGAAAATCTGCATGTATGGGTCTGAGACTGACAAAGCCTGAAGCTCACTAACTCGTCTGGCCGAAGTGATGGCTACTAAAAACACAACCTTCCAGGTAAGAATTTTTATCTCTGAAGGCTGATCAAAAGGTGATTTAACCAAAGTATTAAGTATGGTAGAGAGATCCCACTGGGGCACTATCTGAGTTCTTACTGGTGAAGATCTAGCAACCCCCTGGAGAAATCTGGACACCATGGGATTCAGGACCAACCTGCATTCCATGAAATGGCTAAGGGCTGCCACTTGAACCTAAAGAGTACTCAAGGAAAGCCCTAACTCTACCTCCTTCTCCAAAAACGCCAGGATAGAAGGTACCAAAGTTATATCTGCATGGGAACTACAGGATAGGAAGACTTTTCAGACTAGATAAGCCTAGTGGAAAGTTTCCGGCTAGCCAGCAAAGTAGGAACAACTGAAAAGCCTTTAGCAAGGAGCCACTGCTCTTCAGAAACCAGGCTGTCAAATTCCAGGCCCTGTCCTGTTTGCATATCCTTGAACCCTGGGAGAGCAGCTCTTCTCGATCTGGGAGAGAAAAGGGGGAGTCTGCTGCCATCTGCAACACCTGGGAGAACAAAGCCCTCTTTGGCCAGTAGGAGGCCACCAGAATCAGGTTGGTCCTCTCCTGCCTGAGCTTGCCCAGAAACAGTGGCAGCAAGCAGAGTGGGGGAAAAGTGTATGCCAGTTGAAAGTGCCACAGCAAACAGGTCTATCTGTTACTAGCTACTAGGAGGTTGCCTGCGGGTATAATTCTAGTAAAAGACGATGACTCACTCAGTATTCCTTTCAGATTAATGGCTGAAAGCAATACCTGCAACGCTTCTGCACAAATGAATGGCAAATGAACCCTGTAAGCTTTTTCTTAGGGACTGAGACAGGAGCCTCCCTGCCTGTTCAGGTACACTACTGTGGTGGCATTGTCTGAGTATAGATGTATAAAGTGACCCCTCACTATCTCTTGTTTTTAAAACGAACCAGACCACTATAAGCTCTCGGTAGTTGGAATAGCCCCTTGGGCCAAATGATCTGCTAGGTGGGCTCCCCACCTCCAGGCACTGACGCCCGTAACCTGCCTGATACATACCTGAAAGATCCAGTAAAGCCCTTTAGACAGAATTAGAACTTTCCTCCACCACCAAATGGAAATGAGAACCCAGGGGGGAGAGAGAAACCTGTCTAGGGAAGCAGTCTGTCCATCTTAATGTAGGATCTGAGCCTGCAGTTCTCCCTTGAGCTTTTGCCCATTGCACCTCAGGAATGGCTGCTACCATCCGCCATAGCCTGTCTGATGGAAACTGAGCAACTGTGCTGAAGAGCTACCACAGCTGCCACTAGCTTGTGCGGTTTCACCAAAGACAAGAACAACTTTTGGGCCACTAAATCTACCCAATACCCTAAAAACTCTATGACCTGGGTCGGCTGAAGATTGGATTTTTTCCAGTTTATCAGCCACCCTAGAGACCTGAGAAAATCCAGAGCTTGAGGCAGGTGGAACTGGCGCTGTGGTTCTGTTTCAGTGAAAAATAGGTGATTGTCCAGATAAGGAATTCCTGCTATCTGCTTCATTCTCAATGGGGAGAAGAGACAAAAGGAAGGGCCACAAATAACCAGAGTTTTTTTCCAGCACTTATGAGAGAAGTCCCACCCACGGAGGGAGGAAACACAACACCCCATGGTCTTTAAATAGCCCGCTCTCCCGCCTTTGGCCAGTCTTGTATCCGAGGAATCAGGAGCGGGAACTGAAAAATACTTAAATAGAAACATTATCACAACAGCTATAAACATAGGGAAGGAAGGCTGCTGTCCTGGAAAAGACTTCTGGAAAAAGAGTTAACGGTAAGTCTAACTCGTGTTTTCCCCAAGCGTCTTTTCCAGGACAGCACTTATGAGAGGATTAGCGAGCACTCACCTCCTAGGGCGGGAGAACTGCCTGAAGCACTTTGCACCCAAACGCCTTGTTAGCGTTAGCAGATCCAGGCGGTAATGCTGAAGGAACGTGTTAAACGAGGACCAGGCCGCCTTGCAGATTTGGTCTGGGGAGGATCCTGCTCTCTCCGCCCAGGATGCAGCCAATGCACTAGTATAAGTTACCGGGGGCCGAGACAAGGGGCACTTGGCCATGGCCTGCAAAACTAAGAAAAGGTCCCATTGTGGATCTGACGAACCACCGGTCTGGATCTGGCTACGCCCTGCAGGAATCGGGAGACAGAGGCCAGACAAACTTCTAGGAAGTATCTCAGTGCCAATACCTGTACTTTAAGGGTGCTGAGTGAGAGACCCAGGTCCATACCCCACTGGAGGAACTCCAGGATCACTGGGAGAGAGCGAGAATCCCTTCCAGCCATACAAAAAGCCAGAAAGACCTTCCAAATCTTGCCGTAGATTTTTCTGGTAACTAGTTTTATACTGGCCAGGAGGGTAGATACGACCCCCGGCAAGAACCCCTTGGCTAATAGGCATTGTTCCTCATAAGCAAGGCTGTCAGCTTCCAGAATTTGTCCTGGCGCTGCACTACTGGTCCTTGCTGAAGAAGGTTCTTCCAGTGCGGAAGCTGGAAAGGCTGACCTACCGCCATGTCCAGGATCAGAGAAAACCAGTCCCGACTTGGGCAGAAGGGGGCCACCAGAATGAGGTCCAGAGATTCCTGCCGTAACTTTTGCAGAACTGATGGGAGCAGAGTGATCGGCGGGAAGGCATAAGCTCTGTGAAATGGCCAGGGCTGGTTGAGAGCATCCAGAGCTACTGCGCCGTCCCCTTTGGAAAGGGAGAAGAACTGAGGTACCTGGGCATTCCTGCCCGAGGCAAAAAGATCCACTTCGGGTGCGCCCCACCTCTGTACCAGTAGCCGAAAAACCTCTGGGTTCAAGGCCCACTCTGATTCTCTGAGCGGGTTGCGACTCAGGAAGTCGGCTATTACGTTCAGAGTGCCTTTGAGGTGAACCGCTCTCAGCGAGGTGAGAACCGGGTCCGCCCAGCGGCAAATCCTGCCAGAGAAGCGCCTGAGAGCCAGGCACCTGGTTCCCCCCTGCTTGTTTAAGTAAGCCACTACTGTCATCACGTTGTCCAAGTAGACCAACATGCAGCGACCCCTCATCTGTAGATGGAATGCTTGCAGGGCGAACCAGACTGCAAAGAGCTCGCAGTAATTGGAAGATCGGCCTGAGATGTGAGCGTCCCAGACCCCCTGAGCCAAATGTTTCTCTAGGGAGAAACAGTTTTTGGGTTACTGAGTCTACCAGATAGCCAAGAAAGAGAATCTGTTGGGTTGGCTGAAGGTGTGACTTTTGCCAGTTTAACAGCCATCCCAGACCCTGGAGGAACTGCAATGCTTCGGTCAAATGTTTCTGGAGCAGGTTGTGGGAGTCTGCGAAGAACAACAAATTGTCCAGGTATGGGACTACGGCCATCTGCCTCAATCTCAATGGAGCCAAGGCCACCGCCATCACCTTTGTAAAGATACGGGGAGCTGAGGACAGGCCGAACAGAAGAGCTCTGAATTGGAAATGAAGCGTCTTCCCTCCCCACAGCACTGCCAAACAAAGGTACTTCTGGTGACTTGAGTGGATGGGGATGTTAAAGTAAGCATCATTCAAGTCGATGGAGGCCATGAAGCAACCAGGAGAAAGAAGTTTCCGCGTGGTGAAGACAGTCTCCATACGGAACTTCTTGTAGAAAAGGAACCTGTTCAGCAGACTGAGGTTCAGGATAAGGCGAAACTTTCCTGAGGGCTTCCTGACCCCAAAAATTTGGGAGTAAAACCCCTCTCTTCTCTCGGACAGGGGGCACAGAGACAAGGACCTGCTGGTCCACCAATTCCCACAACGAAGGCCCTGGCCTTTCCCTGATCCCTGGGAGGCCGGGTCAAGAAAAATCTGGTGGGAAACCAGGTCCAGAACGAAAGGGCTTGGGGTAAGCTGACCCGATGACCCTGAAACAGAGTCAGCCGTGCGCCCACGTGGCCCCCTAAGTCAACTGGACTTGGGCTGAGCTGGGGGATTAAACAAGACTCGGTTTTTGTGTCTCCCCTTTGCTTCCTGCCAGGGCTTTTTGCGGGCGGGCTCCCTATTGCGGAACTCTGAGTTCTTTTGAGTCCGAAAAGGACGTTTGATGGGAAAGGCCTTTTTATGATCAGCAGTACAATCCAATATACATTCTAATTCTGGCCCAAACAACAGGTCTCCTGCAAACGGAAGACCACACAGACGGCTCTTGGAGCCTGCATCCCCTGCCCAGGTCTTGAGCCACAGAGCCCTCCTGGTAGCTATGGATTAACCTGTGAGCCTGGCAGAAAGTCTAAGAGACTCCACAGCGGAGTCGGCCAAAAAGTTTACTGCTTTATACAGCACTGGCATCCCCTCCAGGACCTGCTCCCTGGGTGTGCCTGCTTCTAGATGGGTCTGAATCTGTGAAAGCCAGAACTCAAGGTTGCTGGCTACGCAGGAAGAAGCAAAGGCCGGTTTCACGCTGGTTAGACCAGCTTCCCAGCTGCGTTTTAACAACACCTCCATCCTTTTATCCATGGGGCCCTTAACCCCCTGGGGTTTTTAATGGTACGAAAAGCTGTTTTCCCCGCAATCGCGGCGGAGTACACAGTACTCCGCCGTGATTGCCAGCTCTCTGCCCAGCCCTCTACACACCACGAGCGGTGTGTGGGGAGGAAAGCGGCGCCCCCTCCATTAACATGGAGGTCTATGGCGCTGCCCCCCGCCCCCTTCGGCATCACAGATGACGCCGAAGACACGGGGCCGGAAGGGCTTAGTGTGTCTGCGGCTCTTCTACAGAGCCGCAGGCACACAGAGAGGCGGCGGTTGTGCCCGATCCCGGAACGGCCGCAGTTTGATCAGCGATCAAACTGTGCCCGAACTGAGTTCGGGCAAACTGCCCAGGAGGTTAAGAGCCCCCATGAAATCGAAGGACAGGTCTGTTTTGACACCTGGGAAAAAGTTGCATCAACTTTAGGAGTTTTGTTCCAAGGGAGATCCTTGTCAGCTGAGAAGGGAAATCTCTACTGTAGACTCCTACTGAAGAAAGATTTCCTTTCGGGACACTGCCACTCACGTTTTACCGTCTCCAGAAGTAACGGATGGAACGGGAAAACATTTACCTTTGTGTCCCCCCAGGGTGCGATACATCTTGTCATACAGAGTAGAAATAGCTTTCTCCTCCTGCATGTCCAAGGTTTCGTAGATGGCCCTCCTCGCCCTCAGAGTCTGCACCAGAAACCTCTACCGGAGAATCCTGCCCTTTCCCCACATCGACCCTGGATACCCGAGGGGTAACAGGGGGAACTGGAGAACCCCCAGCGGAGGATGGACCAGGCTAATGCATGCACAGACGAAGGTCCGCCAAAACCTGCTTGAAAGATGAGAAGGTAGATACAATCTCCTCTTTCATGGTTGCCAATAGAGCTTGGCCAGTGGAGGCAATAGAGGGGACCCCTTCCTCTCTACCCAGGGAGTCTATGCACTTGCGGCATAGTGGCTTGGCCCCTGAGAATTTGATATTACAGACAGCACACCTCTTTTCCCTGGCCGCCACTTTGCCCTAAAAGACAGAAAAAACAGCATAGAATCAACCATTGTCCCACACTGTGAGGAATTCACTGTGCTTTACCCTTAAGCCTGTGACTCCTAACCCAACCAGAATCCAGCAAGAGGTGCTCCAAAAAAAACAGAAGGGGGTGGAAAATAGCAACCAAACCATTACACCCCCCCCTACCTCTGCTGGACCTGACACCCAGGTAAGGATCACCTGCCCCCAGGCTCCTTACCTGTAATCCGCTGCTGCTCGACCCAGTCGGCTCTGCTGCCTCCACTTCCGCCGCCGGAGTGTCCACTGCTCTGCTAGGAGGTACAGCCTGAAGTCAATTTGATAGGCAGCGGAAACACCCCCCCCCCCCCCCCCCCCACTGCGCTCATCATGGGATGGACTCCACAGCCCTGCATCAACGCTCCTTCTTCTGGATGACCACGTCATCCAGTGGCGTCCCAGGACTGCCCCCTACCTAGCTCCCATGCTAGGAGCAAGCGTGAAGCCGGCGGGGAGAGCAGCCCACCACCGAGAAGAGGACGGGAACGAGACCACCCTATCACCGAGCTAGTGCGGAGGGGAGGCAGCCTGCTTGACCTGGTTCACCACTGGCCGCAGGATCAGGTAAGACCAAATGTCCTTTCCAGGACCAGACACCAAGGGTGCCCTGGAGCCTTAAGGGTGAAGGTCCCCTCCGGACGGAGGAAACACAAAGACTGGCCATAGGCGGGAGAGTGCGCTTTTTAAAGACCTAGGGGTGTTTCCTCCCTCCATGGGTGGGACTTCTCTCATAAGTGCTGTCCTGGAAAAGACGCTTGAGGAAAATACAGTTCCTTTCCTTGCCAAAGCACCACCAACCTCAAGTATTGCTGATGTCCTGCCCAAATAGGGATTTACAGATAGACAATTTATAAGTTTATGAAACAACCTGGAAACAAGAGGTCCTGGGTAGTGAAGATTGTCTCCATGCTGAACTTTTTGTGAGAAATAAAGAGGTTAAGTGTGCTCAAGTTTAGGATCAGCCTTAACTTTGAGGAGGGTTAACCTACAACAAAAATGTGGGAGTAGGACACTTGTGCAGCCAAAGGAACAGTGACTAACATCCTCAGATCCCCCAACTCCCATATCATAGACATGAGAGCCCTGGATTTTACTTGGTTCCTGAGAGGAGTGGTCAGAAAGAAATGGTAGGGGGGAAAGTTGGTAAACTCAATCTTGCTCCCACTTTTTCCTCCCAGGTCAGCTGTTTACCCCCTTGGTGGGGGGTTAAACAGGATGTTCTTCCTATCCCTTCCATTGGAGCCCTGCCAGGGGCGCTTAAGAGAAGGACGGAAGACTGATGTAAGGTGCGGGAGCAAGAAATTTAAACTTTTGCTGGGTGTTGTGTTTCCTCCCTCCGTGGATGGATACCCTTTTCTCCTTGGTGGCTATCCTGGAAAAGACAACTGGGGGAAAAAAGGGTTGTAGGAACATTCTGAACAAATTCCTCTAGCTTATGGCGACTTACAAAATTTTAGTTTGACTTTGAACTATTTTTGCAAAAACAATAGAAATTATTTTTCAAATGTTCCCATTACCCTAGGTATAAAATAAGGCTGAAGCTGCCCAGCTCACATGCAGAAGCTGCCGGTCAGGGCTGGAGGTGGGGAAGCAGCTTCCCCAATTTGTTAACTCCCTACTTGCTGCTCAGAGCACAGAACGTCGGCCAACAGAGAAGGAATAAGCTAGAGAATTTTGGGCCATTGGGCTCTCTGCTGTATAAGGTGTGTCCTATACACAGAGTGTCTAATGGACAAAAAAAAATATGATAAATACACAAACTGCACCCAAAAAATATATATCTAGCGTTGTGAGCGTTTGGTAACATCCCCTGTCAAGGGTAATGGCACACCAGTATAGACTGGCATGCCATTTCCCATAAGGAAAAGCTAGGGGCGTTTGAACAGTGAAGTTTTTCCCGTATTCATTGTGTAGTATAGACAGGCCCTTCAGGTGCATGCATATAAAATCTGTAAAACATCTACATGTATACATTAAGTCTGAGAACAGATAGAGTACGATCCCTGACAAATTATTCTTTAAGCATTCTTTATTGTTTAACATGGGGTCTATGCAAAATGTTTGACCCTAACTGTGGGTAAATATTTACACCCAGGTCCCCGACGGGGACACCTTGATTGGCATTACAGGCACCAAAAAATCCACATTATATAAATAAAAGGTCTTTATTGTCAAAATGTCATGGACCACTAAATTGGAAGTTTAAAAAGACAAAATGGGACTACACATGGTCCAGATGGTCATAATGTCAACTATATTAAGACACAAAAATGTAGAAACACTGACTTTACATATACATCGTAAAAACCAACTGCAGTAAAATCTCTAATGATCTGTTGGTCCTCTGACGCGTTTCGCCCCATGGGCTTCCTCAGGGAGGCGTTCAGATCATTAGTCTAGACAGAGAATTGTGCATATTAATTACAGTGATCACACATTGAACAACATATATAGTCGGCATTGGTAATCATGTATTTTAAATCTTAGCAAAGCTAGGGAACAGGTTTGAAGAATATGGTCATATGTTAAATTACACAATATGTTATATAATCAGTATTCATATTCACATATTCAAATCCTAGCAAAACTAAAAAACTGAATAAGGGTAAGTGATACAATTTTAAATGTAAATTTAAAATTTGGCAGTAATTCAGTACTGGACACATATTAACCTCCCTAGCGCTTCTGACGGTACTATCTCGTCCTGCACTTGCTTATGCAGTATTGCAGCTGACGAGATGTAGTCATCCAGCTAAGCTCAGAATCGCCGGCTGCACACTCTGCTCTGTGCTGGGCCAATCTTATGCAAGCCGGCTGTGTCACCTCCGTACCAGCCTAATCTGCACATGAATGCCCCAATTTGCATATGAAAATGAGCAAATTGGGATATCTTCAAAGAGCACACCTGGAATATCACCCCAATTGTCATTCCAGATGTGATCTTTGAAGTTAACCCTTTCAGAGAATGCCATTGTATTGGTTACAGTGATAACTGTATCCAATACAATTCAAAACAAAATAAAAATGTTATTATAAACAAATACTGTTTTAAAATCAATAAATGCCAAATAAGTACTCAAGAGATTTAAGCATTCAAATTATACATTTCATAAATTTTTTATGTACTTGTTTTTATAATAATGGTGTGTTTCAAACATTATTATAATCAGGATGTCTATTTGACCCTTGTACGGACAGATTTATTGGAAGTTACAGGCCTACAACACAGAAATCTGGACCTCAGCAGTGCGCTAGGGAGGTTAATAAGTGTTTATAAAAGGTACAATGTGTCATGTTAACCAGTTTAAACAGTTTAAATGCCTGTAATTGATATAATCGCTTTTAAAGGAATACCCAACAGCTACTGTTTGCCTACTACAGAGACCTTTGGCATCTCTATAACGTTGAAGTACAATAATATTTCTGATGCTGCAACTATTGTGTTATGAGTTTTTTCTATTTCGATAATTTGATTATATCAATTACAGGCATTTAAACTGTTTAAACTGGTTAACATGATGCATTGGACCAAGAGTACCTTTTATAAACACTTATTAATATGTGTCCAGTACTGAATTACTGCCAAATCTTACATTTACATTTAAAATTGTATTACTTACCCATATTCTGTTTTTTAGTTTTGCTAGGATTTGAATACGTAATTATGAATACTGATTATATAACATAGGGCTGGACGATATGGCAAGAATTTATATCACGATACGGTCGATAAAATTCCGATATCGATATAGACAATATTAAAAAGCCTCTGGAAAAAACTGCTGAGGACACACACAATGGATGTCTGCAAACTGAATTTGCAAAGTCTATAATACCTCCAGGATCCTATTAAAATTATTGTGAGGCTGATCTCCATGAGCTGGGAAGGAATGAGCAGTGACACAGGGGAGGCTGATCTTGACGGGACCTTTTGAGGTCAGTGCACCCACATCCCTTCAACTGATATCCCTGTATGTGCCCCACCGTCACTGAGAGTTCATTCTATGGACAGGAGACATGTCGGGATCAGCCTTCCACCTCTGTGTCCCCTGTCTATAGCAGAATGAAGTCAGTGACACTGGGAGGCTGATCTTAATGGGTCCCCTGTTCTATGGAGATGAGCCTCCCTGTGCATAGCTGCAGCAAAGCATAGAG
>CM070037.1:84769347-84795646 GCA_036250615.1 Ptychadena robeensis
CCAAGATTTCAGATAGGGAAAATAAGTCTCTCCAATCAAAATTGACGTGATACAATTAGGGATAAAATGTCCCCACAGTGGTTTTACTCTGAACTCCTGATAAACTATTAAAATTGATAATGTGCACGTTTATCAAACAAACGCCGTTATCATAAGCATCCTAATACTTTTTTTTTTTTATTATTGAATAAAAGGTTTTTATTGGTATCATAAATAACAAGGTGATACAACACAACATCAAATTGTTTGAGGATAAGTTTAAAACGGTATAAGGTGGTTGACATAACAAACAGAAGTAAAATTATCGACAAAGTATATCGTAATCTGTTATTATTATGTACACGCCATCATTCAAACAATATATGAAAATCTATATTTTTATTTTTTGATTTATTTTCTGTAGTTTATTTTTGGTCTCATTTCTTCGTCTTGTCTCTATGTAAAAATGTAGGAAACTCAATAAAAATGATTAACAAACAACATCAAATTTTAAGTATCTTCAAAAAACAGAAGATGAGTAAAGAAAGTTAACAGTTTCATTCCTTATCTTACGTAAGTTTGGGCAGAAAAAGGAGATGGGAAATAGTTAAAATCAAACCATCACAACAAAGGGGGTAAATCGGCAATGTAAAAACCTATATACAACAGGTGGTTTAGGAAGAGGTTACAACGTCGGGCAAATTTAAAAGTGACTTCTTCAGCAGTATTATCTACTACATTTCACGTCTTAAAATGGTCAATTACCCCAACTAGTCAAATTACTATAAAGCCTGGAACACAGTTCCTCAAAACGAAGAAAAAGGATAGAGATTAAACGCATTAGTATGGGAAGAGAGATCAGCGGGCAAATAGGAAAAAAAAAGAAAAGAGACATAAAAAGCTGACGAGAAAGTATCAAGAAGAATAAACCTAGAAAACGGGGGAGAAAGAGACAAACAGGAGGGCATAGTGGAGTGAAGCGGGGCAGGATAGGGGAGGGGGGACCAGCAGAGCTGCGTAGCATCAGCGGATGTAAACCGACCCAGTTCTTGGCCCAGGTTTCTTTTTAAATTGGTCTTTCCGTGTTGTGACAAGGGATGTCAGGTCTTCCATCATATAGAGGCAGGACATTTTAGCCAGCCAGAGGGAGAAGGAGGTTGGTTGTCTCCAAGCTGAGGAATGCATGCCCGCTGAATTTACCCATAGTTAACAACAGAACCACTTACAGGTTGAATCGGTATATGGTACAGCCCCCTACACGTTCTGATTCTTATTCTCCACCGATTTGTTTTAGTCCAGATCGGGTCACCCGATTTTCACTAAAATGTTATGGTCGCGTCGGTCGGCTGGCACGGAAAAAGCGGAATTCGACATATCACCAATCCACATTGCCCCGACCCCACATATTTATTAACAGCAGAGTCGACCCACAACATTTACGGACAGGGCCACGAAGTGTGGTCGCCCGACCGATTTTTCGGCGGCCAATTTGAGGACATTGGTTACATAATTCCGCATTCCGATTTAATCTCTGACCACATTGGTCGTCGTGCAAAAATTCGTACGAAAATCGGAAAGTGTATGGGGGGCTTAGATTGGAAGTTAAGTATATGGGCTGGAGGAAAGTTCCAAGATCTTGGCCAGTAATTGATCGATAATGATGGCGTATCGGACCCTCCAGAAGGGCAAAACTTGGGCACTCCCAGAACCGGTGTATTGCGACCATGGACACCTCACATGTTCCAGCATCTATCACGATACCACTCCTCGTATCTAGAAAGCATTACCGGAGGCCTATACCATCTAGAGGGTCATTTTTATATCCTTGGGAATAGTATAGTCAAGAAAACCATGGTAAGCTGGACAGAGTCCCAAATCATCATTGAAAATCTAGAGTTTAGCATACAGCCAATCTCGTGGTGGGTGCACCTTTTTTGCTGGAATCTCAGCAAACTACCGGGGACTTTTAATTGGTCACAATTGAAAAATGAAGTAGATGATTTGAATAGACATATTATAACCGTTTTAATCATATTAATATTTATTACAAAACAGGGGAAATCATACAGTATGCATATGACTTCCATACATTGGAAAGTCCAATATTATACATATGACCTTATACGAAGACTATGACCTCAGCGTTTCACTGAGGTTTTCAGGAGAATTTCATAAGGTCGATCGAGAATCTGCGAACGAAACACACCGTGGCTGTCAGAAATTTTAATTGCATGTGGAATAATTGAGAAGGTAAGGAATAATTACCTGATAGTACAGAATAGTTGCGACTGTCCGGCCAGGTCGAGGGCAGGAGGGGGCGGAGAGGAGGGTAAGGGGAGGAAAGCCACAGAGGGAGACCGATTGCGGAGGGGTGGGCAGGCAGGGAGGGGTGCAAGGAGGGATAGTCAGTTACCGCGCGGCGCCCAACAAACCGAGAGCGCTCCGCGGGAGGAGAGGAAAAAAAAGGTGTGTCAGTACCTATCGACTGTAGGGAACAAAAGTGGCTGCGTTTAATCGGTACGAAACTTGACCATTTATAGTCCGTCTTCTTCAGGATAACCAATGGGGCTGTGCCACGCTTGGGCTTGGTGTGGGGCTTCTCCCTCACGAGGAAAGAATCTTTTTTTCTTGGGGGGGGAGGGTGGGGTGGGTGTGGGCCGATGGGTTATGGGGGGTCGGGGGGGGGTGGGGGGGAGGGGGGGGGGAGGAGGGCGGCCGGGGGGAAAAGGGGGAGGGGGAAAGGAGGAAGGTGAGGGCCGTGAGGGGTGGAGGCGGGCGGGTGGTGATAGGGGGGGGCGGGGGGTAGGGGAAAGGAGAGGGGGGTTGGGGGGGGAAGAAGAAGTAAGGGACGGAGTGCGACAGTGCGCCATAGGCAGGCTGAGCTGGGAGGCGTGCCATGCGGGGGCAACGGTGACGGTCGGCACCTCCTCCCCGGTGTGCCCACGCTGGCTTGGGCTTCGTCCCACCTGCCTCCCCAGAGCTGTGCGCACACGCCCCTGGCCCCCCATGGGTGATGTTGTTGGCCCCCCCTGAAACATGGGGGATTTAGGGGGACCAGCGGTTTCCTCTCGTAGGGCCGTTCCACAGATTCTGGGAGGGCGGGCTCGCCTACGTACTCGCTTGTAGGGAGGGGCCGTGGTTGCGCAGGGCGGCAGGTGGATGGCTGGGGCCGGGCCGCCAGCATGTAAGATGGCAGTCGGGCTTGTGTTGCCAATAAGGGGGTGGGGCCTTGATGACTCAGATTCGGAGGATTGAGTCCCTGGCTGGAACACATGTGAGGGAGAGAAGAGATGATGACGCCACCCGCACGCCGAGGGATGGTCCCTGGGGGGCGGACCCCGCCACACTCCGGCTGCGGGGAGTAGTTTAAAAAGCCTGGGAGTAGGAGATCCGTCTTCCAGGCAACACTGCCGCCGTCCTTGGGACACACTGAGTTATTCCACCTCGCCTGCAGAGAGGGTTAGCATTTAGATTTTTGGTGGTCTCTGCAACTATTCACAAATGGTAAGTTTCACTTTCAGTTTCCTTTCACCTGGTCATTGACCATTACTGCAAACAGAATATTCTGTCTAACTGCCCTCCCCTGTCTACCCATAATAGGATTGGGACCACCGTCCCCTTTTAGGACTGTACCACAAGCGTGGATAACCTTTTGCATGGACTGGATAGCAGTGAGGTAGAGTTTACTATTCATGATTTATATCATGAATGTTCACCCTTACCCACACAGAACTATGGGGGTCACCTCATCGAGTGGGGTGTACTTTATTTCACTGTTTAGCATGCTTTTTTTAGGCCACATCACCAATAGATATACTGTCCACCATAGTACGTTACACAGATTATTTCCGATCATAACCACTTGGGTTTCTTCATAGTACGTTTTTCATATGCACCTTCTGCGTCCGAGACCCATATTGAACGCATGTAGACCCGCCGGCACCACACATGGTTTAACATTAGCTTTTGTATTTGGATATTGTACTGGGTTTTTTTTCAATGTCACTGGTCACACACCGTACATTGGGGGTGCCCGGGATTACACGTCACTTTTACATTCGACACACCTATCCTTTCTCCCCCCCCACACCACCTCACGTACCTAAGGAATTTCCAATGGAATTTTTCACGTTCACAGACCTACAGGCAGCATCATTCCCCACCTTCCCCCCTATACCGGTCCTTCTATTCCTCCCCCACCTCCCATATATTCAAGTGTGAATTCACATCTCACTTGGTTTTCCCCACACCTCACACAGAATATACCTAACACTAGGCCCCCATTGATATAGTTCTTACACATCCCTTGTGTTTTATTCACGAACTTTTACACTCATCACATAGTTCTCAATCTAAAGAAACACTGTTCTTTTTAAGCCATCCCAGGCGTCATTTATAATACAGATTACTGCTTCTCCTTTTAGGAAGCGCCCTTTATCAGGGATACTCTTGTGCCGACTGATTGTGGCCCAGCTATATTAGCCATACTGTGTGCTCCATTTGGCGGACGTGGAGCAGGGAAAATTCCCGTCCCGGCAAAGATGTGGGGTTTTCTACCCGCCTTATCCCCCCCCCCCCTCTCCGCCGGAGCGCTCTGGTTGTTGGGCAACCCTCCGTTGTCCCTGATGTTGCACTCCTTCCCCCAGTTCCTACGAATCCGGCTCTCCCTCCGGTGCCTTCCTCCCTTATCCCTGCACCTCCGCCCCCCTCGTCCTCGGACGATTCCGTAATAAGGGTAATTATTCCTTAACCTTCTCAATTATTCCCACATGCAATTCGATTTCTGACAGGCCACTGTGTGTTTCGTTTCTCAGATTCGATTAGACTCTTTAGAAAATCGCCGGTAAGAAGCGGTTCAACCTACCGCGCCAAACGCGCTGAAAGCCATAGACTTCATATAAGGTTCATTATGTATAATATGTGAGAACTTTCACAATGTATGGAGAGTCATATTGCTATAATGGTATGGAGGTCTCTCTGTTTTATGATGAGAATATTAATAGGTGATTAAAACCTGTTATAATATTCTATTCAATCATCTTCTTACATAAGTTTTTTCATGTGGACCAATTACAACTGGCCCGGTAGTTGCTGGAGGTATTCCAGACAAAACGGGGATGCGCACACCCACCACGAGATTGGACTATGATGCTTAAACTCTAAGATTTATTTATATTTATATTCCTTGTTCTTGGGAATTTAGATGCTAAACGCGGATTGATAAGTCAAACCTTTAAGAATCTCTGTTCGATTTGGGGAGGCCGTGATGAGGGAACCTGTTGGTTCTATCCTAAGCTTTCAAGAATGTCTAATCCGGAGCGTGCACCAGAGGCGGGTTGCGCGGTGTGGTGAGAAAGAGTTATAAATGGACAGGGATATAGAGTGGCGAAACAACAGGGAGCTTGTGGTACCTACCAAAGATACCGCATCAAAGGTGGTTTATAAGACATGAGGAGTGCAGTTCTATGCCAGTAGAAGAAAGGGCAGTAACTATGAAGAAAACATTCGTAATGTGCATAGCGCTCCAGAAATTATTAATGTAAGCCCCATTGAGAGATTGATTCTCCTCCAACAGTTCATCCACCCAGTTGGTTGTTATGAAGTCGCATCACTCCCTCTAACGATCTCCATGTCAGTTCAAGCAAGGATAAAACAGGTTTTGTGCAAGGATGCCATGTGGACGGGCCATAGCAGGGTTCCTCAAGAATGAGGGCACCCCAGACGGACCGAAATGGTAATGAAGGTCACTGAGAAGAGCGCAGTCCATACTTAGTGATAGTTTTGCGAGACATACGTATATCGTTATTACCAATGTGGAGTGGGATGGTTGTGGTATTGGAGGGTGCAACGTCAGCCAGTGGATAACGCACCCGTAAGTCCCAGGGCAGATCTCCCTGCTCCATGGTTTAGACCCACTGCGTATGAGAGGCATTGGGCAAGCACCAGTTCTATCAACCTAGTCGAGTGAATTGCATCTTTTATTAGTAGCTAAGAAAGGTCAGGAGAGCACTATTCAGCCCCAACGACCTTGTAGGTGCAGAGTCAAAGGTGGAAGAAGCCACAATCCTGATGGTTTGACCTATTTCCCCATTTTACAAATCCTGTCGAGATGACAGAGCGGATCTTAGTATTAATCGTATTGCTAATGGGATTTTACTGGGAGAAGAGCCTGGTTGATAAACGTTATACAGGGAGGGACGGCCAGAAATTATTAGGCCAAATGAGGATATTAGTATGACCACATCAATCCTCTTTATGCATGTTGTCTTACTCCATAGCTGTATAGGCATCGAAAGCCTCACTACCAATTAAGCATTATAGGTGATGTGCATCTCGTGTAATGAGAAGGGGTGGGTGGTCTAATTGACATCAACAACCCTATATTCTATATTAGGTGAAATTAGCTTGCATAACTATTGAGGCACTTTCTTTCCTTTGGCAAACATGGTGTTCAAAAAGAATGGACTTATGCGACGGGTCTTTAGAGAAAAGTACAAACAATATGAGTGAGATATCTTTGCCAGAAGGGAAGAGGGCTGACAGCACTCTTAAAAAATAATTGCAAAGCTTCTGAAGGGTGATCATCGTCGAAAACAATCAAAGCGTTTCATTCAAAATCAGTCAACACAGTGGTCGCCTCAAAGAAGCGTGGGAACAAACAAAGGCGCAACAATATATACTGGTACCATGATACTGAGAAAAGTTCAAAGCGTTGCAAGCTGCCACAGATTGCCCACTTGTACCACCTAGTGTGGACCATATTTCAGAGCTTGCAACATCATGGAGTGCCCAACAAAAGCACCAAGTGCATGTGCAATACTCAGCAGACAGAAACGGCTGAAAGTACGACCACCACCTGAACAAGACAACAAGCGAAGCTGTGCAATGACTGTGCAAGACTGGGCAAGGAAACTATCTCAAGACTGATTTTCTAAGGTTTTATGGCGAACTGCATGAAATGAGGTGAGTCTTGATGGGCCAGATGGATGGGACACAGTCGGATGGATTGGTAAAGGGCAGCAAGAGCTCCAGTCCGACCTAGACGCCAGCAAGGTGGAAGGTGGAGTACTGGTTTGGGTCGGTACTACATCAAAGATGATGTGCATTGTGCGTGGCCTTTTCGGGCGTGTAGGATGGGAAAATGGAGTCAAGATCTCAACTCCCTAGTCCTTCACTGCCAGTTTCTGGCAAGACACACTTCTTCAACGCAGTGGTTGGGATCGGAAGAGAAGAAGTCTGCTATCCTTCAGAAAGAAAACAGTTGATTTTCCATGACAGGACAATGCTGCATCACCACGCGTCCAAGTATCCCACCGCGTGGCTGGCAAGGAATAGGGTATTAAAAGAAGGAAAAAAACTAATGCTGATTTATTTTGGCACATCCTTGTTCACCTTGAATCTGAACCTCATTGAGAAACACTGTGGTCCATCATCAAATTGTGTGATTTAACAAGTATGGGAACAAAACAATGTCCTAACCTCTCTGCCGGAGTGGCTGCGGCAGTTTGCGTTGGTGTGCTGCTGCAGATGCAATGTTGATGGTGAATACAGCTCAAAACACTGACAAGAAGCAAAACCGATGGATGGGCCGAGAAGGCTTTTTGTGAGTGTGCCGTTGCAAAGAAAGAGGTGGACTTATATTGGTCCACTGATTTGTTTTGGTTGGTAGTTTCTTCAAATGTCAGGAAACTGTATATTGTGACATGTTGAGAGGTTGTATATGGTTTCAACTGGTCAAAATAATATAATGTGAAACTTCGTATAAAATTTGGGTTTTTTGTTTAAAGTTGCCACTAATAAGTATGCCACCAGTAATAGCGTACCTGCACACACAGACAGATACATCCCCCTAAAAGTAGCTAAAACATAAAAACGCAAACTAAAAAAACTACTTCCCAAAAATATTGTCAGCTTTGAATAGATATCTATAAATTAATGAGTTTTTGTGGGTTTTCATTGAGAACATTTGTTCAATAATAAAATTATTTCCTAAAAATACCACTTGCCTAATAATTCTGCACTCCCTGTATGTGTTGCGGTAAAACTGTCATCTTGATGGCCGTGCAACGACCGAACCAAGATAATGTGATGTCATTCCATCTTGCCAGATTAAGTTTGATCTTAGATAGAAGGGGACTGAAGTTCAAGGAGAATAGTGATGACAATTTGGAACTAATGTAAATACCAAGGTATTTAATTTTGTCCTTAGCCCATTTAAAAGGGAATGCAGGGGCTAATTTAGTAAGTTGTAACGGGGTAAGCTTGATCGAGAGAGCTTCGGACTTGGTAATATTGATTTTGAAGTTAGACAGGAGGCTGTATGTATGAAAGGATGTCAAAAGATTGGGGATGAAAGTATGCAGGTGTGAAATGAAAAGGAGAAGGTCCTCTGCATAAGCGGCAACTTTGTGATGACCCGATTTCTTAGACACCCCTTTAATGTTAATGTCATTCCTGACATGACACAAAAAGGGTTCCATTGATAGAATAAAAATTAACGGGGAGAGTGGGCACCCTTGGCGTGTGCCATTTGATATATCAAAAAACTCCGATCTGGTCTCGTTAACCTTGACTGAAGCCGAGGGGCTTAGATACAGAGCTAGGATCCAGGATAACATGTTGGGACCCAGACCAATATGTTGAAGTGTGGCTTACATAAAAGTCCACGAGACCCGATCAAAAGCTTTTTCAGCGTCAGGAAAGAAGTATTGCAGGGGTGTTTGAAGAGGTAATGGACTGGATAATATTCAGGACTCTGGTTGTATTGTCACGAGCTTCACGATTGGGTACAAAGCCCACTTGGTCAGGGTGTATCAGAGAGGGGATATGTTTAACTAATCTATTCGCAATCATTTTGGGAAAAAAGCTTGAGATCGGTGTTAAGGAGAGCAATCAGGCGGTAACTACCAGAGTTGGAGGGGTCCTTATCTTCCTTTGGGATTAGGGAGATGTATGGTCTGAGTGTTTCGATAGGCATTGAATGGCCATTTAACAGGGAATTGAAGGCTAAAATGAAATGAGGGTTTAGCAAATCTTTGAAAGTCTTATAATCATGGACTGTGTATCCATCTGGACCCGGGCCTTACAATTTTTGGCAGTTTTCAGGGCACATTCGAGCTCAGATATATTAATTGGAGCTTCCATTTCTAAACTTGCCTCCTCCGAGAGAGTGGGCATACCAGACTGGTGCAGGTAGCTCTTGATTTCCTCTGAAAGATGGGAGGTAGATAGGTCTGCCCCCAGGTCTGAGAGATTATACAGTCTTTTTATAGTAAGAGCAGCACGCTGCTGCGATATCTGAAGATTTTTGTTTCATACAGCCTTTGTCATCATTGACTAGTGAGATATATGTGATCACCTTCCTTGCTTTCAGGGCTCTAGCTAGCATACGGCCTGGTCTATTGCTAAATTCGTATAGGGCATGTCTACCTCTGAGTAACCTAGCTTTAGATCTCAAGAATAAAATAGAATTCAGGCATGAGCGAAGTGCTTGGAGTTGTGGGCCCAGATGGGCCGCAAGAGTCGGTTTATGTATAGCCTCTATTTTATGGATCTCGGCTGAGAGCAAGGCAATTTAACTGGCGTTCCCTTTTTCTTCTGGCCCCATGCTTAATGAATATTCCTCGAATAGTGCACTTATTTGCTTCCCAATTCATCAGTGGGGAGGTATCTGTCTGGAGGTTTGTCTGAAAGAAGTGAGAGAGTTCTGTCGAGATGTCAAGAGTTGTCTGTGAGTCCTTAAGGAGTGCTTCATTAAGGGGCCAGGAAGGGAGACTGGCCTGAGAATCGAGCAAGTCAAGATATAAATGTATGGGCATATGGTCTGATAACACTATATTATCGATTGAGGTCCCCTTTATTCTAGATAAATCACATTGTGCCACAAAAAAGTGGTCGATTCTAGAATGTCTGGTGTACCGTCGAATAATATGAGTAGTCCCTTTCGTTGGGGTGTAAGCATCTCCAACTGTCTACGAAGTGGCTGTCATGTAAATCTGTCTTAAGCCATTTTAGCTTCCTAAGCGAAAGATGTGAGGTGCCCCTGGACACATCCTGCAGAGGGTTCAATGCGAAAATAAAATCTCCACCTAACACTACAATTCCCTCCTGAAAGGAGGAGAGTTCAGGGAGAATAAATTGAAGAAAGGAAACTTGGTTTACGTTAGAAAAATACACATTTGCCAACGTTACCAGTTGTGTGCCAATTTCACCCTTCACAAAAATGTAAAGACCATCAATATCAATTTTTGTGTCAATTAAGGACCAAGGAACATTTTTGTTAATAAGGACACTAACACATTTAGCCTTTGAAATAGGCAATGGGGCATGAAACACCATGGGGAACGTGGCATCAAACAGTTTCGGCACTTTTGAAATCTGGAAATGGGTCTCTTGTAAGAAAACAATATGGGATCTCAATTCTTTAAGATCGCGCAGGAGACGTGGCCTCTTTTCCGGAGTTGTGAGCCCTCGGACATTAAAAGAGGTCAGTTTAATTTAGCTTGTTATACCTTGTGACATGGTGCAGCTCTGCTGTAGTTGGGAGGGGGGGGGACACTAGTAAAGAGGGAGAGAAGAGGAGGAGGAGGGAAGTAGTTGGGAGTGGAAACGAGAAAGACTAAGAGAGAGGAAAGTAGAAAATGAGAAGATGTGCTCAAGGGTGAGCTAGGAAAGATTAAAAGTGTTCTGGAGCAGCCTACGTGGGGACGAAGGCAGATACACAGGACCGGGCCTCCGCGCCAGGAGCCCCAAGCCTGTGTAAAATATATTGAACCAAACTTATAATATTTTTTAGTACAATAGGCAAAACAGAGCAGAACACTCCCCATAAGGATAAAAAGGAGAGGACATCAAAAGGTAACAACAAAGTGAAAATGTGAAACCCTCTACCTAGTTCTGATATCTTATGAGGGTATGGTATTCTTATAGGAGACTGGTGTCCTTATCAGGGTGGACGAGTAAAACCCATCATTACGTAGGCACAGAAGGTATAGGAACTGTGCCGTTTGAAAAAATAAAGAATAGGTAGACGGAAGCCTAACTTTACCCCGCCCCATACCGGTAATCAGGAGGCCGGCCAAGACTGTAAAATATGGTGATGCCAACCTATTCTGGTGACAGATCAATATTAGACCCTAAGGTGATAATAAAGTGGGGTAGCAGGCTGTGCCTAAGATTCAAGTAGCATAACAAAGCAGAAATTAGTACCGATAAACATTAATAACAGTACCCTTCTACAGTTCACTGGAGGAAGGATCCACAGTCCTTTCAGCATGTCTTGATTGCAGTGATCTTGAACAGTTTCGATACCTCGATCTTTTTGGCAGGGCCAAGGCCTCTCTGTCGACCATGTGTACAGTCAACCAGTTCGGTAAATCTATCAGTTCAGCAGAGAGGAATTCAAAAAGGGCCGGTAGCTGGGAATAACGGTGTAGAAGAAACATCTCTCTCCCTTTACGAACTCAAAGGTGGAACGGGTGACCCCATGTATATATAGCATCCTTGGAGCGAATGAGATCAAAGAGGGGGTGTAGACTTCTTCTCATTTGTAACATATTCCTGGAAACATCAGGCAAAATCTGTAGTGAGGCCCCATCAAAATCCACATGTCCCATGGACCAAGCTTTGCGGATAATCTCGTCTTTCAATGTAAAGAAATGGATCCTACATAATACATCCCTTGGGGGGGGGGGGATCAGGATCTGTACGAGGTACCGGTACCCTATGTACTCGTTCAATCACAATTTTGGTGTCAGGCGGTCGATTGAGAATCTTATTAAAAATGGCAGTCACAGAGTCTTTAAGGTCATTCCTTCCTGTAGCGGAGGAGGAGGCTGACTGGTGAACCTCATCAAGTTCCTTGCAGAACGCACCCTCAATCCTTGCTGGCATCGCCTCCAGGTCGCCTTTAGAGGGGATGTATTTTAGGAGGACCTGCATCTCAGGTGATAATAGAGAGCGGTCCTCAGTCTGGTCTTCTGAGAAGGCAGGGGAAGTGGGGGGCGAGAATGTAGGGGTATGGATAGGTGAAGAAGCTAAATCGCCTTGGGGGGAAACAGGCTGAGATGCTGCACGGGACTTACTTTCACGTGTGCCCGCTGTTCCCTGCCGCACGGCCGCCATATTGGATGGGCCTTGTGAAGAGTCTACCTTCTCACTCTGCTTATAATAAGAGCGGAGGTCCGCGGAAGTCTTCTGTGCGGGCTTTGCGGGTGTCTTGTCCCCTCTGGGCATCTTTATCATGCAGTTTGGTCAGAGAAGGTAACGGTAAAATCCGGATTCGGGCTCCTGGTGTGCGGAGCTCCACTGAGACGCATGCTCACTCCTGCATATCCGGACCACACCCCCGACCTATCCTAACTCTAGCTCTGCAAAGAGGCAGACGTAATTAGGTATCACTTCAGTGTTTGGTTTGGAGATATAAGATAAATATTCCTCACCAAGACTTGGGATCACTTTGTAGAAGGAAGGCGTCGGTTATGTGATGGGGAAGAGGCTCTTTTTGTTCCGTTCTTTTTCTTTCTCCCTTTGCTTTGTTCCCCTCTCCTGCCCCGTGCAGAACTTTAAGTAACAAACCTTATCTAAGACACATGACTTCCGCTCTCCAAATTCTCCAATTATCTTCAAGCAAAAAGGCATATCATAGATAAGAAGTGGGCATACCTTCAAACATCGAGTAACTATTAACTCTTTCTTTGATGTAAGTAAGCCGTGTGCCATATGGCATTCCACCACTGGATGGCAGTATTGCTCAATTAATAGATACCTAAAAATGTGATTTGAACTTTGACCTCAAAACCATAAATATATAGACACAAAGATACATCTTGACATTTTTATGGTCAGAAACCAGACATTCAGACAAAGCCTTTTAGACACTCTCACCCAAAGATGTATTTATACAATATAGAAAACAATGGTCATCCTATGCTTCTATATGATTTAAAAAACAAGGCAGATAAGCTTTGTTTTAAGCTGTACCAGGCATCACTTGTATGAGAGCACAAAGGGGCCCACGTCTTTCCTGAACCACACTTAGTTTTGCTCAGTGATGATCTTTATAAAGACTTACTATTAGAGGTGCACCGATTGCAAATTTCTTGGCCGATTCCGATTTTACAGTAAGTGTGACCTGCCGATTCCAATATATATATATTTTTTTTATAATAATAAAATAAATTATTAAATGTAACAGGAACTTCTCAACAAAATAATTAAAACAAAAAAATAAAAATCCTCTTTTCCCCAATGAAATATTTTACAATCAATAAACATTACAGATCCCCCACGATCTGTACTTTTGCTTTTACAGGCATTACAAACTGCCATCTTTATGTCATCTTCACTCACGGAAAAGAACTTTCACACCAACGACATTTTATCACCAGTCTTTAAGCTTGTATGCGAGTGTGCCTGCGCCTAGTTGTGACGTAATTGCAGTGAGCCTGGCCGGCTGGTATACTTTAAAATGGTGTTCAGATATCTGCCACCAGGGGGAGCTCACTTCATGTTTCCATGCCTGACAGCTTATTATTCTGCGACCCATGGCTCCCCGCTCACACTCCTGTGTCTCACAGCTCCACCTCACAGCTCCAAGTCGACTTTCTGATCCAGCCTAAGCAGTCACCAGCATGACTTAGTCACTCTACAAACATGGCACACATACAGAATTAGCAGTGATTATCCTAGGGCTCTGTAATAAACCACAGCCAGGGCTGTGGAAACAGGACTCAGCTAAGACACAGGACTGGTGACAGGTGCTGCCCCCCCCATCCTCGATCTCATTCATCCTGAATTGCAGGAACAGCTTGTTTGTATCTGTCAGTATTTGTACAAGAACTACAAGTCTCAGCAAGACCTTCAAATAGCTAACAGGATTCTGTCACTGTCCAAGTCACAGGGCTTGCTGTGACTTGTAGTTCCTGTACACACACACAGCACCAAACCCCCCCCCCCCCTTCCCTCTCGGGGGAAACGGGTGGATACCAGGGCTCTCTTTCACAGCCCATCCCCCTGGATTGCAGAGGCAGCAGTGGGAGTGCCTCCATAGAACCACCCCTGGCTGGCTGAGAAGAACGTGCAATAGTAGCTTCCCCACTGCTGCGGAAACAGTGAGTGCCAGCCAATCAAAGGATCGTGAGCCTGAACAGCTGGCAGATGTACACATGACCGGCCGGTCACCGATCTGGGCCGGTTATAGCAAATATCGGCCGATTCCGGTCCCTGGCCGGTCAATCGTGCATCTCTACTTACTATAGAAGTGAGACAAAATGGAGTAATGTTATAACTATGGCTTTTAACTATACGCCATTAGATACATAATGATAGAATATTTAATTAATTGTATATAAATGCTTTACCCCCATGAAAATGCCTGACGGATCCCCCTTTATTAGGATGGCAAGAAGGGCTTTTTACACAGACTCAAGAGTTGGGGCACCCATTTTTCTACAATCTCATCCCCCTTTGGAATTTTTATTTTGTAGACCACAGGTTAAAGTTTATCAACAACAATAAATGGTCCTTTCCAGGAAGGTAGGAACTTCTTTTCCTTCACCTGATCCTGGGCAAAGTTGTACAGATAAACATGATCGGAGACTTAATATTCCTTCTTGGTTGTCTTTAGATCATAGTAGGTTTTGGTACTCACTGCTGCTTTTTCCAGATTCCTCTGGGCAAACGCAAAAGCATGTTGAAGGTGCTTACGTAAATGTATTCTTCTCTACGTATTGATGAGCTGTTGAAGCATTTATCAGGTTGTGATCCGTTGTCCAGTAAAGTAAATGCTGGGGTAAGACCATCTTCCTACCTGTCATTACTTCAAAAGGAGAAAGTTTAGTTGCTGCACTTGGAGTGGCCATGAGAACCAAAGGCAACTTCACATCCCAGTCTTTTCCGGATTCTTTGACAAACTTCTTGAGTATATTGACAATGGTATGGTTGTAGCGCTCTACTCCACTACTAGAGGCTGGCTGATAAACAATATAAAGCTTCCTTCTCACACCCAGTATCTCCCACATTTTTGTCCTTGCCTCACTAGCGAAATGACTTCCACGATCGGACTTGATACGTTGGGGAAGACCAAACCTGGAGAACACGTGGTTTATAAGTAGAGAGGCACATTCACTAGAGCTGCAAGTTTTGCAGGGCAAACATTCCACCCATTTTGTGAACAGGCATGTCACAGCATGTACCTGTTACCTTAGGATGAAGTTGTTACCGGTCCCATGAAATCTATTTGGATATCCAACCTTGGCATGGACATCCCCCTTTTCATCAGTGGTGCCCGATGAGTGGGTGCTTGTGGCTGGAATTGAGGACATGTCAAACATCCTTGACAATATGTTCGAACATCCTGGAACATGTGAGGCCAATAAGCATAGTCCCGTAATAATTCATACGTGAGCTTCTCACCTCAATGACCAGCCGTTGGAGCATCATGGGCATGTTGTAACCTCAAACCTCGGAATTCCGTGGGGACTACCCATTGTGTGATTCCATTCTTTGATGTTCTTGTTAACAATCCATCCTGTAAAGAAAACTTCATTAAAATCCGTACTCTTCCTTGCCTATGCAATCTTCCATAGTTATCGGATGATTCTGGGGATCCTCAAAATGTCTGTAAAATGTACCGATAATCGGATCCTTCTTTTGACTGGCAATGAGGTCTTCACTAGGGGAATCTTGACTCCATTACACTACATTGGCTTTAACTTCTCTTTGGACCTGGCGTCTCGTAACTACATCTACTTGGATGGTTCCCATGAGATCGTCCACGTCCAAGACTTCTCCATTGACGGCACCTTGCTTGGCGAGGGAAGTCAAGTCATTTCCTTCCTTATCTACGCCTGGATATTTTGAGTGGCCTTTCTCCAATAAATGGTGAGACTATGGGCGGTGACAATCTGATCAATCTTACAAAACCTCTTACCATGCTTGACAGGCTTGTTACTCTTCACCATATTAGACCTTTTCCATCCAGGGAAGTACTCCACAAAACTGTTACGAATGTAATTGGAATCCATCATTATAAAAAACTCTTTCATACCAAGTTCTATAGCCATTTCTGCTGCTTTGTATATAGCAGTAAGCTCTGCAACTTGGCTACTTTTGGTACCAATTTTGTATCCCACGTGTAACGGCAGCTGCTGTATGCCGCCGTCGCCTCCTTACTTACCGTTGCCGATCTCGGTGCCCTGTTCAGCAGTGATTCTGATACACTTCCTTAAACACCAGCGCGTGTCATTTCCTGGGATCTAAGGTATTCGTGATGTGACCTGGCTGACCAATAGTGGACCTCCTGCAGCTATATAAGGAACCCTGCCCTTTCAGCCTTGCCTCAGTATTAAGGTCTCTGTGTTATGCTAAGCACTGCCTGTCATTGCTGTTCCTGTGAGATAGAGACTGCCTGTGTTCTGAGACCGATACCTGTTACCCCTTACCTGCCTGCTGCACTCTCCTGCTATCTGCGCTGCCCTGTCACACTGTCTGGCTGACGACACCTGTGTCCCTGGAGTGTTTCCTGCTGTCCCCTGGACCAGCTGCCTTGTGTTCCTACATTCCCTCAAGAGGTAGCGACCTGGTGATCCCCTCGGGAAAGTCTATCTCCACCATCAGGAGTATTGTGACGAACGAGTGGGTTCACTTAGACAACGCCCTTAGAGGAGGTAGGACACGTGGCACAGTGGGTCCGCACCTGCTGCCCCGTGACACCACGGATACGTCCGGAAAGATGTTATTCCATGCGATAGACACACAATTCACACAATACTTGCAACCAATGTACTGTCGTCCCCTACAGGGAGTGCAGAATTATTAGGCAAATGAGTATTTTGACCACACCCTTTAATGGCATGTGTGCTTACTCCAAGCGGTATAGGCTCGAAGCCCACTACCAATTATCATAAAAAAATTAGGTGAGTGTGATCCTGTAATGAGAAGGGGTGTGGTCTAATGAACATCAACACCTATAGTAGGATGTGCATAATTAATTAGGCAAATTCTTTCCTTTGGCAAGATGGGTCAAAAGAGAGACTGACAGGCTTAGAAAAAGTCAAAAATAGTAGAATATCTTGGCAGAGGGATGCAGCACTCTAAAATTGCAAAGCTCTGAAGCGTGATCATCGAACAATCAATCGTTTCATCAAAATAGTCAACAGGGTCGCAAGAAAGCGTGGGAAACAACAAAGGCGCAAAAAACGCCATGAACGAGAAAAAGTCAAGCGGCAGGCTGCCAAGATGCCACTTGGCACCAGTTTGGCCATATTCAGAGCTGCAACATCACTGGAGTGCCCAAGAAGCCAAAGGTGTGAAATACTCACAGAAAGGCTGAAAGACGACCACCACTGAACAAGAAACACACAAGCGGAAACGTGAAGACTGGGCCAAGAAAGACTAAAAGACTGATTTTCTAAGGTTATTATGGACTGATGAAATGAGAGGGAGAGTCTTGATGGCCCATATGGGAGGACACGTGGCGGATTGGTAAGGGCAAGAGAGCTCCAGCCGACTCAGAGCCAGCAAGGTGGGGTGGAGTACTGGTTTGGCTGGTATCATCAGATGACTTGTGGCCTTTTCGGTTTGAGGATGGAGTCAAGCTCAACTCCCAGTCCCCTACTGCCAGTTCTGGAAGACCCTTCTTCAAGCAGTGGTACAGGAATTCTGCATCCTTCAAGAAAAACATGATTTTCATGAGCAGACAATGCTGCATCACATCACACGCGTCCAAGTACTACTCCACAGCGTGGCTGGCAAGAAAGGGTATAAAAGAAGAAAACTAATGACATGGCATCCTTGTTCACATGATCTGAACCCCATTGAGAACCTGTGGTCCATCACAAAGTGTGATTTACAGTTGGAAAAACAGTACACCTCTCTGACATGTCTGGGAGGCGTGGTTCTGCTGACGCAATGTTAGTGGTGAACAGATCAACACACTGACCAGAATCCATGGATGCAGGCTTTTTGAGTGTGCTGCTAAGATAGTGGGCTATATTGGTCACTGATTTGTTTTTGTTTTGTTTTTCAATGTCAGAAATGTATATTGTGAATTTTGAGATGTATAATTGTTTCACTGGTAAAATAAATAATTGAAATGGGTATAAATTGTTTTTTTGTTTAAGTTGCCTAATAATTAACACAGTAAAAGGTCACCTGCACACACAGTATCTCCCTAAATAGCTAAACATAAAACAACAAACTAAAACTACTTTCCAAAATATTCAGCTTGATAATGAGGTTTTTTTGGTTTCATTGAAACATGGTTGTTCAATAATAAACATTCTTCCTCAAAATACCACTTGCTCAATAATTCTGCACTCCCTGTATGTTGGTATGGAAAGAAAAAGCCATCTATACAGTGGAGGAAATATTATTTGACCCCTCACCGATTTTGTAGTTTGTCCAATGACAAAGAAGTAAAGTCTCAGAACAGTATCATTTCAATGGTAGGTTTTTTTGTACATTGGCAGTCGCACATCAAAGGAAAATCGAAAAATAACTTTAAATTAAAGATAGCAACTGTTTGGCAATCATTGAGTGAAATAAGTTTTTGAACCCCCTACCAACCATTAGAGTCTGGCTCCCACAGAGTGGTTAGACACTTACTCAATTAGTCAACCCTCATTAAGGACACCTGTCTTAACTAATTACCTGTATAAAAGACACCTGTCCACAAATCAATCAATCAAGCAGACTCCAAACTCTCCAACAGGGGAAAGACCAAAGAGATGTCCATGGATGTCAGAGAAATTGTAGACCTGCACAAGGCTGAATGGGCTACAAAACCATTAGCAAAAGCTGAGAAGAAGGTGACAACTGTTGGTGCGATTGTTCGAAAATGGAAGAGCACAAAATGACCACATCATCGCCCTCGCTCTGGGCCCACGCAAGATCTCACCTCGTGAGGTGTCAATGGTTCTGAGAAAGTGAAAAAGCATCCTAGAACTACACGGAGAGTTAATAACCTCTCAATTAGCAGGGACCACAGTCACCAAGAAAACCATTGGAAACACATTACACCGCCAATGATGTAAATCCTGCAGTTCGCAAGGTCCCCCTGCTCATGAAGCACATGTGCGCCCGTCTGAAGTTTGCCATGAAACACCTGAATGTATTCAGAAGTGACTGGAGAAGGTGCTGTGGTCTGTTGAGACCAAAATAGAGCTCTTGGCATTAAACTCAACTAGCTGTGTTTGGAGGAAGAAAAATTGCTGCCTATGACCCCCAAAGCACCGTCCCCACCGTCAGCATGGGTTGGAAAAATTTTGCTTGTTGGGTGTGTTTTCTGCTAAGGCACAGGACAACTTATCACATTAACGGGAAAATGGACGAAGCCATGTATCGTGAAATCCCGAGCGAAACCTCCTTCCTTGCCAGAAACTGAAATGGGGTCGTGATGGGTGTTCCAACAGCGACAATGACCCAAAACTACCAGCAAAGGCAACAAAGGAGTGGCTCAGAAGAAGCACATTAAGGTCATGGTAGTGGCCTAGTCAGCTCCCGGACCTTAATCCAATGAAAACCTATGGAGGGAGCTCAAGCTCAGAGTTGCACGGAGACAGCCTCGCCCCTAGGTATTAGAGATGATCTGCAAGAGGAGTAGGACCAACATTCCTCCTAAAATGTGCGCAAACTGGTCATCAATTACAAGAAACGTTTGACCTCGTGTGTTGCAAAACAAGGGTTTTTCACCAAGTATTAAGTCTTTTGTTAGAGGGTCAAATACTTATTTCACTCAAGAAATGCAAATCAGTGCTATCTTAAAGTAAGTTTGTCGATGTTTCCTTTTGATGATGTAGTATCTGCCACGACTGTTACAATAAACCTGACCATTGAAATGATACGGTTTCTGAGACTTTTAATTTCTTGTCCGTGGACAAACTTACAAAATCAGTGAGGGGTCAAATAATTATTTCCTCCACTGTATATGCACATGCTAATGACTTACAGTACTCTTCTTTCTATGACTTTTATGGAGATAAGGATTGTTCTTCTAGCAAATCATCTCCTGATGATTCACCCCTATGTCCTGAGTTGGCACAATCATGAAGGTGAGCTAACCCTTGAGCAACTGGGTTCTTTGTGTTTTGTTTGTACCTGATCTCCAGTGGCCATCCCATTAAGGACATTGTCCAAGCGGTCACCTTGCTATTTGATAGATTTCCATCTTAAATCCTATCGCTTTGTAAATATTAAAGTGATTGGTGGGCGGACTCCACAATGATCTTCTCGCCTTGGATGAAACTCCTGAAATAGCAGAGCCCACATGGTTGACAGTAACGCTTTTTCACAGTCATTGAATGTCAACCGGTGATAAGGACCTGCTGGCATAGGCAATGATCTTATTAAAATTTTCCTGTTTTTGGAAAAGGACTGCACTTACGCTTTTGTTGGTGAATCCTGTTTCCACAAAGAAAGGTTTCCCCCCTTCTGGGTAAGCAAGGCATGGAGCCTGGATAAGTCTAGACTTGAGCTCATTTACAGCTTGTTCATGACATCCACTCCATTCCCACTTTACACCTTTATTTTACAACTGCAAAAGAGGCTTTGTAATTTCAGCATAATTTGAATAGTTTGTTATACCCAGGAAAGATCTCAACTCCTTTATATTAATGAGTGACTTTGCATTGGTCTCTGCTTCCACCTTCTTCTGTGGGTTGGTTCCATCAGCAGTGATTTCATGACCTAGAAAATTAACCTTGGTACAACTCCACTGGGCCTTCTGTAATAAAAGTTTCACACCAGCTTTCCTCAATTGGGTTAGTACGTCCCTTAGTTCTGTGATGTGCTTTTCTAAGGTTGTGCTTTTGATTAAGATAAAATCCACATAGGATAAGGTACCTCGTTCAGTGGCATCAGGCATTGCTTTGTGAATGAACCCTGTAAATTCATGGCCTGGTTTATACCCAAAGGGGAACCGGGTCCAGGCATATTGCTGCTTTCCAAATGTAAAGGCCAACTTTTATTTATCCCTTTCGTCCACCTTAATCATCCAGTATCCCTGCGCACAGTCTAGGGCAGTGAAGATTCTGGACCCCTATATTTGGGCCAAACACTGATCTATACACGGCACTGGCCATCCGGACATATACACTCGTTTATTTAGCTGTCTTAGGTCCGAACAAACATGAAACTGGCTATTGGGCTTGAGAATCCCAAGTATCGGATGATTGAATGAGCTGTTTACTGGACGGATAATACCTCTCTCCTTCAGCTTTTTGACAATCTCCGATAGTGACTCATACGCTGCCAGCGGAAGACGATATTGTTTGACATATTACAGGGGGTGTCATAAGAATCCTTGGCAAATATGTCCTGGAATGCTGCAAAAAGTTCCCTCAGTTGTTGTCGTTCTGACTCACCATTGCAGGCATCCGCCACTGAAATCTGTTCTTCCATCAGCTTCTGGAACTCTGGGAAGATTTCAGGCTGACTTAAAGTGGTTGTAAACTCAAAAAAAATCCCCCACATACATTACATTGACATAATACTCACCTGTCAGCAGTTTACATCTGTGAAAACTGCTACACAGAAATAAAAGGTACTTATAATCTTCACTTCCTCATTCCCGAAGGCACCATCTTAAGTACTGGCGGCCTAAAGCCACTTCCGCCCATTCTGTTTGACAGTACTAAGGCGCCCATCCCCTGCAGACATATTTACCAATCCCAAAGTGTTTGGTATGGGAGGACACTTCTGGTCCTTCCAGAGATCCATTTGCTGCATATGTGTGTTGCAGTTTGCATAGGAGACAGGAGTGAAGCTGAAGGATGACACTGTAGGAGACAGGAGAGATTGAGACTGAAGTAAAGCAGAAGGACGGGGATGACCCTAGGTGTCAGGGAGGGATGGAGATTGGAGTGAAGCCAAAGTATGGGATGACACTAGGTGACAGGAAGGGATGGAATTTGACATGAAGTTGAAGGACGGGGATGACACAAGGTGTCAGGGAGTGATGGAGATTGGAGTGAAGCCAAAGGATGGGATGACACTGGGTGACGGGAAGAGATGGAATTAGACGTGAAGTTGAAGGACAGGGATCACACTAGATGCCAGAGAGGGATGGAGATTGGAGTGAAGCCAAAGGATAGGATGACACTAGGTGACAGGAAGGGATGGAATTTGACATGAAGTTGAAGGACAGGGATAACACTAGGTGACAGGGAGGGATGGAAATGAATGTGAAGTAGATGGATGGGGATATATGAATATTAGATCGGACAGCGTCCAAAGAAAAAGCAGACGACAAAACAAAAGACTGATTGATTAATGTTACAAAGTAGGAGTGCAGTGAAGCATAGAAGAAGAAGGAGGGATTCCAAGTCCCCCGTGTGTTAATTATAACAGGGATATAGGTGTGGTTTAGGGTGACCCATGAGGGGAAATTGATAATGACAGTGATTGTTAAGAGGTCCCATAAAGTAAGTGATGGTGATTGCTTGTGCTGAGTGATGGTATTTGTGTGATGATAGGCAGTAGGGATCTACTGCAATCAAATCTCCAAAAAGACTATCTATGGTGCAAGGAAAACAACTTTAGAAAAAATCATGCTCATGAAAAACAAAAGGGTGTGTGTGGATGTGTAGGGAGGTGAAGGAACTATAAGTGATAAAAGGTGAATAAGTGGATATTATATTTACCTATCTAAAATAAGGGGTAACCCATAATAATAGGGTAGATATATATAAAATCAAGTGGATTAAGAGCCTGTACCTAGTAAGAAAGCAGGTGAAAAATATATGCAATGTATAGGTCACATTATTGTCTGGAGGTTAATTGGCTAATCAAGATAAAAATATATTTATTTATATAGATATATATATAATGAGTGGGCTATTCGAAATAAAGGCAATTATATAAGTTTTCTATAGGTAAATTGATGATTAGATTTAAAACGTAATAAATACGTATATAAATAGATTAAAAATAGATAGATTGCCCATCAAAGGTAGATAGTGAATAGGGGTTATTTGTAGTAAAAATGGCAATTAATAATGCAAAAAAACGTAATAAGGAAGCCATGTGACCTACCATGGTCATTTTCTGGGAAGGTAGTCCGAGTGTGATCCAAACAGTAGAAATAGGTAATCCCCCGCCTCAGAGCTCCATGCCACCTGCTTGTAGGGCTAAGCTCTAAATACACGGCAGACGTGATGACGTCAGAGGCGGGCGCTGGTCGTCGCCTCGTCGTCTCCTCATACGGACGCGTCTGCGCACAAAAGACCAACCTCCCCATCGGCACCCATGGCAACCGGGGACCCGGGCACTGGCACGCCAGGCACGCAGGTGCAGGGAGCTGACTCTCCCTGTCACAGCACACAGTGCCCAGCCCCGCCCCCAGGATGTAATAGTAGGGGTGTTTGTGATGGCGGCGGAGTGAATAATGTTCAGCACTCTGGTGGTGTTATCTCTGGCCTCTCTATTTGGTACAAAACCAACTTGATCTGGGTGAATGAGGGTCGGGATGAATTTAATCTATTTGCAACCATTTTTGAGAACAGTTTGAGGTCAGAATTGAGAAGTGCAATGGGTCTATAGCTACCGCATGCAGCGGGGTCTTTATCGTCTTTCAGCATAAGAGATATGTGAGCTCTAAGGGAGTCAGCAGGAAAAGACTGACCGTCTCTTATAGAGTTAAAGGCAAGAAGGAGATGTGGTGAAAGGAGGTCTTGGAATTTTTTATAGTAAAATATTGTAAAGCCATCTGGGCCAGGAGCTTTACGATTTTTAGTAGATTTAATTGCGAATTCCAGCTCCTCCATGGAAAACGGGGATTCCAATTCTGAGCTAGCGTCTTGGTCTAGTATGGGCATCCCTGAATCCGCTAAATATTTCTGAATATCTGTTGAGTTTGAAGAGTAGCAGGAAGAGCTGTTGGACGTGGGTAAGTTATAGAGAGAGGTATAAAAGGAACGGAACTCGTTGGCAATATCTGAAGATTTTGTTTTAATAGAGTTTTTTATTTGTGACATATAGGAGGTTACCTTACGAGCACTGAGTGCTTTGGCCAGCATCCTGCCGGGTTTATTACTAAACTCGTAAAACGCTCTTCTACCCCTCAACAATTTGTTCTTGTTTTTGGAAAATAATAAGGCGTTCAGTTGTGTGCGGAGGGCTAGCAGTTTAACGCCCAGAGTCGCTGCTAGGGTTTGTTTATGGATTTCTTCTATCTTCCTAATCTCTGACAGCAGGGAGTTGACCTGCGAGAAAAGTTCTCTCTTTCTCCTTGAGCCATGTTTTATGAGGACACCCCTAATAACACATTTGTGCGCCTCCCAATTAATTAAAGGAGAGGTTTCAGGAGGATGATTGGATTGAAAGAAATTTCCTCAGTAAGGTCTTGATGGGTTTGGGGATCCGTAAGCAAGGCTTCGTTTAAACGCCACGAAGGAGAGCGGACCGGAAGGTCCGCAAGGTCTATCCAAAGATGAATTGGGGCATGATCTGAAAGTAAAATGTTGTCTATGGAAGCTTTTTGTATTTTTGGGAGATCTCTCTGGGCCATGAAAAAATTTGTCTAGACTGGAGTACATTTGATGGGCTTGGGAGTAGAATGTGTAATCTCTGGCATTAGGGTGCAGGCATCTCCACCCATCTACCAGATGGTGAGAATGTAGATCTTTTTTGAGACGTTTCAGCTTAGTGAAGGGGAGATGTGAGGTACCCTTGGAGACATCTACTAGTGGTGCCCTCTTGAAAGGACGAAAGATTAGATAACACCTTCTGTAGGAAGGATACTTGATCCACATTAGGAAAATAAACATTGGCCAATGTGACCTTTTGTGTGCCGATCAAACCCTTTAGGAAAATGAACCGTCCGTTAGGATCTACAATGGAGTCCATCAAGGACCAAGGGACATCCTTTGCCACTAGAACACTGACCCCCTTAGCTTTAGAGAGGGGTGAGGGGAAGTGGTATACTGTGCTGTAATATGAATTCTGTAGTTTAGGGACCTTAGAAAGTTGGAAATGTGTTTCTTGTAAGAAAATAATGTGTGTTTTCATTTTTTTGAGATCGGAAAGTAGTCTTGACCTCTTCTCAGGGGTGGATAAACCACGTACATTGTACAAGGTCAATTTAAGTGCGTTAGCTGGTACTTGCGACATTGTGCAGAGCTGTTGGTAGGGGCGGGATAGGAGGACAAGTGTAAGGTGGTAGCTGCGGATAGAAAAGATTAGAAGAGGAGGATATAAAATAGGGAGGAGTAGGAGAGAGATGAAGGGAGGATCAAAAGAGTAGCAGAAAAAGATGAGAGACACTTAAAAAACTGGGTGTAGTGAGCACCCAGCTCCAACTTTAACCAGACGTAAAGCTGACCCTGTCTCTACCCTATCAGCTTAAATCAGAATAGATATAAAGAAACTGTACCTAGCCACACATCTATATAAACGTGGTCATGGAAGTAGCTTCAATCAGTGGTAACTCCAAATGAGACGGGCCGCAGTGCAATATAATAATATAGAGCTGAGTAAAGCGTGTAAAGTCATGTAAACATATTGGGCCCTATTAGTATTGTTGCATACAAAAAAAAAAACAGACTTGCCGCCCTAAAGCAGGCCCGGATACTAAGTTATAAAGCTCAAAACTGAACTGTTTCTGAAAACCCAGTAGTTACATCTCAACAATCATATCCTATGTAGGCATAGGGTCTTATCATGCATTAGTGGTCAGTTAATTACCAAGTTACACTGGATCAAAGCGCAGCCTCACCACACAGAGGCGGCATTGATGAGCAGGGTGTCATGGTGGGGTAGGGGTTAAACTAAGCGGTAAACAGAGTGTAATTGGTTAAATATAACACTAGGCCATCCGGACTGGTCCAGAGCCACAAACCATGACCAATAGCTTAAATGGACTTTAAATCACATGTGGACGCAGAGTGGAAATAACAATACAACATCTACTGCTATAAGAAAGGTTATGAGGATGAACTGTAACAGTGCACACCCACACTGCACCCAGGCTACACTGAGGGGCAAAGTCATTGGGTGACACAGGAACAGACCAAGGAAATAACCTGAGTGAGTGCGGATACACACAGAGCCAAATCAGTCGGACTGAAACAGGCCTGTATGCTGTGTCGCATACCTTGCATAGTCACTAAAGTTCATGTGACCCTGGAGCAGGGATTCTAGGTTGCGATCTTCTTTGCGGGGGTCTCGAGCGACTTCGGAATTGTGAACGGTGCGGAAGGCCGCTAGGAGATGATTCATCCATGTGCGCCTTTAGCCAGTCAGGAATGATGATCGGATCAGCGCCGAGGAAGTCGAAGAGATCTGGAAGTTGGGCATGCCTGGGTAATTGAAAGGTGTTGTAAGA
>CM070037.1:84867089-84882454 GCA_036250615.1 Ptychadena robeensis
TCATTCAGCCCAAGTCATGGTGGTCCTGTATTTCAAATGCCACTTATGATGGTCAGAGATGAGTTTATCTTCAAACCACTTACTTCTCAGGAGGCGCATTCTTTTATCAAAGACCCCTGACCCTAAAAATAACCCCAAGGCCTGTGTGAAGTATCTACAACCTGTCACCAGAAGCCAATGTTTTCACCAGGATTACTATAAAATTATTGTTGATGGTATATTAGACCATGACCCTGAATCTGGTTGGGACTGGGGCAAGGTACCCAGTCTTAACACCCCCCTTGCTGCAGGAAATATGACACGCGCAAACTACCCATTACTAAAAACAAAATAAAGCTAAGGTGGGATAGAGTCGCAATATTTTAGAGTTGTGCCCTAGCCAAAAGTGATGCAGGCAATAAATGGACCCTAATATATAGGCAAAAGAGTGGAACCTTCCTATTTTGTTTCTAAAGGAGCGGCATTGCGGGCACATAGGTCAGACAGAGAGTCATCCGTATCGTTTAAATAAAAAGTCTCAAACCCTGTAGTGTACGTAAGAGGTCAGGTGTATCCTGCAAAAATGATGGTATCAATTTTAAGAATTCTCTAAGGTAGAAATCGACAAAGTAACTCCCTTTCTCAGTTAAAGATGCGTTGCCTGATATTATTGGTCTCCCCGGTGGTTGCTTTAGAGATTTGTGCGTCTTGGGGAGTGCATAGAAAGTTGGTACTCGTGGGATCTGGGTTGATAAATAGTCATGTGTTTCCTGGTTAATGATTCCTCATTCTAGTGCTCTTTAGATGTTTGCCTTTAGATGTTTCTATCTGCTTGGGATCAATCTCACGGTACCAATCACGGTTGTTAATTATGTCGATTCTTTATGTCATGCTTAGGCCACCACCCTTGGGCTTATTTTCCAACCTATTTTCTAGTCTCCAACCTATGACCTTGGACCGGCTATCCCACATCTCAGCCTTAATACCAATACCATCTAGCACGGTAGGTCCCCTTCGTTTTGGCTGAGAGAGTAGATACTATATGAGGGAGGGGGGTCTGTTTCTGCCCCACTTGGGTTAGTTCATCTTTCCTTTTTGCCTCCTGGTATCCTCTCCCAAATACCCAGGGGACGCATTTACATCTTCGGGCGTAGAGGGTGAACGCAGCTGGGGGAATATCCCCGCCTGAAGTGGGGACCACTTTTGGGGCCCTGCCCGCTGGACTGACTGGCAGACCTGGATTGATACACACCTGGACGGCCTATAGGCGTTCTGACTTACAAAAGTAAGATATATTTATTTAAGTTTTATCTATTGTGTCCAATGATTTGATGATGTAGTGGGGTTGCGCTCTATATACATATATGTCCCTGTACTTGGGAGTAGAGACCGTATTAAGTATGTATTTAATTGCTTAATGGACCATCTTATGTACTAATATGCCAAAGTTATTGATCTCTAACCTATACAATGTGTATACCTAGATTTCCTCATCCTATACATCTCCCTGAGGAAGCCTGACCGGGCGAAACGCGTCAGAGATTGGAGAGGCATTTATGTCACACACTTACCTGCTACTGGATGTTTAACAACACTATTGTACTGCCATACTGTGTTTTTAACATTTTTGTGAGAATATTTCCACTAGGACCACCCAACGTTGTGGGTGTTTCCTCCTGGTTGTATTTATTTCTTCAAGCGTTTATGTATAAGTCCGATATAATAAAGACTTTTTATTGAAACGATACGGATGACTCTCTGTCTGACCTATGTGCCTGCAATGCCGCTCCTTTAGAAACAAAATAGGCAGGTTCCACTCTTTTGCCTATATATTAGGGTCCATGTCCATGTGGAAGGAAGTCTTGACAGAAATGGAAAGATTGTGGAGTAGTAGACAGTCTATGAGTGTTGCATTGGCTTGTAAGCAGAAGAAAGGCGAAGATGTGGTTGAGTTTATGAAAAGGTTTTATAAATGTTGGACAGATGAGGCTGCTCTTGCCTCCAATAATGAGATTAGCCAGCTGAAGATTTAGACTTGTTTAAACTGTATGATTCCAGAAGTAGGTAATGTTGTGAGACAGTTGGTGTCAGAATGGCCGACCATAAGTGCAAGTGATTTTTATAAGAGAGTTTTGGTAAAGGATGCTGCAGGTTGGTTTGAGGGATTAAAGGAAGGAAAAGATAAAAAAATTTGGGCAGAACAATGGAAATAGGAGAGAAAACAATGGAATAGGTGGGTCTAGAGGTCGTGGGGGATTTCCTGGAAGAAGAGGAGATTCCAATAGGGGATAGAATAATTTACGGAATCATTGTTTCATTTGTGGTCAAGCAGGAAACTTGAAAAATGAATGCCCCAATCGAGATGACTTACCCCCAGGAAACACGCAACCCCCCAACCCACTACACCCACCACAACAAGGACAACTGGCCCCAGACACGTTATCCAATGGCCCACCAATCAGGCACGCTAGGGAGGCCCAGAAGGTTCCACCCCACAGTTTCCTGTCTTGAGCCTTGAAGCTCGGGGTGAGCTCAAAGTCAATGGACAAACTCTACCTTTTTTGGTAGACACCGGAGCAACCAGCTCCTGTATTTGTGCAGAAACATATAGTGGTCCTTTAAAGGAAGCTGCACCTTCTATAGAAATAAATGGGGTGGTGACACCTTCCTACATGACCCGTCCCCTTCATGTTTCTGTACCTGGAGGTATCTCTACTTGGCACTGTTTCAAAGTCATCCCAAATTGCCTCATAAACCTTTTAGGTAGAGACTTGATGTCGTCTTTGGGAATTGACTCTTTACAGATCAATTCCTGAGGGGGAATAGATGTAAGAGTCTATGACCCGGTAACAGTATATTATTTTCCTATTTTGGAAGATATTCCAGAGGACACATGGGCAGAGGGAAAACTGGATGTAGGATACATTGACTGTACACCATACAAGGCCATTAAACCACACTCTACACCAGTATATCAGAGACAATACCCCATATCACAGGAAAAGAGAGATGGGGTCCACCCACTCATTAGCTCATTTCTAAGATAGGGTGTATTGGTACCCACAGTGTCCCCATACAACACACCAGTAAACCCAGTACCAAAAACTGAAGGCACACACAGATTTTTACAAGATTTGAGGGGAATTAATAAATGAATTATTTATTGTCCCAATTGCTCCCATTGTCTCAGACATAACAGTTCTATTCACAGCTTTAGAAGGTATGGCAGAGTATTTCTCAGTCATTGATTTGTGTAATAAATTTTTCTCGGTCCCTGTTGACCAAGAGACACAGGCACTCTTGGCTTTCATTTTTGATGACTATATGTGGACTCGTCTTCCCCAAGGCTACGTGGATTCACCAGTGGCTTACTGCCTGGTTCTCCAGCAAACTCTTAGGTCATGGACACCCAGCCATTGTTCTGTGCTACTTCAGTATGTAGATGATACTGTGTAGTTTTAGCAAGGGAGCCTGTGAAGTTGACACAGAAAGTCTGCTAAAATACCTACATAAAGAAGGGCACAAAGCGTCAAAAGCAAAGGTACAGCTGGCACAAACAGGTCCAGTACCTTGGATTTGTACTGTCAAAAGGACAAAGAACTTTGAGCACAAAAAGAGTGGAGGCAATCCCAAAAACCAAGAAACCACAGACTGTAAAAGAAATGCTTTCTTTTCTTGGTATGATCAACTATTGCAGACAGTGGATACCAGACTGTTCTTTCCATGATAATATCTTAAAAAAATCTACCAGGCTTGGGCAACCTAAGACTATTGCATGGACTGAGGAAATAAACCAATCATACATCTGTGCACAGGAACATGGAGGCAAGATGCTTCCCGTAGCTTATTTTTCAAGACCATGCCTATTCCGGTACAGGGGATGCCGGCGTGTCTAAGAGCATTAGCAGCATGCTCTATGGCAGTTGAAATTTATTTGGCATTGACAATGGGACATGACACAGTTTTACACACATCACATTCAGTCGTACAACTGATCAAAGGTATCACCACACAACACATGACTTCCCAAAGACTTAGTGGATATGAGGTCATCCTCATGGGAACAGCCAACCTCACCATTCAGTACTCAACACCCACCAGTGGTCCAGCCTCATCCAGTGCTCTCCTTACTTTGAGAAAAACCATGAACCTTTAGAGGAATTACATGATTGTCTTGAGAAGGTACATGAGGCCACTACCCCAAGAGGCAGTTTACTGAGTGTAGCTATAGAAGGAGCAGAGGATGTTTTTGTTGGATGTTGATGGTTCTTGTAGCAGACCGACAGATTACCAAGCAGGCTATGCAGTAGTACAACTGCCAGATGTTGTTTTGGAAGCTGGGTCATTGACAGTGAACTCAGCTCAGGCTGCTGAATTAGTTGCTTAGTTGTTGGAAAAGTGGTAAATATCTATATTGACTCACAATATTTCCCATATGACCTTGATATCACAGTTGCTGGAGGCAGTACAAAAGCCAGAACAAGTTGCCATCATCCATTGTAGGGCCCATACCCATCAGACAGACTACGTTTCTTGAGGAAACGCTCTAGCTGACCAGGTAGCCAAACCCAAATGGTTTCCCTGTCCATCCTGTCCATCGTCAGGTCCCCCAGTGCCCAGACGATGAACTAAACTCCTACCTCCAATCTTGTGCTACCTCAGAGGATATTGCCTTTTGGGAAGCCAAGGGACTAGCGCAGGATCAATTTGGACTATGGTCAAAATGGAACGGAAAGATAGGTATCCCAGAGCACAGTCTGGTGTTATTTATCTCACAAGCACACAGGGTAGGTCATAAAGGTAATAAGGCAACTTACGAAACCCTTAAAACATGGATTGTGGCTAAGAATCTGAGACAACATTGTAAACAATATGTCAGAAGATGTATCACTTGTGCTCAGAACTTAACTGGACAGGTGCAGGATACACACCAGCACCTGCCCCCGCCAGTAGCCCCATTCACTCACTGGCAGGTAGATTTCACTCATGCCCCTAAGACAGGAAAAATGCAAGAATACCTGTTGGTCTTTGTAGATAGGTTCTCTAGATGGCAAGAGGCATTCTGCACTAGGCACGAGGATGCTAAGACAGTGGCTAAGATCATGGTCACTGAGATCATCCCCAGGTATGGAGTTCCCCTCCAGATAGAGTCAGATAATGGCCCAGCTTTCATCAGCTCAATTATCAAAGAAATAGCTAAATGGTTACAGGTAATTTGGAAATACCATATTCCATACCACCCCCAGAGTTCAAGAGTAGTGGAGAGGATGAATAGGACCATCAAAGATAAATTGATGAAAGCCACCAATGGAACCTGGAAGAACTGGAAAGACTTTCTACCAGTCATACTGGCTGAAGTTAGGATGACCCCAAACAAAGTCACTGGGTTATCACCTTTTGAAGTTGTCATGGGTAGACCTTTCCCCACCCCATGGACACAGGGACCATTAGTTATTATGAAGGGAGATTTAGAGTAGATTCAGGAACAATATGTAACCGCTCTGATAATTAAATTGAATGGCATCTATGGTGATGTTTCTCTTTCTTTTCCTTTACCTGCACAGGATCCCACCCACTTGTTCAAGCCCGGTGACCTGGTGTGATGAAGCAGCTGAACCAGAGAAAGAAGGGAGAATTTCCGCTTTCCAAGCAAACTACTGTTGTTGCCATCACCAGGACCACAGTGCTGATGGACCAGGACCCGTATTGGATCCACGCATCACGCATAAAGCTCTACAAGGGAAAGGAGAGAGAGGAAGAGGCGATTCTACAGGACAAAGACCCGGATAAAGACAAAGAGCTATTAGGATCAGAAGCAAGCCAACATGATCGCTGTTCGTCAGGAAGATGTGAAATATGTGATGATGGGACTAGGTTGTTTGTTTTTGCTGTTTATCCCAATGTTCCTGATTCTTGAATGAATCTATGAACCCCATAACCTAGGACACCTACAGGGTGCATGTATCAGAACTTTCTCTAATAGAACTAGGCGTAGCGTATTTAAGAAGAACCAGTTGTTTGATTTACATAACTTTGTTGCTAAGAAAAGTAATCTGTCCCAGTGTTGGGTTTGTACTCATCATTTTTTACATTCTGATGGAATTCCTTTACATGATTTACCTGTACAAAGATAATTGGTTCAGAATAAATAAGAGAGCATTTGGCAAGGTGATATGTGTTTTAACCAACAGCCTGTTGGAAGTAGGGCAGGAAGATATTAGAAGAAAACTAGATTGTCCATTATAAGGAATCAGCATGTAGATACTCCCTTGAGTATCACAATAAATAAACAAAAAAGAAAAGGAAACCTAAAACCCCTGGGTAGGTCACAATGTGGATCTGCCCCATTTGTTTTAGAGGTAAGAATAAACCATATTGATGGACTCATCACAAGGGTCTACATAGATACCAATAGTAAAGAGACCTTTGATATGTGTATTAAGGATGCTGAATATTGCCAAATAAAAACCAAAACATAGTAATGATAATCTTGGGAAAATGTTAGCAGCAGTAATGTCAACAATGATGAATGAAACAGTTCGTCAGGTATGGTAGAGTTACTGGATCTGTACTAAGGGATGGTTATTATCGGATATGTGGAACTTATGCATACACATGGTTGCCTATTAATAGTTATGGGACATGCTATTAAGGAACCCAGGCCCCAGCTATACATGTGTACAATGGCTCCTCATTGCTTATGTACAAGATACCTTAAGGTACCATCGATGAGCATCACACTCATAAGGACAAGAGAGAAATATTTACGATAGGAGACAAAATATGGAGTCGGTTTCCTTCATGTCTAGGAGGGAGTAACAATATAATGAATAAGGTTGAACGCTCTGGATAATTATAGTAAAATTCTTGATGAATATTTTAATGAAACAGAGGGAGCTTTTCGTGATATTGCTACTGACTTGCGTCTATTGCATAAACGCACCCTGCAAACAAAACTAGCTTTGGATTATGTACTAGCTGCCCAGGGAGGTATGTGCACAGTTATAAAAGACTCTTGTTGCACATGGTATGAGGGACCAGAAATTCAAGATTCTTTAAGGAAACATCTTGAAAAAATGGATCAAGGATTAAGGGCAGAGGCCAGGGATGTACTCACCCCAGGTAGGGATGGGAATCCTTTTGATGGATGGGGATTTGGAATTTTTTTTTAATGGTATAGGACAAACTATACTTAATTTTGTTATTATGTTTATGCTTATAGGTTTAACTATATATATAGGCTCTCGCATAGTATTATGTGGGGTACAAAGATGTTCATCATCTGAAAAGACATTCCCTTCCCTAGAGTGGAAACCAGTTAACTTGATGTTTCAGAAGAGATATTATTGATCATTTAAAGATGATTAAAAGAAGGGGTTAAATCTGTATATTGGCTTTATCTTGTCATCAGATATCTCTGATATGGTACGTTGGCTTATTACCTAAAATGTTGCCTAATGCTTGCCATACACCCACAGACGGGTGCAGACAGACGGGCTCCGATGAGCCCCAGAATGCAATGTGAGGACGTCATCGCGTTGCATTCTGGTGCTGCTTTAATCGGCCGGGCACCCTTTGTGTGCCGGCTGTTACTTTAAATGAAGACACCGGTCTTCATTCAAAGTAACGGCATCGGCTGACATCGGCCAGAGAACATCCGACATGTCCGTTCTCTGGCCGGCCGAGCTGTGGGGCGACAGGGATCTGTCGCCCCATGTGGGCACACGCGATTGCCGGCCGATTTTGCCGCCGACCAACGGCGTGAGCGCACAGTGTCAGCGGAAAAATCGGCCGCTAATTGGCGTGAGTATGCCAGGCATAACCCTTGCTTAAACCTTAGGTCTAAACCACAAGTAAGCGCAAGGACAAATAGTCTTGCTGACCCTGTATTACGCGTCAGTTCACGTGATAATGAGACCACCCACCCTTACATCATGATATGGAATGTATAAGTATCAGTACTTTGTCACAATAAAGTCAAAGCATCTAGAGATACACTGTCTGTCTCATGTTTGCTTTCCAGATATCCGTCCTGGGGTGACCGATAACTCATAAAGGCAAAACAGTTGACTCAACACACGTCTGCAGTGTCTGACTGATTGGTGGAGATGTGAGGTGGGGGGAGGGGTGAATTTATCAGCTTGGGCTGACAACATATTCCGGAGCTGGACTTAATTTTTTTCTATAGGTGGTGGAATTTAGTTTTTCATTTTAGTAAATTAACCTATGTACCGATTTTGGGGTGGTTACATTTTTGTACTGCTTTTGGCCCAAAAAACTGAACTGAATCAAACTGCCAGGGAGGGTTAATCCCTCCCTTTTTGAGAAGCATGCAAGCCAGTTAATGTGGTATTGAAGTGGCCGGGGGTTGTGTCAGGGTGAGGTCCCAAGAAGATACATTCCGACCAGGGGCCCTGCGTTGAAAGCTAATTATTTCAGGAATGGTGCCAAGCCGCGGGAATCCAAAAAACGCATACCAACCCCCAAGGAAATTGTGTGTGTGTGAACGGTTCAATCAGACCTTGCTGCAGATGTTGCGAGGCCTGTCCAGAGAGAAGCGACAGAAGTGGAACTGGTGTGGAAGTACAACCACACCGTCCACACCTCCACCTGAAAATCCTGTCTGCCTTACCTGTATCTGGTGCCTCATCCAAGCCTGTTCCTGCGCTGCCCATGTCCCTGGCCTGTCTTGGGGTAAGAGCTGCTGGCCTGCATTCAGTTACCAAAAGTACCTTTATTCTGGACTATACTTAAGACTGTTACTGTGGACTGTTGCCATAACTTTTTCGCACAGTTGTGCCGCTTGTCAGCAGTGAGACCTACCTCCAGGGCCTCACCGACCAATAAAGTTCCAGTTTAAGCATTACAGCCGCCTCTGTTGCCTGATTGAATTCTGTGGTTCTTACATCATATTTATATTGACATTGTACTCTTTTGTGAACCTCAGTTCACGTTCTGTGTCATAGTTTAAGCTGTACCTACTTTCTGTTTTGCAGTTAAATTTACCAGGAAATACAACATAAAATGTCTCCTTGTATGAATCAAAATTTGAAAATGCCCTAACTTAAATTGAACACAAAAAACAATATGCAAAACAACAGGGCTTTTAAGGCATCACAGAATAATGAGTGTCAGTTTAAAAATTTCTTTATTAAACACTTGCCCTGGTCATAATAAAACGTGTTGATTCATTAACGGACACCTAATGTGAACGTTAGGGAAGGATGGTATGTAATTGATATTGATTATTTTAATAAAAATAAATTGCCCTACTGGCACTTTAAGATAGAAAAGTGGGTTATGTGCTTCCATAGGGGCACTTGGCCTCCAAAAGGGTTGGCGTTTAAGGGTCATCTCTGGCTTTCTACCCAGGAATAAAAAAAATATTTACACCTTACAATCTTACCATACAATTTCTGTACAATCAACTGTTCTTTTACCCAAACAATGTAAGATGAGGGCCTTTCTAAACCTTCCAGTCACTATGTATTCTATCAGGGAAGCCACTATACTACATAGTTGTTGGTAGATCTAAAGGAAATTGTAGGGAGTGAACTAAAGATGTATGGGGGGCTTTAAGCTGGGTATACACGGGAAGATTCCCGTGCAATCGATCAGCGATCAATCGAACAGTAATCAATGTGCACCACATGGGCACATCAATTCCCGTTCAATGGGACCCCAGTTTCCCCGTGGTCCCCAGAGTCCTTGCTACTCCCCAGCCGGCCTGCACGCGCCCATCCCCTGGCACAGAGACGTGCTGGCCCTCTTCACACTCCCACAGCAGCTAGCTGATCACAGTTCCCGGGTGGCGTAGTTCCCGGGCTCCTGCTCCTCCTCCTTAGATCGCTTGGTGGAGGCAAAGATTGAACTGGTGAGAGCACACAGAGCCCTGCGCAAATGAGATCCTAATGCTGATGTGCCACGGAATATTATTTGTTGCTTCTTTAACTACCCCTGGAAGGAAGCCATCATGAGAAAAGCACACCAAAGATCTTATATTCAGTTAGCTGCGAAAGATATACAGCTATTCCACGACTTATCACCAACTACACTTCAGCTGATATGGGCCTTGCTCCCCTGCTGGGTTTACTTTGTACCAGATGTATGCAATAAGCCTGGTGTTACCACTTTCGACCTATTTGTGTATTCGGCTTAATGTGTCAGATCAAATAGCAAGCCCGGATGTATGGGAAGCACACAAATGTACGATCAGAGGTGAATATATTGCCATTGCCTCAGCCCGCAACAAAGCCAGACTAGAACGCATATCTCCAGAGGTTGGTGGAGTTAGAAAATAAACATAAAGAGTCACTATGTAGATGGGTCCTAACAGACCTCACCAAAGCTAGGCAAGATCTCTTAGCTGAGATCCACTTCCACATTAAGCTTCCGCATTAAGTGGAAACAAAAGTGGACGACTCATAGCTAGGGTGTTAAAAGTCGAAAGATATATGGCACAAATTACCAAACTCACTACATCTGCAGGTCAGGTGGTGTCCATGTCCAAGCAGATCGTGGAGAGTTTCGGACAGTACTACGCACAATAATACATCCTGGCTGAGGGCATGGGCTTCGGTCCCCCAGTTACGACAATGACATCCTTTTGTCAAGATGTAATTTTTTTTACCACTAGATGATATCACTTTGACTGCACCCATGATTTCACATGTTACATAATGTTTGGAGTAATGACGTGAGTAGGAGCCTTATATCAGATCGGCATACACAGGTCGATACAACCCCCCCCCCCCCTCAAAGGCTATTATTAACTGTTAGAGGACTAGTAACAACACAGTATGGAATTATCAACTAGACAATATATACACTGGGTTTTTTTTTGGATTCTATTTAATATTTTTTTTTTTAAGAGGAGTTTCTTTTATTTTAATATATTGAGGATACACAAAAAATATAGACCCCTACTGGGGCGACCCCGTAATAGGTTCATGGCACATACAAACATACATGTTACATAAGCCATGTCCCTTTCTAGGACATATATACTACAAATTGATTGAGTGACACAATATACACGTCAGACCACCTTCCACCACATAGCTTAGGCATTTTCTTTCTTTCTCTCATCCTTTGTCTCCTTCCGCTAGGGTTGTGGTTGGTTTGTTAGTATAATATGTATACCCCATTATAATTAATGATGACATTGTTTTCAAAGGAAACCCATATAGGGAAAAGGTTAATTCCTATAAAAGTATTAGGATTACACACCCTGCTATACGATTTATGATCAAGATGTGAGGACCCCAGCTGTACCGGTCACCACAGGTGGCTCCCTGCAAGCGTGGGCTAGGTGGTGCATACACTTCTCTCGTTAGCTTTAGGGCTATATAGGTGTGCTTCATCCAGACACGCTTGCTGTTCATTGCTTTTCCTGTCTTCATGTAATTTCCTGTCTCCATACCTGAACCTCAACCATGGACACTCCTGTACCCTGGACTTTTCATACCTGTTTTGCTCCTGTCTTCATTAAATCTGTTTTTGACACCCTCCTACCTCTGTCTGGATGTCAGTGTGTGTTGCCTGTCTGGTCGCCCCCTCTGTATCTGATCCTGACAGAATGAACAGCCCAAACTGACCAGTGCAGCACACACTGAGCTCCCACCTGCCAGCCCTTTTGGCTTCCTGGGATTTTTTGTTTTGTTTCTTGGACTTTTTTTGTTTGGCTTCTTACCATGCACCCACTTGATGTCCTGACATTTGTGTATGTGGCCAAGGACAAGGACTGGTGCCGCCAGACCATGAGTCTAAACACCAGAGCGTACCTCCTGGACTGCATTGCCTTGGTGAACACCAGGGTAGATCAGGGCTGGTTCACCCCCAGTGAGATTCACCCTCTGTTGAAGATTGTTACCAGCATGTGCCTGCTCTTGCAGCTGCCCTGCACTCTGTTTCTGTTCCGAGGGTCCTGTCTGCTCCAGCAACCGCCCTGCACCCTGTTTCTGTTTCAGCGGCCGTCCTGCACCCCGTGTCTGTTCCAGAGGTCCCTCACCCTGAGCCTGATGTGGAGGCCCGGCTACCCGTGTCTGTTCCAGCGGCCATCCTGCACCCCGTGTCTGTTCCAGCGGCCGTCCAGCACCCCGTGTCTGTTCCAGAGGTCCTGCACCCCATGCCTTTTCCGGAGGCCCTGCACCCTGTGCCTGTTCCGGAGGCCCTGCACCCCGAGCCAGCTCCAGAGAGTACCTGTTTTGTTCCTGTCTGTGAGTCCTCATTAAATCATTAAATTAAAATTTTGACACCACCCTATCTCTGTCTGAATGTCAGTGTGTGTTGCCTGTCTGGTTGCCCCCTCTGTACCTGATCTTGACACAAGAGGCTTATGACAGGGGTTGGCTCCCCGTTCCCCAGGTGAGACCTCTTCCGTGTTTTTTGCCCCACTCCTCCCCCGTCCCTGAGGGACCCTCACCCTCTGCGCTGTGGGGTTGCACTACACAGTCTGGATTAATCACATCACAGGTAATTAAGATATCATGTTTTCTATTTCCTGATTCAGACTACTCTATAATTAAGTTACCTTTATGCCTATGTGATGTATCACTATGGTCTCTATTTGTAAATAACTCCTTCTCTCCATACCCATAGACTAAAATCGTTTTGTTTATTCTCCTGATGAAGCGGTATTTAACCGCAAAACGTGTCAAGACAGACGATAATCAAGGGCAGTGCCCCAGCAAACCGTAATATTTAACCCTAGATGGGTGCTATACAGTTTTTTCTATTTGTTTGATTATTTTTTTGATAAACTCACTTTAAAACTCTTTATACCACTAAAGTCCCTTATTGCTATGCCGAGGTGCCCTGGCATAGGGTGCTACGATTGAGATTAGTTTTCCCGTCTCATATATTTTTGTTCTATCATATCTACTCTGTACCACCGGAACCATTCTCCTCTGCTAAAAACAATCATAGGTGACTTGAAAAGGTGAAAGAAAACAAATCTCATGGATGGATAGAGTGGCATGTGTCAAGATTAATATTCTTCCCAGGCTGCTCTACCTATTCCAGACAGCTCCCATAAGACTCGATACTACGTTCTTTCACCAGTTAGACCGTGAGCTAGGAGCTTTTGTGTGGGGCGACAAACACCTACATTTGAAAAGACCACTACTGAAAGCCTCTAAACAAGCTGGAGGGCTAAGCCTCCCAAACCTGAGATTGTACACACACATTAAAAGGTTGTTGGACTAGCAGGCCTTGCGGGCTTCCACACCATGTCTGCTATTGGAGCAAGCAACAGTTTTGGCGCAAGTGGGTTCACAACCGTGGTTCCCCAAAAACCAAATGGCGAGTGATTGCCTTTGACATCCACTAGTAGGAGCCACCCTACACGTCTTTAAAAAGATAAGGAACCACTTTGGACTTATGTCTGTGCCTCAGATCTATACAGTTGGCATATGAACATGAGGAAGATAACAATAATGCCCACAGGAGGAGATCGACAATCTAATGACTGTCGACGTCCAACTGAACCCCAACTGAAACCATCCAATTTAGGCCCAAATCCACAAGATTTCCTCCTTTATATTTAAATACGCATATTTTTATGTTTGTTAAGCGAATTTTGTAGTTCCTTGGTAATTAAGTTATCGGGGATGCAGCCCGACGCGATAATTTGACTACTGCACAACGTCTGGCTGTTGGGTCCCTCATGCATGACCGGGACATTGTCATCAAACCCTCGGATAAGGGGGGAATGTGGTAGTGATGCAGAGGGCCCAATATGTCAACATGTGCAAAGACATTTTGTCTAATAGGGACTGGTACCGTCCAATCGGAGAACAAAGGTTAACAAACTTTAAGAAAGATTTTGACTACTTATTGACCCGTGCACACAGATCTGGGGCCATCAACCATAGTAATTTCGAATTTATGACAGTGGCCAAACCTCATACCCCCATGTTCTACTCGCTACCCAAGACGCACAAGTCGTTGACGAACCCACCTGGCAGACCGATTGTGTCGGGAAAGGGGTCACTCTTGGAAGCTGCTAGTCGCTTCCTTGATTCACATCTCAGACCCCTTGTACAACAACTCCCCTCGTATCTGAAGGACACCCTAGAAGTGCTTAAACTCACGGACAGATTGTCGGTGCCTTTGGGGTGCATTCTTGTGACGGTGGTTGTGGAAGCCCTCTACAGCAGCATCCCTCATCAGAGGGGTGTTGCTGTGGTGGGCGATACTCTGAAAACTTCGGGTTTGTACCCGGATGATTTGAATACCCTGCTAACGGATATTTTGAAATTCATACTAACGCACAATGTGTTTACTTTTGCGGGCTCCCACTACCTCCAGTTGCAGGGGGTTGCGATGGGGACTTTTTGTGCCCCATCGTACCCTAACCTGGCATGCTATCAGGACTATATCATCTTATGGAAAAGGTACATCGACGATGTGATCTTAGTATGGAAAGGAAGCCCGGAATTACTAGACCGTTTTATCAACGAATTACAAATCAATAATTGGAACCTGAGGTTTACTTATTCCTCCTCCAAAACCTCAGTTCCCTTTCTAGATTTGAATCTCCAACTCACTCCCGAGGGAAAAATTCTAACTTCCTTATATAGGAAGAGTACAGCTGGCAATACGATTCTCCACGCGAGCCCCTCTGGTACGGTCTATTCCATATTCACAGTACTTGAGGGTCCGGAGGAACTGCTCCAACATGGATACATTTAAAATAAAGGCATCTGAACTGTATGATAGACTTCTAGTTAGAGGGTATTCAAAGAAAACCCTCAGGAAGGCATATCAGCGAACTCTCAAACTTGATAGAGAGGAACTACTGCATGGTAATAAGCCCCCCAAGAAAGAAAATGCTAACACCAGGATCATAGTCACTTACTCTGATCAGCATGCACAGATTCACAGTCTATATAGCAAATACTGGCATATCCTGATGTGTGACCCGGACGTCAAACAATTTTTTGACGAACAACCCTCTATAACATTTCGCAAAGCTCCATCTTTGCGTGACAAACTTGTCCATAGTCACTACACGGAACCCATCGGCAAGAGAATAACATCTGGTCTCTACCGATGTGGAACCTGTGAGCAATGTGCCTTCATCGGTGAAGGAAGGGATTTCCCCTTGCCACATGGCGGCAAACATCACATCAAATTCCAGGCCAGAACCCCCGCAGTCGTATATCTGCTGAGCTGCGACTGCAGGCGTTCTACATCGGAAAAACCAAGCGGGAATTCCGGATCTGCATACAGGAGCATATTCGGGCGATCAGACAAGGGGACCTGACGGCACCAGTAGCACGTCATTTAGCCTTTTACCATCGATACGACCCTTCAGTAGTTTATTTTAGAATCTTGACGCACATTAAGGAAGACAATAGGGGCAGTGACCCTGACCAGAAACT
>CM070037.1:84902947-84923695 GCA_036250615.1 Ptychadena robeensis
TGCCGACTCCGACTCCAGGGACCCAAAAATGTCTCCGACTCTGACTCCACAGCCCTGGTTACAAAGGAAGTTTTCATTTAGCCACTTGAGTGCTTTCCCAGCTTAAGGCTTTGGTTGTGTAAAAGATTGGTCAAACCTTTCATCATATAACAAGGACCTAATATCAGATATGACAAATATTCCTTCCCTCAGTTTAACAGAGGGAAACATTTTGGAAACTTTAGAACCAAGTACTGATACCCATGTGAGTTTGCAGAGTTAGCCATTGCCTTCACAAAGTTCTTCATCAAGCCAAGTTTAATACATACAGACATAAGGAATATCTTTTGTGCATTGACTAAAGTGTACAGTTCAAATAAAACTTATAGATTTTCTTAAGGTTTTCAGTTTATTTTATTATAAAGATAGATTTGAAATCAGCACAAAAACTCACACTACAGCCACAGTTGAGGGTTGTTGCAGAAAGAGTTCTTTTTCATATGGCAGCCTCAAAAACTGAAGTTTTTAAAAGTATGACTTACCCCTGATTGCTGTTCTATTTCACTATAACTTCCTGTCCATACTGGAAGTAGTCCATAAATACATATAGGACGGAGACAAGCCCTCCTTCTCTTGTCTAGCCAGGATAAACATAAGAAACATTTATGTCATCCCCCAAATCCTCAGATGCCTATCCCAACCACGTTTCTAAGTCTGCTTCAGAGACTATTGTGGCACTTTATTTAGAGCTCTACCGTGTTTCCCCAAAATTAAGAAAGTGTCTTATATTCATTTTTGCTCCCAAAGATGCCCTACATTTTATTTTTGGGGGTGTCTAATTTTTCTATGAAGAAGAAAACGGCACTGGGGTATCAGGGTGGGGGATCACTTAAAATGACACAGAGGGGTGAATAAAAATGGCACTGGAAACTTGAGGGGGGCTTGTCATTTTAGAACCCCTGATCCTCCTGTGTCTGTGTCATTTTGATTGCCCCGTCCAGTGTGAGGCAAAAATTTAGGTGTGCCCTCTTTGTGGGGGATTCCTTATTTTCGGGGAAACAGGTTAGAAGCCCATGTGTTGCTCTTAGGGTATTAATAAGATTGATGGGTGAGGGCGGTCTAGGCCTCTCAAATCTCAAACGATACTACTGGGCTGCTGTACTGACCAGAATAGGTTAACTGGCATACTAGTCAGCAGGCCTTTCCACTATACAAAACACACATTACAACTATGGGACTCCCTAAAAGATAAATCAAAACTGTCTTCGTCTCACCCACCCCTTATGCTAGTGGGGTTCCCTACAAGTGAAATAAGGGCCTTTTTGGCACCTGGGCATCTGATGCCAACTTACTGTTTAACAAATGCATTTTACAAGGAAAGTAGACCACTGGCAAGCCTATGTGGATCAGTGGTGCTAAATGCAGTGTTCCTCTTTTCACACATGACACATAAGAGACATTCACTCTGACTGCTTTTAAAACTTTTTCTGTAGACTTGGAGGATAGGACCTATATTCTCTCAAGGATATAAGTAATATTGCCCTAACACACTTACAACCTCCCACCACATTATTTTAGATAACAGTAGGTGAAATTGAACGCACACATTTTTTTTCTTTCACACATATTCCTCTGTCAACACATGGATACAGAAAACTAACTTTAAGCTCCTATATAGGTGGTACAGAGTAATTGTTGTAGCTAGAATGCAAGTCTGCTATGGACAGATGCTGGAGTGGCTGTAATGGCAGGGGGTCATATCTACAGATTTGGTGAAGCTGACTTCTTATCGGAACAACATACATAGGCTGGTTATTGAGATCTTTCCCATCAGCATCCCACGAGACCCCTTGGCTATGCTGTTTCACTACACAGACAATAGTTGTTATAGACACAAATACTTAATGGTGCCCCGCTTGATGCATGCCAGTAAAGCTTTAATTTCCCAAATTTGGAAGCAACCCAGAGTCTCATATCTGAAGGAGTGGTTTGTTGAAGTTGATAAATTGAGAGAATTGGAGGAGATGACTTATGATGGGCATGATGGCTATCACAAGGTATGGAAATACTTTCAGGTTTTTTTCCCCTTTCCCTTTATCCTCTGTATCTCTCTATTTATACAGATTGTGGGGGCACACATGGCTTTTGGATTATGCTAATTGTCTACACAGCCTCTCTGAAAAGTCGGAACCATAATACAATCATATGTAGTTTTATTTACCTGGAATAGACAGCTTCCCCTCTACAGTAGCCCAGGATAGCGGCAGATTCTGGGTAAATAGCCTCATATTTCAGTAGATGTCTCTTCAAGGCATAAAGTGGATGATTCTTATATTCTGTCACTGAGGTTGGCATTGGTTGGTCAAGTAATTTAGCTTCAAACTGCAAGTACAAAACCAATACTTTATCATGTTATAGGGGGTCTTCTAACAAATTCTAATGTTGTTGTGAATTTAAAGCCTAAATCCAGATAAAGCATAAATAATAAAAGGTAAATGGATTTTGCTGACCTATAACTAGGACCCCTAGGGTCCTAACAGCACCGTATCGGTTTGCAATATGAACAAACGTGTTATATACATAAACAATGTGATAATAACAATCATAACTATATCACTGAACAGTGGCTGCGCCCCACCACATGTATATGCGATACTCAACTCTTTGATTCCCTTATCCCCCTATGTTTTGCAGTTTCGAAAAAACTCAATAAACTTGTTATTTAAAAGTCCAACTAAAAGGTTGAGATAAACTATGTTTCACTAACAGAGGTGCTCACAATGATCAATGTTTATTTATATAGTTAAAGCCTTCATGTAAAAAAATTAAAACTAAACAGTTTTAACGGTTTCATAATTTATTTGTGAATTTACTATCCTCTACTAAAGAAACAATTTGACGCTGACAGTGTGGCTGACAATGATCAATGACATTTATTATCCATAGATGCTGTTTAAAGGGAGGAAAACACTAAACCAAGATGAGAATAACTTATCAAGAACTAGTTTTTTTTCTTTTGTCCCCAGCACCACACCGCTTCTCCCACACTACCACACTGTCTTCAAAGTTACTCCTGTCTTCTGTGGTAATTCATAAAATTCACAAAAAAAAACTAAAAACTGCGGAAGAAACGAAATATTAATTTGTTACCTCTGCTTCTTCACGGTCTTCACGTTTTAGGTCATGGTCTCTAAAAGGCCTCAGTGTCTCTTCCCACCACTCCTGATCAATGCGGCGTTTGCGCGTACAGGTCATCCACTCAGGATCATATCTACGCGTCACATCGTTGATATGGCCTGAGTTATCGATTCCAATCACATAGGTGAAAGGTTTGGTGGCAGCTTTGAAACACATTGATGGTTTGTTGACCGTGCCGTGGACACAGTCCACACAGATCCACTTCTCCTCCTTCTCCAGATAGACTTCCAACCACTGGTCACTGACTCTTTGAGATGATGATGGCCCCTCATTTTCATCATCTGAGATGATTTTGCCTCTTTTTGATGGCTGGGCACCCTTGTTGTTAGGGGTGTTCTTTCCTACGCTCTTGGAAGGTAATGCTCCAGATTTTTTCTTGTTCTGATTTCGGAGACTAGTAGCTTTCTTTACTTTCCTTTCATTGAACTCTTCCCAGTCTGAAAAATTACTGTTCTCAGTGTCAGTGTACGCGTATTCCGAGCCGCTGCTGTTCATCATACTTTCATTTTCTTCCTTGTATGAAACTTTAGAAGCCACTTTTCTCCGAAGCTGGTTTTTGGGGCCAACTTTTGGCTTAATTTCCTTATGACTTTCAGCTTCAACCTCTTTCTTTGTTTTGTTTTCTCTTTTTCTAGATTTGGCTAGTGCCACTATACTATTTTCTCCATAATCTTTCCCAGAAACCATTTCCTCTTGTTTCAGCACTTTCCTATTTTGGGGATCTAGTTTGGAATTAGATCTAGGTCTTTGTGGTTTGAATGTGTTCTTTGTTGTTTTAAAGGATGACTTCTCTGCAGGACTGTGTTTTACCTTAAAATAGACAAAACATATAGTCTGATTTTAAAAAACAAGCAAAACCACAATCTATTAAAATCCCCAAATACTTCTACTCAGCTCCACTCCTGGAAAAAGTGCTGTAGAATGTCATGTGAGGGGCAGACTCTGTTTAGCAAAAATGTATTTGTATAGATCAGTGATTCTTAACCTTTTTTGATCCCAGAAGTGACATGTCACTTTCTGTATATGTTACGAGAAAGTGCAGGCAGGGAGAGTCACTTTCAGGTTCCAGAAACCGTGACACTTTGCAAATGTCATTACTGGCATGAACAGGTAAGTGTTATGTCCCCTCCCTTTTATTTTCCCACCCTGCTTGTGTAAATGATGTGCAGTTAGGAGAGAGGGTAATGCCCCATCCCTCCTAGAGTTAGTAGGAATGGGGCGTTACTTTACCTCCTAACTTCCCACCCCACTTGTGGGAATCGGAGCTTCTGCCAATTGTGATTTCAGTGCTTTCATGAAGGTGCGACCACTGTGAAATTGTCATTCGACCCCCAAGGGGATACCCACCCACAGGTTTAGAACCACTGGTATAGTTGTTTCCACTATTCTACAGAGATCATGAGTGGGGAGGTGTACTTCTTGGAATTAAATAGCCTAGGGGGATGGGGTCAAATGCTTAATGCCAAATCTATGGCTGTATAAGAAAGGAAGGTAATCTCAAATAGAACTCATAACATTGTTTTTTTATCATCAAAATTTTACTTGTGTTAAATACACATACATTATGTAATGTAATTAAAAGCGTCTCTTACATACATAAATATTGGGACATTGACACAATTCTATAATTTTTGACTCTATACACCACCACAATGGATTTGGAATGAAACACAGTGTGCTTTAACTGCAGACTGTCAGCTTTAATTTGAGGGTATTTACATTCAAATCAGGTGAACGGTGTAGAAATCACAACACTTTGCATATGTGCCACCCACTTGTTAAGGGACCAAATTACAGTTTTAATACTTGGTTGCAAACTTGGTTGCTGGCTTGCTGGGTTTCATACCTGGTGATGCTCTGCCAGGCCTCTACTGCAACTGACTTCAGTTCCTGCTTGTTGTTGGAGCATTTCCCTTTAGTTTTGTCTTCAGTAAATGAAATGCATGCTCAATTGTATTTAGGTCAAATGATGGACTTGGCCATTGCATAACATTCCACTTCTTTTCCTTCACAAACTCTTTGGTTGCTCTTGCAGTATGCTGTGGGTCATTGGCCATCTGCACTGTAAAGCACCATCCAATCAGTTCTGAAGCATTTGGCTGAATATGAGCAGATGATATTGCCTGAAACAGAACTCATCCTGCTGCTTTTGTCAGCAGATACATTATCACTAAATACAAGAGATCCAGTTCCATTGGAATGGTTAAGTCTGATTGTTGACTTTGACACACATACACCTACTTCCTGGACAGTGTTCTTGATCTGGCCAACTGTTGTGAAGGGTGTTTTCTTCAACATGGAAAGAATTCTTCGGTCATCGACCACAGTTGTTTTCCGTGGTCTTTCGGGTCTTTTGGTTTTGGTGCATTCCTTCTTTTTAAGGATGTTCCAAACAGTTGTTTTGGCCATGCCTAATATTTTTGCCATATCTCTCATGGGTTTGTTTTGTTTTTTCAGCCTAATGATGGCTTGCCGCACTGATAGTGACAGCTCCTTGGATCTTATCTTGAGAGTTGACAGTAATAGATTCCAAATGCAAATAGTACACTTGAAACGAACCCTTAACCTTTTATCTGGACATTGTAATTGGTATAATGAGGGAATATCACACACCTGGCCATGGAACAGCTGAGTTGCATTACTTTTGGTTCCTTAACAAGTGGGTGGCATATATGCAAACTGTTGTAATTCCTACACCATTCACCAGATTTGGATTGAAATACTCTCAAATTACAGCTGACAGTCTGCAGTTGAAGCACACTGTGTTTGTTTCACTGCAAATCAATTGTGGTGGTGTATAGAGCCAAAAAATATACTTTTATACTTGAGATATGAGAACATCAAAGGCAAGCTTACTTTGGCAGGTGCATCCTTTAGAGGGATAGGCTGCAATGACAACACCAACCGACTCAGAAGCTGCAGAGCTCTTACAAAAATCAGAAAGAGCTACAGAGAAGTCAGAAACAACAATTAGATGTGTTTGTAAAAATGGACATTACACTCTAACTTAGTGTACTAAGCTGTGTAATATTGTGGTGCTATATTAAGAAAACAAATAATAAGTAGAAATAAACAATGTAGTTTGTGTTGCAAAGCAATGATTGCTGTCAGACATTGTATTCTAACATATTTGCTTACCAGCCTTGTTCAAGTCCCGGGCAGGTGGGAATCGTGGAGGCCATTCTACAATCTGATCTTAAGACTCCCTGTTCAGGGAAAACTAGGCAACTGGGGGCTGTTCCATATGGAAAAACTTGTTTGTCAATTGTTTTAACTTTTGTTCAAAACATGTTTTTATTATTACCCCCATTCTTTGACTAGAATTGACCTCAATGAGTCCCAGAGATTGCCCATCTCACTTGGGTTGTTCACCCATTTTTTGAAAATATCAATTTCAAAATCAATAATTATACTAATCTTCCAATCCCACTTAATTAACTTAATTCAATACAAAATAAAAGCAGGTGCTGAGGCACAGAGCACTCCAGATGCACCTCCAACCCTGCACACACACTGGTCAAGCCAAGCCCCCTGAAGCACCCAATACAGAACCAGATATTAAACACCTACAGACATAAATACAGAAACAGACATTTAGAAAAAAAAATATATTGGAGAAGTTCTCTTCCAAGAGAGGCCATCAATGCCACATTAGAAAGCCCAATCCAGGTGAAACATCTTGGTTGCTGTAAGGTAAGTTTCTCAAAAGGCAGACATTTTTACATATCTTTCAGCCATTCCTGGAAATGGCACTGGATATAGCTGTTAGAGTACACGGTTCCATAGCATTCTCATCCAGGTATCCCAATACACAACTAATGGGTTCAGATAGAACTTCTATGTTAAAAATTGAACCAAGTTGAGCAGTAATATCTGTCCAATACCTAAAGCTGGGAATAGACGGTAGGATTTACCGTCTATTCCTTATCCGATTCTCTGCACTAGGAGCGGGCGTGATAACGTCATCACGCCCGCCCGCTAGTGTTGAGAATCGGACGGCATTCTTTATGTGCATAAAACTAGTAGTGACTCTCGATGATCCAAAAGGGATGCCACATCCCAACAAAACAATTCCAAGAAATCAACAACACATGTTCTACCATGTCCTATTTGTATAGGTACATCGGTAGCATGGGGATTTTTAAGGCATTCATAAATATATATATATTCTCCCTCGAGATCCTGCTCACCTAATGGCCCTAAGTTGCTTCCTCTTCAATTCCTTCTCATAGTTTTTCTCCTGTCTTTCTATCCTCTTTTCTCTTGCTATCCTTAGCGTTCACATCCAACATATATACTATGTTTACTCCAGTAGTTTAGCTACTTGTCTTGGAGCGTCCCAGGAAGAACACTGTGGACGTATATCAGTGTTCACCTCAAACTCACCAATGTAACACCACCCCTCGTGCTCAGATATACCTAAAGAACTCAGACAGGAAAAGATTGTGGTATGGTCGAAGTGAGACACCCCTGGAGTGTTTTTACTATAACAACAACCAATTCTCAATGGTAATTATACTCTTGGTCATTTTGACTAAACTTTTTTAGTTCAAACCATTTATATGTGTCTATTATTTTCAGATTTCTGCAGATTTAAGAAAATTATATAAAGTATATATAACTCCTGATGAAGCATTAAGGGAAACATGATGAGAGTATGAACTTTATTATACTTGAAGTTATGTACAGCCTTTGTTTGCTGACTTATATTTTTTGTTGATACCTTTATACATAGATGAATAAATTATTACACATTATTGATATTGTGATTTATGAATGCCTTAAAAATCCCCCTGCTACTGATGTACCTATACAAATAGGACACGGTAGAACATGTGCTGTTGATTTCTTGGAATTCTTTATGTGCAGCTCATTACGTCGGCTGGGGGCAGCCGTCCTTAGCTGAACCAATTGGATCGGGTTAAAATTTACCGTCCTGTTGGATAACTGTGCAATCCGACGGGACGGCTGATTTTAGCCCAATCCTCGTTAGTTGCTGCATTTAATTCCTGCCCGACCTGATGCCTAAGGAATGCGGAAGCGCGCATGGCATCGGATCGGCGGTCAGATCGTGCAGGAATTGGAAAGTCTATGCTCAGCTTAAGCAATTTTGGGCATTGCAATAGCATATTATTAGATTACCAGGTCTGCCATTACATCTCATACATCAATCATCTAATCGCTCCCCAAATTTAAATAAACAAGCAGGTGTATGGTATACCCGTTGCACAATAAAGAATGATATAACTGGATTAAGACAAAGAAGAGTCAGGAAAAACTTCAAGCACCTTTGACTAAACTTTCTCAGAGTTCCCCCGCATCTCTTGTCTAGGTTTCTAGGTTATATTTTCTTACCTAAAAGATCCTGCCTCCACCTTCTGTTTCAGGATAACCATCTTACACCACTACCACAATTAGTAAAAGTGTTATCAGCTTGCAGACCTGATGGACAGCCCAGTTGTCAGATGAATTAATGTAACTAAGGGGGGGGGGTCTCCACATCATTTTGTGATCTGTCAGGACCCCTACATTAAGTGCAGTGCTTGGCGGGGGTTCCGACGGATCACATATACTTTAGCTGGCCAGCAGATGCTCTGTTCAGACATTCGCCGATGCAGGGGTTAATGTACAGAACTACGTTAACCCCTGGTAAAGTGTATGTGCTCTGTCTGAAACCCCCGCCAAGCACTGTGCTTGGATGTGGAGACATAGCCTAACAGATGGCAATAGTGCAAAAATCACTGCTGTTAAATAGGAGGCAGCAACTTAAAATCTATCAGCCTGCAACAGAAAATGTTGTAAATGCCATGATTTCCTTAAAAATTCTGCAGTAGATTCCCACACAAAGATGTTTTCTTAAGCATAGCATACATGATGCCAAATATACTAAAAACTGATTTAATTTTTATATACACTTTAAATGTGTTCTTCTTTGCACTTAATTGTGCTCCACATAAACTGTGTAGAGTTCAGGGAAGTTATGGTGGGCCTTAAAGCGGGCCTACCACCAGGAATCTATGTTTTCATGAATGGCACCTGAAGTGCCAATAATAGGGAGGAATGCAGTGAAAAACCCTAAAAACGTACCTGTAATGAGCAATTTAGTAATATAATCAGGCATTCCTGTTCACTTCCTGGTTAATGGAGAAAGCAGGACCCGGCAGCACGTCACAACACGTGATTTTTCAGTGAGCTGCTTTGCCATAGAATATCACTGAACGCCCCCAGTGGCCACCCGCGATATTGCACCACCATGTGTTGGATTTACACTGAAAAATCACATGCTGCTGTGACGTTCTGCCGGGTCTTGCTGAGCCCATTAACCAGGAAGTGAACAGGAATGCCTGATTATATTACTAAATTGCTCATTACAAGTACGTTTTTGGGGTTTTTCACTGCATTCCTCCCTATTATTGGCACTTCAGGTGCCATTAATGAAAACATAGATTCCTGGTGGTAGGTCCGCTTTAACAGAAACACACATACAGAAGGGTACATAGTTAATCAACTGATAATCTAAAAAAAAAAAAAAAGGATTGGAGACTAGGACATGAAAAAGTTTTCACGTCTTTGTACGCCAAGGCTTGCAAACCTCTAGAAGCTATATACCTATACTTAAGGTGAACAGCAACACTACAAAGTTCTACACATGGGAGCTTAAAAAAAATAAAACACACCAAGTTTTCCCATGCAATCCAAAGTAATAGGTTACCTATACAGCCAACCTAACAAACATTTTTTTGTTTCCCTGCCACCTCTTTCATCTGCTTACAAATATGATATCCAGTACTTCAGGGCTGTGACCGTACAATGTCCAAAGCCCCAGTAAAGTTAACATTTCATTTTACACATGTCATCTGTACTCACTAGTAGGTAAGTAGAAAAACTGCTGAATATGAATTAAAATGTAAAATGTTGCTACTCCCTGCTGGCAGCAAGTAAGTAAACCAATGCAACTCCAACCACAAAATAAGCATCCATAGATGTAATTTCTCTTACATGAACCATTTCCTCTGTGTCTCTGATCCCATACACCCCAAGCCTTCGCTCTAAAGTAACAGACAAAGGTTTTTGTTCATCCAACGACATTTCAGGATTCAAAGTAAAGGTTGATAAAAACCTGTAAAATAAAAACAGATATTTTTATGTTTCAATCTTGCGCTGGACTCTTGTCCTGCATAATTCAGAATATGAGAAGTTAGACAGCACCAAAAATATGGTGCAAATAATGCACAAAAATATGAAGTAATGAAATGGTTCAATAACATTGCTGGAGAATTTGGGTAGATTGACTTTTAAATTAAAGATAGACATACCACTTCACCAGATTGGTCAGAAACACCACATCTACTTTGGCTACTGGAATGTTAGCAAACTTGACAGGAACAATGGACAGTGCCACAGCTTGGAGATCATGTGAGTTGCACGTTTTGCTGCGATAAATGCCATTAGTCAAGAGGCAAAGGAGATGGACCTAAAGAATGACATATGTATGAGATGAGCTCAATGCATGGAACAACCAAAACTGTAAAAAAACTTTCTGCATTAACCTCCTTGGCATTTGGCCCGAGTAAATTCAGGCTGAGTTTCATCCATAATGAAACTCAGCCCGAGTTAACTCAGGAGAAACTTACCTGTCCACCTGATTCCCCCGGCAATTCTGTGCATCGGCTTGTACGCTTGTGATGCGAAGGGGTAGGGGGTAGGCGGCGCCATAGACCTCCATGTAATGGAGGGGGCATTGCCTTTTCCCAGCACAGCTCCGGCGTGTTGTGCACGGGACCTCCGGGTGTGTAGAAAATCGCGGCGGAGCATATTGTGCTTCAACGCGATCGCCCATGGTGCACTTTTGAAAAAAGAGGAATCCTAAGTTATTATTGTTTTCTATAAAATTTCCCAAACTATCCCCTTTTGAAATCAATGTGAAGGAGACATTAAAATGAACTAACGTCAGGAACCAGCATATCACACTTTGCAATCTGCAGCAAAATGAGATCTATCATTTGCTTATCTTACTTTATGTGTGTCTTCACGAAGTTCCTTGCTGAAGCGGTTCATCATTCTTCGCAGATAAGCAGCAAACTCTGTCTTCTTTTTCTCTCTGTGAAACATTAAGACCAATCATCAACCTCTGCCGCCTGAGAAGCCATTCTAAAATTCTACAGACACTTCATGATGTGATAATTCTAACACAGACAAATTAAAAAATTTAATCCAAGAATGTTTAAGACCAAGCCTAACTTGCATCCATGACTCATTCCATAAATAGACTAAAGAAAGAGAACATAGACACTGAAGAAACTAAAGTAAGTTTTAAGTCAAAGGAGCTGCCTGAAGAGCCCAGAGACAGAATTGTGGCAAGGCACAGATCTGGCCAAGGTAACAAAAACAATTCTGCAGCACCTAAGGCTCCCAAGAGCACAGTGGCCTACATAATCCTTAAATAGAAGACATTTGGGATGACCAAAACCCTTCCTAGAGCTGGCTGTCCGGCCAAACTGAGCTTTCAGGGGAGAAGAGCCTTGGTGAGACAGGTAAAGAAGTACCCAAAGATCATTGTGGCTAAGATGCAGTCGGGAGATGGGAGAAAGTTGTAAAAAGTAAACCATCACGGCAACCCTCCATCATTTGGGGCTTTATAGCAGTGTGGCCCGAAGGAAGCCTCTCCTCAGTTCAAGACACATGAAACAAACACCAGAAGGACTCCAAGATGGTAAGAAAATGGAAAATTCCTATCATACTTACTGTAATATTGCTTCCCTGACGCACTCCCTGTCAGCATACACAATGGGTTGGCTCCGCCCCTTTAACCCCATAGGACCATGTAACTATAACTCAAACACCACTGGCTGCACTCACTGTTTAATAACTAGTCCTGAACCAGGGTGGGTATAATCTGACATAGAGCGTGTCAGGAAAGGAAAATTACGGTAAGTATGATAGGAATTTTCAATTTTCCTGGCGGCTCCATGTCAGCATGCACAATGGGACCTAACTAGCCACTAGAGGGTGGGTTGCAATACATTTTTAAACGAAACAACCATAAGAACTGCAATAGACAGGAACTTTCTGCCCAGAGTGAAGAGACACTTCATGTTGCATAAGCCTTGCTCCCTTGAGCAACTGCTAGACCAGCAGCCTTTCTGCTGGAATCACGAACAGATAACCGGAAGGTCTTAAGGAGGCCCTGGATTCACAGTAGCCCCCTAACGACCACAACCTCCAAGCATGCACTAGAGAACGTCATCTACAGGGAAGTATGCCAAAGTAATGTCCTGGTTTAGAGGAGACAGCTCTCTAAGGGTGAATAATTCCTCAGGGACAGTACAAGCCTATCTGTGAAAAAGGTGAGGTATGGAAAAGCGTGAATCAGGGAGGCTATTGCTGGAACTCTTCTGCTTGATGTAAAAGCCACCAAGAATGTCATCTCAAGGGACAGGTGCGAGAGCATGAGAAGTCCCCGAAATATCGGCCATCAGGAAAACCTGTCCTAACAGATCATCCGAAGGAGGACATAGTCGCACTATTTCCATGGAACTACATAACCTGGCTAAGCAAAACACTACAGGTGCTCAAAATGGCTTTAACTGGCAACAAGCATCCCCTAGGGGTGTTGAGACCTAGATCTTATTCGTAGCTCTTCGAAAGAAACTCCAAAAGATAAGTTACTGGAAGTCAGCTGTGGGTGCACCCAAGCTAAGCAGGAACTCCTCTACTGCAAGACAGGGCTTCTGCAGGATAGGAGTGTCCACATAGAGGAGGAATAATCACCACCCAGAATCACAATCTCTGCAGGAACCTAAAGATCACGGTACAGGTGGTAAGATGTACCCCTCTGAAGACCCCTCTGAAGCGGCTGCCACTTCTGCTTGTGGGAAGTGAAAACAACTGAAGAATCTGGGTGCCATAGCCTTAATTCAAAGTGGAGACAATCAGATGGACTTCTGAGTGAATTGACCACTGAGCAAAGCAATAAAATACTTCCTGGTTTAATTTGTTTATATAGGCCGCGTAACATTCCCTCTGCCTGGAAGATTGGATTCTGCGAGGTTGTTAGATTTCACAGATGGTACTGAGCCCAAGTCATAATAGGAGCAACTTCTAGAAAAAGAATATGCTTGTGGATGCCTCCAAACATAGGACATAGCCAAAGTCCACTGATAGCATCAGTGACCAACCTTCAATGAGATTCTTGAAAATCACTTGGAAGGCACCCTTCACCTGTAACCTGTTTAAGGTCGACCAAAGGAGGATCTACTGGCCAGGTCCTGTGAGCCTTTTTGATTTCAAATACTGATCACCAGCCATCGTTTCTGGTATCTGATGTAACCGTCATTCAAGAAGACTCGAAGAGGAGAGTCAGCCCTATTAGGAGACTGTATTACCGTGGAGGAATGGTAAACCCTCTGAAACAAGTCTACTGAAAGCTTTTGGAAGATCATTGAGTGCTATTGTGCTCAGACCATGGAGAATGTAGCCATAATGGAGACCACAATGAAAATATGGTGTCTTGCAAGGTAAATTATCGACGCAATGAATCTTGAATGTGCTAGAGGAGTACTATCACCTGTTCCTGAGGTAATGACACAGGTAGTGTTCATATTTTCTCCTAGATAGAAATCGGGTATCGGACCAAAACGGCTTCTCCTATCTTCTGAACCATCTGATGAGCTGAAGGGTGGAGAGGATTTTAACCATGTGTCATAATTGAGCTGTTGATCCTCATGTGACAATAGAAGATTGATGTAGGAATATTTACTGTGAGCCCCCTCCTTGAAGGAGCTTGGCAAAACCCTTTGGGAATTGGTGAAGACTCTTGGAGATGTAGGTAGCCAATGGGGGATATCTGACTTGCAGGTGGAGACCTGCAATGGAGAACAGCAACATTTCTGGAAGCCTTAAAACACTGGGATGTAAAAATAGGCAGCCTTGAGGTTCATTGAAGGCCAGTCTATTTGAAAAACTGTCCCTGTGACAGCTTGAGGATCCAGGCATGACCCAATGAAATGTCTGAGAGAGGCCAGTCATGACCCACCAACTGAACCTAGATGCGCAGACCTTTAAAAAAGATCTTAGGATTTAAAATATATGCTTGAATGCTGCAGACTTCCTAATATGCTTGGGCTCACTACTAAACTACTACTAAATACTACTGTTGAATTTAGAATCAATAAATCACATGCACGCCTTGCACGCTCACCTACAGAGCCATTAAAGAAGATAACAAAGATTTATGGGTTCCCTAGTGAAACACAGGATGCCCACGCAGCCAGCCAGAAGCATAGAGGGGAATGGAGAAATGCACCAGCCATGGATCAAGCAGCCCCACCCCCCTTACCTGGGAAAAGTACAGTTAAGTACAACCCGGCCTGTTAACCAGCAGCGGGCTTCACAGCTTAATACACATTTAGTGCATAGACAGCAGGATTTTCACCAAAAGGTGGCAGCCAGAAATTTACTCCAGCTATGCAGGGACCCCTGAGGTCCTATCAGTTGAAGGTAAAGAGACAGAAAAAAAACAGTGAGTGCAGCCAGTGATGTTTGATTTATAGTAACATGGTCCTATGGCGTTAAAAGGGCGGAGCCAACCAATTGTGTATGCTGACATGGAGCTGTCAGGAAATAAGATTCTCTGGTCTGATGAGATCAAGAAAGAACTTATTGGCCTGAATTCTACGTGGTTTGTGTGGAGAAAACCAGGCACTGCTCATCACCTGTCCAATACAGTCCCAACAGTGAAGCATGGTGGTGGCAGCATCAAGCTGTGGGGGTGTTTTTCAGGTGCAGGGACAGGATGACTGGTTGCAATGGAGAGAAAGATGAATGCAGTCAAGTACAGGGATATCCTGGATGAAAAACTTCTCTAGAGTGCTCAGGACCTCAGACTGGGCAGAAGGGAGAAGGTTTACCTTCCAACAAGACAATGACCCTAACCACACAGCTAAAATAACGAAGATGTGGTTTCACAACAACTCTGTGACTGTTCTTGAATGGCCCAGCCAGAGCCCTGACTTAAACCGAATTGAGCATCTCTGGAGAGACCTAAAAAATGGCTGTCCACCAACGTTTACCATCCAACCTGACAGAACTGGAGAGGATCTGCATGGAGGAATGGCAGAGAACCCCAAATCCAGGTGTGAAAAACTTGTTGCTTCTTTGCCAAAAAGACTAATGTCTGTATTAGATCAAAGGATGCTTTTACTAAATACTGACCAAAGGGTCTGAATACTTAGGACCATGTAATATTTTAGTTTTTCTTTTTTATTAAATCTGCAAAAATGTCTACAATTCTGTGTTTTTCTGTCAATATGGGGTGCTGTGTGTACATGTAATGAGCAAAGAAAAAGAACCTATAGATTTTAGCAAATGGCTGCAATATAAAAAAGAGTGAAAAATTTAGAGGGGTCTGAATACTTTCCGTACCCACTGTATGTCCACCTAAAGATAACATTTAGTTAAGATTAAAAAAGGACTTGAGTCGTTACTTTCAGGTTTCTTATATCATCACCTTGTAAACCAAATGTCATAAAGATCTCATAAACTAAGCTTCAGAGCATGTTTTAAAAACTAAGTTAGTCACCTCCTCAGTCTTTTCTTTGCAGCCTCTGCAGTCTCAATCTCTATCTCTACTGGCTTTGCAGAAGGCTCTAGATCAGCAGATGTTGAAGCCTGTAATAACTCCAGAGTTGGCTCATTTAACTCTAAACACACAAAAAGAGAAAATAATGAAGATGGCAGGATCATCCAATTATTGTACACAGCAAACCTCATTTATCAAAGTGTCTTCTTTCCAAACAAGTAATCAACTTCCATTCAAATTAAAACATAAAACAAAATTAAATAACCTCACATGTTTGTCAACCATCTGATTCCTACATATTCTTCTGTAATCCCCACTTCATGTTGCAATGTTTAGTATAAAGCACCAATCATTTTTAGGATACAAATAATCATCTACATGTATAGATTTCTAAAGGCCTGGGGAAGATAAAAAAAAAGTAATCATTCATCAGAGAAAAGTAACCTTCACAAAATACAGTGCCTATGGAAAGTATTCACAGTGCATCACTTGTTCCATATTAGGGCTTGTTTCCACTGGTGCGGTTTTGTGCGGATGCTTGCGGTTTTAACCGCGCAGCCAAATCTGCATTCGACCGCATCGATTGGAAACAACAATATAGTTTCCACTGGGGCGGTTGTGCACGGATGTATGTGGTTGAATGCGGACGCGGTTTAGGGTGTGGTTTTGAACGCTACCCTACAGCGTTTAAAACCGCGTCCCAAATCCGCGCACAACCGCACTCATAGGAAATCATAGGTGCGAGAAAATTGGCTATTTAATCCGCACGCAAACCGTGTGCCAAACGCGCACAAACGCATGGGATGCTGTTTTGTGCGGATTCGCACCAGTGGAAACAAGCCCTTATTGTTGCAGCCTTGTTGTTATCATTGTAATGTTGCAGTCTTATTCCAAAATTATATTTTGTCCTGAGAATTATACAACACATAATGACAATGTGAAAAAAGTTTACTTGAGGTTTTGGCAAATTTGTTAAAAATAAAAAAACTGAGAAATCACATGTAGATAAGTATTCACAGCCTTTGTTAACCTCCCTAGCGCACTGCTGAGGTCCAGATTTCTGTACCAAAAGTGCACCATAGACTTCAATGGTAAATTTTTCTTTATGTTGTAGGCCTGTAACTTCCCAAAATATGTCCGTACAAGGGTCTAATAAACATGCTGCATATAATCATGATATAATCATTTGAATGAAACAATTATGTAAAAGAATTTTTTTTAAATAAAATTAATGAGAAAAACACAAAAATTAGGGCACAAAGCTATGCTGCTATGTACTAAATCTCGCCCAAATAAAGCCTCTGGTGCCCCAGATGTGCCCATTTGCAAGTAACCCTCTCTAACCTGGTGTGATGGATGTGGTAAAATCACACCAGGTTAGAGAGGGTTACTGCAAAGGGGCACATCTGTGGCACCAGAGACTTTTTATTCTGGCGATATTCTGTACATAGAAGCATATTGAAATCAGTTATCTACATAGAAAACTGATTTCATGCAATTTACTTTCAAATTTCCCGCTGCCTCCCCAATGTGACATCATCACGTCACTCGGAGGGGGAAGAAGAGACGGAGGATCCAGCTGCCAGCATGTCTCCTCGGGGACACCGCAAAACTGTAAGTATGCGCTGCCAGAGCCCCGATGTGTACTGGACGGCACCATCTCGCCCAGTGCTATAGTAGGAGTAGCAGCGCTGGACGAGATGGCGCAGTCCCGACCGCTAGGGCGGTTAATACCTTGTTGATGCACCTTTGGCAGCAATTACAGCCTCAAGTCTCGTTTAGTATGGCACCACATGCTTGGCACGCCTATCCTTGGCCAGTTTCGCCCATTCCTCTTTGAAGCACCTCTTAAGCTCCATTAAGTTGGATGAGAAGCATCGGTGCACAGCAATTTTAGGATCTCTATGGAGTCAAGTCTGGGCTCTTGCTGGGCCACTCAAAGACAATCACATAGTTGTCCTGCAGCCTCTGTTTTGATATCTTGGCTGTGTGATGAGGGTTCCTGTCCTGCTGAAAGATGAACCGCAGCTCCTAGTTTAAGATAGCTCTGGAGTAGGTTAGGTTTTCATCCAGGATGACTCTACATTGCTGCAGTCATCTTTACCTTTATCCTGGCTAGTCTCCCAGTTCCTGATGCTGAAATCCACCACCATGCTTCACTTTATGGATGTTATTGGCCTGGTGATGAAGAGCGTCTGGCATTCACACTAGAGTTCATTCTTTGTCTCATCAGACTAGAGAATTTTGTTTATCATAGCCTAAGAGTCCTTCAGATGCCTTTTGGCAAACTGCAGGCTGGCTGCCATGTACCTTTTACAAAGTAGTGGCTTTTGTCTGGCCACTCTACCATACAGGCCTGCTTGGTGGATAGCTGTAGACATGGTTATCCTTCTGGAAGGTTCTCCTCTCTCCACAAAGAACCTCTGGAGTTCAGTGGGTTCTTGGTCACCTCCCTGACTAAAGACCTTCTCCCCCAACAGTCAACTGAATTTACCACAGGTGGACTGCAGAAACATCTCAAGGATGATTAGGGGAAACAGGATGCACCTGAGCTAAATTTTGAACCTCATGGCAAAGGCTGTGAATACTAATGTACATATATTTTCTCTAGTTTTTATACTCTTTTAAGCTTTTAATGTTTTGTGTAGAATTCTGAGTGAAATATTATTTAATACCTTTTGGAATAAGGCTGCAACATAACAAAAAAGTGATGCGCTGTGAATACTTGCCTGATGCACTGAAGATGACCAGTGACTTGTCATGGAAATGATATAGGATTGAAGGAGAGGAAAAGGGTAACAGGGCAATTGTCAAAACGTTTGCGAAAGTGGACCATTACCACAATTAGAACAAAAATACCAGGGAGATCATTCTTCAAATAGATAGGAAAAGGAAAGCTCTCTCTCTCGAAGCTCTTCATATCACGATCTGTGTACAGAGGTGAATGAGGTACTAGTAGAATACTGGGGGCACACCATGCAAAGGCACTTGAACAGCCAATTTAGCTGGAAGAGTTTTTTTTTCACAAGGTAAATTGTATAGAAAAGTGAATTGTATTCTTCCACTTCTAATCAATTCAAAAAATAAAATTCAAGAAAAAGCTCAGTAAAATTTTGTTTGGCATTTAGAACACATTATTACAAAGCAATAAGCCCCCCATACACGTTTAGCCTGTGACCGATTTTTTGCAGATCGAACCACGCATAATGACATCATCACGCATGGTCAATTGGCTGAAAAATCGGGGCACAATCGGCCGGGCACCCTTTGTGTGCCAGCACTTAGGGTATGTCCGTCAGGTCCCTCTAGCTCAGGGATCAAACTTTTTTTATTCGTGGGCCACATTGACTTCTTAAATTTGATAAAGGGGCCGGACGAAGAGCCTGTAATAGCTAACCCGCCACAGGTGTGCCGATTCTATGCATCGCCGGCAACACTAATGATGGTGGTGATGTGTAATAGGTGGCATGTGATAGGGATGTTTCTTTTTAAACTTCCTGCACTTTTTGCCATGAGGATGCGCCCATGGTGTCATTATCACTCCACTGCATTGTCTCCAAGGAAATGTTTAGACACTTATAGGCATTATGTGTACACATTGCAGAGGAGGGGAACATCAGTTTAACAAGGTGATAAAGGGCTGGAAAAGAGAGCCAACGGGCCCCTGGGCCTTAGTTTTCCCATCCCTGCTCTAGCTGCTTGGGACGCCATCAGGGCGGGAACCGGCTGACAGCATCAAGGGACCGAGGGACTGTGAGTGAGGTGGCAGCCTCTGCTCACTGTAGCAGCACAATAGTAAATGCTAGCACCCCCGCTCAACAACTTTAGAGAGCAGCTGCAGACAGATTCTGTGTTCTCAGCCCCTTTGGATCACCGCAAAAGGAATGTGCAGGGGGGCCGATGGAGCCGAGGAGACATACCACCAAACCGAGCTAAGAATTATGGACATGTCTGTAATTCTTCGATCGATTTGGAGGCCAATTTTAGCCCTGTAAGCTTTAGATCTCCACCCGATTTTTCGGCCGATTGACCGTGAGTTGGCCATAAGTGCGCACGGTGGTCGAACAGCCAAAAGATCGGCTGGAAATCTAAGCGTGTATGGGGGGCTTATAGAGTTATAAATCAGACAGGAAGTAGCAATAGTTCTGAGTGATAAACATATTAAAAGACATTGCCAAGCAAAAATCATAACATCATAAATATCCTTATGACCTTTCTTAAATTTACTGAATTTAGAACACAGATTTTTATCTGATTGCCAGATTTAAACTTTACAGCAATACCTTCCACATCCTCCCATTCTTCATCGCTGTCTTCTATTTCCTCAACTCTGCTGTCTTTAGTTACTGCCACATCTGGGACTGAGACATATCCCTCCAAACTTAACAAGCCAGTCCATAATGGGAAAAAACAGACAGCAATACAGAAATATTGATATACAACAATTAATACAATAAAGTAGCATGCTAAAAAAGATGCTTTATTCATTAACCACAACAAAATCTTGCATTGTTAGTGTTACAATGTAAAAATATATGGCAATAGATAATACAAATTATATGTCTTTTTTTTAGGAAAGTGGATCTCCTTGTTAATGTTCATAATGTTCACTTTTTAAACCAAAGACTCACAGACTTTTTAGTTTAAAGTTTCACAAGTCATAATTAGAGATGCTCCGATCAGCATTTTTGGGGCCGATCACCGATTACCAAGATCATGATCTGCCGATTGCCGATCACTGCCGATCACAAAATGGCAGGGGAATGGGAATCTTTTATCTATAATCTAGCAGAGTTTGCACCATTTGTAGAAATGAAACTAACTCAAAATTAACTATATTGAAAAAAAAAAATTAGAAATAGGCTACAGTCAAGAATGCACAGACAGTACTGTACACAGGGTACCTCATATACTTTACACAGACCGTACTATACACATGGGGTACCTCATATACTGTACACAGACAGCACTGTACACTGGGTACCTCACAC
>CM070037.1:84944663-84954713 GCA_036250615.1 Ptychadena robeensis
CACTTTTCTGCTCTACACCGCTTTTAAGGGCGGAGTCACAGCACACAACGTGACTCTACTAGGGGAGAGGTACACTAATCCTCCTGCTACCACGAACGCGCCGGCAAAAGGACAGGGGGCTTCCAGACCGTGCTGTGAGGAGGACCATGCGGAGCTTTTTAAGTCCTACGCATCCCCACAGCCCGTCGACATCCACCCGAGAGACTACCTCCCTTAAACTGCGGATATGGAACACCTTCAGAAGCGATGGAACCCTTGAGAATGGGTGTGCAGAACTTGACCTGTGGCCAGAGCTTTTATCCAAGTTTGCTCTTGAACTTATGGCCTGTTCCCTGATTCTAGTGTCTGCAGAAAGGACTTCAGTGCTCAGGCGGCCATAGTGACAGAGAGCGAAGCAAAAAAGAGTTGGGGATACCTCACCTTCCGGAAAAGAACGAGGCCATGGATTCTGAAGGGACTGACAGTGGGGGATACAGTTGCCTGCAAAAGGCCCTCCTGATACGTGCGCTTGGCCTAAAAATGGTCCCCACGCTGCATTACCGGCATACCACTTCATTGAATCCTCCGCCACCAACTAGGGTTCAAGCCGCAATGTTTCATTTTTCCATTCTGCCTGGAAAAAACATAAATTTTTGATGGGCGCTGCACCAATAGCGGCTGATACCATATCAATTTTTCTGTCAAATGTACATGACAAATTTTATGGCCAAGTGTATGCTGGCCTAATTTTGTTTGGGGCCTCTGCTGTAGATTAAAAAGGCACATTGGCATGTGCCAATCCCCTTGTGATCGCTACTTGTCGTGGGAAGGGGCTCTGCGGTAGCACAAGGAAGCGAGCAACAATGAAGTGTGTGTCATGTTGGCGCACCCAGATGAGAGGCGATTGCTCAGAGTGATCAGACAAACGCGATTGGTTGACTAATTTGTCGTATTGAAAAACTTAATTAAAAAAAAAATTTTTTTTTGGATCATATTACGTTGATTCTTTAAAGTATAGTAGGGCAAAAATGTGGAAAACACTGCGAATTATGTTTAATGGGTCACTCACCGTTTCAATGTTGCGGTTGTGTTTAAACGCGGGAGTTTGGTTTGGTTTGTATAAGAGTTTGTTGTGTGTGAAATGTGAAGCCGGCGGAGGTGACTTTAAACTACTGATCGATACGACTGTGAGAGTACCGAGGGATTCACCGGATCCCACAGGTCAGGTTGGATACCCAATCTCCGCTGGGTCTTACCATATAGACAAGCCCCCGCCTGAACGGTAGACACGATATGCCTAAACCCCCGACTCGGGTTTGCCCTCAGGACTTAACGCACAAGGGTACCGACCGAGAACTGAGACCGGTTGGAAAATCTCAAAGACCCCCCTCTAGGGAGTGAGTTCAGAAACAGAGGGACAGATGCAAAGTACAGGTTTGTGGCAGGGGGTCATAAAAAGGAGATCACGAAATCAAACACGGTCTAAGGGTAATCACTCATGCAACGTTATTTTCACAATTTTGACTATCATTGTGTAGAATCCTTTGTGCGAGTTATTGCGTGAAAAATATTTTCTCTTGAGGAGTTTTGCCAGGGATTCCCCTCTGTCATGCTCATTGTTCCAGGTGTTAACCCCTTGAATAAAACTTTTTTCAACACTATTGGGCCAGAAAGAAAGGGTCCCTTTGTTTTTTAAAAGTTCGCCCTGGCCCATTGAAGTCATGGCGCGTTTCGCGTCTGTTCGCGAACTTTTGCGATTGTCGCGTTCACCGTTCGCGAACGGCAAAAATGCGGGTTCTCGCCATCACTAGTTGACAGCGGCAACATGGATTGTAATAGATCCAGCCAACTTGTTCCGAGAGTGCTTGTCAATGATATTAAAGGCTTTATAAGCACATTTGAAAAAGTTTGATGTGCAGGAGGAAAGCATGGCCCAGACATCTTGGTCGGTTCGGAAAATGCTGCAGTCCATCATGCGGTGCAGTATAAGGGTGCCTACGGAGGTAGGCCACCGCCGGCCGCAATTACCAGCATTGTAAAAGAGAAGCCATGCAATGGAGAAAGAGACCGGTGAGTGGCTAAGACAGAAGCCTTGGATAAGAAAGGTCGTCTCCAAGGCAACAAGGCATACGGTGTCACCAGGAGAGAGCAGAGTGTCAGAGAAGTATGTCTTGAGCGCTGCCCAAGAAGGTGAGAAGTTGTTCATGCCAAGGGTTGAGAGTTCATCAGAAAAGTTTGACCCGGCGGGAAGACTGTGCGCTGTCTGAGGTTGTTGTAGTGAGTGGGGACACGCTAAGACAAGAGTGTCCGCTTATCCCTGAATGTTGCAACCTGACCACCTGGCAGGCTGGGCCTGTGTCAGTCACGCAAGGCATGTGCTGGAAAAAGGTTTGTAGTCACCCCTGGCAACAGGCCTGCAAGGAGTGACAAAGCACTGTTGTGGTTGCGGCAGTGTAACACTGTGCTTGAGGTGCCTGGATACTGCAGACCTCATGAGAAGACAATCAGCAGTCTTGTGTCAAGGTCAACGCTTCTCATAGGCAGGAAAGAAAGTGACACCTGCGGTTGAACCACACACTGGTTAAGACTTCTTACAAGGAGACTGCTGCTGTGATGTTAATGTCGATTCTGGGAGGAGGACCGATGACCAATTGTTGGTCACCATAAGAGGCTGACCCCAGCAGAGGTTACAGCTACTGCGGTTTTTGCAGCAGATACACCGTTGCTTTTCCTCTGTGAAGTGAGGAAGCAAGGGGTTGAACCACAAACCTGGGGTCAATGTATGTGATGTTGTTGTGTATCCACTGTCTAGTCATGAAGCAAATGAGTTAACTGTGATCTGACTATGGTAGGGGTGAACCACTGAAGGAAGTGGTTAAGTGTCGCCAAGAAAAAGGACTTGATTTGTAAAACGTTTGTCCCTCGAAACCACAGAGGGGCTCGCAGTGTTGAGCTAGCGGTTTCTGGTGCACAACAGTAATGATATGCTAGTAGAAAAGGTATAGGCCGTTGTCTGGTAAGGAAGCCACCGCTGATGAAATCCATGATTATGTTGAAAGGGTTGACGCGGGGTTAATACATTCAATGTTTGATAATGTGTGGTACCAAACTGCGAGGTGCCAGGTGAGGGTGACAGAGCAGCTCAATGCTGGTGCGGTTAGAGCGGATGTGGGATGTCTGCCTAGCAACGCTCTGGAGGAAGCCAGTGGCTATGGTGTCACAAGTGGGTTGCTACCTCCGGCTTTCATGACTCCACATGTTCTAAAACTCCAACATATGAGTCACTGCACAGGGCTCGGCATTCTGAGGGGTTCCCCCCTATGATAACCCCAAGAGGACTGTAATAAGGATCCCTGTTACGTTTTAGGTGGGCTTGTAACTCCATGACTTGCATGTGTTGTCAAGTCAACACAAGAGGCTCTGGCCGCCTACGGTGTGAACTGTGTCAAGAGAGACGTTCTGTGGTGTGAAACCACGAATAGTAATGCTAGAGAACAGCAAGGAGTAAACTGTTGGAGACCCACACAACAGGTGTGCAATGTGCTAGAAAGGGTTTCTGACTAACAGGCCAAGGTGCTGCGTTTTGCCTATAGTCCAGGTGTGTATCACTGCAGCAGGGTAACCCTCCTAGGGTGGTTAATAATAGAAGTATAGTAGATGTACCAGGAAGGGTTTTAAAAAGGAGTTGAAAAAATCCGGTTTGGTAAAGTGCCAGAGTGTGCAAGTGTTCTAGTAATGATACTGGGGTTGGCCATATTGAGGTGGCTTTCTGTGATACAATATGGGGAAAGTTCTGAGGTAGAATGTAAAATGGAAGGGCCAAATTTATAGATTGCAAGTTAGGGCCAGTGCATTTCTCAATTGATAACGGACCCAGACAAAGACTCAGGGTGCCTTATAAAAGTGAATTTACAGACAGTGCTCTGGCAGAGCAGGTAACAAAACAGAGGAAGGTGTGTTGGAGGTTTCCATGGGGAATGACTGTTTAGCTGTGGTTATTCCTCTGCGGGACTCTGCCTCGATTAGTCACCTTTGGTTTTTTCAAAACTATATCATGCACTTGGGCAAGGATTAATATTGATGATGTTAATGTATCACTGGTAACCAGAGGTCTGGCTATGAAGGAGAAAGAAAAGTAAAACTTTGATGGACCAGGGGAACAGCCAGGATGGATCAGAATAGCTGGACCATGCTGGGAGATGGTAATTGCACTATCGCAAAAGAGAGGAGAGGAGAGGCCTTTAGTGAGTTTGGACCCTGTATAGGATAGTAGGTCATTTGCCAGTGCAGGAGGGTGATTTAAAGAAGACAACATTCCCACAGGACAGTGAGACTACGCTTGGCACCTGCGGAAGGTGGACAATGTCAGCCCCCTCTCCCTTGCCCTCTAAACTTTCAACATAAACGTGAGAAAGTGGGCTTAGACAAAAATGTCCAACAGTCCAAAGGAAAGGTGGAGAGTAAAGCCAGCCATTACACAGTCGGAGTCCATGGCCGCTCGAGCCCCATCCGATCGATTCCGACGTTCTGCCGGAGAATCTGGAGGTAGGGTGATTCTGATCGGCCCATTAAGAGAAATTCCGATCGCTGCATCCACCTTGTCCAAGGGATTCCGGGACGATTCAGTGTCGATTCCATTCCGACCCACTCACAACATGGCAACTCCCCCTGATCGTGCAGATCAATCGGATGGAACCAACAGGGTTGTTCTCTGTCGGATCCGATTCTGAGCCCCTATCAATCGGATGCGATCGATCGGACAAAGGTGGGCATGCACCGATTACGGCACGATCGATTCGCGTGCACGCGCCCGGAAATCGATCGTGCCGGAATCCGGTCGGAATCCAACCCGTGTATGGGGGCCTATGAGTGAGCCCGGAAGGAAAAGGCGTGGACACTAGCCCTGTCTCGAGGAGAAGAGATATTTGGGTGTTTTTGATGCTGGTTCTGGGTTTGCTGTGAAAACAGAACCCAATGCATACATGCCCAGGTAGACTGCCCCAGGAGATTTAAATGAGTGGTTGAAAGTATTGCACCTAATACAAAGCTGGGGATGCTAAAGTCAGGCTACTTAGTATGTTGCTTTCCGCTAAAAGCCCAATGTGTTGATCAGCCTAAATGGCACCCATTTGGGTTAAACTGATGCTGCCAGTCATGCAAATGCGAATAGGACTAAAACGGTTGAGCACCGCTCTTGGGAAAGACGTACTGAAAGGAGCCATACAGGACCTTAGATGGGCAGACCTACCGGTCCCAAAAAGGCATACCATAGGTGGGACTAGGGGGCGGGTATGTCCAAGGAAAGATGGTAGGCCTGATGTAAAGGGGCCAGGCAAGGGTCCATGTGAGACGCGGGGGTTAATGATTGTGTTCTGCCTCTCGGGTCGAAAACAGAGGGGGGGAGGGGGGGGGATATTGTGGACAGAAAGTGGTCTGCCACGTTGTGTGGATGGTCCATAGCGCAGTGAAGGGGTGTGGTGTGATCCAGCAAGACCACCTGCTAGGACCCTAAAGAGATGGCGGGTGGGTCTCCACAAAGGAAGCTGGGAACCACTCAGTCATGGCTCCAGATGAGGTGGATGCAGCCCCAAAAAAGGGCACACAGGGAAGTGTGGGCCCATGCGATGGTGCTAGAAGGCAGGCATGAAGGATCCTAAGGGAAGGAACTGTGGTTGAACTCGGGGCCAAGCCAGGAGGCTTGGCTTTTTCGAGGAACTTTGTTTATTTAGGTCTATTAACCCCTGCGAGGGAGGTAACCTTATTTGGACCGTATGTCAATCCAATCAAATCCAACATGAAAGGAAACTCATAATAAGCAAATCCATGTTTTTATGTCAGAATGAAAGGAGAACCATACAGGACAAAAAAATATATACATTTTTTTTTCACATTTTGAACTTCCCGCCCCTCCCCCTCCCGATGACGTCATCGCGCACCCGCCAGCGTGATCACGGACACCAGGATATGATGTTCAGACATCGGGGGACAAGGGGAGAGAAGCAGCAAGTCTCCTGGGCTGCCTGCAAGCCATCTCAATGCAGGTAACAGCAGCCTGAGTTAATTCGGGCTAAACCATTTAAGCAACTTTATTTAGCCCGAATTAACTCGGGCTAAACACCCAGAAGGTTAAACAACGCCATTTCTTTTAAACCTTTTTTACCGACTAATTAATAATACAGACAGATGAGAGATGACTGACATTTCTGAAAGTGTTCAGTCAAAAAATCCTATTTGTAAGTGAAAGTGATGTGGCGAAATATGCATTGATATATTTATCTATGTTGCCGCCATTGACACTGCCTCATCTCCATATATATATATATGTTTGATAATATGTGGAATGTAGGCTAGAACACTACTGATACATCTTAATTGTTATTTATTGACAGGTGGACATGGCTTGTATGCAGGTTGGAGAGCCCATTTACTCCGGTGAACGGCTGGGTCCTCTTGATGTTGGGGATTCACTCGGAGGCCCCCCTCCTGTTGGCCACCATGGCAGGTACCTTCCCCCATCTCCATCTGGGGGAGCCCCTAAACTAGGGACAGCCTATTAGCTGTCTTTCATATAGCCGATCCGTGTCCTACACACATTTGCGTTCCAGCTGGGCACCTGTTGATGATGCACTCCGGTGAGGACCGGAAGTGCGCTGTGATTATACACATCGCAGTGCTCTCCGTGTCCCACACCTGCCGGGGGGCCGTCCACTGGCAGGATCACCAGGTACCTGCCCTTATCAGATTGACCTCATGTGTGTGGGGTTGGCCTGTGAGTGTGGCGATACCACACTGGGCTAGATACCTACAGCATACAAGCACCTTGCATGCTGGACCAAGACTCATTACATCTATAGATTTCCGCCCCTTTACCCTCCCCCTGAGCCTCTCAATGACAGGTGTTAGCAATCTAATGGGATATAAGTGGGGCTGGGAGATAGGGGAGGGGTGTGACGGGTCCTGAGCGTGACCTGGTCCCTGCCTGCCATTTGTTGACACCAGCAAGCAACTGGTTAGCCTATCTCCCTATTTTGACATCTACAGCCTTTTACTAGGTAATCTATCGGCTCTTTACTACCTGCCCTTCTAATTTCTTATTTAGGCGTTTATCCTCAGCCTCCAGACTTCCCCATTTACTTGACTTTTTACATCTTATTTGTCTGCGAGGTAGGTTGCTGCGTGGTGTCTCATGGGGTGATGTGTGGGGGTGGGCCATGACCCTGGGACTGCTACTACTACTCCACCCGGCCCTCGAGGCGAGCGCCCCCTACTATCTAGGGGCTCCTAAGTTGGTGCCTCTAGTGGAACGCCCGTCCTGCTGGGTACCCTGCTAGTTCACCCGTGAGCCCGACCTGCACCCCCAGGCACTATTCCACTATACTGTTACACATTGAGACGATAGGTGCCCATCTGCATTCAAGTAGGTAATGGCTATGCAATGAATGTGATGCTATGTATTTTATATATTAAAATGGATTTTAATCGTTGATTTTCTAACATAGATATAACACTCCTTGTACCTCCCTGAAGAAGCTTAACTGGCGAAATGCTTCGGAGGAGAGTGGGGAGCTACCAGTGCTCAATAATATTGTAACGTTTTATATGCCTGATGGATTTTTTGTACCACTTGATGTGCTTTTTATATTAAGTACTGGTGGATGAGATTTGGAGTGTGGACATCCATACATGGAGACCATTGCCACACACCAGAACTATCCACACGGTCCTTTTTAGCGAACCACCATTGTGTGATCCCCCAGCAATGTATTGATTTGTTTTATTTTTTGGTCCACTGTTAATAAAGACCTTTTATACTCAAATTTAACTGGATTCTGACTCTTCATGCCTGCAATGGCAGACTATTAGTACTTTTCAAGGTACCTGTTTACCTAGGTTTAGGGTAATATATTTTCTTTTGTAACGTAAGTGTATCGCTTAACAGTGCCTCCCTCCACCTGAGGTTTCTATTGCCTCTGGATTTATATTGGCCATGCTGGCTCCATTTATATCATATCAATGTTTCTGTTTCCAGATACAGTGTAGCAATATTTCTATTAGCGGATATATGTCATAGCGATGTGGATGTTAATAAGTATCAGATAGATGGAACAAACTTATAGATGGCTTAGTAGGAACAAAATACCTTTTAATGTTGATAGTTGTATCAGTTCTCCAGACCACTAAAGACAGACAAAAAATGCCTCCAATCTGGGAATCCCGACGTGTGGCCGCCGCCACAGCAGGTCCTGCGAATGAGGGCTACGTTCCTGGCACTCGGCTAATGTAGCTGCCGCCGCTGGGAATTGACGGCCCGCATCCATAGGAGTAATGAGGATCCTATGTGGGCGTGCAGTAACTCTGACGTCCCAGGCAACGGGGCGGACCGCCCCCCACATCACCAACAGTGTATGGAGCGGGTCCACCCGTAATCCCGGGACACCAGAGCAGCGGACCCCCTGGTCCAGCGTGGTTGGGGCATAATTTGCCCATCCGCCAAACCCAGATGGAGAGGAGGGACTAAGGGGGAACCCCATCCAAGGGCGCCGTGGCCCCAATCCTGAGAACGGCGTCCCGTCTACCCGCCCACATACAGAGACATCACACAGCACCGCCCCCGTACACACGCATGAATATTTAAAAGGTTATAGGAAATGAATGAACCATACCCAACCTCCAAAAACGTCTCAATGTTTGTCATGTACAATTGATAATCACACAGTTTATACAGTTTATATGGGTCATCAATTATATAAGGTTTCATAATAGTTTATCCCATATATGATGGCTGATTTGTTAATTGTCTCGTTATCGTCATTGCTAGTGAAGCTCAAGTTCAGTGTATTAGGACGTAAATAGTAAATACTTAGTGGTATAAAAAAATGATACAAACGGAAGTTTAAAACATCTCATCTAAACAGATCTAGAATTGATATTTAATATCCACATCTATTCTGCGGTACATTAGGATAATAACCCCATTGTAGCCTAATATTTGTGCCCCAGAGTAGCAATATGAGAAAAACCAAAGTGTATGCTGTACAGTAACACAGAAATATATAGGTGTACCGGTATATACATGCAGATAATAATGTGGTAAAGCTCAATAGTAGCATAATATAATAGTGCAACATTATGATAAGACCCAATAACAGTGTAATAGAACATGGTAGCAATATAATACATGCGGTATCTAATACAGATAACCATAATAGAGATAACCATCTGGTAAACCAATAATATTCATATTGCCCCAGAGTAGAAATATGAAAAAAACCAAAGTGTATGCTGTAAAGTAACACAGAAATATATAGGTGTACCGGTATATACATGCAGATAATAATGTGGTAAAACTCAATAGTAGCATAATATATTAGTGTAACATTATAATAAGACCCAATAACAGTGTAATAAAACATGGTAGCAATATAATACATGCGGTATCTAATACAGATAACTATAATTGAGATAACCATGTGGTAAACCAATAATATATTAGTGTGGTGATGTGTGGTACAGGTAAAAAGTGTGATAAAACGCAGTAATACTATAATACATTGGTGTAACATTAAAAAATTCATGTAGTAAATTGTGGTTACCATGTGGTAAACCAGTGGTAAAACCATGTGGTAAAACAGTGGTAAGACCCACCATGTGATAAAACAATAATATATTAGCGTGCTGATGTGTGGAACAAGTAAAATTGTGATAAGACGCAGTAACATTATGATACATTAGTGTAACATGAAACCACTGTTTTACCACATGGTTTTACCACTGGTTTACCACAATTTACTACATGATTATTTTAATGTTACACCAATGTATTATAGTATTACTGCGTTTTATCAAAATTTTTACCTGTACCACACATTGCCACACTAATATATTATTGGTTTACCACATGGTTATCTCTATTATAGTTATCTGTATTAGATACCGCATGTATTATATTGCTACCATATTTTATTACACTGTTATTGGGTCTTATTATAATGTTACACTATTATTATTACTATTGGTAGGTTTATTGTAACAGTGGCAGATAGCACATCAAAAGGAAAATCGAAAAAATAA
>CM070037.1:84968708-84981662 GCA_036250615.1 Ptychadena robeensis
CAGCATGTCAGCACTGGACGAGCTGGACTCGTCACAACCGCTAGGGAGGTTAAACAATGATTATAACCATTCTAATTATTACTTATCATTTCAGCCAAAATTTTTGCAGTGATTGCTGTACAGACATTGTCCTTGGCTTGAATGGCAGACACCCACTGTGAGAGGTACTTTCCCTGCTGGCGATCCTGCATGGGTGATTTCAGGTATCTTAGCCAGTGTCAGAGATGCCTGCATAGCAGGCAGCATGGCCAAAGAATGTGAGGGGGTCAGTCAGGCCACTAGGGAGAACTCCAGGCCAGAGGATATAAAAGGGAACTCCAGAGAGGAAGTGGGGCCTGTGTCAGAGGACAGGAACCTGAGAGTGGTTGCAGGTGCGGCTGTGGAGAGCCCCTGGCCAGATGGAGAGAGAGTTAGGAGCGTGCAGGTGGCTCCAGGGCAAAACAGCCTGCTTGTCCAGGAGGAGTCTTTATTCTGGCAAGGTTGCCAGCTTTACTAATTCACTGTGTTGGGACTTAAGCTCTACCTTTACTTGTTCTTCGCCTCAGCGCAAATAAAGTGTCTGTGTCCTGGTTCACTACCCCCCTGCCTGCCCTGTAACAAGTAGTAACAAGTAGTATCAAGTAACAAGTAGTAACAAGTAGATCCAGCGGCCGCTGCAATGCCTGTTGCCATGTTCCCGGTCAGGGCACTAGCCCAGTACCAAGTATACGGGACCTGCATCTGATCTCAATGACCGGACCACACGAATTTGTGGCCATATTTGATCCCACGCCATGCCGGAGGCGTTACAAGCGGAAGTGGCGCTGAGTGCACTCGAAGGGGAAGCCCATTGGACAATCTTGCATATGCCTGAGGTGGAGAGGGACAGCCTGGACAAGATTGTGGCCTATCTGGACCGGATCTTCGGGGATCCAGGCACTCTGCATGCCTTGCAGCGACAGTTTCTGAGCAGTGCAACACCCGGGAGAAACCATTCCAGAGTTTGCCAACGCCTTGCAAGACCTGGCCAGCACCATATGGCGGCGGCAGAGTCACGGAAATCTGTTGTGATCTGCATCCGATAGCTGGCTAAAGGAACAGTTCATCCAGGTTTAAAATCAAGTAGATATTTGAGTTGAACTTTCCATTTAAATTTGAAATAAATTTATGAAAATTATAACATTTGGACAAGTTTGACATTTGTTGAAAAATATTCTACAATTGTTGAAGCTTTCTTCTCATCAGATGTAATGATTAACACCTCTTTTGAGGTCATTTGGTGCAGAAAAAATGGACTGAATCAGACAGCCAGGGGTTGGATTCTTAGTTACCGACAGCCAGGAACAGAGCAGTGTTGGGATGTGAGGTACTGGAGAGGTTCGGGGAGGGGGGGATTGCAGTGGCAGGTCCAGGAGGGGGGCCCTATAAGATAATGTTTGCTTTGGGCCCAGTCATTTATAGCTATGCACCTGTTTGTCTCTTTGTGGGGGCTGCGAAATGGCATGATGGGGGGAGGGAATAATTATAAGTAATAAGTGAATAAGAGTTTATTCAGATAGTGAAGCAGAAGAGGTATGTGAAAGGTATTTTGGCTGTGGTAGTGACCAATATGATACACATAGCAATAACGCTTGCTCAAGGTGAGTTTTCACAATTGGCAGTGACAAACATGCCACAGACAAATCTCATCAGCCAAAAGCAGGCCCACACCTCCCATTAAAAACTGCAAGTTAATGTTGTTTTTTTATTTGAATTACTGTATTGTTTTTTTTTAAACAATAAGAATTTTATTGAGAGAAAATGGAGCACGTCAACTGCACAAACATTGTGGTCTCAAATAGGTTTCAAATAAAGAAGCATTAGATCAACTGTGGTAATACAGAAATACAAGAGCAGTGTACATGCTTCGAATGGTGGTATAACAAATTAAATTCACAGTTCAGAATTCAAAATAACCGGGGAGAGGGATTATGGGGGGAAGGGAATTCAAAGAGGAGAAAATAGTGAATAAGGATAAATAAAAGAAAAGAGAAAGGAATTTGCGTAGAGAGGGAGAGAAGAGAGAGAAAATGAGAGAGAAGGAGAGAGAGAGAATTGAGAGTTGCAGGATCGGAGTCTAGCGATCGTCTTGCTAAAAGCGCTTCATTCTAACCACTTTTTGAAGTCAGCAGTTTCCACAAATGAGGTCCATACATTCCAAGTGTCATCATGTAAGGAGACCCTTTCCCTGAGGTGTGCAATCGAGGCTTCAATGTGTCTAATCGCCTCCATTTCCTCCGCCCATTCCCTGAGTGATGGAACGGTTGGCGATTTCCAATGACGGGGTATAAAATGTTGCGCCGCAATTAAAAAGAAGCGGAGTATTCCCCGTTTGGATCTAGATAGAGGTCCCGGTAAGTCCGTCAGTAATGCTACGCGGGGGTTACAGGGTATGACTGATAGAGTAAGTTTATTATGTAATTTAAATATGAGATTCCAAAATTGCAGAATTGTGGGGCAATACCACCACAAGTGTAATAGGGTACCTTCTGCACCATTACATCTCCAACACAGACTAGGCACCGATGGGAGGAACCTGTGGAGTGTGGCGGGGCACTTGTACCACCTGGCCAGCACCTTAAAGCTACGTTCTTGGGCTGTGCTGGAGCAGCTGAGAGAGTGTGATAGCGCATATATTTTGGAAAGTTCTCTGTCAGAAATCTGACAATTCATGTCTTTTTCCCATGCGGCAACATAGCTCGGTCTTCCACAATATATAGTCTGAATCAAAATATCATAAATAGCAGACAGATGGCGAGTAGGGGTGTGGCTTAGTGTACAAAAATCCTCGAAGGGAGTGGTGTCCCTGAGAGGATCTCCCACCTTGCGTACAAGTTGCAGGTATTTTTGTAGTTGTAAGAGATGTAACCAGTTGCTCCCACCACTAGGGGGAGCAGGTGTTGCAGAAGAGGAGAGAAGAGCCTGAGAGGAGGCAATCGAAGCGATGACTTGTGAGAATAGCGTTAGGCATCCTCTCCTCCACTGCATGAAATCTGACTCCATACCCAGCGGGAAGTCTGGGTTCCCCATGATCTGGTGTAGAGGTCCCAGATATGATGAAAATCTATAACGGGAGACGAGGTGATCCCAAATATGGATAAGGGGAGGAGCTATAAGTAACCGAGGGGGACAAGCTGATCGTGCCTTGGTGGATATCCAAGGTAGCGAAGATAAGGGGATGGGAGAAAGTGAGTCAAAGAGTTGAATCCATATCTTATTACTTCTACTGTAAATGGCATCGGTTATGTGGGATAAATGGGAGGCCATATAGTAACTTTTGATATCAGGAAGGCCCAGGCCTCCTGATGATTTTTTCCGAACTAATGTTTTGAAGGGTATACGGGCTGTGGATGGGGACCAGATATACCGGAGGAATGCTGAGCGTATTTTGGAGAAAAAAGATGGCGGGAGGGATATAGGAAGTGTTTGAAAAATATATAACAGTCTCGGTAGTATGTCCATTTTAAGTAGGGCAATGCGCCCAAACCATGAATGGAGACCCGTTTTCCAAGTCTTCAACCTGTCCAACACCAGAGCAAGCAAGGGGGCATAATTCAGAGTATATAGCTTACTGAGGTTTCTTGGGATATGTATTCCCAAGTATTTGATGCTGTCATCGGCCCATATGAATGGGAATAATGACTTTAGTTGAGCCACCTGCTTGTCCGGAAGGGAAACGTTCAAGGCCATGGACTTTGTGAGATTGACTTTAAAATTACTGTGTGTTGAAGGCTTGAAATTCTGACAGAAGACAGGGGAAAGCCGTTTTGGGATTAGAGATATATAGGAGCATGTCATCTGCAAAGAGTCCCATTTTATGATGGTGTTGACCGACAGATATACCCTGGATATCGGGATTATTGCGTATAGCATTAGCTAAATGTTCCATGCACATAATATATAAAAATGGGGAGAGGGGGCATCCCTGCCTTGTGCCATTGAATATGTTGAAGGAATTAGTTAAGTTTCCATTAATGCGTATTCTAGCAGACGGCTTATCATAAAGCGCTAGAATTTTTGAGATAAAGAGCTGGGGTATACCTATATGGTGGAGGGTGGCCTTCATAAATTGCCAATCTAGGCGGTCAAATGCCTTTTCGGCATCAATAGATAAAAGGGATAACGGAAGTTTATTACGCTGGGCATAGTCCATGAGAAGGAGTGTTTTGATGGTATTGTCTCTCCCCTCCCTATGGGGGACAAAACCTACTTGTTCCAGGTGTGTGAGCTGAGGAATTAATGGGCTTATTCTATTCGCAAGTAGTTTGGCATAAATTTTGAGGTCTACGTTAATTAGGGATATAGGTCGGTAGCTTGGGCACTGTGAGGGGTCCTTGTCTGGTTTGAGGATTAATGATATGTGAGCTTCCTGCGTTTGCTTCGTAAAAGGTGTGGTATCTGAGACAGAGTTGAAGGTTGTGGAGAGGATAGGTGATAAGTCTGATAAGAACTCCTTATAAAACAGAGCCGAAAAGCTGTCAGGTCCCGGGCTTTTGCCCGATGGGAGGGACTTAACAACAGCAGAGATTTCCGCAAGGGAGAATGGCATCGCTAAATTATTGAGGGCCTCTGGAGAAATTGTCGGTAAGGTCGACTTACTTATATAATCCAAGAGTTCTGTAGGAGGGGGGTAGTCAAGGGGGAGCATGTGTTATCTCGAAGATTATATAGGGAGGAGTAGTATTTGTGAAAGGTAGACATTATGTCCGACTGAAGATGCGAAGTAGATCGTGGAGATGTGGCTATCTTTGGGATGTAGGTTCTGGACTGCTTTGCTTTAATTGATCTCGCCAGAAGGCGGCTAGGCTTATTACCATACTGGTACAAGGAGCGAGCTAGGCAATCACGATGTTTCAGAAAAGACAGATCATATAGGCCACGTAGTTCAGATCGTTTAGTTAATAATTTCTGGTAGACCTCAGCATCTACTGAGGCTCTATGTGAGGATTCTAAGATTTGAATCTCAGCCAACAGAGTTTTGATGCGGGAAGTGTGAGCCCGTTTTAAACGAGAGCCATGCGCTATCAAAACGCCTCTGATGATGCCTTTGAGCGTCTCCCATTTAATAGTAGGAGATGTGTCATCTGTGGCGTGAGTGATCTGAAACTCTGAAATGGCATGTGCAATGTCTTTTTTGATAACTGGGTCATTTAGAAGAGTTTCATTTAGTCTCCAAGTAGGATATGGTTTGATCGTGTCTGGGACCATAACGGACAAATGAATAGGGCAGTGGTCAGACCACAGCTGTGTTCCGATGTGGGAGGTGGGCTTCCAATCCAGTAGGGGATGCGTGACAAGGAAATAATCTATCCTGCTATATGATTTGTGGAGGGCCGAGTAGTGCGTGTAGTCCCTTTTTGCAGGGTGCATAATGCGCCAAGCATCAAGGAGTTGTAGGGATTGGAGTTTTGCTTTCAATTTATTTAATTTGTTGCGAGAAAAATAGCTGCGTTTTGAGGAGGAGTCAATATCTGGGTTGAGAGTTAGGTTAAGGTCTCCACCCAAGATGACCATACCCTCGGCGAAATCTTGCAATTTGTTAAGAAGATGTAGCAAAAAGGAGATGGGGTCATGGTTAGGAGAGTAGACATTCACCAATGTGAAAAGTTTACCGTAGATAGTACCCTTGAGGAACAGAAATCTACCATCTGCGTCTGACTGTGTGGAGATGTGTTGAAATGGCAGTGAGGTATGTATTCCTATCGCCACCCCAAGAGATTTACGATTCGGGTTGTGGCTGAAAAACCAGGTGTTAAAATGTCTGGAGGGCATGGTGGGGGCAGCTGAGGCTTTAAAGTGCGTTTCTTGTAAAAACAATAACTGTGCGCCCTGCTTATGCATATCAGACAGTACCTGTGACCTTTTCTGAGGGATGTTAAGTCCCTGTACATTCAGAGAAGCGCAGTGGACTCTAGCCATGGGATGGGAAGATAATAAGCTGTCTGTGAGTCACCACGACTTCCGATCCTGCAAGAAGAGAAAAAAGGAAAAAGAGAGAGAGGCGGGAGAGGATGGGGAGAGAAAACATATACAAAAACCATACATTTGCCATGAAACAAAGAAGAACCAAAACCTGCGGCATTGATGAAAGCCGCAGAAGGTGACTAGTAAGTCATCCAAAAGACAGATCGAAATACGTCTGTCGGCCTATGCGGGGGAAATCTATAAAGATCTAGAGGGAGGGAGATCGCGCCAAGGGGACTAGATGAGTGATGAAAACGCCTATCTCTCTATAATATAGGACTTGAACAGTGGGAGCAGGGCATGAAACGGGGGCATATGGAAACTGTAGTTTCACATGGGGTGGGGGTGGAAATAGATATAAACCTTTTTTTTTTTTTTTTTTTTTTTTTTCTGCGTTGAGTGAAAGGTGTTCCCATTAGGGGACATAAGGTTTTCCTATCAACTAAAAGTTAGGTACAAATCACAAGCAAAAAAGTGACAATGAGAGAAAGAATAATAAGCAAAAATAACGGTATCAGGCGACATAGCAGAATGTCACTTCTTTTTCTCTTGTTCAACGAGGTGGTGTGGACCTCTTATCAGCTCTTCTTTTCTTAGCGGTCTGCCAGGGTGTGAAGGATGGCAGTGAAGGAAGCGGTGGGAGGGTGGGGTCCGGCCACGGGTCGAGTTCCGGGATCCCGAGGGCTCTGGAGAAGGATGGTAGATCCAGTGGGAAGCGTAGTATAATAAGCTTGTCTTGTCGCCGTACATTGAGTTTAAAGGGATATCCCCAAGTATAAGCGATGTTTGCCTCCGCCAGTGCTTTCGTCAGTGGTCTCAAGGATCTGCGTCTAGCCAGGGTCCGGCTGCATAGGTCTGGGAATAGGGAGACTGGGAAGCCATCTATGTCAATCTGGCCCAGAGCTCTAGCTTTCTGCATGATCCTCTCCTTTTGCAGGTAGAAGTGTATTCTGCAAAGGACGTCTCTATGTCTGGTCAGCGACGGATTCCTGGTGCCAGGGGTCCTGTGTATTCGATCTATGTCGGTTGGTTCGTCGTTACCGAGGATGTTATTAAAGAGACGGATCACGGTGGACTTTAGGTCTGGGGTGCCCACAGATTCTGGGATACCACGTATGCGGATATTATTTCGCCTGTTTCTATCCTCAGTGTCGTCTTCCTTAACCCAGACTTCCTGCAAGTATGTCTGATGGGAGCCCACTACTTCCTGTAAGGTCTGTACCGCAGATGTTAGTGCAGCTGTGGCGGCCTCGACAGGGTCAATACGTTCATGTAAACCAGTGAGGCCATCTTTGAGTTCAGCCATGTCTTGCTTATGTATGTTCTCAAATTTCACGAACATCTTTTCGATATCTCGCTTGAAGAGGGAGAAATATTTTCTGAGGGAGCGAGAAGATTCAGGATCATCATGGCCACTTTCTGACGCTCTGGATTCTACCTCTTCAGCGGAGAAATCTGATTCGCCTCCGTCAAGCGCTCGGGTCTTAGACATAGCTCTAGACTGACTAGAGTTAGATTTGTTGCCAGAAGATGGGGTTCTGGGAGGTGAATCTGAAGTTTGTCTGAAGAAGCGGCCAATGTCTTTTTTAGATCTAGAGGTGGAAGGTGTTTGTTTTGTGGATGACATTTTACGTGTGCTTGAACGACCCATGAAAGAGAGACAGTGAATGGTGTGAAGGATGTGCTGAATATACGGCTTGTGAACTGTAATAACTCCAGATATCTAGTACGGGAGTCAGAGAAGGCAGTGCACTTCGGTATAACAATTCCAAGTAGGCAGTGCAGATAAGTACAGCAGTCAGCACTTACAATTGAGGATAGTTTGGCTGTCGGTGTCACTGTCAATGATAGTTGTCAAGCTGGGTCACACAGGAGTATAATTCAGACGATGAGCACATGTGGGGTACGTGGTTACAGGTCAGAACACTGTGTGGGAATAAGGTGTCTCGCAGATACCAGTGAGTAATTGGGGGCTTGTAAAGTGTCACAATGCGGTAAGGAGATCCACTCAGAAGGCTTGTGGAGTGGTGCTTCAGGGGGGACCAGACAAGTAGGCCTAAACCTGGGATAAAATTCAGGTGCCAGTAGCGGAGTCCAGATTCCCACTATACAGCGGGTATTTCAGGGTAGGTCTGGTGTCCTGTACAGAGCTTCGGGGCGATTACAGACTCCCTCTTGTCCTTGGGTGTAGGGATACAGCACTATGTAGCTGATATCAAGGCCCAGGCCGTGGGGTAGATTGCTGCAGCAGAGCTCAGGTAGTGTGGCTCAGCGTGATGGAAAACGGCCCAGGCGAGCTCTAGACTAAGATTAGTCCAAAATGTCCAAAGTGAGTGGGCTGCTGCAAGGGGCCTTTAATGGAGGAAGCTAAGAAGCTGCTGCTAGGCCCAAGCCGGGGGCTAAATTTTTGGTGTCCGGCGCCAATAGTAAGGCTGATGATCGGCTATGGAGGGTCTGGAGTGGACGTAGTGACCAGCAGTGAGGTCTGGAGGTAAGTGGGGTGTGCTGCAACAGAGGGGCTTCTGTAAGGTGGTCCACGAGCCGTGTCTAGGCCCAAGCCGGGGGCTAGATTTTCGGCCTCCGGCGGCTATGGCAGGATTGGCAGGCGGTCGTGCGGGGTCTGGGGTGGACACAGTGACCAACAGTGGGCTCCGGAGGTGATTGGGGTGTGCTGCAGCAGAGGGGCTTTAGCGGAGGGGGTCGAAGAGCCGCGTCTAGGCCCAAGCCGGGGGCTAAATTTTCGGCCTCCAGCGGCGGTAGCAAGGTTGGTGGGCGGCTGCGCGGGGGCCTGGGGTGGTACAGTGCTTCGCTCTGTGGTCCGGATGCGGTCGGGGGTCTGCTGCTGCCAGCGGATCGGGGTGACTGGACTTTGTCCGGCGTGTAGGCCCAAGCCTCGGCCTAAATTTTCGGGCGCCCGGGGGAGGTCAAGGTAAAGTTATAAAATTGTCTCACCGGTCCATGCTCGATAAGATGTGGATGGTGTAGGCTGCTCCTGCTGCTTGTTTGGCGAGAATCAGGCTTGGATGTTATCAGATGTGTGCCCCTTGGCGCGGAACTCTCCCCTCAAGCAGCCATTCGCATCGGCGTCAGGCCACGCCCCCCTACTGTATTGTTCTTTCACATTTTTTGCACTACAAATAAAATATGTGAGCAGTATTCATGGGAACCGACATTCTCAGGGACCGTGAAGTGACCCCTTGTTTATAAAGTTTGAGGACCCCTGCAATACACGTAACGGAGTGGTAGGGGGTTGAACTTAATTGAGCCTGCCATGGGTGGGGCCCTGAGGATTACGTGACTTAGGATACCACCTCTGTCTTCTTTACGGACAGCCATCTTGGGACTGGTGAGGAATAGGGATAATGAAGCATGATGGTGAAGGTGAAAAGACATTTCCTTGCCTGACAGGATAGCAGCGACTTCCCCATTCTGCACAGATCAGTTTCGTGACCAGTATAATCAAGACACAGTTCACTGATATTGAATAAAGGAATGTCCACACATTGCTATAAACTGTAAACTGGGGTCTTGCTTTACTAGGCTGAAGAAAATACACACACTTGGCCCTATCTCTGGTCCCAGAGATAAAGTCTTGGGATAATTAAGTTAGCCATACACTCTGGGATAAAAATTAGGATCTATTTAAAACCGACCAATGAAAGCAGTTTATCGGCATGAAATCTGTGCAGGTTCACATGGTACGACAGATAAAATACGATTCTAATTGTTTTTTTCGATCGTAAAGTCATTGGACAAGTTGAATTTTTTTTATTGGTCTGGGAACATCGGGCAAGTGCATAGTGTTTTACCGACCAGTTCATGCCGATTATACTTATTAGCATATTAAGACTTCCGCTGCCGGAATGTTGTTGCTGCTGACATGGTGGCTATTCAGCATAGCAGCCAACGTACTAGTTGTCGCAATGTAGAAGTATTTATATATATATATATTTTAACACAGTGACCCCGATATCACCTGTGTCACTGGGCATTGTGCTGGATGGGAGATATGTGGGACCCCGGTATCTCAGATTCCCATTCTGAGGTGAGACCAGCAATCTCTGTATTTGCAGGGAACTTTTCATGTTCCTCTGCTGGTATTTTGTAAGTTCTGTTCTGGGGCTGGTTTTACTGGGACTCTGCAAGAGCAGGGAGGGGCAGATTCCCAATCCAGGGTCCAGGATTTCCAGAGGCTCAGGATGCCATTAGAGCACCTGGTGCTCAGTATCAGGGGCTGATGTGTGTGAAACAGGCTCTGATCTGAAAAGGAGAGGATTGTGTTTTGTGCAGCAGCCAGCAGGCTGTGGAACTAAGTTGTGGGATTTTCTGTGGTTTTACCTAAAGACTGTATTTGGATTGCCATTTTCCCCCTGCGAGGGTGAGTGTTTGTTTTTTCATTTGCCAATAAACACGGGCAGGAGCCCTGAAGGAAAGCACTGTCTGTGGGGAGTCGCTTCATTGGGAGCACCATTTGTAGCTGAACCCCCACATTCATTTTTTACGATCACATACATTCAGTGTAGCACCTACTAATGTCATGGTATTCATAAAGTCCCAAGATTTTGTTTTTTAGCTATAGGTTTTGATGTAACAATATATTACAATTGTATTCGATCTTATTAGTATATGTAGTATGGTAGTACACTGCATGTATACATAAATATCATCTACATAGTATATACTAGACATGTATGTGTTGTCTGTAAACATATCAATATATATCTCTATATATTGTTTATTTGTAATATGTATCTATGTATATAGAATTACAAATATATATATATATATATATATATATATATTATTCTTTAAATTCATTTTAAAATCACATTGTCCGATATAAACAGTGATTATTTTTGAATAGATTTTCGATAAAACCAGAAAAATCTATCCAAAATTGGATTTTCCGTGTGGTAGTGTTTTACCGAAAATTATGATCTACAACGACTCCAACGTCGGAATACATTGTTCGGTTTTAATTGTAATTTTTATCGAGTGTATGGCTAGCTTTACACAGTTGCAAACAGTTATAACTAAGTAATCCAAGAGTGAAGTGGTAAGGAGGGTACAAACATACATGGGCCAGATCATTGGCCGACTCGAGCGCCGTGCGCGCTCATGGCCATCTATCTGGCTCATATAATATGCAGCCATCGCTGTTTTCAAGCAGGACCAATCAATCCCGCTCGAAAACAGCCATATCAGACATGACCGTTAATACGGCCGATGTCCAAAATTTTGCATGAAAACCGCGGGTCTTCATGCAAAGCATCGGCTGAGCTGAAGAGAGAGCAGAGCTGTCTCACGGGCTCTGCTGATATCTGACAGCAGCGTGTTGACCTCATCACGCTGCTGCAGGGACCATCCGACAGCTCAAACATGTTTTAGCCATCTGTACCCTGCTATAGCTTCCCAGGGCACTTAGCATTGGAGGGTGTCTGTCCAGAACTACCCTAAACCTTTTGGAGAAAAGGATTAACTCACACTGTCTTCCTGAGGTCCTGCAAATCTCCAGGCCTAGAAGCCTGTACCATGTGAGATCCTGGCAGACAACTACTGCAGACACAGGTAAGCAGGGTCACATTCAGGGAAGGAACATACTAGCCCCTACTATGTATCATGTTTATATCTCCCTTGGAGCAAAGCACCTCCCTTGAGCTGGGATGACTCGGCTTATAAAAAATACATTAATTGTTTCATGGCCAAATCCATTAAGCTGGACATAGACGGGCCAAATCCTGCATGATTCGACAGCTGATCGGCCGCCGTGCGCATCCCCGCAATCGATTGGCAGCCGGGTCGGCAGGGAATCGGGTCTCCAACTTGTCATATTGACCAAGAATCTGCTGAATGTCCGATCACAGTGATCTGACATGACGGTAAATTCAGATCCAATCCAATTAGTTGGATGGGCACGGCACACAAAGGGTGCCTGGCCAATTCTCTGCACTAGCGGCTGTATGTGATGACGTCATCACGCCCGCTAGGTCGGCTTGGCAGTCGACCGGAAAACGACCCGTCTATGCCCAGCTTTACAATAAAATAAATACACTAAAAATAACCAAGCAATGATAAATGACTAAAGGCCCCCATACACCTTACAATCTAACCATACAAAACAATGCAATATAAGGACCTTTCTAAACCTTCCAATAACCATGATTTCTATCAGAGAGGCCACTATACAACATAGTTGTTGGTAAATCTAAAGGAAATTGCATGGAGTGATCTAAAGGTGTATGGGGGGCTTAAATGGTGGATGAGCCTGTAAGGTCTGTCCAGGACTTTCCTGCCAAGAGGAGATGTCAGGGCTGTGTTGCTGCCTCCAAGTGCTGTGTTTTGGATAGTGCAGTCCCCACCACTTCTGGGAGCCTCTGTTGAAGATTCATCTAGGGTAGCTCCATGCCTGTGATAGGGACAGTTATTCCGTACTGCTGGGTTTCTTGTTCTGTGCATTGTTGCTCTGCTTATTGGAATAATCTGCTAAGTATGACTTAATAATAATCTGCTGTGTATCCTGACTATTTCTCTGCTTAACCCTCTGCGGTCTGCATTTGTTGGATTGATTTGCTGTGTATGACCCCCCGCTGTGTACCTGGACGAATCTTCAGTTTAACCCTTTGTCTACTGCAATTGTTGGTTTGAAATGCTGTGTATGAACTCAACGTCTGTATAAATTTTCTGTTTAACCACTCCATGGTCCCAAAGGTGTTTATTCTCTCAGGTATGATAGTGTGAGCAAGTACTGTGTAGGCATATCATGTCTCCTGTTCAAGCAGGGGCTTGGCTGAAGGTTAAGACTGCAGCAGAGATTGGGGTATCCTACCTGAGCTGAGACTGTTGATCCCTTTGAGATCCTTGCAGACCCCTAACAGCTTTTTGTGACTATTGCTGTAAAATTATGCTGGGCTTATGTTCTGATAGCTGTTAGTAATGTTCAGGTAATAATATTGAAGGTGACCATACACGTGC